>JAJUPC010000016.1:1200000-2400000 GCA_023614405.1 Avena insularis | reverse complement strand
TAACATCCCCAGTAGGGCGGGTAGGCTTCGTTCGGTTATCTTCCTCACCTCTGAAATGCTTTCCTCTCTTTCTTACGTGATGTTGTTTTCGAAGAAATCGACGATGCCCCAGGTACACATTCTTGTTTCCCAAATATATACTGTTAGTCTCACCTAAACAATGTATGCATGCATTGTACCCCTTGTTTGACTGTCCTGTAATGTTATTAACAGGAGGCCAATCATTGATGGTTACAAAAAACAACGCTCGTAGGTTAAATTCCTTTTGTTCATGCTCATCCCACACAGGTACACCTTCTTCACGGCACAACTGTAAAAGTTCTTCAACCAATGGCCTCAAGTACACATCAATGTTGTTGCTGGGTTGCCTCGGGCCTTGGATGAGCACTGGCATAATAATGAACTTCCGCTTCATGCATAACCAAGGAGGAAGGTTATAGATACATAGATTCACTAGCCAGGTTCTATGACTGGAGCTCTGCTCCCCGAAAGGATTAAAGCCATCAGTACTTCGACCAAATATTAAGTTCCTTGTGTCATCTGAAAATGACTTGAACTCTCTGTCGATTTTTCTCCACTGTGACCCGTCAGCGGGGTGTCTCAGCATCACATCTTTCTTACGGTCCTATTTGTGCCATCGCAACAACTTGGCATGCTCTTTGTTTTGGAACAAACGTTTCAACCGTGGTATTATAGGAGCATACCACATCACCTTCGCAGGAACCCTCTTCTTGGGGGTGGACTCGCCCTCAACATCGCCAGGGTCATCTCGCCTGATCTTATACCTCAATGCACCACATACCGGGCATGCATTTAAATTCTCGTACTCCTCGTGGTAGAGGATGTAGTCATTGATGCATGCATGTATCTTCTGCACCTCTAATCCTAGAGGGAAGACAACCTTCTTTCCTTCGTACGTAATAGAGGGCAATACGTTCTCTCCTGGAAGCATGTTCTTTATTATTTTCAGCAACTTTTCAAATCCCTTGTCAGAAGTACCATTCTTTGCCTTCCATTGCAGCAATTCCAGTGTGGAACCCGGCTTTTTCTGGCCATCTTCACAATTTGGGTACAACAGTTTGTTGTGATCCTCTAACATTTTTCCAACTTCAACCTCTCCTTTTCACTTCCGCAGTTTATCTTCGCATCAAGAATGGCCCGACCCAAATCGTCATCGGGGTCATCAAAAATGGGCTCACCAAAAATAGGCTCTTCTTCAGCTTTGTCTTCCCCCATTCTACTATCACTGTCTTCAGTGAACATAGGATAGCTGTCACTATCCTCTTCTTCTTCGTTATCTTCCATTATAACCCCTCTTTCTCCATGCTTGGTCCAACAATTATAGCCGGGCATGAAACCGTTCTCAAGCAGGTGGACGTGAAGGGTCTTTGAGGTAGAGTAATCCTTCATATTGTTACAGGAACTACATGGACAATAAATGAAACCATTCGACCGCCTATTTGCCTCAGCCACATTGAGAAAATAATGCATGCCAGTAATGAAGTTGGGATGGCATTTGTCACCGTACATCCATTGTCGATTCATCTGGAATATATAAGTATATAAAAAATCATTAATTACACAACATGATGGATATATGAGTGACCAACTTAATTAATATTCAAGTTCATCACATAAAACTATGTTTTTTATAAAAAAGAAGAGGCTCATCGAGGTGGTACGGTGCCGGCTAGGGGACGACGCTGGCGATCGACGGCGGGGAACGATACTAAAACCTACAAATCATACTTTAATTTGAGCTCAAATTGCATATAAAAAGAATGAAATCCCTACTTAGGCATTTCATCGAACACCTTGCTAGCACTACAAAAATAATACGAGTTAAACTAGCAAATAAATGAGCTAAATTAGGAACGCCGGAAGAAATGATGATATTGCTAACCCTTGGATAGATGGGTACTGTCAATCTTGATAAAATGGTGGAGAAAAATGGAGATTTGTAGGACTGTGAGAGGTGCAAAATATTTGGAAATGTGAGAGAGGAGAAGGAGAAGGGGAAATGAGGCTGATCGGGGTGAAGAAATAGGGCAGGGACCCTATAGTAGCGGTTCTTCAGATGAACTGGTACTAAAGGTTTAGCTCTGGCCCCACCTCCACCTCAAAATTGGACTGAAACCCTTTGGTACCAGTTCGTAACACGAACCGGTACAAAAGGCCCTCAACGAATCGGTATTGATGTTCCTCGGCCGCCTGGGCAAGGGAGCCGGTACTAATACACCCTTTAGTACCAGTTCGTCAGGGAACCGGTAATAAAGGCTTAGACGGATGCCCATTTTTCTACTAGTGCAAGTCTTGTTTTCGTCGGGTCGACAGGGTGGATATGTACTTCTTTTGTGTCCTTTGCCGTGTCAAAAGCCTAATCGGGATTGACACTCGCTATTTCTAGTTGTTGTGTGTTTGCTGAAGTATTGAGTTTTTCAAACTCCGTTGCCCTCCCGAAAGATTTAGAAATTTTGTTGAACTCCCGATCGAAGTTGTCGGCATGTGTGAAGCTTCCTTTTACCGTGACAATTCCCTTTGGTGCTAGCATTTTCATAACAAAGTATGCATAATGCGGTACTGCCATAAACCGTGCGAAGGCTGGTACTATTCCGTGGAAAGATGTTTCTGTTGGCACGATATTGTCCAGGGGTAACCTATAGTTCTTAGTGTTGTTGCATAGATCAGATTTATGCTACTTCCTGCATCCATGAAGACCTTGCTCGTATCGAACCCGCCAATTTGTTCTTCGACTATCAAGGCTGAGTGACCCGGACGTAGGACCCGAAGAGGGTGATCGGCTCTCTTCAATGTGATTTCTTGCTCTAACAAGTGGAGATATTCAGGTGAGGTTGATGTTCTATTTCCGCCATATTAATTTGTCTTGTGATGAGCTTCTGAATTCTGTTAGATGGACGCCCTTTCTAAATCTTGGACATTTCTCCTTTTGACCTGGGTACTTGTTGTTTTGATCAATGATGTTTTGTGGCGGTGCCGCTAGTGGTGGTGGCGGTGGTGCATCGATGGCTAGTGTACCAGGCGTGGATGCGTATCCTTGATTGGCCGCTTGGGTTGTCTTTGCGTTACTTAGCTCCTGCATCTTTAGGAATGTTCAGCAGTCTTTCATGAGGTGGTTGGATTGTCGCCTGCCTGCTGAGTCGACGTAAAAATGCATATTACAGGGTCCTTCCAACATTTGCATCGCAGACATAGGTGGGTCATGTGATCTTGGCTAATACCGCTGTGCGGACTAGCTTCCTCCGACGTCATCCCTGTTCTGGCGGTATCTGCCGTTGTGGTCGTTGCTTTTGTTGTTACCTTCTCCCGAAAAACCTGCTGCGACGTAACTTGGTCCCATATTTCCATCGTTGTTCCTTCTTCTTCTATCATTGCCACGCTTATCCCTATCTTCTTCGGGTGACCGCGCGCATTTATTATGCAGCGTATCCTCCCCATCAGCCCAGCGATTTGCTATTTCCATTAGCTGGGAAATTGTTTTGGGGTTAACCCGTCCTAGTTCTTGTAAGATCCCAATTTTAGCAACCCTGATTAGTTGTCCAGAATGCAAAAATCAGGGGGAACAAAATCTTTTTCTTGTTTAATGCTGCAGTGTTTGCCTGTTGTTTGAATATGTTTATGCTTGTGATTGTGTATTAGAAGATATACTCCTTACCTAAACACCAGTTGTCAAAATGCTATTTGACAAAACTATCCTTGCTCGCTTTACATATTCTCAAATGTTCTGGCATGTCAAAACCCGAGCCAAGAAGCCTTTGCAAACCAACTATTTTAGTAGCTTCTATTGATCAGACTATGGAGAGCTATAGAATACTATCTCCTTATGCTTCCAAGACAGAACCTTCTAATACTCTTACCTCTAGATTTAACAAAACCTTTTTGTAAGCTTTTGAATTCTACTCTTGGTAGAGATACCAAGGACCTTACCTTGTCCAAACTCCAACCTATTTCAAAATACCCATCCTTACCTCAAGCTAAGCTTGGTGGTAACCCTAGTAGTAGTTGAATTGTTTGTAAGATGAGTTGCCTTGATCTGCTGTTTGAATTGTCTGCTTAGGAGATAGTATGAGCTACTCTAGGAGCTCATCACTTGGATCCAGATGTCTCCAAATTATCCCACCCTAAGCAAGAATACAACCTGGATCTGATCCCTAGCTAATAAGTGATCATCTAAAACCCTTAACTAGATCAATTCTGCAGAGATCCATTCTAGAAGTTTCCAAGCCAATGATGACCACTATCAAGCATGGATCCCTTCTACACAATCTACTCTTCAACCACATTCACTTGATGATGCTTTGGGTACCTTGCAACCCATCAAAATCATCTCCACCCACCTTCTAGTCAAAAACCATAAATCTGTTTCCAACATCACCTTTTTGAATGCCTCCTTTTTCCAACCTTTGTGAATTATTGGAAATGCACTTGAAACATCTTGTTAACCATCCTAAGGACTACCAAGGCCCACTCCTTCCCAGGGCTAGATCATCCTCCTACCCACTTGACCTTGATGATTTTGCAGGCAAGAAAATAACTTTTCCTGCAAATCTAGTCAACATGCCTACTCATATAGGTCTATCATTACCTACTTCACTTGTTCCAATTGGATCCTTGAGCTGTTTAAACCCACTAGGTTTTGAAGGCTAGTTGATAACATGTTTTGGCAGGCTTATTTTATTCAAAGTTTGAAGGCTTGTCTTGGTGAGCTCAAGCAGGATCAAGCTCAAACCTATGTACCATGTTGATGTACACCCCTTGGTCTCTCCATCCATATATACCATGCCCCAGGGAGAGCTCTGATCTCCAAGATCTAACATGGTTTTGATGGTATGAAATTAACATCACCCTAGATCCTTAATCTTGGGTATTCCACCAAAATCAACTTGGAATCTCCAATCCCAAGGTTGGAAATGCTTGATACACCTTGTCTACTTCATCTACCTTGGTCATCAAGATTTATCAAATATTATCCATAATTATTATGTCTCCAAACCTAATTAGTCTCTTTAATAGACAAAATCTCCAAAACTTCTCCCCTAAAGGAAAGTTTGGTTTTTGCCAAAACACTTTCCCAACTTTTGGCTCAATTGAGTCCTATATATGATGTCCTATCTTCCCACTTCAAAAATAAATATCTTTGAAGAGCTTTATTATTTCTTTTTGCCCTTTTTCTTAAATGGCAGAAACAAGAAATAATTGTCTAAAAATACTTCTCATTCCCAATAAATTCCAAGAAAATTCCCCAAGCTGTGCCTTGGTATTTAGGACCATCTCACATAAAAAACTCCACTTGTCTAATGTAAATTTATTAAATGATCTTCTAGAAATTACTTCTGCAATTTTTGAGTAAATGAATTTAAGTGGATTTTAAATCTTTAGAAAAATCTCAAATAATCCCTAGAGAGGTATATTCACCTCACCCATCTATGAATATCATCTCCCCACCTTGTCCAATACAAATTTTGGAACTAATTTCACACACCTCCAAGTGATCAAATTTGCAAAATCAATCAAGCATTGATCCCAAACTAAACCCAAACCCCACCACTATTTCAAAACAATGCACCATAGCACCCAACACCCACCCTAGTCATGTGCACTGTAGCAATTACTGTAGCAACCATTTTTCACTTGCCCTATGTGCTTGAGAGAGAGAGAGAGACAAACAAGTGGGACCATTTTATTGCAGCAGCCTCCAGCACTCTCTTCCTGTCTCCCTTCCGACCTGATGACCCTCTTACCCCTCCTCACCGCCCCCTGAGCCAACCCCAGGCCAGCCCCACTCCTCCTCCATGTCCAAAGAGGACATTTACACCACCTCCTCTCCTACTCGGTATAAATCGGGAGAGGCCACCCCCGACTCCCCTCACAGGCTCATTTGCCCCTCTGCTCCCTCTTACCACCCAACAGAACCCCTCTCCGCCTCCACTGCTCTGCCCTGCTCGAGATAGTGCAAGGGCGAAGCTTCAGCCCTCCCTCGTCTACCGAGCAAGGGACTCCCCTACCCCCCCTCCCCCTCTGCATGTGCGCTCCCAGGACCCCTAGGTCCCCCTGCATCTAACCCTACTCCCCTTTTTGCCAAGGACCAACCCTTCCGTCGCCGGCGTCGAGCACCGACGAGATCTCTCTCGGGCGTCCCAGCGCGAGCCACCTCCCTGCATCGAACCCGCCCTTGCCGACCATCCCCGTGCTCGCCATCGAGCGTCGTATCACCTCCGTGCCTCCCTAGTTGCCGGCATGGCCACAAGTGAGCTCCCCTGCGCCGCCCTAGGGTTTACCCCGTCTGTCCGCGCGTCGAGAGGTGGACGACGCCCCGGGGCCGTCGATCCCAACTTGATCGAGCAGCGGCCCCTGCTCATCGCTGCTTTAGCGCGTGCCGACCGACGGCCAGGCCACCGGCAGTTCGAATCATCCCCCTCCAGCGTGCCCGCCTGCCCCGGTTGGGCCGCCCAGCCCAACTATTCCCAGATCCTAGCCCAGCAGCCCTTGCCTCTTTTCTTTTTATTTAATTCCTTTCCCAGATATGTTAATTAGGCTGCTTGGTTTAATTCAAAACAAAAATGGAAAACCCCATATTTTGGACGGATACAAATTGATGCATGTTCCCACATGAATTGGCTAACATGCAGAACCAGACCCTTGCCAAAATTAATATTTATTATTTTCTGGCATTTAATCTTCAAAGAGTATATTTTTTACACTAAATAAATTCCCAAAGAATATTACATATCCATTTGGAGTAAACCCAATTGCCTCTGGTAGGTACTACTTGTACCTATCTCTGGACCTTGGTCTCATGCCAAGGTGAAAAGTAGGTTAGCTTGAGTGAAAATAATAAAAATAATTCATTTATGACTTTAGAAAATTCCCTACACAAACCATGAGTCCAATTGACCCAAGTCCAATTATCCTGGATGTGGTACACTAAGGCTTATCCAAATCCAGGAGCTCATGATTTATTGAGCCTTGGATATTTTTCTATGAATTAAACTATTCTGTGCATGGTTTATTCACCACTAAATTCACTATAGTAGCTATACAACTCCAAAAAGGGTGATTCCAATTTCTACAGAAATTTATTCCAAATAGCTACATTGTGCCCTTGGAATCAAATTAAAAGCTACTGTAGATTTAATCTGGTGAAAAAGACAAAAACACCATAGAACTGCCTTTGGGAATTTCTTGAGAGCATTCTGGTAATTATATTGACTTTATCCCAACTCTCAATGAACAAGTACATCAAGCCCTACCTAGCCATCCAAGGAAATAATTTCTGGAGCTCCAGAACTTTTCTGGTGAATTATTTCGAAAAACTAGAGTCTTAATCACTATAAATTATTGGTAATAGATAAAATAGTGAAACCACTTTTGTTGGTTTAATTTTATCAATACCTATCTGTTGGTATCATGTTTTTACAATGGTATCATACAGAATATGTCTTGGTCCAAAACCCATCTCTTAGGTATTTCCTAGACTATAAATCCTAAGGGGGTTTCCTTTCATATTTCCATGACAAAGCCAATCCTAGTAAATCCATTCTTCCTAGGACGTAATGATCTGTGAACTTGTATTTTTCATTGTTGGTTGTATGTATTGGTGCTTGAATGTTTGGTGTTGATTGTGCCTTGGTTTGCTTGCATGTGTTGTCGGGACGATGATAGTTGCGATGAAATCGGAGAGCAGAAGAAGTGGTATTTATTATTGATATTGGTATTCTGGGGTATCTAAAGAAGAAGTCCAGAGACATTTATGCCATACTACTAATCACAGGCAAGCCACCTTCTTGCTCATAAGCCTTGTCCTACTGTTTTACTTATGCATGTTTTATCAACTGCTTATTAAAACTGCATTGTTTTGCTATATATTGATGTATATATATGGTAGTGGTTTGGCTCCTCCAAACCCTTACTCCATGGTACTACTAAGTACAACCCTCTTGATGATACCTATTTGCCCGTAGTGGAATAGATGGTGTATTACGCCATACCCCCTTGGAGACCCCGATTTAGCCGAAGCAAAAGCTAGAGGATGGGAAGACCCCGGAAAAAGGTTTTACCAAATGTTTTATGATAAAACCTTGGTGAGGTGGGACCTCCCAAGAGATGCTCAGTACAAAATGCTGAAGAAAAGATGTAGGAAAAAGGTTTACAAAAACGCACCCGGTTCTTTGTAGTCTAGCTATAACAACTTAACCTGTGCAACCACATTACTCTAGTATGGGACAGGGCTGGATTTGATGTTTGTCTATTCTGATATAAGATGCCTCGCAACAACTATAGGGGACCCAAAATCCCTGGAGGGTGGGCCTTCTCACCTAAGGGTCCATGCGAGAGATCGACCTAGAGAAGGAACAAAGGGCCTGCGCGCCTCCACGCGTTATTGTGAGCCCCTCGTTGAAAGCGCAGCACCTAGGAGGTGCAAAATTCGCTCCGGTTGATCCTAGGTACACGACGTCCCGGTTTTGAGGGGAATAACACTCATAGGGTAGGCACTTACATTGGAGTGGGCATCCGGAGAGTCTTGATCGGTTACTCGACCCACGATCGGTGAAGATCATGGTAGTGTACCCGGATGGTGTGGGTAAAGCGTACAACCTCTGCAGAGTGTAAATCCATTGGAATAGCCGTGTCCGCGGTTAAGGATGGGTTGGACAAACTTCTGTAGAGCGGTGCTGGTTTTGTTTTCAAAAAGGATTTCCAAGAAGAAATGACTTTGGAAATGTTTTGACCATGGGATGGTCGGAAAGGATCCCTGTTTTGACCATGGGATGGTCAGGAAGGGATGGAATGAGTTTGGTCATGGGATGACCATAAAGGAGGAATAAATGGGTGACCCAGTCCTAAGGTTTTCCAAAACTTTTCAAAATGGTTTACAAAAGTTTTCAACAAAGATATGTCGATGCTATATCTACAAGAGAATGGTCAGGAAGGGATGGAAGGAGTTTGGTCATGGGATGACCATA
Source organism: Avena insularis (assembly GCA_023614405.1). Classification (NCBI taxonomy): domain Eukaryota; kingdom Viridiplantae; phylum Streptophyta; class Magnoliopsida; order Poales; family Poaceae; genus Avena; species Avena insularis. The sequence goes on along the minus strand of JAJUPC010000016.1, from coordinate 2,391,019 downwards.
AAGGAGGAATAAATGGGTGACCCAGTCCTAAGGTTTTCCAAAACTTTTCAAAATGGTTTACAAAAGTTTTCAACAAATATATGTAGATGCTATATCTACAAGAGAAACGATTTAGAAAATAACCCCTCTTGGAGCCCTCCTACTACCACAGCCATATTGCATATCCCCTTGTTATTACTATTCTCTTAAGGTAGTTTGCGAGTACATTCAAAGTACTCATCGGCATTGTCCCTGGCCATTAACTTGGCCAGATCTCAAGAAGAAGGCGAGGATGACGACTATGTGAGCTAGGACATTCCCCGGTCAGTTGCCTGTAGGTTAAGGCATGGCTCGGGCTCTACGCTTGATGAAGTTCCACTGATGATTATTGATATAGCCGTAACTGCTTTTATGTAAATCTTGTAATTCGGTATATTCTCGGATGTTGTAATGATACTTGTCGGTTATGTGCCACGACTAACTAATCATGTGATCGTGGTTGTATGCATAACAGGGATTCTCGGAGGATTAATCCGGGGGCCCCACAGTTCTTCTATGAATTCTTGGCGACGAGGGCGGTCGTTGAAGGCGTCAGTGGCCCTTTCATCGGATATGGACTCAGCTGAGTTTTAAATGATATTCCATCCTTGGATGAATGTTATTGTTTCCCCAGATTTTTATTGGCAAGCTCGCAACTGCTCAAAGGATGCTGATCGTTTAAACGTGGATTGGAAGTGTCGAATGAACTTGTCTTCCAGGTTGTTCTAGCTACCGATGGAATCTTCGGGTAACACCCTGAGCCATGATCTTGCGGGGCCGGTGAGATGTAGTTGTAGGATTTGCATTGAATTTGTTGTGGAGCCGCCCTGTAATTTGACAGTGGCCAAATAATCTGCTAGCCAAGCTTCGGGTTCCTGGAGCCCATCGTACTTGTGGCGATCGTGTGGAAGTTTGAAGTCTTTGGGTACTGATGTCTTGTGAATCTGCTGCGTGAAACAGCTGGACCCGCATAGCTCGTGTTGGTTTTGGTTGTATTCATCATGATATCGTCGGCTGCGGTTTTCATCCCTTGATCGATCACCCCTGTGTTGCATGTTGTCGTTTCTTGTGTTACTTCGTGGCTCGGGTCCTACGAGATGCGCCTAGTGTGGCGATCAAGATCGTCAGGTATGTCCCACTAACCGAGGACTATTGTGACAGCGTGGGGATCTACCAGGTTGTCGTGTGACTCCTTGCTCTGCTTCTGCAAGAGAGGCTCCCACCATGCCAAGGTTCATCAGGGCAGAGCAGTGGAGGGCCGCACGCGGATCGTTGGGTGTGGGTTGAGTGGTGATGAGGTATGTTTGCGTAGCCATAATGGCTGCCTGAGCTTTTTTAGCTTTGACATTTCCTTCTTGAACAATTGACGTGAATCATAGGTTGAGATCTCGGATGATTCCACTTCTTTCCACTTCGGGGATATTCTGCAGTCGAGATGTTTCCCTTCTTGGTGGTGCTCCTCCTGTCACTCTCCTTGATCCTTGAGTAGAGCTTAACTGTGCCCATTGTAAGCTGGATTCGTCGGCTAATATCTTTCTTTCATCCAGCTGCCTCTGCATCCGAAGTAGGTCTATCTTCTTGTGGTGGAGCAGATATTGGTATGCTGATAGATCCACATGTGAAGCATCCGCTGTCATCGGGATTGCTCCCGAAATTACCTCCCTTGCTTTTTGCCATGCCGATGCTGGTAGCCGAAGTCTTTGTCTCTCTCCTGTGTGGTTATCCACCTCTTCCATGGACTATGCGATTATCTGTTGTTTCTCCTCTGTTTTCGTGGTCTCCTTCATTATCGTGGTTTCCTGCATTGTCATCTGGTAAAATATCATCGGGGTTGAGGATACGATTACCATTTTTGTCACGTGGTGTTGAGGTATCCCCATTGATCATGCACACTTGGTGGCGTGTTATGCATGGCATAATGGCGTCATTCTCTGCTTCCGAGGATGTGATAATAGTATTCCGACATCACACTTCCGGATAGATCTTTGCCATCCTTTCTTCAAAGTCGATGTTTTCACTGCTTTCTTCGGGTTCCGAGTTTGTCGGGTTAGCTGGCTGATGACCTGACCCAAGGGAGAGATTACCATGAAGGCCATTAAGATCCCCCATATTCATCTCGATTTGTTTACCTTCTTCGCCTGTTCCGTGACATCCATGGAGGATCTGACGGAAGATGTCGATACCTGTCTAGGTGTAGCTTTTTTGACCGATGATTCTGATGTGATAAGGTCCGAAAGGTGCGATTCTTGCGGGTCGTCTACCTGGAAGTGGAAGCTTCCGATAATTAGATCGGATCAACCATTAAAATCGGCGGATACGAATACAGGGGTGAGCGGGCGTGGATCTTCTTTCGTCGAGTTTATGCTGGGTGGAGAGCAGTTCGATGAATCAGTGGTTCTAGTGTTCAGGTTTCCCACGAATGGTGCCAATTAACGAGGGGTAACCTCGGCAATGCCCATGGTGATGGACTTGGGGTTTTGCGGAAAAGAGAACGCTGGGGATTTCGTCGGATGTCAGGGAAACAATGGAATCTAAGTGGCCTGAAGTAATTGCACTATTACAACTTGTCCTCTAGATTTCGGTACCCTCGCTTGGGCTTCTCCCATCCTATATTTAATAGGTCGGGTCTCAAAGCTGTATGCGGATAGGTTTCATACACGCTTAATTACAATACCAACATAATGTCGGTTCATGGTTCCCTAATATAATCAAATTCTTTGTCGGTTGCTTTCTTGGGCTATCATCTGAAACCTTCATGGGTCATAAGCCTTTTACCCAATACAGGGTAGCGAATTATAATCACCCGAGTAATCATACCTATGTCAACGCCTTTCATCTATTATCAATGATTTAGAAGCTGCTGCGGAAGTCAGGCTTTTAACTGTACAAGACATTGAGCTTAAAAACTAATCGAATACAGAAATTGCCAGACTACTCCACGAGGAGGAACTCAAATGGTACCAATGCTCTAAAGAGAAATTTATTCTTAAAGGATACGTGAATACAAGATACTTTCATGTTGCTGCTAGTGGCAAGCATAAAAAGAAACTTATTCACTCTTTAATTCAGGATGAATGTACGATTGAGGGTCAGAAGCAACTAAAATCTTATATTACTAATTCTTACAAATCCTTGTTTGGGGCAACGCCAGAGAATTCATTCGTGCTGGATCAGTCCCAAACAACGGATATTACTCAAGTTTCTGTTGAAGAGAACAACTTTCTAACAACTCCTTATATAGAGGAGGAGGTTAAGAAAGATGTTTTTTTAAATGGAAGATAACAAAGCACCAGGGCCTAATGGCTTTCTAGCGGAATTCTATCGAAAATTCTGGGAAGTTATTAAGGAGTACCTGATGCGTCTTTTTGAGTTCTTGCATGTTGGTCAGCTAGAACTTTTTTGTCTCAATTTTGGCAACATTATTTTGTAACCTAAGGTTAATTATGCAGAACGTATACAACAATGTCGTCCAATCTGCCTTCATAACTTTAGTTTTAAAATCTTCACAAAAGTTGCTACGATTAGATTAATTTCGGTAGTTGATCATGTTGTACGCCCATCTCAAACTGCTTTTATGCAACGAAGAAACATGCTAGATGGTGTAGTAATCCTGCATGAAACAATCTATGAACTACACTCAAAGAAACTAAACGTTGTACTATTCAAGATTGACTTTAAGAAGGCTTAGCCAAGGTTAATTGGTCTTTTCTTCAGCAAAGACTCTGAACGAAAGGTTTTTCGGAGGAGTGGTGTGCTCGCATACAGTCTTTTGCGTCTGGTGGTAGTGTTGCTATTAATGTCAATGACGACACTTGCAAATACTTCCTAACAAAAAAGGACTGAGACAATGGGTTCCACTATCGCCTATGCTAGTTAACATAGTGTCAGATATATTAGCTATCCTAATTGAGAGAGCCAAGGTTGATGGCCAAGTTTAAGGATTAGTTCCCCATCTTATTGATGGTGGTCTCTCCAATCTTCAATACGCTGACGATATAGTCTTATTTATGGAACACGATCTGGAGAAAGCTAAGAATCTGAAATTAATTTTATCAATATTTGAGAAACTCTCTGGATTAAAAATTAACTTCCATAAAAGTGATTTTTATTGGTTTGGCGAGGCTAATAACGATGCCCATCTATATGCTGAACTTTTCGCTGTGGTGAGTTGCAATTTACAACCAACTATCTGGGAGATCCATGTTGGTGCGCGAAGAGATAAACAAAACTTTTTACCCTACGCGGTACTCCCAAGATCTAGCTCAGGTGATAGACCACGAGATTTACCACTAGACGCGCATGTGCGGATTGTTGATAAAGCGCGTCAGTTGATGTCGTGTCGAACGATCCCCATACAACACGTCCAGATCCCCATGGACCTTCTTGTCTCTAGCGCCGCACGTGCAACACCTCCAACGGTATCCACACGTACAGGAAGGAAGCTCCAGGCAGAGGACTGCTAGATCCTGTCTAGCCCGAAATGGGAGTAGAGAAAGTGACGGCTAGGTTAGATACAATCCCTTGTCACTCCACTTATATACACTCCTAGCTGGGCTCAATGCTTGAGACCCATCTAGGCCGTATCCCAATCTCCACATGGATCTAATCCACATGGGCTCCTTACCCTTATCTGTGTGACCATGTAGGTTCACGTACACCTGGACACGACACGAGTCACCACTCCGAGTTGATAGTTGGTAGCGGACTCTAGCAAGACGTGCCAACTCCCAAGTGTGGTAAAGTTAGAAGACAAACCTTTCTCAATGTGACTTTCGTCCAATTCCCTTTGCCTCGCGATATATCTTGTCAAGCTATAGGCGAGTTGTTGTCATCCCTTTAATAGCTCGACTCTCTCTTCCTGTGATAGGCGATTCACTGGACTAACACTTAGTCCGACTCCTTGGTTAACATTTAACCAAGTCGCGCATGGCCATGCTTCAGAATCATATCACATGAGAGGACCCAGAGAATATGTCTCCATTACGGAGGGGTAAATCCCACCTTGGTAATCCACGTCATGCAGCTTGCTTCACAACCAACCCGAACCCTACCTTTATAACTGCCCATTCACGGAACATCGTTTGATAGGACCTAAGCTGGCGATCCACAACTCGGATCATGTGATCACCTTAGGTCGAAGGATTCCATTGCTTGAGAATGCAAATGACAACATGCTCATTGCATCTCAACTGTGGGTCAGTCCGATTCGCTAAACTCTTTAGCCGAATCAGCATAAGTCGGAATAGCATCTCCATACCCATGAGAAGTGGAACCGAGTCATCAGCCGACTTTCACAATAGTTTAAGTTGTGTGTCCAGCACAACCTCAATGACCAAGGACAACTAGTATGAACAACATAAATATATAGTTCCACAATCGAATCACATATCTAATGATATATATCGGTAGTTCATATATGGAAAGTAACTTTATGAATACATTGGGAATGACATCATACATGATTGCCTCTAGGGCATATTCCCAACAATCCATTATCAACGTTTCACGATTGCTGAATGGAAACTCATTAAGGAAAGACTACAGAAACGTCTTAATAGTTGGAAAGGTAAATTTTTATCCCTTGGCGGAAGACATGTTCTCATAAATTCAGTGCTCACCAATAGGGTACTGTATATGATCTTGTTTTTCCAAATACCAAAAGGTGTCTTGAAGAAAGTGGATTATTTCCAATCAAGAATCTTTTGGGAAGAGGATAGTGAAAAAAAGAAATATCCACTAGCCAGATGGAATGTGGTTTGCCGACCAAAAGAGTACGATGGACATGGCATACATGATTTGCAAGTCAAAAGAAGAGGGTGTCTCGAAAACCATTCTATGGAGGAAGTATGTTGGCTCCAAAGTTGTGTCTCAAATGGTTTAGAAATCCAGTGATTCACATTTTTTAGCTGGACTAATGGCATCCAAAAAACATTTCTTCTACTTTGGTATTTTTAATATTAAGGATGGTTTGTAGATTAGATTCTAGGAAGATAAATGGTTTGGTCAAACTACTCTTCGTGAACAATATCCAGCCCTATATTCAATTGTGAGACACAAAGGGGATACACTTTCCACAGTGTTGGGAACTAATCCATCTAATGTGTCTTTCAGAAGAAGTCTCATAGGTCCTAGACTGGTGTCGTGGAAGAATATTTTATTATGATTATCCATGACACAACTATCGGAGGGCGTGGACGAGTTCAAATATAATTTACTGGAGAGTGATAAATTTTTTGTGGACTCAATGTATAGAGCTTTGATCCAGCCGAATATTCCAATCGATGATAATAGTAAAATTTGGAAGATGAAATGAAAATACCCCTTAAAATGAAGATATTTGCATGGTATCTCTATAAAGGGATAATTCTCACAAAAGAAATCTTGCTAAGAGGAATTGGCATGGAAGCACGCAGTGTGTTTTTTATCAAAATGAGACAATACGACAATTATTCTTCCCGTGTAAATTTGCTCGTGCTATATGGTCAGTCATCCAAATGGCCTCTGGTTTATCTCCTCCTTGATCGGTAACCAATGTTTTTGGTGACTGGTTACATGAGATACATGATAAATATGGGACTTTGTTTAGGGTGGGAGCGCTTGTCATTATTTGATCGCTTTGGCTATGTAGAAATGACAAGATTTTTAATAACATTATGTCTTCTTCTCTGCAGGTTATCTATTGAGCTACGGATGTTCTCCGATCATGGACTACCCTCCAACGTATGGAGCTTCACGACTTAATTGTGGAGGGGCGTACGCAATTGGAGGACACGACGAGGAATATTTTCTCCCGACATGGTTGGCAGGGTGATCTCCATATCGATCAACATTAGCTCGAGGCTCTTTATTTTTTAGCATGTTTTGTAATTTCCATACATTTGAGTTGGACATTTGGTGTGTGGTTGATCGGCTGTGTGCATCCTAGTTATACAGAGATCGGGTATAAACATTAGTCTTAAGTAATATATACGCCCATTTCTAAAAACAAAATCCTGATCGTGACAACCTATCTTATTTTAATAGGAGTTATTAGCACCCCAAGTACATATACTTGTCAAGCCGGAGCTAATTCATACAAGAAGTTGTAATTTAGGATCTAGCGGTACATAAACTTGCCATGTAGGTGCAAATTGGTAGAAAACCGTTATGAGGTTGACACTTGGCATTATTCTTCTTGGAAAAAAACCCAAGGGTTCAACAGAAATCTTGTAGTGTCCTGGAGATTTCTAAATCTTTTTTTATCTTCGTTGGCCTCTGTTCTCTGCCGTCCACGCCACATTTTCGCCTGTGCGGCACTCTGTACTGGCTCAGTTTTAAAATATAAAAATATAAGATGTTTTAGCTTTGTGAAAAGAGTGTATCTACACCTCTTTTAGTGTGTAGGTTTATCAAGATTTAGAGTGAACCTACACATTAAAAGAGTCTCGATACACTCCTTTTAGAGAGCTAAAACATCTTGTATTTGAAACCGAGGGAGTAGTTATCAATTGCACGGTTGGGCATGTAGACTGGGAGAGGCGAGGAGGATAGGCGATGGCTCTCTAGGAAAAGGGCATCACCATGGGTCGATCAAATGGCCAATCCAAACGGTCTATTTCTGTCTGTTTGACTCGGGCCACGGTCGCTTTTGGATCGTGGTCCGGTCAGCCGAGCTAAGCGCGCGACCTATTTGTCCGTGCCTGGCCAACAGGATCACGTCGATTTTTTTTTTCTAAATTCAAACCGAGATAATTCGCCGGTGGAAGGCTCGAGGTCGATGTACTCCGACAGCGTCCAGAGGTCCGCCGGTGGAAGGCTCAGAGCCGGCGCGAGCACGGGTGCGGGCGTGAGCGAGTCGATAACCTTCCCAGCCCACTCTGGCCACACATCCTTCCTCTCCGGCGCGGTCGGAGCAGCCCACCCCTGGCAGCAGCAGCGGTGGAGGAAGCCCCGTGTACCCTTGAGCCACCAGGCCGGTGAGCTGGACGGTCTTATGATAGCTGTCCCACATGCCGTCCTTGACCTTCGCGCTAGCCGCGATGGCCTACTCGGTGAAGGTGTCCTCAACCTAGCCGCACGCCAGAAGATCCTGGTACTCCGGGGGCATGTGCGGGGCTGTGGCTACATCCTCCTCCTCCTTGAAGTCGATGCCGAGGTCGTCGTCGTCGAGCTCGGCATCGGAGTGGGTGATGGCGTCGTCATCGTCGCATCGAAAGCACGGAGGGCGCAGGACCCCCACAACCCGAATTCGCCGCAAAAGGAGCTCGCGGGCCGCGTCATGTGCTCCCACTCCAGGAACTGCTTCCAGAACGCCTTGTTCTAGTAGGCGCGATCCCATCGAAGGGTCGGTGGGAGTGATACATTGCAAATGTATCTATAATTTTTGATGTTCTATGCTTGGTTTTATCCACTTTCTTGTGTTTTGTCCACACTTTGGAGTACTTTTCATATGATTTCTTGGACTAACCTATTAACAAGAGCCACAGTGCCAGCTGCCTGTTTTCTACTGTTTTTGGTTCCAGGAAAGTCATAAAATGAATATTCTCGGAATTGGACGGGACAAAAGCCAAAGTGCCTATTTTTCCGGAAGTCATCAGATGCCAGAATACGAGACGGAGAAGGGCTGGAGGCCGGCCACACCACCTGGCCGCGCGACCAGGCCTAGCCCGCGCAAGGGGGTGGTCTGGCCGGACCCAGCACCCCCTCGGCCTCTCCTTCCGCCTATAAGATGCCCTCGAGACGAAAACCCTAAGGACCCGATCAAAAATCCACAAAAGAGTCTATAGCCACCGTCGTCTCCATCCCTAGATCGGGAGGGATCTGAAGCTCTTCCCGGCACCATGCCGGAGAGGGGAATTCACCCTGGAGGCCTTCTTCATCACCATGCAAGCCTCCGGTGTGATGCGTGAGACTACGGGTCCATGTAGTAGCTAGATGGCTGGTTCTCCTCCTTTGTGCTTTCATGTCTAGATCTTGTGAGCTCCGTTCATGATCAAGATCATCTATTTGTAATTCTGCATGTTGTGTTTGCGGGGATCTAATGGATATTGAGATGCTATTTCAGATTGATTATTGATTCTATCATGTCTTTGTTATTTGTGATCTTGCATGCTTTCCGTTGTTAGTAGCTATCTTGGCCAAGTAGATGCTAGCAACTCCAAGAGTTAGTATTTATGCTCGATAGTGGGTTCATGCCTCTGGTAATCTGGGGAAGTGACAGAAATCTCTAAGGTACTAGATGTGTTGTTGCTACTAGGGAGAAAACAACAATCCTTTGTTCATAGAACAATCGTTTGTTTACATTACACGCAATTCGTAAAGCAATAATCTGTTGCTTGCAACTTAATACTAGAGGGGGTTCGGATGATAACTTGAAGGTGGATTATTAGTCATAGATGTAGTTGGATGGCGGTCTATGTATAATGTTGTAATGCCCAATCAAGTTCCAAAGGACTCAAGATGATTAGTATATGCATGTATTGGTTTCTCGATGTTTGTCAATTGCCCTGCTATAATTTGTTCACCCAGCATGTTATCTATCTTAAGGAGAGCCACCTCTAGTGCACTATGGATCCCGATCTTTTTCTTTTACATACAATCTACAAACTGTTACTGCTTTGTGTTTACTTTCTGCAAACTTTCACTTCCTTCCATTCGATACGTTTAATCCTTTGTTTTCAGCAAAACCGATGCGATTGACAACCTCATCGCAAGTTGGGGATAGAGTTCCGTGGTTGTGTTGTGCAGGTGTCCACGTTGCTGCTGGCACCATAGTGCGCCCTGCCAACGTTCAGCTAGCAACACCATTGGGGTGTTTCCTTGCTCCTACTGGATTGATAACCTTGGTTTCGTACTGAGGGAAAACTTGCTGCTGTGCTCATCATACCTTCCTCTTGGGGTTCCCCAACGAGCTCGATATATTTTGGGCCATCAAGCATATTTTCCGCACTGCTGTCGGGAGTCAAGGACATCTTCACAAGGGGAGTCCCTCATAACCAATCTCTTTACTTTGTTATTTTTGTTTTGCTTAGTTTATTTTTGCTTTGTTTGCTTGTTTCTTTATCAAAAACACAAAAAAATTAGTCTTACTAGTTTGCTTTCATTATTGAAAACACACAAAAAATGACTACTCTTGAAAACACTAAGTTGTGTGACTTCACTAGCACCAACAACAATGATTTTATGAGCACACCTATTGCTCCACCTGTGCCTGAAGATACTTTCTTTGAGATAAAACCTGCTTTACTCAATCTTGTTATGAGAGAACAATTTCCTGGTATTGGTAATGAAGATGTTGCTGCCCATCTAAATAACTTTGTTGAACTTTGTGAGATGCAAAAGCATAGGGATATAGATGGTGATATTATTAAGCTGAAATTGTTTCCTTTCTCTTTGAGAGGAAAAGCTAAAGAATGGTTGAATTCCTTAACTAGGAATAGTATTGATTCTTGGACTAAGTGCAAAGATGCTTTCATTGGAAAATACTATCCTCCTGCTAAGATTATATCTATGAGAAGTGAAATAGTGAAGTTTAAACAATCTGATAATGAACATGTTGCTCAAGCTTGGAAAAGAATGAAATCTTTGGTAAAGAATTGTCCCACTCATGAACTGACTACTTGGATGATCATCCAGACCTTTTATGCAGGATTGAACTATTCTTCAAGGAACCTATTGGATTCTGCTGTTGGAGGTACCTTTATGACCAGTACTTTGGGTGCTGCAACAAAGCTTCTGGATAATATGATGGTTAACTATTCTGAATGGCATACTGAGAGAGCTCCACAAGGTGGGAAGGTAAATTCTGTTGAGGAAACCTCCTCCTTGAGTGATAAAATTGATATTATTATGTCTATGCTTGTTAATGGGAAAGACCATATTGATCCAAATATTGTTCCTTTAGCTTCTTTGGTTGCTCAAGAAGAGCAAGTTGATGTGAACTTCATAACAAATAATAATTTTGGCAATAATGCTTATAGGAGTAATTTTGGTAACAACAATTATAAACCATATCCTCCCAACTATGGTAATGCTTATGGAAGTTCCTACAACAATAATAGGAGTGCTCCCTTTGAACTTGAAGTTATGCTTAATGACTTTATTAGTAAACAAACTACTTTCAATAAAACTATTGAGGAAAAACTTTCTAATGCTGAAAGAAATATAGCATCTTTGGATGAAGCTCAATCTTCTTTGAATAAAATAGCTGCAAAACCTGAAACTAATGATAATCCCTTTGCAGCTACTAATGCTATACAAGTAAGAATTGATGAAAATGTTAGACTATTAGCTCAATTACATGCTAAGTGGGAAAGAGAAGATGAAATTGCTAGAAACATTAGTGTTTCTACTATCACCACCACTAGTGTCGAGGCTAGTAAAAAGAAACTCATGGGAGTCTTAATGATGTTCTTATTATGGTTAACAATGCTTATGTCCCCGTTGATTTCTATGTTTTGGATGTTGAATGCAATGCTTCTTGTCCTATTACTTTGGGAAGACCTTTTCTTAGAACTGTTGGTGCCATTATTGATATGAAAGAAGGCACCATTAAATATCAACTCCCACTCAAGAAAGGTATAGAACACTTCCCTAAGAAGAGAGAGAAGATTTCTTTTGCTTCTCCTATGAAAACAAAATTTAGTCTTAATGCTTCTTCATTTGAGAACACTTGATTCTTTCTTGCTTCTTATGCCTAACTTAAAGGCGTTAAAGAAAAGTACTTATTGGGAGATAACCCAAAAGTTTTAGATGAGTCTTGGAAGTTATTACCTCTGTAATAACCGCTCCTTATCCTTTTTATTTCCTTTTTGTGCCAAGAGTAACCTCTAATGAGAGAGAAGTAATGATTGGAAAAGTTGATGTCTCGAAACAGATTTTTGTGCTTCACCGTACAAATTCATGTAAAATCTCTATACCTCCTTTTGAGGTGTGAAATTTTGTGCTTCTTACCCAGGTTGTTATATAACTTTCGTAAGTTCAACACTTTTTGATTTGAGCAACAGAAGGTCTTCGAAAAAAATCGTCTTTACCTGCTGGTCTGTTTTGACAGATTTCTGCCATTTTCGGCATTTGCTTCTTGTTGGTTCCTTTTTGAGTTATTTTGGGGAATTGAGCTTTTTGAGGGAAGTGCTACAGTAGCTAGTGTTCTAATGGAAGTTTATTTGATGTTGGAACTTGTAGCACCCTGCTAAAACTACTACTAGAAAATCGTTGTGTTTTTGTGTTGCGCATCATCATGACCGCATGCTCATGTCATCTTGCCACATTGCATTTGAGCATCATCATCATCCTGCATTTGTTTGTCTAAAACTATTTTATAAAAGCCTATCTTTATTTTCTATACATCCTGTCTTTATCTCAAATCAAACCCCCGTCTTTTTCGGATTGTTGGTTTGTCTAAAAGCTATTTGCAACATCTTTTAAAAATAAAATAAATAAAAATATTTTGTCCGGGGAGGCAATCTAGCTGGTCAGGCCAGAGGCCCAGCTGCCCAAACCGCCTACCACCCAGCCAAAAAGAACCCTAGTCTAAACCCTAATCCTACCCTCCTCGCCGCCAGTACACACCTAGCTACCGACACACGCGGTCGTGCACGACACGCTCGCCTGCCCTAGTCCCACATCCCACCCAGCCGCCACTCTGCCAGGCCACCCGCGTCGCAGGCCCCCACGCGATGCAAACATCTCCCACACGCATCGCCAGCATCCTAACCCGCACCGCAATCCCCATCCCACGGTCACCTGGTCCCACCACGAACGTGATCCCCATCCCCGATCCCCGCGTTCGACCCCCACCTCGCTCGTTCCTCGTGATCCTCGATCCCACGTGAGCCACCGCCATGACCTGGGTTCCCTCTGCCTTGTCCCGAGCTTGACAGCTGCGCCGCACCGCTTCTCCTCTGTGAGATCCGGTGCCTCTGCTCTTCCTCGTCCGGCGCGCTGTAGGGGCTACTCCGCCTTGACGCCATCCGGTTCGTCCCCAGCAGCAGCGTCCTCCGGCGTCCAAGCAACCGTCCATCACCGCCTCCTAGACCAGCAGCCGCGCGAGCCGTCAAGACCGTCCCCGGCAAGCCCTCCGTTAGCGACCAAGCGTGCCCCGCATCCCCGACCCGCAGAGCCCGCTCCGTCGCTGCCTCTGCTCCCCTGCGACCCGACCGCTGCTCCTCCCTACACAGAAGCGCCGCCACCTCATCGACCTCCCCGCGTGGAACTGCCAGACGTCACCGCCTCCATGCCAGTCGCTGTCAACCGCCACCGCGGTCGCCCTCCCTCTGCTCTGCGTCAAGTCCGTCGCCGCCTTCCTGTTCCCCTAGCACTGGCCCACCCGTCTCAGCGACCCGAGCCGCAGCACTCTGCAGGCCGCCGCCAAGCACGCCAGCAGCATCGCCCGCTGCATGTTCTGCAAGTTGCCTGCTACTTCAGGACACGCACCGAGCTCTTCCTTTTGTTGCTCATGCTGTTCTTTCCAGTGTAGGATTTTGGGCTAGCTGCGGCATGATAACAGCTCAAGGCCGTTTGCCCTGTGCACCTTTGGTTGCCTACCGAAGCCACTCCACACTTTGACAAGACTACCAAAGTGGAGTACATGCCCTCGACACAAGATCTTCCCAAAGCCGTGCATGCTCGTGTCCGTGTCTATGCCCACGAGATCTTTGTTAGGGAGCCTGAAGACCGCGGAAATCAACCTCAGAACTTCACGGGACCGAACCCTCAGCATACAAGATCTTCATCACGGAACCACGAGACCGCCATCATGGAACCCCGAGTTCTCCGACAGGGAACGCCAATAACTTATACCAGATCCGATGTCGTGAAACCCTCCTCCCGGACCCGGTGATGCCGGAAGCCCAAGAGCTTCCTCACGGATCCAAAGATCATTGCCCCGAAGACCGATCACGTCGAACCCCCATGGACCCAAGATCGCCGAGTCCCCTATGTGTGACCCCTTTTCCCGAGCCCCCTATTTTTGTTATAATATATGACATATTCTCATTGAATATTAAATTTTTCATGTCGCATACATCTTTGTGGGGTTTGGGGGCATTATGTCGATTCACCTAATAATTAAATATGGAGACTATATGTGGGCTTTTCTAGTCTTATATTAGCTCCAGTTAAATCTGTTTAGCGAACCGATGCCATGTTTTGCCATGTTAAGACAACATTTAAATTGTCGGGACCCCGGTTCCGCTTAATATTGCCTAATTGCATCACATTCTTGCCATGCCATGCATCATACACGCATCATGCCCGTTCTTCTACCGTAGTATTAAATAGTGTATCTGGTGTTTCTTTTACTGTTTTTCTTCTTTGCGGATTAGGACGTTGAGTGGATGCGACTATCGACAAGTTCTTTGGATAATGTATCTTCGGCAGTGTTTCCCCCTTTCTATCTATTTTGCTTTTATAGTCTTTATTTCCTCCTGTTGATCTATTGCTATCCGGGTTGCGATGCTTTAGTTTCCGTGCACCATTAATACTCCTTGTAGCCTCTATATTGCCTTGGACACATCCTATTGCATGTTGTTTGATAATTAGTCGGCCTTGTGAGTCGTAGTTGCTTGCTTATGTGTTGCTTCGCGTTGTTGTCGTTCCACCGTTGACGGCAAGTTGGCACATGATAAATGGTGGAGATAGTCATGATTTTAAATATAACTTGATTAATTGCTAGGAATAGATATAACTAATGTAGAGGCATCGGTGGGCAACAACAAATATTTGGTTTTTAACCGCTCACTTGTGTCCCGTAGGCCCCGAGTACTTGATACCTGTTCCTTGACTATCGCACTATCCGCATGTGGGACCATGAATCCCCTTAGCCAGAGCTTGATTCATTTCTTATTTCTTGGGGCCACAAACTAGTTTGGGGTTTTATTACTATCCTGTACTTATGCCATGCTTTACTGCTTTATTATGATTGTGCGTGGAGCACCTGTACTATTTTCGATCGCGGCACGATTTCGCGGTATCAACAAGCCCAGTCACACTTTCGGGTTCCCGGTCATTTACAGCCGTTCTTGCAAACCCTGGGTCTGTTCTGGAGCCGGCCAACTTCGTTGCGGGTAGCTTAGTGGGGTGTCCCCCTGAAATCTTTTATTTATCCTGTGATTGCTTTGTCGTGAAAGCGTCGTTGGGTTTTGACTTGGTTGTTCCGAGGTTGATCGTGTGTGTGTTGCTATTTGTGCACCCCTGCAGGGTAAATCTTTCTGAAAGCCGTGTCCGCGGTTATGGACGACTTGGAGCACAGTATCTCGATCATAGACAACTATAACTAAAGTAGTGCTATAAATTTGACTTTGACATGTCTAGTAATCAGTTTCACTACAACGGATTGAGTAAATAAAAGTGCCAACAACTACAGGATTTGGGATATCTCTGGCTAATTGTATCTGACTAGTAAGTGCTGCAACTATAATGGAATGAATAAAACTGTCAACTGTGTGAGTTCCTCGGTTTGACTTCCTCGTTTGGTCTCGAGGGGTAATACCAGGATGGGTATGATTGGTGTTAGTATAAGGTTGGTTCGGAATAGTTATTTCTTATCTCTCTCTAATAGCCGACAGTTTATCGAGTTTCTATAGGTTGTTTAGTGCATGCTTCGCTGCCGCTTCAGTCCACCATACCTATGTAGGCGAGAGACACCAAATTCGAGCCTCGCCATGTACTGGCCTCAGTACTGATGCTCCTCTTTTTTCTTTGCCCTTTGTCGGCACCCCTTTTGTTTTAGCAGGTTTGAGATCAATGTCGTTAGCAGAGTTACCCTTCCGGCTTGACCTGGGCAGGGTTATGGGCACCATTGGTTATTCTTCAGGGCTCTTAGCCCCATTTGCATCACATCCGTACTCGGAGGTTGTATCGTTTTTAAGGTGATTTGGATATTTGTGTTGTATATCTTATTTTTGACTCATGGAGTCGTTGTTGTATATATATGTTTCCGTGGGTTCCATCGTGGACTATTGTGTAATGTTATTACTTCGTTTTCCACCCGCACGCAAGTGCCTGGTGGGCATCTTTGAATCGTTTCTATGCGGGAATCGCTAAAACTTGCATCGGGCCGATTCGAGGGTGTTACAGAACTGAACCTTAAGACTTATTATCTTGAGTGCACTAATGTTGCTAATAAGGATTGTGTGAAGTTTTGTATGAAGGAAAAATTTCAAGTGTATCGAAGGAATGAGTAATGAGATGAAGGATGGACTAAAGCTCAAGCTTGGGGATGCCACACGTGTCAACCAAGAAATATCCAAGAAGTACAAGCATCAAAGCATGGGGATGCCTTGTTCATCAGTAAAAATCCCAGGTTTCTTCCAAACGCTTCATTTTTATTGCTTCATGCACAGTTGTGTTGTTCTTCGAGCGTCTTCTTTTTCGTTTTCGTTTCGGTTTTTCGTTTGTTTTTGTTTGCTTAGTTTTCTGAATAAATTGGTTGGACCCCCTCTTTCATACATCGGTTTTCAAATAGTTTGGTTTGGTTTGGAAAAGTGTAGGAAAGTTCATACTTATGTGGTAAAAAGAGCTCTTTTTTACTGTGTCCTATGCTCTGTCATGCCATGCTTGATATTGTTTTGGCTTTATGCTTAGTATTCGTTAATGTAGCATGACTTGTTATAAACAATTCAGATTTCTTAATGTGCCTTGGATAAATCATGCGTTGTTTAGCATATTAAAGCATAGTATAGTGGTATTCTCCTTTGATGCTTTATTTGGGTTGACTTGGTGCATGCTCACACCATGTTATGACTATCTCAAGTTATCTAAGCCTTTATGATCCTTTAGTTTTCAACTTTTAGTATCACTTTATTCTTTGATCAATGATGTTTTGTCGCTCTGCATGATTATGGCCATTATTGCTCTCTTAGTTTGTCGCTCCCAGTCTTTTGCTAGCCTCCACAACCAAGTATGAGTTACACTCATGCATCCAACTCCCTAAACCAAGTTATTCCAAAGAGTCCAACATACCTACCTACTAGCATATGCTATTCCAAGTATATTCATGCTTTTGTTTACCTTCCAAATTAAACTTGTTATGAGAAAACTAGTGATTAAAGCTCTCACAAACTTGATGGCACACTTTACTTTTTTGCATCTAATAAACTTGAACCATTGGGTCCTTCTTTGTTGCGTATATGATTGCGCTTTATAAGTTGAAATTAGTAGAACCATGTATCATGGGGAACGCTTTCAACATTGCACTTGTACTTTGTACTCTGTTGATATCATGTTCTTTTACTTATGGATCCCGGCGGTGTGAACTAAAAGTGGAACTTGTAAGATCATGGAGTTTGTATGTATGTTAGTGAAACGCCTGTGCCGCTAGCCTAAGCCATGCCTAATCATGGTGGAAACTTGCAGCATCACCATAATGAGCACTCTATGAAGCATCCTCAATAAAAACCTATGCAAATAGAAAATAAAAAGATCACTGAGATGCTCATTGTCAGCTTGCCTTATCATTTTGATTATGGGATATCTCCTGTATCATGTGCAAGGGGTACCCCGTTGGCGGTTCTTAATGATACATATGTACTTACAATGACAAGAGCTTACTCGTGACTAAAGTTGAGTAGCATGAGGTTCGGTCTTCGTAAATAAGGGGCATGAAATTTCGATTTATAACTTGTCAAGCATATCCTCTTAGTTGTGTCACTTTAACATTAATCACCATCAAGATGCTTATGATAGGGGCAATGAGAGCTGAAAGCTATAAGTACCATAATTTTTGGAAGCTCTTTATGAGACTTGAATCCCTACTTCCTTCTATGAAGTCCTTTCTTCCACCATTACATTGAGTCTCCACCTTCTACCTTTATGCACCTACTTTGAGAGCATAGTGGCCATTCTCAGTTCTATGTGCATTGTCACAAGACTAGTTTATTGATGCACAAATTGATATTGCTTGTTTTGAACTATTTGTATCTAGTCACTCTTATGAACTTTGAAGGTGTCCTATGCATTTATATTTGCTACTCTATGAGGGACAAGCTGGATACTATTATGCTATGTTTTCTTTATGTGAAAAAAACAAACGTCTTGCAAAGCATTGTTATTCATGAATCTTTTGTTTGTGCCTTTTCATGTTGCATCATAGTTTCTTTGTCTTATTGCTAGAACATTGTATTTCATGTTATGATTGAACTACTATGATCCCAGCTTTGAATGCTTCACAAATACTTTGATCAAATCTTTGATGGTGCATGCCACCTCAAAAATTATTCTTTCTTTTTATCACTTACCTACTCGAGGACGAACAGGAGTTAAGCTTGGGGATGTTGATACATTGCAAATGTATCTATAATTTTTTATGTTCCATGCTTGGTTTTATCCACTTTCTTTTGTTTTGTCCACACTTTGGAGTACTTTATATATGATTTCTTGGACTAACCTATTAACACGAGCCACAATGCCAGCTGCCTATTTTCTGCTGTTTTTGGTTCCAGGAAAGTCAGAAAATGAATATTCTCGGAATTGGACGGGAAAAAAGCCAAAGTGCCTATTTTTCCGGAAGTCATCAGATGCCAGAATACGAGATTTGAGAAGCTGGGCGGCCACACCACCCACCGGCGCAGTGGCCTGGCCCACGCCAGGGGTGGTCTGGCCGACCCCAGCATCCCCTCGGCCTCTCCTTCCGCCTATAAGATGCCCTCGAGAAGAAAACCATAAGGACCCGATCAAAAATCCACGAAAGAGTTTGTAGCCGCCGTCGTCTCCATCCCTAGATCGGGAGGGATCTGAAGATCTTCCCGGCACCCTGCTAGAGAGGGGAATTCACCGTGGAGGCCTTCTTCATCATCATGCAAGCCTCCAGTGTGATGCGTGAGTAGTTCATCTCTGGACTACGGATCCATGTAGTAGCTAGATGGCTGGTTCTCCTCCTTTGTGCTTTCATGTCTAGATCTTGTGAGCTCCGTTCATGATCAAGATCATCTATTAGTAATTCTGCATGTTGTGTTTGCGGGGATTTGATGGATATTGAGATACTATTTCATATTGATTATTGATTCTATCATATCTTTGTTATTTGTGATCTTCCATGCTTTCCGTTGTTAGTAACTATATTGGCCAAGTAGATGCTAGCAACTCCAAGAGTTGGTATTTATGCTCGATAGTGGGTTCACCCTCTGGTAATCTGGGGAAGCGACAGAAATCTCTAAGGTACTAGATGTGCTATTGCTACTAGGGAGAAAACAACAATCCTTTGTTCATAGAACAATCGTATTGTTTACATTACACGCAATTCGTAAAGCAATAATTTTTTGCTTGCAACTTAATACTGGAGGGGGTTCGGATGATAACCTGAAGGTGGATTATTAGTCATAGATGCGGTTGGATGGCGGTCTATGTATAATGTTGTAATGCCCAATCAAGTTCCAAAGGAGTCAAGATGATTAGTATATGCATGTATTGCTTTCTCGATGTTTGTCAATTGCGCCGCTGTAATTTGTTCACCTATCATGTTATCTATGTTAAGGAGAGCCACCTCTAGTAAACTATGGATCCCGGTCTTTTTCTTTCACATACAATCTACAAACTGTTACTGCTTTGCGTTTACTTTCTGCAAACTTTCATTTCCTTCCATTCAATACGTTTAATCCTTTGTTTTTAGCAAAACCGGTGAGATTGACAACCTCATCGCAAGTTGGGGACAGAGTTCTGTGGTTGTGTTGTGCAGGTCTCCACGTTGCTGCTGGCACCGGTAGTGCGCCCTGCCAACGTTCAGCTAGCAACACCTTTGGGGTGTTTCCTTGCTCCTACTGGATTGATAACCTTGGTTTCGTACTAAGGGAAAACTTGCTGTTGTGCTCATCATACCTTCCTCTTAGGGTTCCCCAACGAGCTCGATATAGTTTGGGCCATCGGGGAGCTTCCGGATGCATCGTGCGATGTCCTCCTCTAGCGCCTTGCCCTCCTTGAGCGCGGGCGGCACCGGTACCCGCTTTCGGTTGAGGTGCCAACCCATGGGGAGTGAGACATGAAGGTGGGCGATGCCTGCTCCCTCCCTCCACCGCCGCTCGCACTCCTCCACGCGGAAGTAGTGACGGTAGCAGTGGGGCTCCTCCTCCACCTGGCGCTCGGTAGGGCGGCCGACGAAGTCCTACGACCGCCACCGCGGCAACACGACTCAACGAAGGAAGGCTGGTAGGCCAGAAGAGGCAACGCCCCCTGAAGGCGCTGGCCACCCGATGCGGACCTACTCACCTCGTGGTCGTGTTTAGCGTTCTTGAACCACCTGGCTTCTTCATCGTCGGCGGTGGCGTAGGCGTCGGAGTTGGTGACGCTGGCGGCGGCGAGAGGTAGGGAGCGCGGCACCGACAGGCGCAGGGGCTGGTTTTATAGCCTTTCTTGTCTTCGCCTTCAACAACAACGCGGGAACTCAGGCGTCGTCCCATCAGTTAGGGTGTCGTCTTGTCAGCATTGATGGTGGAGGCTGCCGCCGGTCAGCCTGCCAGCCCACGCCTCTGAATAGGTGTCGTTGCACGTCTGAATTGGTGCACGCTAAGGGGTTGCTGACGGGTAGGCCAGTAACATGCGTGGGAGGACACGCCCTCGCCCGCCCGTGTCCGCCCTACGCATCGGCCACATAAATTTGGTGCGCCGATGGGTCGATACGAGCGTCGGTCCGGATGGGTAGTGCCATTCGGAGCCATGCACGTCCCGCACGTCCGCGCGACGCGCTCGGACCATTTGGGTGTACCGGTGGAGATGCCCTAACGACAATGCCCACGGACGGACGGTCTAAAGGCTCCTAAAGCGGGCCAGCTACAGCTGAAATTAAGTTAATAAACCCAGCTCGTAGCTCCTCCACTCTAGCCGCCTGCTCACGTTCCTAGCTAGTGTTCCATGACATCAAACAGGAAATTCTTTCTCCATAGCGTGTCTAACATTGGAACCAGATAGACATGATTGTTAGAGTATGATAGCATCCGCTTCGGGCGCAATAGCATGGCGCAATAGCATCATGTCTCAAATGATGTTTAAAATAGCATCCGCTTCGGGCGCAATAAAATTTCTTCTGACCATCTTAATTTTCCACCAACCACTGTCATGGTTGTTAGAGTATGATACGGATATGGTTATTATGATAGTTTAGGATAGTTAGAACTCTAGCCTAACTTGACTCGTACTCCAAGATAATCCTCTGTACGTCTATATATACTCGCCCATTAGGCTCAATAATATATCCAACATATTACGCCAATCTCATACTCTTACGTGGTATCAGCCTAAATTCGAGCCGCCGCCGACACGCTTCCGCCGCGCCGCCCCCGGTGGGATCGACTCCATGATCTCCGTTGGGGGCCACGCGATCTGTATACAGGGTTCGTCCGCCGCCCGTAATCGGCTACCCTGTAAGTCTATTTTTTCGATATCTTGACGGATCCGTAATTGGTTTACCGAACTCTAGTCGGTATCGAGGATCTACATCGTGTCCGTGCGCCTGCCCCCTCCGCTGTTGCGCCTGCCTCGGCAGGCTATCACGGCCTCACGGCAGGCTGACGCGCACTGCGGACGGCTGCTACACCTTCTGACATGGCGGCAAGTTCATGATCGTCCCTGCCCCCGCACGCCTGGTACTAGCAACACTGGGAGTGCCTTCGTCCCCGACGCGTTCCGGAGTCTGGCAAGCTCGAATCGGCGCCTCGTCTTCATCGGCTTCGACAACGTCTTCTTCGGCATCAACCCCTCTACGACTGTCTCGACCGCGTCACAGACGAGTTCTTCTTTGCATACTCTGTTCTGGCAAAACCGGAGTGTGCGTTCGTCCCCGACGTGCGCCTAGTTTTGGTAAAACTATGGCCACATCTCGTCCTCGACGGCTCGGACTGCATCGGCTTCGGCATCGACACCCTCGACGACTGCCTCGACGCGTCTCCGTCACCCTCCTCGCGCACTATGCGCATGCGGCTTCACGTGTGGCTACCTCGACACCGGCATCTCCGACCACGACATCGACCACGGCAACCCCTCGCACGGCTACTTCGACGACGACACCGCCCAACGCTTGAGCATCACCAGCTTCCTGTACAATTGAAGCAACCGCGACGCGACACCGTCCACGACGTTCCTGCTACGACTGCGGAGGGATGTCAGCCTACTGGATGCTACTTCGATTTATCTCCAGTCTGACCGCCCGGAACATTCCAATTATTCACGACGCTACCGCTATGACTACGGGGGGATGTTAGAGTATGATACGAACATGGTTATTATGGTAGTTTAGGATAGTAAGGACTCTAGCCTAACTTGACTCATACTCCAAGATAATCCTCTGTACGCCTATATATACTTGCCCATGAGGTTCAATAATATATCCAACATATTACGCTAATCTCATACTATTACAATGGTCAATAAGATCAGAATCCCCAGTATCAACTGATCATGCCAAACTGACATTGAGGAGCCATCTCCGATACGCTCAATCAAGCCCAACTACAGAGCATCTCTGTCTGCCACAATAGCTCGCCGTACCTTCCCCGAAGTACATGAGAGCACAGGGTATCAGGGTTGTTCCGAAGATACGACCCATGTTGACCCAGCATGGCAATGTTGAAGAGTTCAAGTTCTCTAAACCCATACGCCCTTTCACTTTTGGTGCCGACAGAACATCCCAAGCAACCGAGCGACGAGAATTCCGGTCCAGAGAGCTGCTCCACCAACACTTCCCAATAATCGACATCAAGGTCTTGCAAACTTTCTTTGTCAATCTAAAGAAGCTCGTGATATGTATAGCTAGCACCTAGATGACCATTTTCAGGAAAACCTGCCTTCCAGCACAAGAGAGTATGCACTCCCACCCCTAGATCTTTCTAATGCATTGCTCCGCAATATGATCGACCATGCCATTGGTGATACGACCTACAGCCGTCGGCAAATCCAAGTATCACTCGCTAAAAGCTTCAACTGGGATAGCCAGGTTATGTTTTAGACTCTTTGAAATGTGGTCTAGAGTGGTGGGACTAAATAAAATGGAACTTTTAACTCTGTTGACACTCTGTCCCGAGCACTCCCCATCAATCCGTAGAATATCATTTAGCCTCTCTCCACTTCAAATGCTAGCCTTCATAAAGATAAGACAGTCATTGTCAGCTATCGACCTGCAACAGCTAGGGATCGCACACACACACGAGCGAGAGAGATTCAGAGGAACACGATGAACACAGGTGGTCTTTTGTGCAGCGTTCAGCCTTGCTGCTTTTCTGCTGTTTTCTCCTTTTATTCATACGAGAATATGAAACATGCCGTGGCTATCGCCACGATCCCTACAGAGATGTGCCATCCCACATCTCGGATCAGGCCCACGACGTTCCTAACGACCAGGGGTGTGCGTACAAACCACGTCAACACCCAGCTAGAAAATAGCTAACTGTAAACTCTGACGAAACTGAAAACACGACACCTAACTCTGAACCTGAACACTGAAACAAAGTGTGTATCGGCTACTGAATTTATTCAACAAAACTCCCCCTAAGTTCAGTTGCCGGTATTGGTGGTGTCGATGACGCCGATCCGTGCTCGAAGCTCCTGGAAACGAGTGCGTCCGAGAGGCTTTGTCAGGATATCGGCGAGTTGATCAGTTGTCCCAATATGCTCGACAGCAACCTTGCCGTCCTCGACACAATCTCTGATAAAGTGAAATCGTGTCTCGATGTGCTTGCTGCGGTCGTGGAGAACAGGGTTTCTGCACAGCTGAATTGCACTTTGGTTGTCGATGAAGATCTTGACCACTTCCTCCTTGCGAGCTAGCAGATCTCCCATCAAGCGCCGAAGCCAAATTCCTTGGCATGCTGCCGTGGTGGCAGCTATGTATTCAGCTTCACAAGATGACAATGCTACAACTTTCTGTTTCTGAGACTGCCAAGTAACAGGACTGTTGCCAATCATGAACAAGCTACCCGTGGTGCTTTTCCTGTCATCTTGATCACCGGCCATGTCTGCATCACTGAAACCAGACAGCTGCAATGTGTTACCACTCTGAAACACACATCCGTAGCCCCTTGTGCTGGAGATGTACCGCAGAATTTGCTTGACTGCACTGAGATGCTCAGTTGTTGGCCTTTCCATGAAACGGCTGACGTATCCCACAGCAAAAGCAATATCCGGCCTGCTATGAACCAGGTAACGCAGGCCCCCAACGATCGAGCGATACAGAGTTGCATCAACTAGTGGATTGGTGCTGTTCTTGCTGAGTTTCAGACGCGCCTCCATTGGCACGTGCGCACCAGTGCAGTCCAGCATCCCGGCCTTCTCCAGAAGCTTACCGGCGTACGCTGACTGACACAGAGTGATCCTCCCAGCTGCTTGTGTGACCTCCATGCCCAAATAATATGTGAGCTTGCCGAGGTCACTCATCTTGAACTTACTCATCATCTCCCCTTTGAACTTTGCGATCTCTTGCTGATTTTCTCCGGTGACGATGAGGTCGTCCACGTATACGCCGAGGAGAAGGCGCGAGCTGGCCTCGCCTCGTGCGTAAACTGCATGCTCTGACGGACTCTTGTGAAAACCGAGCGACAGCAAAGTACTGTCAAGCTTTGCATTCCATGCTCGGGGAGCCTGACGCAAGCCATACAGTGCCTTCTTGAGATGCAGCACCTTGCCCTCATGTCCGACGCGAACGAAACCAGGAGGCTGTGAGACATACACTTCTTCCGCCAAAACGCCATTCAGAAATGCAGACTTGACATCCAGATGGTGAACTTCCCAGTTCTCGTGCGCTGCGACTGCGAGCAGAACTCGAACAGAATCAAGGCGAGCCACTGGAGCAAATACCTCATCGAAATCAACTCCGGCGCGTTGGGCATATCCTTTTGCGACTAGCCTCGCCTTGTGCCGCACCACATCACCAGCTGCATTCTTCTTTAGCTTGTAAACCCACTTGAGTCCAATTGGACGATGACCAGCTGGTAAATCACAGAGCTGCCATGTGCCATTGTCCTCAATCGCTGCCATCTCTTCTGCCATAGCTGCTCGCCAGCCTTCCTCTGCCTGTGCCTCTGCCAGTGTAGCTGGTTCCGCTCCTTCGGCAAGGTGTAGCTCGTGCTCGAGCACCTCGTCGATGTTCTCCAACGTGCGGTAGCGGCGGGCCGGTGTGTCGCGCTCCTCGACTGACGGAGTGTTGCTGGACGAGGGCGAGACGAACTCCACCCCGTCCGTGCGCACCGGCACTGTCGCTGGTGTCTCTGGCTCGGCCGGCTCGTCGTGACCGGCAGGTGTTCCCTGGCCAGGCGTGTCCAGCCCTGCAGTGTCTTCAGCAGGGACGTGTACCGGTGTTGGTGTGCCGGTGCCGCTCGACAAGGGACTGGTGTACTCGATGTCGAAGTCCCCTCGGAGCGACGCCACGCCGTCCTCCTCCCAGCTCCATGCCGCGGTCTCATTGAACACAGCATCTCTAGTCACGTGAACCCGCTGCGTGAGTGGGTCGAACACCTTGTACGCCTTCGAGCCAGGCTCGTAGCCCAGCATTACCATCGGAGTGCTGCGGTCCTCCAGCTTCTTGAGGTGTGGCCGTGCCGTTTTGACATGGACGACGCACCCGAAGACTCGAAGATGATGAAGACTTGGTGCCGTTCCGTGCCAGAGCTCGTACGGTGTCTTTCCGTCGACGGCGCGCGTGGCGGAACGGTTCAGCAGATATACTGCCGTCGTCACCGCCTCCCCCAAAACGCACTGGGCACGCCACGGGCCTTGAGCATACTGTGAGCTGTGGCTACCACCGTCTGGTTCCGGCGCTCCACTACGCCGTTGTGCTGCGGAGTGTACGGAGCGGTGAGGTGGCGTTGAACCCCATTGTTGGCGCAGAACTCCTCGAAGGTGCGCGACGTGAATTCGCCGCCTCGATCGGTCCGCAGGGTACGCAGAACACAGGCGCTCTGCACCTCCGCGCCGGCCTTGATGCGACGGATGGCTAGCTCAGCTTCATCTTTGGTGGAGAGAAGAGTGAGCCACATGAAGCGGCTATAGTCATCCACCATCAGAAGGAAGTAGCGTTTACCGCCAGGCGTCGCCGGCGAGATCGGGCCGCACAGGTCTGCGTGTACCAACTCGAGGCGCTCCGTGGCCCTGAACTTGGCCACCTGAGGGAACGGTGCCCGGCGTTGCTTCCCAGCCAGGCAGGCATCGCACAGCTGGTCCACGTGGCTGATCTGCGGCAGGCCACGCACCATCCCCGAGCGTGACATGGTGCGGACTGCACTAAAGCTCTGGTGGCCGAGCCGCTCATGCCACACCCAGGCGTCGTCGTTGCTGCGGGCTGAAAGACAAACAGGCTGCACGGTTTGCAAAGTGACTTTGTACAACCTATTTGGTGACCGTGGTACCTTGGCGAGCAAGCGGTTACTCCGATCCCAGAGCGACATGAAGCCATCTCGGATCGACGAGGGGCACCCATTCTCGTCCAGCTGCCCCAAACTCACGATGCTGGTCTTGAGCTTGGGGATGAAGTAGACATCGGTAAGTGCCCGGTGCTCATCTCCACGCACCGCGATCACAACCGTGCCGCGCCCGCGTATGTCGACGATCGAGTTGTCGCCGAACCGCACCGAGCCGGTGATCTCCGTGTCCAGGTCGGCAAAGACAGCGCGGCTGCCTGTCATGTGATTGGACGCGCCGCTGTCCAGGTACCAAGGGACATCGACTGGCTCGTGCTCATCGCCGAGCCTGACTTTGGCGCGCTCCTCATTGAGGAACACGCGTCCACCGACGTGTCCGGGCTCGTCGACGACAGGGCACAGCTGCGCCATGAGGAGCGCTGGCTGTGCGTCCTCTTCGCCTTCCTTGATCAGGTGAGCCTCTTCCCTCTTCTTCTTCCGGCAGTCGCGTTCCCAATGCCCGTATTTCTTGCAGTACCGGCATTGATCATCGCGGGTGGCTCTGCCGCCGCCCCTGCCTGCTTGGTCCTTGCCGCGACGCGTGTTGCCACCGCCGCTACCGCCAGAGGAGCCGCCAAACTCGTTGTTCTTCATGCGCGCGCGCCACTGCTCCTCCGTGAGCAGCAGCTGCCCGCTGCTGGCAGACTTCTCGGGCTCGTCTTCATCGTCCTCCTCACAGACCTTGAGACGGCCGATGAGTTCTTCAATGGACATGGCCTTGAGATCGAGGAGACTCTCGATCGACCTCGCCATCTGCTTGTACTTCTTGGGAACGACCCGGAGAAATTTCAGGATCACCTTCTTGTCATCAACAGGATCACCCAGCACGTCCAGCTGGTGGACGATCTCCTGCAAGCGCAGCCCAAAATCGTCAACGCACTCCCCCGATTTGAACCGGAGAGCCTCGTACTCCTTGCGCAGGTTCTGCGCCTTGGACTCGCGCACGCGCTCGGCCCCGACGCGGATCGTCTTGATCGCGTCCCAGGCCTCTTTCGCCGATTTCTTCACGGCGAGCGAGGGAATCATCTCCGGCGGCACCGCGCGGAGAATCCCCTCCAGAGCTGCACGATCGTCGCTGTACTCTCCTTCCCCGGTCTCAATGACGTCCCACAGGAACCTCGCCTGCAAGATCACCTTCATGAGGAGCGACCAGCTGTTGTAGTTGGACCGCGTGAGCAGCGGCCACTGCGTCCCAGAGGCGCCGCCCGTGTCGCGCCCGGAGCGCGGAAGGACGAGCGAGCGCCGTGCCGAGCCGGTGTCCTCAGCCGAGGCATCCTCTGGCTTCTTGGACCCGTCCCCCTTGGGCATCCCTCCCTTCGGCATGGCTCTGATACCACTTGTCAGCTATCGACCTGCAACAGCTAGGGATCGCACACACACACGAGCGAGAGAGATTCAGAGGAACACGATGAACACAGGTGGTCTTTTGTGCAGCGTTCAGCCTTGCTGCTTTTCTGCTGTTTTCTCCTTTTATTCATATGAGAATACGAAACATGCCGTGGCTATCGCCACGATCCCTACAGAGATGTGCCATCCCACATCTCGGATCAGGCCCACGACGATCCTAACGACCAGGGGTGTGCGTACAAACCACGTCAACACCCAGCTAGAAAATAGCTAACTGTAAACTCTGACGAAACTGAAAACACGACACCTAACTCTGAACCTGAACACTGAAACAAAGTGTGTATCGGCTACTGAATTTATTCAACAGTCATCAGTGAGCAGTAAATGGTTGATCCATGGAGATTGAACACTAACTCTTATTCCTCTCAATATATGCATGACCAAAATGATTCAACAGTATAGTGAAACCTTCATCACATAGTAGAAAAAGGTAAGTCGATATCGGGTCCCCTTGTCGTGGACCCCTAGATTGGGTGAGCACAAAGGTATAGACCTATATTGAGAGATTTTCTGTGGGTATCGTACCTTTGGGATGAGAGTAATAGTAGTATCATTCGGCCCAGCAGGGAGAGTACCCCCATTCAAAAAATTCAGTACAGCCATCACCACATCATCTTTAATCAACTCCCAATGACGATGTAAAAACCCCACAGTGAAACTATCCACCCCAGGGGATTTTCATGGTGCCATCTGGAATAACGCCTTTTTACCTCCTCTGCCGTGTAAGGAGCATCCATCCCATTGTTCATTTGTTGGGAAATTCTGGGTTGTACCACATTCAGCAGCTCATCCATAGCTCTGAAACCTTGCGATTGATACAGATTCAAATAGAAATTCTGCACATTCGCATGTCTCTTCCATATTCTCACAGATAGTGCCATCTGCACGCTCTAACAAGTCAATTTTATTCATACGCTTTCATCGCGGTGCTTGTTTATGAAAATATGAAGTGTTTATGTCCCCCACGCATAACCGAGAATATCATTTTGCGGCCCGAAAGTTGGGGTGTCCAGGCAACGCGGTACCCAAGTTCCCTGGTATCATCCGTGATGACTATAGTTGGCGTGCCAAATATTCAGAGGGTCTTTTTCGGCACGAATTCAACTTTATGTTTCAATACAAAAAATCAGGCTAACGGCCGTCAAGTTGGCCCCCCCTGTCAGTTCTCGCCGTTATGTCGCTCCCATCGCTTAGGTGTCAATTAGGCTTGCAGTGTTGGCGCCTGCATCCATTACGCGTCCTCTTCTTCCCCGGAGCGGCAATCTGTGGGGCGTCGCAGCCATGGCGCGGAGCTGGGACGTGGACAAACCTGCTCGGCCCAGCTCTCCTCCCTGTAGGCTTGTAGCGTTGGCGCTTCCATTACTCGTCTTCTTCCCCGGAGCGGTAATCTGTGGTCGCGGCCATGGCACAGAGCTGGGAAGTGACGAAGCTGCTCGGCCCTGCTCTCCTCCCCATCCCGAGTCGGAGCTCGCCCTCACCGTGGAGGCACCCATGGCACGGTCGGGGACGAGAATTGGTTCCCGATGAGATCTATCACCTTGTCGACCATGCTCGGTTCTGTTTTCCTCCTCTAGAATCCGAGCTCGCCGTCGCCGTGGTTACACCCGCACCAATTCTGCCACCTCTGTCGAGGTCTCTGTGGTAGCTTAAGTTCTGGGGCTCTCCAAGTTCTGCCATGTTGGGCCTGTAAGTGATGTTGTATGTTAAACTAGCAAATCTCTTTTGTTCAAATCTCTTGTGTTATACCAACTTCATTGTGTTTAATTATGAAAGACAAAATATAAATGACTTCTCTCAATTTCTCGCATAGAAAAATGCACAGCTAATTTCATGTTCTCGCAGGAACTGGCCCCACTTGTTGAACCAGCGGCACTGCCACGATCTCCACGTAACCACGGTGAGTTCCCGAACCGAAAGTTGCAGTTACCACGTTTCTTCTGCAGTCATTCATATGCAGTTTTTCCTGGGCGCTTCTTCTTCCTCTGTTCTGGAACCGTCGGTTCATCTTCTTCTTCCTCTCGAAGGCAGTTCCTTTCACCCATTTCCTTGCAGGCATGGACGATGGGAAACGCACAACAGAGACCCACTTGGTTCCTGCCCATGGCACCACGACTTTGACAGTGGTGTACACAAATGATGAAGCGACTGTGGAGACAACTCTCGCCAGGTTTGAGCAATTTCTCGAGAAAGAGAAGCACAAGTTTTTGGGGCTAGACTTGGAGTACACCCGTGCAAATAAGCGAAAAAATTCTCCACAAGAGATCGCTCTCAGGAAAATCGCCATACAGGAGGAGGTCCTAGTTTACCACTTCTACAGGTACGTGAAATTTAAATTTGAGATCACCACTTCTGCATCCCTTGTTCCCTTACATCCCTAGAACCATCTAAGTGTAGCAGTAAACTAACTGAGATGTGTTGTCCGGCTCTGGTCGAGTTCTTGGATATCACAAATGACACAATTATGCTTTCTCGTGCGTTGATAAAAATCCCAGAGGGGCACCACATCGACATCCAAAATCTGTACAAGATCAAATCATACCCAGCGAAGGATGGCATGGATGATCTGGCAGCGGAAATCATCAATAAATTCTATGAAAAACTGATGAAATTGAAGCGACTCGATCACGACTACTGGGAGTGGAAGCCGATGAGCCAGGTGCGCCTCGAGTATGCAGCCAGAGACGCCTACATGGCGTACGAGTTGTACAGTAAGCTCATTACCATGAAAGATGGGATGGTTAAGGCGGGGGTTTTCGCGAGAGAGCTATGCCCTGGTTGCAAGCTAGCCCAGGAGAAGAAGCCGAGGAGGAAAGAAAGCGGTTTTAGGACGTGCAGGGATCTTGGGACGGTGGCGACATCAAGCGGCTGAAGGGGAAGCATGTCAAGGACGACAACAAGTGGTGGTGATACATTATGTGTTTGAACTAGATTTTAGTTTCTAGTTTATTATGTGTGTGATATATTTAGTTACTTCAATACAAAATTTCGATCAATTTAACTTGTTGATGTATTTCTTGACAATTATAATATAATCGAGCACTAGAAATATTTTGTAGTGTGCATGAGCATGATCAGTAAATATAATTGAACACTAGAAACTTTAAGGCACTCCATATAAAGGAGTAGATTAATATATAAGGTTCACCAGAGACACCACGGATATATTGTCTTACATGCCACACACAGGTAATAATTAACTAGAACAAAATAAAAGTAGGGGCTGCAGCAGGAGGCCGGGACACGGAGACGCCTAGCAGGGCAGGGGTTTATCAGCAGGAGGCAGCGACAGCCTAGTCGATGGGATACAGGCCAGTCCTGACATACTTCCGGAGGAATTTGCCGTAGGCTGCGTGCCGCGCCAAGGTAATCGGCCTATGGCTTCTGCCTCTGCCTCTGCCAACGCCCTCCGCGTGCTGGATCATGCTGTTGAGGTCCACGTTGATTGCTCTGCCACAGAATGGGCAAAACAGTCTCCCCCTATGGTGGAAACGGATTAGCCCACACCGTAACCGCCTCAGCACATAGCGGCTCTTGTTGTCCCTGGATTCCTTGCTATCGACCACTTCATCATCATCCTCCTGTCGATTTTTAAGAACATAACTTAGAACTTGTACATATAATTGAATTGTATTACAACTCAAGAATTGACAACATGTATATGTAAGACAATATATCCGTGGATATTAAAGATAAAGCATCCCAGCAATAGTTTGATCGGTTCATATATCATTTCATCTCAAAACAATGACAAATAATTGCATCAGATTGCAGCCTCATAAGTTTATTCAGGGACGGTGTGAGTGAACCAAGTAACAATTGCACAGTCTGTATTGTTGTTGTACATAGCCCCAGGTTCACTAACTCTCCCTGAAAAAATCTGACACCAATGTGTCTGCCTCTCTTTTGGGACAAATTTGAATCATTGGCCACAATAAGAAATTGAAATGTAATCGTACAAAATATTATTCAGGGATATACATAGTCAGGTACAAAAACAAGCCTAAATATTGTAATTATAAATAAAAAACCAAACAATTAATCTTCAGGTGCATGTTAAAAATACTTATGATCAAAACCATTCATATACATTTGCATCATACCAATCATTAAAAGATTAGAAACAATTCAAGGATCATATATGTAGTTCCACATGAGAATAAATCAAGGGCCTCATAATTTGTTTTAGAGATGGAGCAGGCGAACCAAAGTACCAATAGCACAACCTATATTGTTTGTGTGCATTGCTGCCTCGGGTTCATCAACCCATCCCTAAAACACGACACCATCATATGTGTCTTCCCTTGAACTCTTTTGGGTCAAATTTCAATCATCGGCCTCGGTGACAAACTAAAATATAATTCTTATACACTATGAATGCATGGAATAGATAATTCGAATATCATAGTTCTATGAATGTAGAATAAATATTGTGGCCTCATAAGTTTATTCAGGCACGGTGTGAGTGAACCAAGTAACAATTGCACATCCTATATTGTTGTTGTACATCGCCCCAGGTTCACTAACTCGTCCCTGAAAAAATCTGACACCAATGTGTCCGCCTCTCTTTTGGGAAAAATTTGAATCATTGGTCACAATAAGAAATTGAAATGTAATCTTACAAAACATTATTCAGGGATATACATAGTCAGGTACAAAAACAAGCCTAAATATTGTAATTATAAATAAAAAACCAAACAATTAATCTTCAGGTGCATGTTAAAAATACTTATGATCAAAACCATGCATATACATATGCATCATACCAATCATTAAAAGATCAGAAACAATTTAAGGATCATATATGTAGTTCCATATGAGAATAAATCTAGGGCCTCATAATTTGTTTCAGAGATGGAGTAGGCGAACCAAAGTACCAACAACACAACCTATATTGTTTGTGTGCATTGTTGCCTCAGGTTCACCAACCCATCCCTAAAACACGACACCGTCATACGTGTCTCCCCTTGAACTCTTTTGGGGAAAATTTCAATCATCGGCCTCGGTGACAAACTAAAATGTAATTCTTATACACTATGAATGCATGGAATAGATAATTCAAATATCATAGTTCTATGAATGTAGAATAAAGATTGCAGCCTCATAAGTTTCTACAGAGATGGTGTAACCAAACCAAGTAACAATTGCACAGCTTATATTGATCTTGTACATGGCCTCAGGTTCGCTCACTCATCCCTGTAAAACTTTGACACCAATGTGTCTGCCTCTCTTTGGGGCAAATTTGAATCATTGGCCACAATAAGAAATTGAAATGTAATCGTACCAAACAATATTCAGGGATATACAAATGCATCATACAACGCATTCATAGATCAGAAACAATACAAATATTATATATTTAGGTTCCATATGAGAAAAAAAAATTAGGGCCTCATTTTTTTCAACGATGGAGTCGGAGAACCAAAATACCAACATCACAACCTATATTGTTTATGTGCATTGCTGCCTCAGGGCCACTAACCATCCCTAAGAAAATGAGACCATCAGATGCCCTTGCACTATTTTGGGGCAAAATTGAATCATTGGGCTCAATAAGGAATAGAAATGTAATGTTATAGGCCTGTTGTGTATCGAAATCAACACTCAACTAGCAAACTCAACTAGATGGTAGATGAGCAGATTGGGGTTTTGTGACTAGATGGCAGATGCATCAATCAACCGATCGAATCATATATATACTACCCTACTTCAAGAGCAAAAGAATCTGTACACGATTGAACAAATCCTATGTATGAACAGTGAAAACTGTGGCTGTGACTAGAGAAGCTAGCAATGTAGTACCTCGGACTCCTCATCAGGGACCTCCTCCTCGAACTCATCATTCTCCACGATTGCGTCGAAGATTTCTTGAACGGCGATGGGGTCGTCGATGTAGATCACTGGATTGCCTCTGCCTGCCGCCTGCCCCACATCCATATCTGCCGCTGGCACCACGATGTTGTCGGCCACCTGCTGCTCGGCGGCGACGGCTACTACCGGCTGCTCGGCAGCGATGGCTACCACCTACTGCTCGGTGGCGACGGCTACCAACTGCTGCTCGGCGGCGACGGCTACCACCTGCTTCTCGGCAACGATGACTACTGGCTGGACAGATGAGCTCGCACCCTCGATGGCGCAGCGATGAGCGGCGTTCGTGCCCGGAGAAGACGCCTCCGCCTACTTGGCGACGACCGAGCCATCTGCTGCTTCGCCTTCAACTGGATTCACCTCCGGATCTTCTCCACGCGTACGCTTCATGGCACACCAAGGGAAGGAGGTAGTGCAAACGGGGGAGATTCGGTGCGCGCGGCAGGTGTAGAATAGGGTCTTGGGACTAGACAGACTGGGGGAAATGACACGAGCTCATGGAAGAAGAAGGTCGAGGGGGGTTATAAACACAGGACCGTTCGTTGTCCTCGAGTGGACACGTGTGGTGGGCGGGGGGTGGGGGGCTACCACGATCTCCACCCTTTTTTTTGGTTCCCTTTTTTTTGAAATAGCCACGATCTCCACTTTAGAGCTGCATTGAAAACACGCTCATGGCAGACCTCGATTCCACTCCATGCAAGTGGCGCAGAACTAATATCTAGCAATGTTAGATCTACTCGAGGGGGGCCCTTGACTCATGGAATTTACTAGCGGTAGGGCCCAGTTGGATGTGAGATTAAGAGCGCTGCGTATAAATGGGATATGTCTAATTAAAATCAAGTGGCAATAAATTGCAGCGTCCCGTCGAAAACCGTGCACTTGATGACCCTGTTGCCCTGTGCATGATTTGTAGTAGCAGTAGTAGGCTTTTCAGACTTGATTAAACTTTACATGACCGCTCAACGACTTTTTCCATGGACGGCATCGTGTTCCTTCCTGTAGAAGTCTCGCGGAGGGAGACGTCCGTGCTGTCTCACGTTGTACTGTGAAGGGCACAAGGTGTGCAACGATCATCGTTGGATCGCACAGAATCAATGGTTGGTGTGCAC
The DNA here is from genome assembly GCA_023614405.1 of Avena insularis. NCBI lineage: Eukaryota > Viridiplantae > Streptophyta > Magnoliopsida > Poales > Poaceae > Avena > Avena insularis. The sequence continues at coordinate 2,356,269 of JAJUPC010000016.1, read as the reverse complement.
GATCCGCGTGACAACTATGACAACCAATCAGGGAGTAGCAGACATGGTGAGCACAGTTTTAGGCTTCTACGAAAGATGGAGAGGGGGTGGGCAAAACTAAGTAGTACCACATAAAACCAAGGGAAAAACTAAGTAGTATAAAAATGGAAAGTGTCTTTTACAATGAAATACATCGTGGAATACATCAAATTATGCCAATATAGATCCACTAGAGTTCACTGGATGTGTGTTCTTCTCATAAACCACACATGGATCCACCATGGGCATTGCATGTGTGTTCTTCTAAACAAACCACAAAAGGATCCACTAGTGTCATTGCATGTCTGTTCTTTTCATGAACCACACATAAGGATGGGCCCACCAGTGTCATTGCATGTCTGTTCTTTTCATGAACCACACCCAGTGTCAGTGCATGTTTGTTCTATTCATGAACCACACCCAGTTTCACTGCATGTCTGTTCTTTTCATGAACCACATAAGGATCTACCAGTGTCATTGCATGTCTGTTACTTCCATAAACCACATATGGATCCACCTAGTGTGATTGCATGTCTGTTCCTCTAAACAAACCACATAAGGATCCACCAGTGTCATTGGATGTGTGTTCTTCTCATGAACCACACCCAGTATCATTGGATGTGTTTTCTTCTCATGAACCACACCCAGTGTCATTGCATGTTTGTTCTTCTAAACAAACCACATAAGGATCCACCAGTGTCATTGCCTGTCTGTTCTTTTCATGAACCACATAAGGATCCACTAGTGTCATTGCATGTCTGTTCTTTTCATGAATCACAGCTAGAGTCTTTGCATGTCTTTTACTTCCATAAACCACATATGGATCCACCTAGTGTGATTGCATGTCTGTTCCTCTAAACAAACCACATAAGGATCCACCAATGTCATTCCGTGTCTGTTCTTTTCATGAACCGCACCCAATGTCATTGCACGCGTGTTCTTCTAAACAAACCACATAAGGATCCACCAGTGTCATTGCCTATCTGTTCTTTTCATGAACCACACCAAGTGTCATTGCATGTGTGTTATTCTAAACAAACCACATAAGGATCCACCAGTGTCATTGCCTGTCTGTTCCTTTCATGAACCACATAAGGATCCACTAGTGTCATTGCATGTCTGTTCTTTTCATGAATCACAGCTAGAGTCATTGCATGTCTTTTACTTCCATAAACCACATATGGATCCACCTAGTGTGATTGCATGTCTGTTCCTCTAAACAAACCACATAAGGATCCACCAATGTCATTGCGTGTCTGTTCTTTTCATGAACCACACCCAGTGTTATTGCATGCGTGTTCTTCTAAACAAACGACATAAGGATCCACAAGTGTCATTGCCTATCTGTTCTTTTCATGAACCACACCAAGTGTCATTGCATGTGTGTTCTTCTAAACAAACCAAATAAGTCATTGCATGTCTGTTCTTTTCATGAACCACACCCGGTGTCATTGCATGTCTGTTCTTTTCATGAACCACGGCTAGAGTCATTGCAATACTGTTCCTCTAAACAAACCACATAAGGATCCACCAGTTTCATTGCATGTCTGTTCTTTTCATGAACCACATAAGGATCTACCAGTGTCATTGCATGTCTGTTCTTTTCGTGAACCACACCCAGTGTCATTGCATGTGTGTTACTTCCATAAACCACATATGTGAAGGAAATATGCCGTTAGAGGCAATAATAAAGTTGTTATTATGTATTCCTTGTATATGATAGATGTTTATTTTGCATGCTATAATTGTATTGATAGGAAACATCAATACATGTGTGTTTAATAAACAAAAAGGGTTCCTAGTCATGCCTCTCTTATAGACTATCTTGTTGATTAACAGGATGATCAAGGTTTCCTGATCATGGACATTGGATGTTGTTAATAACAAGGTCACACCATTGGTGGAATGATGTGATGAACATTCATCCGAAGTATAGCATTACGATCAAGTCATTGTGTTTATATTGCTATAACATCATACGAAGTAATCTTTATCCTTAGACCATGAGATCATGTTAATTGCTAACACCGGAAGAGTATCTTGATAACATCAACGGTCACACCGTAACAGGGTGACTATAAAGATGGGTTCAGTGCTACGAAGGTGTTATGTTGAGGCTCATGGATCAAGAGTGGAATTTGTCAATCCAGATGACGGATAGATATACTCTGGGCCCTCTCGGTGATATCACATTAGGATAGCTTGCAAGCAAGTGATGTGATCACTAGAATGTTATATCACGGGAACGAGAAAAGAGTGCATGTCGGTAACGAGATCAAACTAGGTATGGATATACCGATGATCGAATCTCGGACATGTAATATATCGAGAGACAAAGGGATTTAGTTACAAGCGTTATAGGTTCTCAAGATCACAGGAGTCATCGTTGAATGTGTAGGAGTCAGTTCGGATCTCCAGGTCCCGCTGCTGATTATTGATCGGAGAAGGGTCTCGATCATGTCTGCATTATTCGCGAACCGTAGGGTGGCACACTTAAGAGTTACCAGACACCATTTTGGAGCACATATGTTTCAGTCGAAAGAATTGCAAAGCGTAGGAATTGTTTCAATAGAAACCGGAAATTGTTTCGGGTGAAATTGCAGAAGGTGGTTCTGCATGTGATATTGAAATATTGCAAGGGGCTATATGTGAATGTTTGTTAATTAATGTAATTAACAAAATTCTGAATAAATTTAATAAAAGAGTTTTATTAAATGAGAGATCATTAAATTTGGAGAAACTTAATGCATTTAAAGTGGAGACTTTAAAAGGGAATGTGAAGAGGCATTTTAATGTGGAGGAGTTACCACCACTTGAATGGGGGAGGTGAGGGGTCACCCCCCCATGCGCTGGCCATGGAGAGAGGGGGCACCCCCCTCCTCCTATAAAAGGCCACCCACTCCCTCCTTCTTCCACACACCTCCTTGTGAAGGATCTCTCTCCCCTTCTAGAATTATTCCCCCATGGTCTCAGATTAGCGAGATACATGTTCCCGGTGACATTTCGTCTGGAAGGAGTTGCTGCTTCCGCTGGATCGCTGGAGCGAGGAGGTGGAGGTTGTCCGGTGGCTTGAACGTAAAGTGAAAAGTGCGGATGCTGAGTTCTGGCCTCGACTTCCTCACGATCTTGAGATCGGCAAGTGTACGACTACATCAACCACGAGTTCCTACTCGTTAACAAAGCTCATTGTCTTCGAGGGTAAGTTCTCTATGGATGTATGTCCACCCGTTTGCTTTGTACCTAGTAGATAGATCTTGGCATGTAGTTCACACCGTAGGAAATTTTTTTATGCTGCGGACCCAACAGTGGTATCAGAGCCTGATCTATGCGTAGGTGCTTTGCACGGGTAGTACACATATGTTTATATGTGGGCGATGATGATCATGTTATTGCATCTTCTATGTACTTTGGATATTGGTGGCATAGTGGGATGAAGCGGCGGACCAACCTTACATGTCATCGCATGAGACCGGTTCCACGACTGACATGCAACTTGTTTTGCATAAGTGGCTGGCGGGTGTCTGTCTCTCCTACTATAGTCAATATCTGATTTACAACGAGTTGCTAATAACTTGGTTATCCTCGTTGTGGTTCATGTTCGTAGGTTAGACAGGTTCTATCTCCGAAAGCCCTAAGCCACGTAGAACTTGCAATTGATAAATTAGAGGCGTCTAGTTTAGATCGTTGCTGGGCTAGTGTTTTGATATGGTGTTGTTGTACGTAGATGTATAATAGATACTCTTACAACTCACTTAACGTGTAAGTTCCATAGACCTTGGCCTTACACACAAAGGAATGATAGAGATCATACCACGATGCAAATGATAGAGATCAAATGCATGGACCATATCACCTCACTTCACACATTAGATGTTAGCATCTTATATTGCTAGTTTGGCGCATTTGGTAGCATTATAAGATGATCCCTCATTTAGATATCAAGATAAAATGTGTTCTTCCTTAAGTATGCACCCTTTTGTGGATCATGTTTTGAGGCATCACGTGATGATCGGGTGTTTTCAACTCTACGCTTTCATACAACGGGTGTAAGACAGTTTTACACACGCAAATACTAAGGTTCTTACTTGACGAGCCTAGCATGTACAAACATGGCCTCAGAACACGGACCGAAAGGTTAAGCATGAGTCATATAGTTGATATGATGCCCATATAGATGCTCGCCTTTGAAGCTACACCGACTCACGTGATGATCGGACTTGGTGTAGTGGATTTGGTTCATGTAATCACCAAAAGGACACGAGGGATGTCGTTTTTGAGTGGGAGTTCATTAGTAATTTGGATTAGTTGAACTCAATCTATCATAAACTTAGTCTAAATAAACTTTACAAATTCTGTTGTAGATGGCACCACCTGCTTTTAATTTCAATGTGTTCATGGAGAAAGAGAAACTTGCTGCGAATGGTAGCAACTTCACCAACTGGGCTATGAATTTGAGGATTCTCCTCACTGCTGCACAAAAGCAATATCTGCTAGATGCGCCGCTAGGCCCCCCACCAGCTCCTGATGCCCCTGACGAGGAAAAGAACGTCTATATAACTCGTCAGGAGGACCACAACTTAGTTCATTGCGGCATACTGTATGGGCTAGAGCCAGAACTTCGAAAGCGTTTCGAAAATGGCAATGCCTTTGATACCATGGGAGAATTGAAAATGATTTTCGATACCCATGCTTCCATAGAGAGTTATAATGCTACAGAAAAGTTCTTTAGCTACATGATGGAGGAAAACAGCTCCGTTAGTGAGCACGTACTCAAAATATCTGGGTACGCCGATAAGCTTGTGTCCTTGGGAATAACGATTCCCATTGACTTAGGCATACATCGTGTTCTCCAATCTCTGCCACCTAGCTACAAGAGCTTCGTGATGAACTATAATATGCAGGGCATGAAGAAGTCTCTTCCCGAGCTTCTGTCAATGCTTAAGACTGCAGAAGTGGAGATTAGGAAAGAACATCAAGTGTTGATGATCAATAGAACCACCGGTTTCAAGAAGGATAAGAAAGGCAAGCACAAGGGAAAGAAGGGTGGCAAGTCTATTGCCATGCCTGAAAAGAAACCCCGAGCTGGCCCTAAGTCTGACACCGAGTGCTACTATTGCAAGGGGACTGGCCATTGGAAGCGCAACTGCCCCAAGTATTTGGCAGACAAGAAGTCCGGCAAGGCAAACAAAGGTATATGTGATATACATGTTATTGATGTGTACTAGACTAGTACTCGCAGTAGCACCTGGGTATTTGATACGAGATCGGTTGCTAATATATGTAACTCGGTTCAGGGGCTGCGGAACAAGCGACAACTAGCAAGGGATGAGGTCACGATGCGGGTCGGCAATGGATCAAGAGTTGATGTGATCGCCGTCGGAACGCTGCCTCTCCATATGCCATCGGGATTAGTTATAAACCTAAATAATTGTTATTTGGTGCCTGCACTGAGCATGAACATTGTATCCGGATCGTGTTTGATGCAAAGTGGTTATTCATTTAAGTCTGAAAACAATGGTTGTTCGATTTATATGAATAATATCTTTTATGGTCATGCACCTATGTTGAATGGTTTGTTTCTGTTGGATCTCGATAGTAGTAGTACACATATTCATAATGTTGATGCTAAAAGGATTAAACTTGATAATGATATATCTACATATATGTGGCACTGCCGTCTAGGTCATATTGGTGTCAAACACATGAAGAAACTCCATTCTAATGGACTTTTGGAATCACTTGATTTTGAATCATTTGATACATGTGAGCCATGCCTTATGGGCAAGATGACTAGAACGCCGTTTTCCGGTTCAATGGAACGGATGACAGATCTATTGGAAATCATACATACTGATGTGTGTGGACCAATGAGTGTGTCGGCGCGAGGTGGATATCGTTATTTTGTTACTTTCATGGATGATTTGAGTAGATATGGGTATATCTATTTGATGAAACACAAGTCTGAAACTTTTGAAAAGTTCAAAGAATTTCAGAATGAAGTGGAAAATCATCGTAACAGAAAGATCAAATTTTTGCGGTCCGACCGTGGAGGAGAGTATCTTAGTTACGAGTTTAGCACACATATGAAAGACTGTGGAATAGTTTCACAACTCACGCCTGCCGGAACACCACAACGTAATGGTGTGTCAGAACGTGGTAATCGTACTTTATTGGATATGGTTCGATCTATGATGTCTCTGACTAACTTACCACTGTCATTTTGGGGTTATGCACTGGAAACAGCTGCATTCACTTTAAATCGGGCACCATCTAAATCCGTTGAAACGACACCGTATGAATTATGGTTTGGAAACAAACCTAAGCTGTCATTTCTTAAGGTTTGGGGATGCGATGTTTATGTGAAGAAACTTCAACCGGATAAACTCGAACCCAAAGCGGAAAAATGTGTCTTCATAGGATACCCTAAGGAAACGGTTGGGTATACCTTCTATCACAGATCCGAGGGCAAGGTCTTTGTTGCCAAGAATGGATCCTTTCTTGAGAAGGAGTTTCTCGCGAAAGGTGTGAGTAGTCGGAAGGTAGAACTCGAAGAGGTTATTGAACCTTCTCTTCATGAAATGGCGATTAGCACAGCTCCAGAAGTTGTTTCGGAGTTGACTTCACCTAATGAAGAGAGAGCTAATGATATTGATCATGAAACTCCGAAAGAGGACACTACCGAACCTCGCAGGTCAAGCAGGACACGTGCAGCTCCTGAACTGTACGGCAACCCTGTTGTGAATTTCATGGTTAATGAAATGGATGACCCTGCGACGTATGAAGAAGCGATGATGAGCCCGGATTCCAACAAATGCCTAGAAGCCATGAAATCCGAGATGGAATCCATGTACGAAAACCAGGTTTGGACCTTGGTGGACTTACCTCACGCCAGAAAGGCCGTTGAGAATAAATGGATTTTCAAAAGGAAAACTGATGCTGATGGTAATGTGACCATCTATAAGGCTCGACTTGTCACAAAGGGGTTTCGACAAATTCAAGGAGTTGACTATGATGAGACATTCTCTCCCATAGCGATGCTTAAGTTGGTTAGGATTATGTTAGCAATTGCTGCATATTTCGATTATGAAATATGGCAGATGGATGTCAAAACTGCATTCCTCAATGGTAAGATTGAAGAAGAGTTGTATATGATACAACCTAAGGGTTTTGTCGATCCTAAGGATGCTAATAAGGTGTGCAAACTTCAGCGATCCATCTATGGACTGAAGCAAGCATCACGAAGTTGGAATCTCCGCTTTGATGAGGTGATCAAAGAGTTTGGATTTGTCCAAACTTATGGAGAGGCTTGTATTTACAAGAAAGTGAGTGGGAGCAATGTAGCATTTCTGATATTATATGTGGATGACATATTATTGATTGGAAATGATTTAGATCTTTTAAACAGTGTTAAAAGTTATCTAAACAGCAAATTTTCGATGAAGGACCTTGGTGAAGCTTAATATATATTAGGCATTAAAATCTATAGAGATAGATCAAGACGCCTAATTGGGCTATCGCAGAGTACATACCTTGATAAGATATTAAAGAAGTTTAATATGGACGGAAGTAAGAAGGGGTTCTTACCTGTGTTGCAAGGCAAGACATTGAGTAAGATTCAAAGTCCGGCTACGGCGGAAGAAAGAGAGATAATGGATAAGATCCCCTATGCCTCAGCCATAGGCTCTATAATGTATGCCATGCTATGTATAAGACCGGATGTGGCACATGCTATTAGTTTGACTAGTAGGTACCAATCTGATCCAGGTTCGAAACACTGGATAGCGGGCAAGAATATCCTTAAGTACTTGAGAAGAACTAAGGATATGTTTCTTATATACGGAGGTGAAGAAGAGCTAGTCGCTAAGTGTTATGTCGATGCTAGCTTTGACACTGATCCGGATGACTCTAAGTCTCAATCCGGATACGTATTTCTCTTGAACGGAGTAGCAGTTAGTTGGAGGAGCTCCAAACAACCTGTGGTCAGAAGCAGCGCAGGAAGCAATGGACCCGAAGCGGCGCAGGAAGCAGTTTGGATGAAAGAGTTCATTACCGAACTGGGTGTGGTTTCCAGTGTGTTGGACCCGATGGTGATCTATTGTGACAACAATGGAGCCATAGCCAACGCAAAGGAACCAATGTCTCACAAGAATTCCAAGCATATTAAGCGCCGGTTTCACTCCATCCGCGAACATGTCAAGGATGGAGATATAAAGATTTGTAAAGTGCACACGGACCTGAATGTCGCAGATCCATTGACTAAAGTACTCCCTAGGGCAATACATGATCAACACCAGAACTCCATGGGTGTTAGATTTACCACTATGTGAACTAGATTATTGTCTCTAGTGCAAGTGGGAGACTGAAGGAAATATGCCCTGAGAGGCAATAATAAAGTTGTTATTATGTATTCCTTGTATATGATAGATGTTTATTTTGCATGCTATAATTGTATTGATAGGAAACATCAATACATGTGTGTTTAATAAACAAAAAGGGTTCCTAGTCATGCCTCTCTTATAGACTAGCTTGTTGATTAACAGGATGATCAAGGTTTCCTGAACATGGACATTGGATGTTGTTAATAACAAGGTCACACCATTGGTGGAATGATGTGATGAACATTCATCCGAAGTATAGCATTACGATCAAGTCATTGTGTTTATATTGCTATAACATCATACGAAGTAATCTTTATCCTTAGACCATGAGATCATGTTAATTGCTAACACCGGAAGAGTATCTTGATAACATCAAACGTCACACCGTAACAGGTGACTATAAAGATGGGTTCAATTTCTGAAGGTGTTATGTTGAGGCTCATGGTTCAAGAGTGGAATTTGTCAATCCAGATGACGGATAGATATACTCTGGGCCCTCTCGGTGATATCACATTAGGATAGCTTGCAAGCAAGTGATGTGATCACTAGAATGTTATATCACGGGAACGAGAAAAGAGTGCATGTCGGCGAGATCAAACTAGGTATGGAGATACCGATGATCGAATCTCGGACATGTAGTATATCGAGACAAAGGGATTTAGTTACAAGCGTTAAAGTTTCTCACGATCACGTGAGTCATCGTTGAATGTGTAGAGTCAAGACGGATCTCCGTGTCGCTGCTGATTATTGATCGAGAAGGGTCTCGATCATGTTTGCATTATTCGCGAACCGTAGGGTGGCACACTTAAGAGTTACGGACACCATTTTGGAGCACATATGTTTCAATGAAAGAATTGCAAAGCGAGAATTGTTTCAATAGAAACCGGAAATTGTTTCGGGTGAAATTGCAGAAGGTGGTTCTGCATGTGATATTGAAATATTGCAAGGGGCTATATGTGAATGTTTGTTAATTAAAGTAATTAACAAAACTCTGAATAAATTTAATAAAAGAGTTTTATTAAATGAGAGAGCATTAAATTTGGAGAAACTTAATGCATTTAAAGTGGAGACTTTAAAAGGGAATGTGAAGAGGCATTTTAATGTGGAGGAGTTACCACCACATGAATGGGGGAGGTGAGGGGTCACCCCCCCATGTACCGGCCATGGAGAGAGGGGGCACCCCCCCTCCTCCTATAAAAGGCCACCCATTCCCTCCTTCTTCCACACACCTCCTTGTGAAGGATCTCTCTCCCATTCTAGAATTATTCCCCCATGGTCTCGGATTAGCGAGATACATGTTCCCGGTGGTATTTCGTCTGGAAGGAGTTGCTGCTTCCGCTGGATTGCTGGAGCGAGGATGTGGAGGTTGGCCGGTGGCTTGAACGTGTGTGCGAGTGCGGATCTTGCTGAGTTCTGGCTCGGACTTCCTCACGATCTTGAGATCGGCAAGTGTACGACTACATCAACCACGAGTTCCTACTCGTTAACAAAGCTCGTTGTCTTCGAGGGTAAGTTCTCTATGGATGTATGTCCACCTGTTTGCTTTGTACCTAGTAGATAGATCTTGGCGTGTAGTTCACACCGTAGGAAAAATTTTGTTTTCTATGTTGCGGACCCAACAATATGGATCCACCTAGTGTGATTGCATGTTTGTTCCTTCCATAAACCACATAAGGATCCACCAGTGTCATTGTCTGTCTATTCTTTTCATGAACTACTCCTAATGTCAGTGCATGTATGTTCTTTTCATGAACCACACCCAGTGACACTGCATGTCAGTTCTTTTCATGAACCACATAAGGATCTACCAGAGTCATTGGATATGTGTTCTTCTCATGAACCACACGTGGATCCACCGGTGTCATTGCATGTCTGCTCCTCTAAACAAACCACATAAGGATCCACTAGTGTCATTGCGTGTGTGTTCTTTTCATGAACCACACCCAGTGTCATTGCATGTGTGTTCTTCTAAACAAACCACATAAGGATCCACCAGTGTCATTGCCTGTCTGTTCTTTTCATGAACCACATAAGGATCCACCAATGTCATTGCATGTCTGTTTTTTTAATGAATCACAGCTAGAGTCATTGCATGTCTTTTACTTCCATAAACCACGTATGGATCCACCTAGTGTGATTACATGTCTGTTCCTTTAAACAAACCACATAAGGATCCACGAGTGTCATTGGATGTGTGTTCTTCTCATGAACCACACCCAGTGTCATTGCATGTGTGTTCTTCTAAACAAACCACATAAGGATCCACCAGTGTCATTGCCTGTCTGTTCTTTTCATGAACCACATAAGGATCCACCACTGTCATTGAATATCTATTCTTTTCATGAATCACAGCTAGAGTCATTACATGTCTTTTACTTCCGTAAACCACATATGGATCCACCTAGTGTGATTGCATGTCTGTTCCTCTGAACAAACCACATAAAGATCCACCAGTGTCATTGCGTGTCTGTTCTTTTCATGAACCACATCCAGTGTCATTGCATGTGTGTTCTTCTAAACAAACCACATAAGTCATTGCATGTCTGTTCTTTTCATGAACCACACCCGGTGTCATTGCATGTTTGTTCTTTTCATGAACCACGGCTAGAGTCATTGCATGTCTGTTCCTCTAAACAAACCACATAAGGATCCACCAGTGTCATTGCATGTCTGTTCTTTTCATGAACCACATAAGGATCTACCAGTGTCATTGCATGTCTGTTCTTTTCATGAACCACACCCAGTGTCATTGCATGTGTGTTACTTCCATAAACCACATATGGATCCACCTAGTGTGATTGCATGTCTGTACCTCTAAACATATATACTCGCCCATTAGGCTAAATAATATATCCAACATATTACGCCAATCTCATACTCTTACGTGGTATCAGCCTAAATTCGAGCCGCCGCCGACACGCTTCCGCCACACTGCCCCTGGTGGGATCGATCTCCATGATCTCCGTTGGGGGCCGCGTGATCCGTACGCAGGGTTCGTCCGCCGATCCGTAATCGGCTACCATGTAAGTCTATTTTTCCGATCGCTTGACCGATTTTCTTTTTTGGTTTACCGATCTTAGTCGGATTGAGTAGCCCACCGCCGTATTTATCGCCGCGCCTCTACTCCGACCATCGGTATCGAGGATCTATATCGCGTCCGTGCGCCTGCCCCCTCCGCTGATGCGCCTGCCTCGGCAGCTGCTATCACCTTCGCCGACATGGCGGCAAGTTCATGATGGTCCTGCCCCGCACGCCTGGTAGTAGCAACATTGGGAGTGCCTTTGTCCCCGACGCGTTCCCGAGTCTGGAAAGCTCGAATCAGCGCCTCGTCTTCATCGGCTTCGACAACGTCTTCTTCGACATCGATCCCTCTACGGCTGCCTCGATCGTGTCACCGACGAATTCTTCTTTGCATACTCTGTTCTGGTAAAACCGGAGTTTGCGTTCGTCCCCGACGTGCGCCTAGTGCTGGTAAAACTATGGCCACATCTCGTCCTCGATGGCTCGGACTGCATCGGCTTCGGTATCGACACCCTCGACGACTGCCTCGACGCGTCTCCGTCACCCTCCTCGCGCACTATGCGCATGCGGCTTCACGTGCGGCTACATCGACACCGGCATCCCCGACCACGACATCGACCACGGCAACCCCTCGCATGGCTACTTCGACCACGACACCGCTCAACACCTGAGCATCACCAGCTTCCTCTACAATCGAAGCAACCACTACGCGACACCGTCCAGGACGTTCCTGCTACGACTGCGGGGGGATGTCAGCCTACTGGATGCTACTTCGATTTATCTCCAATCTCACCGTCCGGGACGTTCCAGTTGTTTACGACGCTACCGCTACGACTGTGGGGGATGTTAGAGTATGATACGGACACGGTTATTATGGTAGTTTAGGATAGTAAAGACTCTAGCCTAACTTGACTCGTACTCCAAGATAATCCTCTGTACGCCTATATATACTCGTCCATGAGGTTCAATAATATATCCAACATATTACGCCAATCTCATACTATTACAATGGTCAATAAGATTAGAATCCCCAATATCGACTGATCATGCCAAACTGACACTGAGGAGCCATCTCTGATAGCCCAACTGCAGAGCATCTCTGTCTACCACAATAGCTCGCCATGTAGTTGATGATCGTGTAGGTACAGTGGCATGCAGGAAATCAGAGTCAGGATAGTACCTTCCCCGAAGTACACGAGAGCACAGGGTATCAGGGTTGTTTAGAAGACGCCACCCATGTTGACCCAGCATTGCAGTGTTGAAGAGTTCAACTTCTCTAAACCCATACACCCTTTCACTTTCGGTGCCGACAGAACATCCCAAGCAACCGAGCGAAGAGAATTCCGGTCCAGAGAGCTGCTCCACCAACACTTCCCAATAATCGACATCAAGGTCTTGCAAACTTTCTTTGTCAATCTAAAGAAGCTCGTGATATGTATAGCTAGCGCCTAGATGACCATTTTCAGGAAAACCTGCCTTCCAGCACAAGAGAGTATGCACTCCCACCCTTGGATCTTGCTAATGCATCGCTCCGCAATATGATCGAACGTGCCATTGGCGATACGACCTATAGCTATCAGCAAACCCAAGTATCACTCGCTAAAAGCTTCAACTGGGATAGCCAGGGGACTCTTCGAAATGTGGTCTAGAGTGTTGGGACTAAATAAAATGGAACTTTTAACTCTGTTGACACTCTGTCCCGAGCACTCCCCATCAATCCGCAGAATATCATTTAGCCTCTCTCCACTTCAAATGCTAGCCTTCATAAAGATAAGACTGTCATCAGTGAGCAGTAAATGGTTGATCCATGGAGATTGAACACTAACTCTTATTCCTCTCAATATATGCACGACCAAAATGATTAAACAGTGCAGTGAAACCTTCAGCACACAGTAGAAAAAGGTAAGTCAATATCGGGTCCCCTTGTCGTAGACCCCTAGATTGGGTGAAGTACGGAAAGAGCTCGCCATTAACACGGACAGTGAACCTGACAAACATAACACACTTCAAAATCATTCTCACTGTATATTCGCTGAACCCAAGCTTTAGCATGATTGCCTCCAGGAAATTCCATTCAACCCTATCATATGTTTTCGTCATGTCTAATTTGACTGCACATAGATAGTTCTTCCCTTTCTTCTTTCTTCTCATTGCATGGACACTCTCATAAGCAATTAAAATGTTGTCGGTAATATGTCGTCTAGGAACAAAAGAAATTTGCTCTTCCCCAGTAATATCATCAAAAAAGACCCGCAGTCTATTTGCAATACACTTAGCTCCAATCTTATAAAAGACCGAGCACAAAGGTATAGACCTATATTGAGAGATTTTCTGTGGGTATCGTACCTTTGGGATGAGAGTAATAGTAGTATCATTCGGCCCAGCAGGGAGAGTACCCCCATTCAAAAAAATTAGTACAGCCATCACCACATCATCTTTAATCAACTCCCAATGCCGATGTAAAAACCCGGCAGTGAAACTATCCATCCCAGGGGATTTTGAAGGTGCCATCTGGAATAAAGCCTTTTTACCTCCTCTGCCGTGTAAGGAGCATCCATCCCGTCGTTCATTTGTTGGGAAATTCTGGGTTGTACCACATTCAGCAGCTCATCCATAGCTCTGAAACCTTGCGATTGATACAGATTCAAATAGAAATTCTGCATATTCGCATGTGTCTCTTCCATATTCTCACAGATAGTGCCATCTGCACGCTATAACAAGTCAATTTTATTCATACGCTTTCATCGCGCTACTAGTTTATGAAAATATAAAGTGTTTATGTCCCCCACGCATAACCATAGCATGCGGGTGCACCTTTCAACTATTTCACTATTGCACGTTCTTCATCAGTTGGGCCTTAGCCCATAGATACACCACGCAGACGGTCAAGTCTCTACCGTAGCTTCCTGATCGGGCGTGCTAGATCGCCAAACTCCTCAGCTCCCCATGAACTAAGTTTTCCTTGGAGTCTATGAAGGGCATCGACGACACCATGTAAACCATGTTGTCCAGACCCACGTGACCAGTTTGCTGGACCAAATCATCATAGTCTGAGTGAGTTTGCATACATTCTCATAGAGAAACTGTCAGGCACCTCTCTGTCTCGTTTCACATTCGCGGTGCCCTGCCAAGACGAAGCAATCAGACTCCAGAGACACAATATCCCTCACTCTCGTGTGTTCAAAGCATGCTAAAAAGCTGAATTAGCAAACGCTCTGTCCGAGCTCGCCTTCACATTGCGATCACCAGATTATTGGTTGTCCCACGTATAGGCTATATGCCACTCCACCCTAAGTCTTGAAGGTGGCAATCATCCATCACATCCCTAAAATTCCTAATCTGCCCATTCAGGACGAGTTGGATTGGAAAAATGTTCATGACTGAATAATATATCATTAAAATCCCCCATACACAACCACGCCGAATGCGGCAGCGAATATAGAGTTCTCAAAAAGCGCCAGTTGTGGTGTCTATTCTCCGCTCTCGGCGCTCCATAGAAACCAGTGAATCGCCATTCCAAAGAATTTTGATCCTTTCTCTGCACCATTGCATCTATATGGCTTGAACTGAAATTCTTTATGTTAATATGGACCTTGGCAGTCCAGAACAAACCGATACCACCACTGAGTCCATCACTTTCCACCGCAAAGCAATCTGCAAACCCTAGGGTTCCCTTCAAATCCTCTAGTCTCTTCTTGTTGATCGTCGTCTCCATGGAAAAGAGCAGCATATGCCCTTTTTGCTTCACAACACTGTGCAGCTCTCGAACGGTCTCGGGGTTCCCAAGCCCCTGACCGTTCCAATTCAGAAAACTCATTGCGACTGGAAGGGCTGGGCACCAGCCACTGCAGAGTTTTCTGAAGATGTGGGAGTCTTTCTCTTCTTGTTTGAACTGTTGTCATTGGACGTTGAACCATTCCGATCATTAGCCTGAGAGTGTGCCTGATTTGCGAACAGCACAATCTGTTTTTAGCATCTCCCTTCCTCTTTCTACCATCATTCTTTTTCAAGGGGGGTGTTGCTTCTGGACCCAGTTCATTAGCATTGCTAGAGTACCTCGTTTATTTTCTACTACCCTGACCAGCAGTATGGTCTCGAGATGAGTTATCATTCGAGCTAGCCTTCTTCCTCTCATATGGTGCTCTAATTCCAGCATCAAACGATAGTTTTCCTTCGGCATCCCTCATCCCAGGATTTGGACAAAACTGATCTGAATGCCCTAGTCGGCCACAAACAAATCAAAAATGAGAAATGTTTTCATATTGGAATTCATACCGGTCCTTTCTTTCCTAATAGCCGAATCAAACATAATTAACCTCCTCAAGGGCTTCGTCACATCAACTATGATCCTTGCCCTTAGGTACTCTCCAACCGGGTCAAAAACCACAAGAGATGCATCTTTATCTAGCTGTTTTGCAAGGGAAGTCCCTAGGTTGCGTTCTGAATATTAAACGGTAAATTCAGGATCTAATGCACAGCTTTAACTTGTCAAACTTAAGTTCAGAGGGCTGCATAAAGTCCACAAAGGTTTCCAAGATCACCGCATTTTTACTAACATGCCACAGCGATCCATCTCTGACAGACGCGATCCGCCACAAATTTGTTTTCGCCCAAAGGACGAAACTCCAATCACCTAGGGTTTCCCCAAGCTGGTCGAAGGGCACTGGTGATGGTTTGGATATGAAAAGTATTGCGAAATGGTACCTTCTTCGCCAGCATCCACTTGGGCTTGTCCCCCTCCACCATATCATTAATCACGAACAGAGTAACCTCTTCCTCTATCAGATCCAATTTTCCTAGGGCCTCCTCCATCTGGATCCTTGCCGACTGGGGAGAGAGCTCCCCTTCATTCTGCTTACCCCAAGACATACTAGACACCATCTTTCACAGCCTTGATTGCTAGAGCACCCCGTCGAAGATCGACGTGCACCGCCAATATCCACTAGAACCCTAATCGCCACCCATGGGGGCTCCTAGCTTTCCGGGAATTCCTTCGGGGTAGACCACAGGCTTACCACATACACTCAGGTAGTATATGCAGAGTGCGCTCCCATATCAGTATAATACACAGTTTGGATCAATCCCGGATCGTGTGCGTACGGGAATGCCGTATATCTACAGGTCCCGATCCGTATGCCGCTATAGGCGTAATAGTCGGTTTGGATACATGTTTGGATATATACATGGATGTATTTGTACGAGTCTACGGGAAAGGGGTAGTACTGGATAAAAAGCAACAATGTTTTGCTATGAAAAGAAATGCTCATGTTTCTAAAATAGTGGCACAATTTTACAAGGATTATGTAAACAAGAGGAAAAAGAAAAGTTTCGTTACAAGGTATTTATCACAATTTCATATGGCCTACATATTAAGAAGGATAGACCATTTTTCTTTCACTTTACCGATCACTTATCAAAGTTAACTAACCTTGCATACTAAATTAAGATAATTTAAAAACTATACTTATCGTTAGATATCTAATATCACTTACAGACAAAACATACGTGAGTTCCAACAAATGAAACAATAATCATTTGCCTAAATTTTAAGTTGAGCAAATATGTTACCTGCATATAAATACTTTGCTTAGCAAAATATTCGCAATAATTGTGAAATGATATTATTTAGCGAACACTTTCAACTCACTAAAGATGATGCCCACGCATTTGCTAGGGCCACGGTGCTAGTTATGCAAAAATTACAACACCACGTGTCAGCTCTAGAAAATTATAGACCTATTTGCGCAGTCAATACAAGTTGTGGTACCACGGCTTCACAGCTCTAGAAAATTATAGACCTATTGTGTAACTAATTTGCAAATGCTGCACAAGTTGTGAGACTATATAAGACGTATATGGCCCTAAATTATTCGGGCAGCACCAGCACTTCGCTAAGAGAACCACCACACTAGAAAACGCGACGCCCTTTTCCCTCCCTGATCTCCCACATCGTGTCCAGTCCTACCCAGCCGGGATACATGGCTGCGCTCCGACTCCCCACCCCGCCGACGGCGGCAGCGAGGTGGGCCCTTCAGCCGCCCTCCACCATCACCTCCGCGTTGTGGCTCAGCTATCCGGGCTGGGACAGCCCCCGGCGTCGCACCGCGCGGAGAGGCAAGGGGCAGGACAGCACGGATGCGCCGCAGGTGAGGACGCTCCTGATCGACAACTACGACAGCTACACCTACAACATCTTCCAGGAGCTGTCCGTCGTTAACGGCGGTGAGCTGCTTCTCAAGGAACAAGCTCAGATCTAATTTGGTCTCCGATTTAATATCGATTTTTTTGTTTGCTTATTGCATCTAAGTTTCGGTGTGTTTGTGAATAAAGATTTAGTAATAATGGATATAATAGGCCCTCAAAATAACCGTGCAATTCAAAAAAGAAAAGAAAATCGTACCTATCCACCCTTATAGTACCTGTACCGCCGCTATTTGATTCTGCAGTGCCGCCTGTTGTGGTGCGCAATGACGAGTGGTCATGGAGGGACGTGTACACCTGGGTCTACAAGGAGAAGGCCTTCCACAACATCGTGATCTCGGCAGGCCCTGGATCTCTGGCGTGTCCTAGAGACATAGGTGAGCATTCACCAAGTCTAATTCAGTTACTGCCACATACATATCTGTGAAAAAGAATGATGTTGTATGTATGCTGTTTCAAAGGTATTTGTCTGCGGATACTTTGCGAGTGCGGAGATATACCCATTCTGGGTGTCTGCCTTGGCCACCAGGTGAAGGAATAATGTTTGTCCTTCTGAACTTGTTTATGGATCAGTCTTCTGAAGAACAGTAAAACTACGCACCATGTGCTGACATCCTGGATTGTAACGGGCATCGTGTTTGATTGTTGCAGGCCTTGGGACTAGTCCATGGCGCTAAGATTGTACATGCTCCTGAAGCTATACATGGACGCCTTAGGTAGAAACCTTAGAACCCTAATTCAGTGAAATTAACACATGGCCTGACACTTCTCTTTCCTAATTCAGTGAAATTGAACATAATGGATGCAACCTGTTTAATCATATCCCATTAGGTATAAACTCTGGATTCAAGGTTAGTGAACCGCTCCTGTTATTATGTCCTTTACCTTCTCCTGCACTTTACATCTGTGGTGCAAGAAGTATTGTACTTACTGGTGTAACTTTCAGGTAGTGCGCTACCATTCACTTGTAATAGAGGAAAGCTCGCTGCCCAAGGATCTTGTAACAATTGCATGGACTGCTTCTCCCAAAATGCTATCTTTCCTTGATAGCGATCAGCCGCCTGATAGTACTTCCTACTGGGGATCATCATTGAATAATTTGTCCTTATCAAACCCATCAGATTACACTAACAATGGTGAAGTGCAAATTTCCATAAGCAGTGCTAGTAAGTCAGATCTCTACAAGACTATCATGGGCATCAAGCATTCTAGCAGGCCTCATTATGGAGTCCAGGTATATTGGCTACATAATTTTCGTGCTTTCTCTTCAATTGATGTTTTTATAATTGATTGCTTATGTTTCAGTTTCACCCAGAGAGTGTTGCTACTCACTACGGAAGACAGATTTTTCAGAACTTTAAGACGATAACAGTTGAATTTGATCACAATAATCGTGGTTTCAAGAAAGTAAGGTTCACAGCCTTGGTAAACCGGAAATAACTCATGTACTAATATATATGATTAAATATTTTATGCAAATACCCCTCATATTTCCATCATTGTTAACTTTCTAATTGTCCACCAGGTCAATTCTGCATATCAGTGCAATCATGTACCAAAGGACTTGTTACACACTGAAAGACTGGAGATTTGTGATTCTGTTGGGTTTCACATACTTCCAGAGAGAAGCAATGAGAAAATGTTCTTAAGGTTGAGATGGAGGAAGATTGATAACTTTCTCAGCCGCACAAGTGGTTCTGAAGATATTTTTTCAATGCTTTTTGGTCATCAAAAAGCTCAAGACACGTTTTGGCTTGATAGCTCATCAGTCGATCAGGTGACAAATCAGCTTACGCTTGATTGATCATCCAAATACTTTACTCTATGAATTTCATCTAATGTTAAGTGGAATTTTTCTCCGGTGTCCCCCCTATGCCCTAAACTTATGAAACTGAAAACTCAAGGATGGCCAGGATTGGCCAATACCCCTTTAGTTCAGAATACATGAAGGTGCTTCAGCCAATCCTCACCGTCCTTGTATTTTCAGCTTTATAAGTTTGGGGGAAGGGTGGACACCGAAGCACGCTTGTCAATGATATGATTATATGCTATTAGCAACTAACTAGATGCCCATATACAAGCGGATTTACTGCATAATCAACAAAAGATGCATAAACTTGATTCATTTATAATCCTCATCCTCGAGCATGTCCTTCTCAAGCTTGCTTTGAAAATATTTCCTTCATTCTAGGAGACAAAATGAGTAGGAAATGTGTGGATAATATTTATCTTCATCTACGTGGATGAACTTGGAACCAGATAATAATTGTGTCAGGAAATTGGAAATATGATTACTTATATGGGTGATCATAATGAAGCATTTATCTTTTAGTTCAACAGTCAACATCTTCTATGTTTGAACTACTTCCTTTTGCAGAACATTGCACGTTTTTCATTCATGGGCGGTAAGGGAGGACCTCTATGGAAGCAGATGACATTCCACCTCTCCAATCAAAGGTAGGGAGCTACTCTTCCAAAACAAACAAAAAATGAATTTAGTGAATTCACGTGTCATAGATCTTATCCTGGATTTCGGAAATTCTATTCCAGAGCCAATTGTGGAGGAACCATTACTGTTCGAGGTGCTCATGGATCTGTTGTGAAAAACTCTCTCAAAGATGGCTTCTTGGAATTCCTAAACAAGGTATAAGTTGGAGCCATGATTGAACCTCAAAATATGATTTTGTGATCGTAATATTATGTTATGTCACTATATCTGAGCTATGTAGTTTCTCTGCCTACGCAGGACATCGCAGTAATTAAGCTCATATGAGGCAATATAAACATCATCCAGGAAATATAAGTGTTCTTTTAAGAAAGCAAATGCAATTGTTTGATTGGAACATAATTGTATTAACATTATCATTGATCCTATACAATCTTAGTACTATTTTGCCCACACGGTGTTTTGTATTCTACAAATTACCTAATTCTATCAATTATAAACAATCTACATGATCAATTTAGTTTAAAAACTAAAATGTACGATGACTAACCCTTATGCTTGTTAGCAAAGAAGAATCGAGCTCACGATATTCATATGGTCTAAGAGTTCTAGAATCTCAGTGATTCACATTTTGCAGGAAATCGAGTTCATTCAATACAATGAAAAGGATTTTGAAGGGCTGCCATTTGACTTCCATGGTGGATTTGTTGGATATCTAGGGTATGCAGATTTTGATCATGACTTTATCACATGTCGGATATTAAACTATTCTCCCGCCTGTAGTTTGGTTACTCCTTATGATAGTTTGTCATATTTTTTTCCTTCAGAAACAATTGCGGCAATCTCGTGTCCCATCATTTCCATATTTGACTTGAATGATTTCTATTGAACTTTCGTACATTAATCAAGACCCTAAATACAATGTACCTTTTCAATTTCACTTAGCCCTTCCTCTCACCTCAATAGCTTTGCTTTGATACCAGGTATGGTCTTAAAGTTGAATGCGATGCATCATCTAACAAAGCTAAATCAGATACACCCGATGCTTGCTTCTTCTTTGTTGATAACCTTGTGGTTGTTGATCACAATAATGGTGATGTATATATTCTATCGTTACACGATGAATGTTCTTCAAGTAATGGAAATGGAGTTTTCACGCCATGGTTAGTAGAGACTGAGAACAGGCTTTAGGATAAATTCTACGGCACCAGGACCACTGAGTAATGGAAAGTCGCGTATTGGATCATCCCATGTGAATAAGAAAAGTTTTTTCGTAGAGAAATCAAAGGATCAATATATTAAGGATGTTTGGAGTTGCCTGGATTATATCAGAGATGGAGAAAGTTATGAGTTGTGCTTAACTACTCGGATGAGGAGAGGGGTAGAGAATATAAATGCCCTGCAGCTGTACCTTAAGTTGAGGAAACAAAATCCAGCCCCGTATGCAGCCTGGCTTAACTTCTCCTCAGAAAACCTGAGTATATGCTGCTCTTCTCCTGAAAGGTTTCTGCATCTGGATCAAAATGCGATTCTAGAGGCAAAGCCAATCAAAGGTACTATAGCACGTGGCAGAACACCCGAAGAAGATGAATGTCTACGTTTGCAACTGAAATACAGGCAAGTATATATGGACTTTTTTATGTATATAATTATATACATGTTTTCCCTTGCGTACTGGGAGGTCTCCCTTTATGAACTATGTAAAATACGCTGCTGCTGATGTGCTCCTATCATCTTGGACTCTTGGCTGTTCAGTATCACTCTTATCTAAATGTGCTGATTGTTATTCCTGCAACTTGTGGACTGGAATGTAACGGTGCTCATAATGCTGATGCTGTTATGTGTTCTAAATTTGTTCAACAGTGAAAAGGATCAGGCTGAGAACTTGATGATTGTTGATCTCTTAAGAAACGACCTGGGCAAGGTTTGCGAGCCTGGGAGCGTGCACGTTCCCCGCCTCATGGATGTGGAGTCATATGAAGCAGTTCACACCATGGTGAGCACCATCCGCGGAACAAAGAAGCCTCATCTCAGCCCCGTTGACTGCGTGAAATCTGCCTTTCCAGGAGGCTCGATGACTGGTGCCCCCAAAGTCAGATCGATGGAAATTCTTGACTCGCTTGAAAGCAGCCCGAGAGGAATCTACTCGGGGTCGATCGGGTTCTTGTCGTACAACCGCACGTTCGATCTGAACATAGTCATCAGGACGGTCATCCTGCGCGATGGGGAAGCCACTGTCGGGGCAGGCGGGGCTATCGTGGCGCTGTCGGATCCCGAGGCGGAGTATGCCGAGATGATGCTCAAAGCAAGAACCCCCACAGAGGTTGTTGAATAATGTAGCCAACAAAAAGCTCACTGCAATCCGGATTGATCGGATTCGGTGAGGGCGACTATAAGTTAGAAGAATGGAGGACGATGCAAGAGCATGCAGAAAGTGACGACTTGATATTGGCACTAGCATATGGTATACTGCGTAGCACTACATTAACAAGAATGTAGGAAAAATAGAATCAACCATATCAGCTGAATTGCTCATAAGGTAGAAACAAAATGAATCATCCATATTGGCTGATACCTTTTTCTTGTGGAGATGATGATATTGCTCTCGGTGTCAAATAAGTCCGATAAACCCCCTTTTTTTAGAAAAACAGGGCCTCGTCCCACATAAACCACATCTGACATGTTCTAAATTTACTAGCCGATATAACCCTATGGTGGATATGATCCCACCACAAAGCTATAGTTTCAAGTGCGAGAACATGACCCGAAGTTATACGTCCCCCATACACAAGTGGGCGTTTACGGAGCACGACCATACAAGAGTACGTCAAGACACATTCATCTATAAAAAATAAAAATATATTACAAAGGTGATATAAAAGATCCAAAATACATAACCATATCATGGGACTTTTGCCCACACACCAACCATCCAGCAGGAAAGCGAATAGTTCGGTGTCGACTTCTGCTTCATCAACGTAGTAGCGTCTAGCTGGAAAAGCTTGATAAATTATAGAAATTCCGGATGCGAATACATAGGATACTCTGCATGTCCTTGTGCAACTAAAGGTAACTTGGCGGTTTGACACGATAGCAGTAGAAGATAAAATATCTATAATAGTTCTATAGACACTCTACAACTTGTGTCTAATCAGATATACACTAGAGAGCGCGAAAGAAAAACCCCAGAGATAAACATAACAGAATTAAAATACAAAACTCGATATTACCACCATACGAGAAAGTAATCGAAGGGAAAACCAACTGTTGGCACTTCTAGTTAACCATTTGTATGCCAACATAGTTGATAGAACACCACCGGTATTCCATGAGGTGTAGCAGCTTTATTCTTTTCCATCTGATCAATCACTTCTTTAATTTCATCCTCTGAAAAAGGTCTGCCCATCGTTTCTCAATCTTGACCATCAAGTTTTTCCCATTTTCCCAGTTATCATCAGATAGTCTGATAGAAAAAACATAAGCGGGTCCGAATAATTTTTTATAATAGTCAGTGGCATGATTCAAGAGATCATAGGTCCCTTAAATTTTTCCAACTTCACTCTGCATAGAAAAGATCATTTTCCTCATTATTACGCCATTAGCCACCCTATGAAAATATTATGTGTTCGCGTCTCCTTTCAAAAACCAGGTATCTCTGGATCTCTGCTGCCAATATTGTTCCTCTTTTTCATAAATTTCAAACAGTTTCTGTTGAACCTGATCTTTTCTAATCTACTGTTCTTTATTGAGTAAAATAAGTTCCTCAATATCTTCAATTTTCTCTAGCTCCTCATTTAATTGTTTTCTAAGCTTTTTTCCATGCCCTCTGATATGGGCCCCCCAAACTTTCAAATTATTTCTAACATTCTTAAGTTTCTTCTACAACCTGTGCAAACTGTTTCTGCATCTGATAGGTTTATTCCAAATTTTCTCAACTCTATGCATAAACTCAGGATTTTCCAACCAGCTTTTCTCAAATCTGAATTCTTTCTTCCCCCAACCCGCCCTTCCATAGTGTCCAGAATCAAAGGATTGTCATTAGAGATTTCCCTGGTTAGCTTGTGCACTGTAGTCAAAGGAAATAAGTTCTCCCAATTTTTACAAACAAGGATCCTATCCAGTTTCTCCAAGGTGGGAATAGCTTGATTATTAGACCAAGTATATGGCCCACCTGACATCTGCAGCTCCCTCATTTCATAAGTGTTAATGATTGAATTGAACATGTGACTCCATGTGCTTAGGATATGGTTTTTATTCTTTTCAGAAACAAATATCATTATATTAAAATACCCTCCCAACAATAAAGGAAGAGATTGATCTCTACATACTTCTGCTAACTCTACCAAGAAAGCTTATTTGCGTTCATCCTGTGCATCACCATAAACCACCACCAGATGCCAGTGTATCTGCAACTTAATCAAACACTTTTATCTTGACATGGAACCTCCCAATAATTGAGCCACGATTATCAAACCTGGAGGAACTAGGCCCCCTAGGATGCCCCTAGATCTTCCCACAGAAGGTAAGCAACTCTAGGAAAATTGATTCATAGGATCAATTTTCCTGAAAAAATCAGGAGAATACTCTTTCTCATTGTTTGTTGCAATCCTATAAAATCTAAATGCTCGTTTTGCATCAAATTTATTAAATAAGAACTCATCCCCTTCTTCCTAACCCCTCTACAATTTAAGATAGCACCTATCATAATAATTTTTTTCTTTCCCTTGTTCTAGTTACAACACCACTCATAGGGTAATAGTTGCTTACCTTCACAACAACTGCTTTTAACTTGCCTTGACCCCCACTCATACCACTGACTGATTTCTTATTTCTCTTATGCTTTATAGACACCAATGGGGTAAAATATACCTCCTCCTCTTCGTCACTCCTCCATTTAAGAAATTCCACCTACTCATTCTTCTCTGACACTTCTTTGGAGTTATGAATTTTCTTACCAACTAAATTATGTCTAGCAATTTCTAAGTCTTTCAGAGAATTAATAAACTCAAGAGATAAAGATGAATATACCACACCAATTTCTAGAGCTCTACTAATGATAGCATCATCATCCAACACAACAAAGGAATTGTAAAATGACAAATTAGTACCTGATAAATCTCTCTGAGAAGCTTGAGCCATGACTCTTTTATTCATACTAGGTGGGTCCCCCTCATGAGCCAGCCTATCACTCATTCTGATGTGTGGATTACCAATCTCTATCTCTGCATTTCCAGTAACCTGTTCTTGAGAATCATGTTGAGAACTCTGTCTTTCCCGAGTAAACATTTGAGGTTGAGAAGATCCCACTTGAACAACTACTTGCTCCTGAGGCTGATTGGGAGCATCCACAATAGCAAGAGGTACATGATCAATAGGAGGATTTCTTTCTACATCGGCCCCACTTCAGTAGAAGAAATTATGGTGTCCTAAGATCCTTCTTCATCAATGAAACTCCCATTTTTAGCACTCACCTTTTCTACTTCAGTTTGCTCAAGAAGATGGCCATATTGCTTCCTATGTACATAGTATTTATCACTCTGCTTATTCTGAAGCAAATCTTGCACAAACTCCTGGAAAGTATGCCCCCTCCAGCTGGATCATCTGGATTAACCACAACCCCTATCTCCTGTGGGGCTAGTGCCTGTGCTACCTCCAAATGTACTTCCCCAATAACCTGTTCTTGAGCTTGAACACCAATAGCATCTTGTTGAAGGTCGAATGATGTCCACGCCAGTGACCTCCTTGCCTCGGATGAGTTGAAGGTCCAACACCCGCTTGTACAAGACCTCTACGTCATCCACCTCGCCCAACATCATGACTTTTTCGAGGACCTTTTCGAATGTAGCTCAGCCTATGGGTCAAAGGGAGCAAGGCCAAACCTTTGCTTTGTTGCCTTCTGGTCCCGAATATAGAACCACTTGTCCCTCCACCCCTGGCAGAGTCGACCATGTTGAGGCTAAAGTACTGAACATGGGGATCCATGGAAATACCGCACCCACCAATGTCATACACTATGGATCCCGACCCCGACTGCCTCTTCAAACTAAACAGCTTCTTGAAGAGGCCGAAGTGTGGATCGATACCGAGCCAACACTTGCAAAGGGTGATGAAGCACACGATGTGCAGAATAGAATTGGGAGTCAACTGGTGAAGCTGAATCCCATAGAGATGAAGTAATCCACGAACAAAGTCGTGGAGGGGAAGAGAGAACCCTCTAAGAAGGAAGGCAACGAACATGAGGAGAAATCTGGAGGGAGGATCAGGTATTACCTTCAGTCCGGGGATTCGGCAGTCATCCTCCTCAGCCGGAATGATGCCACCTTGGAGAGGAGGGTTGATCTCGTAGGCTCTCAATGTAGAGTGCCACCAATACCTGTTTGTCACACGGGATCCAGTCCCCTTCTTCTTCGTAGCGGAGGCGATGCTGAATCCAGCAGTAGCGGGCTTGACGAATTTCTTCTTCCCCATCATTTTCCGATGCAGCAACATCAGAAAGTAGCTCGGGAATGCCCTAAGCATGTCCAGTGCAATGAATGGGCGATTAGGAGTGGAGAAGAAGAGGTGCAATGGCAACAGCGTGAGGAGAAAGAAGAGACAATGAATCAGAATTACTTCTGCAAATCACTACTTAAAGCATTGATGGGATATCATCCAACGGGTCGGAATCTCCTACTTCAACGCGTGGCATGCACCAGCATTGACACGTGGCGGTGTATACACTGAACCATCGCTGCATGACCCCCACCCAGCGTGGAAATCGAGAAGACATAGTTAAAACCCCAAATTATGCGTGACTGGTCAAATCTCGGCCAGACGTTGGGGTCCACATATGTCACTCCCCATCAGAACCACTTGTGCGGGTGGCTGAGCGCACCAAGTCATAACCAATGACATCATCAATATTTGCGCTCCAGGGAAACCGGAAGTGAGAAACGACAAAGTCCCTTTGACTCGTCTAGTTTTTACTCGAGTCCACGACTCGACCAAATACTCGGGGGCTACTCCTAATAGGAGCGATGGCCGCATACTCAAAGATTCAACAGACACAGAATTTTCCTAACAAATGCAGGTAGAAAACTGATTACACCCTCATTTCCTTCATTGAATCTGCGATTCGATGACGGACTTGGGGACTACTCCCATAGGGAGCACTGGATGCACATTCAATAAAACATATATTCACTGACAACATTCGAAAATTTAAAATTCCCCACTCGAGTCTACGACTCGAATAGGCACTCGGGGGCTACTCCCATAGGGAGCACTAGTCGCACACCCTATGAAAAAAGACAAAATAAAATTGCAAAACTTGCAAAATAAATGCACCGACTATGTCTGCCATACAAAACCACAATGAAAACTTTTGGTGACTTCGCCTCCTATCCACTGAAATTGTCCTACAAAGAGATAACGTCTCTTGGGCCACCCGAATCACCTTCGCGGTGACTAAACCTTTGGATGCCACATTTACAATGTGAAGGTAAGACATGCGGATACAATCCAAGGACCTGGCAATGCATCTGCTGTGCTCTACCAAAAAATATAACATGCCTACAGGAATGATAAAAGAGCCTCGACGGACGCATCGAGTGCACACATAAAATACTGGAATTTGACTCTATAAGACCTCCACGGCGTAGTCGAATTACGCCAACAACTTTCCGAATTCGAGTACGGGGACTCGAATTTGAGTAGATAGCGTTGTTTTTCCTAAAGGCAGTTAGTTGATCCTGATCCGTCGGATGAATTAGGCGTGGGTATCTACCATCCCTATGACATGAATTGTAACACCCGAAAGCCTTTTCGTATGTCTTCTACACACTCAAAGACTTTATAGTCTGCACCCGAATCTACGATTTGGCTAGACACTCGGGGGCTACTGACATGGGTATACCCTACAAGTACCTAGGCTTGGCCTATACGGTCCAGCCCAAGAGGAACCCGTGGGACGATTGAAGCCCAACAAGGATTCGGGTGGCCTAGGCCTAGAGGGATGCGACTCTCTAAAGGACACGACAAGAAATAGATAGATATTCGAAAGTGTGAAACCCTAATATGTAATCGACTTAGCCTGGTATCCCGAGGCATGGCCTCCCTATATAAAGGCAAGGAGGGAGCAACGAGAAAGATAATCGCAACCCTAGTTCACACACCACCGGATTACATCCGCACACCCCTGTAACTTTTGACTCCCTCGATAATCAAAGAGCAGACAAGCAAGAGTAGGGTTCCTTTCGAGGGCCTGAACCTGGGTAAACCTCGTGTCACTGATGTGCTTGTTTGCTAACGGATCGATGCCTCCAGTGCTCCCCACTTCCTCAAACCCAAGTCCGTCATCCATGGCCATTGATGGGTTAACCCCTCGTCACCTACACTCCCTTTCTACTCTCCCCCAATCTCACCAGTTCGATCTTCCCTCTCCTATACTCGAGCGACCGCATGCCATCAACCGGAGGAGACCATGGAGCCACCTGCTACCTCCCACCTATGCGCTCATCTTCCACCTGCCACCATCCACCTCAGAGAGAAGGAGGAAGGCCACGTGTGATTGTCCGCCACCTACCGCTGTCCACCACCTTAAGGAGAAGGAGGACTCGTGCGCCACTAGTCCACCACCACTACTGCGCCATCAGCCACCTCAGGTTGAGCCTCTCCCTCCCCTCCCCTCCCCTCTCTCCTCTCTTGCAGTAGGACTTCCTGCTTCTCGCTCTAGGTTATTCTCTCAAAGATAGGTCGATTCTATGGTTTTTAGACTGTTCTAGAAGCTTCTAGTAGGTTCTAGGTTGTTGGTGTGGCTGATGATCTACTGGTGCATGTTCTAATAGCTCTAGCTTAGTACCATGTCTGAACTAGTGTATCTCATGTCAGTGTTTAGGCTAGGATTAGTGTTCAGAATTTTTTCTTTTATAGAAGGAGAACATTGGTGTTGATGTAGTGTGCTCCTAGACTAGTGGTGATTATAGTTACTAGGATTTCCTCTCTTTAAATTAGGCTAAGATTTATTTCTTTTACTATAGGTTGCAGAAAACCTATGAATATGACATTATGATATGATCATGTCTATTGTGTGAGACCTTCTGTTGCTTGGCCAATGGCCATGCCGTGACACAATCGCAAATATTTGCGCAGCCGCTTCTGTGTACAACATCATTGCTATGCTTGATGTTCGCAAAACTGGAGTTATAAGCATCTTTACCTCCTCTTTTATGTTTACTAGGTACAGTATAGTGCCAGTCTGGCAGTATTTTGTGGTATCATCTATTAGCACTCTTTGTTGATCTTCTTACTGAAAGTGTGCGCTCATTGCTTATCTAATTATTACCTAAAATATTATCTAAAGAACCAGTAAGATTTCCTCCTACTATAGCTGCAAATTTTCCTTTATACTTTGGGTTCAATTCAACGGGGCCCATCTGGAAGTTAAATGTTGCAGATCCCAAAAAAGCAATAGATGATCCATTATGATGTCATAGTAGAGCATTTCTCCCATTGGTTTCATTTCATTTTCTACTTTCAACTTAATTATTTGTAGATTCTTTTGGTCAAGCTGCACTTGTATGAAAAATTAAATTTCAAATTTTGAATTAATGTTGTGCTCAAGAGCCATGTTTTGGCACCCAGGAACATGCTCTCTTCTTTTTACACATGCAATAGATAAAATATTGCATGAATCTGCATTATTAGTCATGTGGAAGTGTAGTTTATGACTTTAGGTAAAACAATATGTGCCTATTCCCATATTATAGAGGCTCCTACTATTGTTTACTTGTCCGCACTATAAATACAACTATTGGTCTCTGAAAGATATTACTGGTTTTCCCATGATACCTATAATGATGATCCAAACTTATTGTGATACTTAAACTTCTTCTGATCATCTTAAATTGGCAGATGGCTTGCTTGCTGCTCTTTATGCTTGTGTGTAGGTTTGCTTTCTTTCTTGTTTGTTTCTTAGGGCAGAGGAGCTGCTCATTATAATCATGATCCAAACTTCTTGTGTGTAGGATTGCTTGCTTGTTTCTTAGGACAGTGGAGGTGCTAATGCTACTATTATGACTTGGATCATTTTTCTTGATTACCACTGTTTCTCAGGTTACCTATGGACAACATCACCAACAAATGGTAGTGGTGCCATGTGTACAGTTTTCGACATTTTTGTCGACCTATGAGTTGGAAAGGTACATGTTGTGTGCCTTTCATGTGTATGTTGTCAACACATTGTTGATCTTATGTGGTGGAAAGGCACACACTATTGTGCCTATTTTTGTCAATTGTTGCAAGGATTCCAAAATGAGTGCCCGTTACTCTCAAAATGTTGATTCATTTCGTTTTTGGTGAGAAATGGGCACTCCTAGGTAACCTTTTCTAGGGGGGTGCTACCGAATTTTCCGGTCGACTTCTTGTACTAATGAGTTGCATATTTTTGTTAGTGCAAACATGTCGACCGACTGGACATGTTAACGACGGAGCCGAACCTTCGAAGTAAATGAATGTCGTAGAACAAGCCCGGGAGGCCAACTTGCCGTTTTGGCGGAATTCCTAGAAGTCAGAGGAGGAGCAGAAATAGCTGCCATCGCATACGACAAAGACGGAGAGGGTGGCGACGATGGAACAAGTGATGGCAACGAGGATGACACCACCACAGGCGGCAAACACACCAATGGCACCAAGGATGACACCACCGATGCCGGTGAACGCACCAATGCTGGCGAACAGACGGATGGTGGTTGAAAGGGCATGTAAGCCCCCATGTGTGGTTTTGGTAATTAATGGCAATCCCTATGGACTAATGTGCAAATTGAGTTTCACTTATAGGTTTGTCCATTGGCATCGCTTGAACCACTTGGACCATGTGTTGGTTTCAAGGATGAAAAAGAAGAAGCAATGTCCAGGGGCTTTGTGCCTATTGGAATCAAGTAGAAGAAGAAGAATATCAAGTATGTCTTGAAGAAGAAGAAGATGGAGTTCCTTATTCTCACCTTCAAGACATCATCAAGAAATGAAGGGAAATCTCAAGGTGCACCATCTCTAGAAGATCTCATGCTTGAAAGTTGCCATCCTCGGTGTTCATCGAGTGATGAAGACAAGTTCAAAGAAGAGGTTTCCCCATGGAGTATGGGGGAGGGATTCACAAGTCTTCATCTAGCAAGAGCTAGCAAGAGCAATAAAGAAAGGTGTTCCATCTTGAATGCCAAAATCGTCCACATCAAGCTCAAGTGGGATGCTCAAGGCAAGGGTATGATCTTGATAGAGTTTCTATTTTACCGGTCTATTGTAGTATTGGGAGACTGGGTTTAGGATAGATAGATGTAATATCAAGAGGGGCTCTCTAGTGCGTGACTCGTTCATATCTTTCGAAGAGAGCTCAAACCTTTGCATACATAGAATCATATTTCTTGGTTGTTGTTTGATTATTGTCCATGTGAGGGTCTAGAGCTTGTGGTTATGTTGATAACAAGCTCTAGTTCATCAAGAATAGATATCCCTTGCATATCTTATTGCATTTTTGATCTTGCGGGTTTTTCCGGCTCCACACCTTGGGAGGTATCTCACATATATGATCATGGTATTTTCTCCCTTGGTGATACCCAATATTTTGAACAAAATTGGTTTCATCGTGTTTGGAGTTCGGATGCAAAAGTTGTGGCAGTTTTGGTTCTGGAGTTTTTGCCTGACCGGAAGTTACGGCCATCTACCGGTAGTACCGCTAGGGCATTTGCCGCTGGTAGTACTAGTGTTTATTCCGGCCCAAATTCTGGTAACCCTGATTTCGGTTCAGTACCTTCTATGTAGTGGTGAGTTCTATTTGTCGGATTTTTTATCGAAATCTTGGGAGGTAGTACCGGCCCAAGCGGTAGTACCGGTGACCAACCGGTAGTTCCGGCCGTACTTGTTTTTGTTCGTTCGCTTTTCTGTTTTCTGCCCGCTGGCTGGTGCTACCGGTAGTACCACTACCCACCGGTAGTACCAGCCGTGCGTGTGTCTGTGAGTAACTGGCAGATTGGGGACCCCTTTAAAAGGAGCTCCCCTTCCCCTTCGGGGACAAACTTGTTATTCTTGGTTTTTGTCTTTCTCTCTCTCCTCCATTGTTGACCTTGAAGAGCTTGCCCTCTCCCCTTCCCCCTCCTATGATTCTTGCATCTTTTTGAGGGATATGAGAGAGGAGATCTAGATCTACAACACCACCAAACCAAATTGTGAAGGAATCCTTGGGATCTAGATCTTGGAGAGTTTTGGATTCTCCTCTTATGTTCTTCCTCTCTTATTCCCCCAATAGCTTTTGTAGCTTTGGTGAAATTTGAGAGAGAAGGACTTGCCTCTTGCATTTGGTGCATAGGTTTGAGTTCTCCTCGGAGATTCAGCGAATTCAAGCCCTTGGGCTTGTTTATCTTGGGTTCTTGGAACCCTAGACGGTTGTGTGGATTTGTGGTGTGTTCTTGGGGCCTCCAATTGAGTTGTGGAGATTCCCCAAGCTTGTTTGCCTTTTGTGGCATTTCTTGGGAGCCCTCCAATTGAGTTGTAGAGTTTTCCACAAGCCTTGTATGGGTTCGGTGACCGCCCTCAAGTGTCCCATAGTGGAACGTGAGTAGGCCTTTGTGGCGAGCTCACGGGAGAATAGGGTGACCCTTTTGTGGTGTCGGTGAGTTACGTGCCTTCGCATCTTGGGGTGAGGTCGTGTGTGGCGTTGGGTGAGCATCGAGCCACCACACCTCGAGGTGAGGTACTTGTGGCATTCGAAGTACATTGCGCCCCCACACCTCTCCAACGGGGACATAGCTTATTTGGAAGTGAACTTCAGGAAACAAACCATCGTCTCCGTGTCCATCGGTTATCTCTCAACCGAGCCTGTTACTTATAAATTTACATTGTGATAGCCATCGTTCTTGAAGTATTATATCTTGCTATCACCTTATTGCTTGTCTTGATTAGCATAGGTTGTTGGTGCACTTAGTTGAACCTAGTTGATATAGGTTTTGGCTTGATAAATTAAACGTTAAGTTTATTTCACATTTATTAGAGGCTAAACTGTAATAATTTTAAAATACCTATTCACCCCCCTCTAGGCGACGTCTATTTCCCTTTTAGTGTTGTCGCCCCGGCCACTAAGAAGAAGGTCGTGAGGAAGAATCGGGACCCACCAATGCTTGACACGGAGCGCGAGGAGTTCACCGAAGTGACAGAGAGAGGTGCACCCATGGAGCCTAAAGCCCTTGCCGCTGGGTACGGGATACAAATCAGGTGCAGGGTGCAGGAGACCATTACACTCAACATGAGGAACCTCTGAGATCCTGATAATGCACATTTCGTCCAGCTCCTCATGTAGAAGCTTCATGGACGCTACATGTTCCCCCAAGATTTCGAAAACCTTGAGCTCAAGACCAATGCGCTGAACGAGCTGGCCCTCATGAACATGAGCACTTCCTTGAGTAGCTAGAGAACCCAGGTGAAGAAGCGGATTGACAAAAAAGTAAGATGGGAGGAGATAAAGAAGCACGACCCACTGCTCAACCATGAAGACTTTATCCTCTTCAAGGAGGGGTTGGAGACCGATACCGCAAAATCTTGGATGGTGTGGGGGAAGATAATGCGTGACCAGAACATAGGTAACCACCGGCTTGGGAGCGGCGGTTACAGAGGAATATGGCCGATTAGGGACAAGAAGGACGCCAAGATTAGGCGTCTTGGTAAACCAAACATCGTTGACAGATTCCTAGACGAGCATATGGGAACTTTGTGCGGGCCTGCTACTTACTGTGCCCCATAACAAAGGAATTCAAAACCACATATAAAAATGTGGCAGCTTTCGAGAAACTCCTGGTAAGCAACTAACTGCACGGATCTCAAGTGGATTTGCAATCAATAATGAAGTCAAAATTCTAAATGGGTTCACCTTCCTTTTGTAGGAAGCGCAAATAGTGGCTGAGTCAGGGGGAGTACGGTGCATCTCGAAGAAATTCGAGAGATACCGGCCAGCAGCGAGTCGGCAAAAGCCTTAGAGGTTGATCCGGTCGTGGTACCTAAGCTGGAAACTGCACCGACACTGCGAAGATCGGCCAGAATGCGAAGTGTTTGTGATGTGTTGTTGTTGGATAGTGATGAGCCAACAACTTATTCGGAAGTGATGGTGGGTTCTGATTCTGAGTCATGGCTTGAAGCCATGAGATCCGAGTTAAAGTCCATGGATGAAAATCATGTTTGGAACTTGGTTGATCTGCCAGATGGTGCAAGAGCCGTCGAGAGCAAATGGGTCTTTAAAAAGAAAACTGATATGGATGGAAATGTTTCTATCTATAAAGCACGGCTTGTAGTGAAAGGGTTCCGACAAGTTCAAGGAGTTGACTACGATGAGACTTTCTCTCCCGTGGTGATGCTTAAGTCAGTTCAGATCTTGTTAGCTATAGCAGCCTATTTCGACTATGAGATGTCAAGATGGCTTTCCTCAATGGAAATTTAACTGAGGATGTGTATATGATCCAGTCCGAGGATTTTGTCGATCCGGCTAATGCTGACAAGGTATGCACGCTTTGGAAATCCATTTATGGGTTGAAGAAAGCATCTCGGAGTTGGAACATTCGCTTTGATGAGGTAGTCAAATCGTTTGGCTTCATCAAGAGTGATCATGATTCTTGTTTATACAAGAAGATTAGTGGGAGCAAATTAAACTTTCTGATCTTATATGTGGATGACATATTACTGCTTGGAAATGATGTCTAGATGTTGCAACAAACCAAGGAATCATTGGAAAACAATTTTTCAATGAAGGACTTGGGTGAGGCAGCTTACATACTAGGAATCCGGATCTATAGAGATAGATCAAGGCGGCTCACTGGATTGAGTCAGAGTACATATTTGGACAAAGTGTTGAATAAGTTCAACATGGAATCGTCTAAGAAGGGGTTCTTACCGATGTCCCATGGCGTAAAACTTAGCAAGACTCAGTGTCCTTTGACAACTGATGAGCGAAGTCGGATGAGTGCGATTCTATATGCTCCTGCAGTCGGATCCATCATGTACACTATGATTTGTACTAGGCCGGATGTTTCCTATGCTCTAAGTGTTGTGAGCAGTTACCAGGCAGACCCTAGAGAGATCCACTGGGTAGCGTCTAAAAATATCCGTAAGTACTTGAGAAGGACTAAGGATATGTTCCTGGTTTATGGAGGTGAGGATGAACTCAGTGTAAGGGGTTACACAGATGCGAGTATGTCACTGACTCAGATGATTCTCGCTCGCAATCCGTATATGTGTTTGTGATAAATGGAGGGGTTGTGAGCTGGAAGAGTTCCAAGCAAGAGACAGTGTCTGCTTCTACAACAGAGGTTGAGTATATTGTTGCCTCAAAGGCGGCAAAAGAAGCCATTTGGATGAGGAATTTCCTCATGGATCTTGGTGTGCTTCAGGGCTCGTCCAATCCATTAGACGTGTATTGTGACAACAATGGTGCTATTGCACAAGCCAAGGAACCTAGACAACACCAGAAGAACAAAAATATACTCATGCGATACCACCTGATTCGCAGTTCGTGGATCAAGGTGATATCAACTTATGCAAGATACACATGGATGCAAACATTGCGGATCCGTTGACATAGCCACTTCCACAGCCGAAGCATGAGGCGCACCTGAGAGCTATGGGCATTAGATGCCTAGACATATGATGTCAGATGATTGACTCTAGTGCAAGTGGGAGACTGTTGGGTATATGCCCTAGAGGCAATCATGGTTGATGATATTTTCCAATGTATTCATGAAGTTATTGTCCATGTATGAACTACTCATATGTATCATTGAATATGTGATTCGATTGTGGAACTATATATTCATGTTGTTCATACCAATTGTCCTTGGTTGTTGAGGTTGTGTTGGACACACAAATTAGACCAATGTGAAAGTGGGCAATTGACTCGGTTCCACTTGTCATGAGCATGGAGATGCTATTCTGACTTACACGGATTCGGCTAAAGAGTTTAGCGAGTCGGACTGAACCATATTGAGATGCAACGAACAAGTCGTCATTTGCATCTCTCAATCAATGTAATCCTTAGACCTGAGGTTATTGCACAATCTGAGTTGAGGATCACCCACCTAGGAGAATATTATTTTGCGGCCCGAAAGTTGGGGTGTCCAGGCAACGCAGTACCAAAGTTGCTTAGAATCAGCTGTGTTGCCCAACGTTGGCGTGCCAAATACTCAAAGGGTCTTTTTTGGCACGAATTCAACTTTACGTTTCAATACAAAATATCAGGCTAACGGCCGTCAAGTTGGCCCCCTGCCAGTTCTCGCCGTTATGTCGCTTCCGTCGCTTAGGCGGGGTGGCTATCACGTAGGCTTGCAACACTGGCACAGTGGATAGGACAACACCCCCTGCCCAGTGTATGGACGTGACAAAACAGGGCACATGTATCGGCATTATAATTATTTTTTGTTTACTCAGAAGCTAGAACGGCGACCGCCATGCGTCTCTCCTTGGACTTTCGTCCCCGTCATTAACCACTATCTTAAAAGCGCATTGACGGTTCAACCATTCCCCTGCCTCGCCGAAACCACTCTTCTTCTTCCTGTCATCTGTCTTCTTCCCGTCTCCTTCTCTTTGCCACCATGGAAGGTCGTCGCACTCTAGAGACAAGCTTCACTACCCATGACAATAAGAAGATAGACGTTGTCTACACCAACGAGGAGTAGACAGTGGTGCGTGTCCTAAGGATGTACGAGGGTTGGCTTGAGAAAGACGAGGACAAGTTTGTGGGATTGGACCTCGAGTACACCCCGGAGCACCCATATGAAAGGAGTGCAGTCGCCGTCGCTCAACTGGCCATGAGGAAACACGTCCTCGTCTACCACCTCTCCCGGTTTGTAGATCTGCTCTCTGTAGCTAACCTCTTTTAGTGTTTTCTCCTCTTGTTCTTTATCCATTTGCTCATCTTGCAACTACTGGATTTTATTTAGGACCAAATAAGTTATGACAAGACAATGTTGAGAGTCTTGATCTTGCATTTACTAAACTTTTCAAAATTATATTCAGATGATGATCTTGCATTGACAAAATATTTGTAGTTACAAATTTTGGTGATGACAAACTACATACTTTCAGGACTGACAGGAATTGTCTGGCGCTGCGCCAGTTCCTTGTAGAAAAGGGAATTGTTTTCTGCACTGTCGACAATACAACTGATTTTTCGAAATTTTATCGAGAGGGAATTATAATTCCTGCGCACAACTGGATCGATATTCAGCGTCTTGTCAAGATCCTAGGGGGCTCGAGGAAGGATGGAATGGCATCACTCGCAACTAGAATCCTCAATGAGTTGTACGACAGAATGAAGGAAGATTTCCCTACGGATAGGCACGATTTATGGGACGAGTGGCCGCTGTCTGATATAAACCTGAAGTATGCAGCCATAGATGCTTACGTGACTTACCAGCTGTACAAGAAGATCCATTTTTTTCTACGTTACCTCGTGTTTTGCCCTATTTGCAAGAGGGAAGACAAGCTTAGGTGAGCCCTTTGTAGAGAATGCAGAATAGCTGAGTTTGAAGCAGCATATGCAAAGGAAATGGCTGCATCTGAAGCAGCTGATAGAGAGGTCATAAAGCTGAAAGAGAGCTTATGTTGAAGCGTATAAATGACGGAGAGGCTGCAACTGATGTAGCAAACAGAGAGGCAACATCTTCTAGCGGCAACAATCAGGTATGTGATGCACCGCTAATTGTGCCGCAGGACGCTGAAGATAGGGAAGGTAAGTCATATCCCGGGTGGGACGAAGCATTTCGTGAGTTTTCGAGTGCCAATAATGTAAGATCCACCTGGAATGATCGCAGTTGGTCGCCTAGGAACGATGGCAAGCGCCTCAAGTGGGTTGATCATAAGTGAATTAAATTTTACTTCTCAGGGTTATGTTTCTATTTTGTGGAATTCAGTTATTTTATCAAGATGTCTAGCACCTCAAATGAGAGTAGTAAAATAAATTTAACCCTCTTTATGTTATGTTTATGTATGTGTCTTGTAGCATGTCAAGATGGTAGCTCGTTAACTGGCAGTTTGAAAGAGTACCCTTTTCCTCTCTCGCTAAATAGATATGTTTCATTTTGCCCAAATTGGTAGCAAATCTAGAGAAGATTCTCTCTTCGATAATTCGTTCCCTTTTGGACCTCTTTTTTCGTCGGATTAGGTAGCAAATATAGAGCAGCAAATCACAGCAGGCAGAATACATTCATTTAGAAAACAAAACAAATGTAGATATAGTTGTGCACAACTAAATAGGATATAGCGATAGAAAGTAGGTTGCTTAACGAGGTTCGATGCATTCAGCAAGAAATAGGATGCAAGCAAAATATAGAAAATCAAAAGAAGCTGCTTAGCAGCAGCAGCCGCCGCAGCAGTAGGCACATTTAAGGCCTTCAAGTGCCCACGCCTCCGCCTCCTCCCTCCGGCGCTTCCTCCACTTCTTGCTGCCCAGTCCCTTGATCTTATGGGCCTTGGGCCTGATTGGAGGCATGCGACCCTCTTTGATGGCCACCCGCTGGAGATTTCGGAGGTTAATGCTGAGAGTCCAGTGTTTAACGATGTAGGCGTTGATGTTCACGGTCTTGCGCTTGCCGCCTTTGTGGATGACGGAGCCCAGGGCCTCTGAATGCTTCAGTAAGGAGTTGAAGTCGGTGCCGGCGAGACTCACCCGACAGAAGGGGTAGTGCCAGTAGCCGCCCCTGAAGAAGGCGTCGTACTGGCCGGCCTGCAGCCTCCTCAGCACCTGAAGAGTCTTGGTGTGCATGGACCCATCATCGTTGTAGACGTCTCTGCCGGAAACCTATTGGAAGAAAAGGAAAATGGGGGAGTAGATGATGTAAGAAGTTCGAGCAATCGAAATGCGAACAAGCGAATCCTAATAAACCAAGATCTAGCATCCAATGATCGTAACAGTATAAGAACCAGGGGAGGGGAGAAAACCCTAGTTACCTCCGACCATGGGTCGTCGATGCCGGTGTCGTAGGGGTACAGCGGAGCGATGTAATTATCTGGATCATAGGTGCCCGAGAAGTGCTTGATCTACTTGTGACCGGCGGGGGCCTCCTCGCCAGCGGGGGGCTCCTCTTTGGCGGCTCCATCGGTAGCGAGGATGGGGGCCTGGACGGGAACGACGGCTGCCATTGATGCCTCAAATAGGGCCTGGACAGGGACGGCGGCTACTTTCAACGCGTCGAGGGAGACCGGCAAGGAGATGGGGGCCTCCTCACCGGTGGCCTCGGAGGCGACGAAGGCCACCTTATCCTCCTCCGCCATCGCTGGCACGGACGGGGTATTCTCGGGAGTTTGGGGATGCTGGTGGGACAGTGGAGAGGGTTGTGTGGGGAGAGTGAGCGAGAGTGAGAGTGGGTGTGCGGAGAGGGGCTCTATAGTTAAGGTGGATGGAAGCAAGGCACGTTTCGGTGCACCACCGGGCAACGCGCCGCGGAGTCTACTGCACCGTGCACCATGACACACGCATGGTACGTCACGTTTTTTCCCGGGCCATGCATGGCAGTTCTGTATGGAACCGCATGCAAAGGGCACATACACAATTTTCTATGGACGAAGTTTGACACGGCCCTAAAATTGGCGATAGTTAAAAGTGGAAATGTAGAGGGGAATGTAGGTGGCTATACAACGAGATTTGTGGGGTTGTGCAATATCGGGTAGAGGGATGTGTTGATGACTGCGAGTGACTCGATGAAGGCGGAGAAGTTCGGTCTCGTCGATCGCAGTTCTTCGGCCTCCGGCTAGCGCGTGCAAGTTTCTTATGGTCGGGCCCAGTTGGAAGTGAGATTGAGATCCGCTGCATAAAAAATGGGATATGTCTTATTAAAATCAAGTGGCATTAAATTGCAGCTGTCCATCAACGACCGTGCACTCAATGGCGCATGCATTATGGCGTAGTAGTAGCAGTAGTTGGCTTTTTAGACTTGATTAAACATGACATGACCGCTCGGCGACTTTTTCCATGGATGGCATTGTGTTACTTCCTGTAGAAGTCTCGCTGAGGGAGACGTCCAAGCTATCTCATGCTGTACTGTGAAGGTCACAGCGTGTGCAACGATCATCATTGGATCGCACAGAATCAACGGTTGGTGCGCACGATCCATGTGACAACTGTGACAACCAATCAGGGAGTAGCAGACAAGGTGAGCACATGTTTGGGCTTCTACGAAAGATAGAGAGAGGGGGGGGGGACTGAGTAGTATCAAAAAACCAAGAGCAAGAGTAGTATAAAAATGGAAAGTGAGTGTCTTGTACAATGAAATACATCGTGGCATGCATCAAATTATGCCAAGATAGATCCACTAGAGTTCATTGGATGTGTGCTCTTTTCACATACCACAACTAGAGTCATTGCATGTGTGTTCTTCTCACAAACCACATAAGGATACACTAGTGTCATTGCATGTGTGTTCTTTTCACAAACCACAGCTAGAGTCATTGCATTTGTGTTCTTCTCACAAACCACATAAGGATACACCAGTGTCACTGGATGTGTGTTCTTTTCATGAACCACACCCAGGGTCATTGGATGTGTGTTCTTTTCATGAACCACACCCAGTGTCATTGCTTGTCTGTTCTTCTCACAAACCACACATGGATACACCAGTGTCATTGGATGTGTGTTCTTTTCATGAACCACACCCTATGTCATTGCGTCTCTGTTCTTCTAACAAACCATACATGGATCCACCAGTGTCACTGGATGTGTGTTCTTCTCATGAACCACATCTAGAGTCATCGCATGTGTGTTCTTCTCACAAACCACATAAGGATACACCAGTGTAATTGCATGTATGTTCTTCTCATTAACCACATCTAGAGTTATTGCCTATCTGTTCTTCTCACACCACATAAGGATCCTCTAGTGTCATTGGATGTCTGTTCTTCTCTTGAACCACACCTAGAGTCATTGCATGTGTGTTCTTCTCACAAACCACATAAGTATCCACCAGTATCATTGGATGTGTGTTCTTTTCATGAACCACACCTAGTGTCATTGGATGTGTGTTCTTCTCACAAACCACATATGGATCCACCAGTGTCATTGCACGTGTGTTCTTCTCATGAACCACAGCTAGAGTCATTGCATGTCTGTTCTTCTCACAAATCACCACTAGTAGAAAAAGGGCCTTTGGTTCGGGCCACTAGTCCCAGCCGTGGCTGGGGCCAGGACTAATGGTCCAAACCAGACGGCCCGAGGACGCTGAGGTCCTTTGTCCCAGCCCGTAAGGGACCATTAGTCCCGGTTTGATATACAAATCGGGACTAATGGGTCTGGGCACGTGTGCGTGCTCCTAGCAGAACCATTAGTCCCAGTTTGTATCTCAAACCGGGACTAATTGTCTGGCCCTATATATATGCTCCGAGCCCTCCACTCTCTCCTGTTTTTTTCTCTGTGAGGTCGGTATAACTTTGTGCTAATTTTTTCTTCATATGCACTAGAGGTGTTCGGTGAAATGCCTGTTAGAGCGATGTCACTTGAGTTCACACAAGACAAAACATGATATGAGGTGCCAGAGCCACACTTAAGTTTTCTCATCTTTGTTTCCAGGTGTCCTAAAAGCTTAGCCACTATTTTCTCGTTTAGACCGCGCGGTACTAATTTGAGCATCGTGCTTGTGTTTGATATATATGCATGGTTGTATGATGCAGATGAGCCATCCATGGATGTACAGTGATCGACGCTCTAATGCTTATAGATTAGGCATGCGTTCTTTTCGCCTTGTGGCCGAGGCGAACAAGAGGCGGGATGGTTTTATGTGTTGTCCATGTGTTGAATGTCAAAATGAGCAGGCTCACACTTCCTCAAGAGTCATTTCAGAGTCACCTGCTTCGGTCCGGTTTCATGTACGGCTATAATCTTTGGACCAAGCAGGAGAAAGAGGGGTTATGATGGAAGACGGTGATGAAGAAGAGAGTGATGATGACAACTACCGATCTATGTTCCCTGAATACGCTGATACCGCAATAGAAGACAATGAAGAAGAAGGGGGTGAAGAACGGGAACCAGATGAGCCCACTGATGATCTTGGTCGAGTCATTTCTGATGCAAAGCAAGACTGCGACACAGAAAAGGAGAGGTTGTAGTTCGAGAAGATGTTATAGGACCACAACAAATTATTGTACCCAACTTGTGAAGATGGACAGAAGAAGCTGGGTAGCACACTAGAATTGCTGAAGTGGAAGGCAGAGACCGGTGTGACTGACTCGGGGTTTTAAGAGTTGCTGGTAATAATGAAGAAGCTGCTTCCAAGAAATAACAAATTGCCCTCCAATGCGTACGAAGCAAAGAAGGTTGTCTGCCCTCTAGGATTAGACGTGCAGAAGATACATGCATGCCCTAATGACTGCATCCTCTATTGCGGTGAGAAGTACGAGAATATGGATAAATGCCCAGTCTGCACTGCATTGCGGTATAAGATCCGAAAAGATGACCCTGGCGATGTTGAGGGCGAGCCACCCAGGAAGAGGGTTCTTGCCAAGGTGATGTGGTATGCTCCTATAATACCACGGTTGAAACGTTTTTTCAGAAACAAAGAGCATGCAAAGTTGTTACGATGGTACATGGAAGACCATAAGAAAGACGGGAAGTTGAGGC
Organism: Avena insularis; assembly: GCA_023614405.1. Taxonomy (NCBI): domain Eukaryota; kingdom Viridiplantae; phylum Streptophyta; class Magnoliopsida; order Poales; family Poaceae; genus Avena; species Avena insularis. The sequence continues at coordinate 2,313,593 of JAJUPC010000016.1, read as the reverse complement.
ACCTTGCTGATGGTCGACAGTGGAGAAAAATCGAGAGGGACTTCCGGGACTTTGCTGGTGATGCAAGGAACTTATGGTTTGGTCTAAGTACCGATGGCATGAATCCTTTTGGGGAGTAGACCTGCAGTCACAGCACCTGGCCCGTGACTCTATGTATCTATAACCTTCCTCCTTGGTTGTGCATGAAGCGGAAGCTCATTATGATGGCAGTGCTCATCCAAGGCCCGAAGCAACCCGGCAATGACATTGATGTGTACCTAAGGCCATTAGTTCATGAACTTTTATAGTTGTGGGCCAAACCAGGTGTACATGTGTGGGATGAGCACAAACACCAGGAATTTGACCTACAAAGCGTTGCTGTTCGTAACCATCAATGATTGGCCTGCTCTTAGTAACATTTCAGGACAGACGAACAAAGGATACAATGCATGCACGCACTGTTTAGATGAGACTGAAAGTATATATCTAGATAAATGTAGGAAGAATGTGTACCCGTACAATCGTCGTTTTCTTCCGCTAAGTCATCACTTAAGGAAGAAAGGCAAGCATTTCAATGGCAAGGGAGAAGGCCGGACGAAGCCTGTCCCCCGTACTGCTACTGATGTATTCGGTATGGTCAAGGATTTGGATGTAATCTTTGGAAAGGGTCCTGGAGGACAACCTGTTCCGAAATACGCCGACGGACACGCACCCATGTGGAAGAAGAAATCTATATTTTGGGAGCTACCCTATTGGAAGGTGCACGAGGTCCGCTCTGCAATCGACGTGATGCACCTGATGAAGAATCTTTGCGTGAATATTCTAGGCTTCATGGGCTTGTATGGGAAGTCAAAAGATACCCAGGCAGCACGGGAGGACCAGCAACATCATAAAGGACGAGACGGCAAGCATCCAGGGCAGTTTCAAGGGCTTACCAGCTACGCTCTTAACAAAGAAAAGAAGGAAATCTTTTTTGAAATCGTTTTTAGTATCAAGGTCCTGTCTGGCTTCTCGTCGAATATAAAGATAATAGTAAATATGACGCAATTGCTTCCGGTTGCATTGAGGGGAATTCTACCAGGAAATGTTCGACTAGCCATTGTGAAGGTATGTGCATTCCTCAATGCAATTTCTTAGAAGGTAATCAATCAAGAAAGTATATCAGGGTTACAGATTGTTGTGGTCCAATGTCTGGTCAGCTTCGAGTTGTTTTTCCCGCCATCCTTCTTCAATATTATGATGCACCTCCTAGTTCACCTAGTCGAAGAGATTAGAATTCTCGGTCATGTGATTCTACACAATATGTTCATGGGAGTCTTAAAGAAATATGTTTATAACCGTGCTTGGCCAGAAGGAAGCATCTCCAAGGGCTATGGAACAGAGGAGGTCATTGAGTTTTGTGTTGACTTTCTTCCTGACCTTAAGCCGATTGGTGTTCCTAAATCTCGGTATGAGGGGAGGCTGACTCGAAAAGGCACACTAGGAAGGAAATCAATGGTATGTAGGGACGGGAATTCTTTCACTCAAGCACACTACACAGTTGTACACAATTCCACCATGGTGTCTTCGTATATCGAGAAACACAAGAATATTCTATGCTCCGAAAACCCGGGGAAGCCTAACTCCTTGATTTAAGGGGAACACAAGAAGAATTTCGGTAGTTGGTTGCAGACACATCTTATGAATAACACCACAGTTGGAGATCAGTTGTACTTGTTGGCCAGGTTACCATCTTCGACTATATGTACTTTCCAAGAGTACGAGATAAATGGGAATACATTTTACACGATGGCACAAGATAAAAAGAGCACCAACCAAAACAGCGGTGTCCGCTTTGATGCAACACATGAAAATGGGCAGAAGTACACATGTTATGGGTACATAGAGGAGATATGGGAACTTGACTATGGACCTTCTTTTAAGGTTTCTTTGTTTCGGTGCAAATGGGTCAAGCTGACAGGAGGAGGGGTACATGTAGACCAAAATTACGACATGACAACAGTGGATCTCAACAATCTTGCGTACATGGATGAACCATTCGTCCTAGCCAACTGTGTGGCTCAGGTTTTCTATGTGAAGGACATGTCTACCAAACCGAGAAAAAGGAAAGATAAGCAAAAGAATACAGAATACGATGAGCCAAAGCGCCACATAGTTCTTTCAGGGAAAAGAAACATCGTGGGAGTGGATGACAAGACAGACATGTCAGAAGATTACAATAAGTTTCATGAAATTCCCCCATTTAAAGTGAAAACTGACCCAAGCATCCTGTTAAATGATGAAGATTCTCCATCGATACGGTGCAGAAAAAAATCACAACACTAGATGTTGGTGATGTGTAATAATGTATTAATTAAACCTTTTATTTGAGATATAAATCTATGTAATGTATTAAACCTTTTATTTGAGACATAAATCTAGCTAATGTGTGGATGTGTGGTGTTTCGCCGGAGGAAGACCACCAGAGCGTCGGCCCCATGTGTAGGCCCCAGGTGTGACCCCCTTCCCGAACATGCGTTAATACTTAGTGAAATCCTGGATCTGTATGGGGAAACTCCCGCCGCGGGATAACCGGGGCGTAGAATGTGGTAAAGTTGGCCCAACATTTTCTCTCCATGTACATATGTCCTAACAAAACCAAAACAAATAGAATGGTCCACCGCTCTACCCTTGTACAGAGAAAGCTATAGGGGTAGACGGTCTGGGGCCCACGGTCTAGGGTTTCACCGGAGGAAGACCACCAGAGCATCGGAATCACATGAAAACTTGCATGTGCCCCTAGGATATGTGTGTGAGAGTGGTGCAAGGTATCAAAAATATGCAAAATATAATAGTTAATGCATTTTCAAATTGAAAATGGTTATTAGTTTCACTAGTTAGAATAATTATTTTATAAAAAAGAAAATAGATTTGGATTACTTATTAAAATTCAAGAACTTTTCATGTTGAAATTTTTCTCAAAATCATAAGTATGCAAAAACTGTATAATTCAAATGTTTAAAAAATATGCAAATTGAAGTTTTTTAAAACTGGCGCGCCTCTTGGGTCAAAAAATTGAAAAAAGGAACTTTAGTCCCGGTGCGTGCTACACACCGGGAGTAAAGGTGTGTATGCCATACTGCTACATGGGCCGAAACCTTTAGTCCCGTGTGTGGCTCAAGACGGAGTAAAGGGGGGACGTTTAGTCCCAGTTCGTATCACGCACCGGGACTAAAGACCCTTTATTCCCGGTGCGTGCTACGGACCGGGACTAAAGGTCCCCACCCTTTATATTGCTGCGCCCCTTCTTCTCCAAAATCACCACACTCGAGGACGCACGCAAGAGAGCACGCGAGGACGACGAAGGACACCGGCAGGATGCCCAACTCTCCAGCCGCCACCACTCGCCGCACCCACTCCAAAGGCGCGGCCAGTACCCGCCGATCCTTTCCTCCCATACGTCTGGCTCTGTGATGGAGCCGCCACTGGGCGAGCAGGTCGTTGACACAGGCCGTGCACATCAGCGGTAATATGATGAAAGTGAAGGCGGCGCCCCGACCACTTCTATTTTTTTATTTTATTATTTTGTAGTGTATATAGTAGTGTAATAGTAGTATTATATATAGTATGTAGTATGTAGTGTATTTTTTAGTATGGTATGTAGTATTATAGTGTATTTTTGTAGTGTATTTTTTTGTATAGTATGTATATAGTATAGTAGTATATAGTATATAGTATATTGCATATAGTATTATATAGTACTATTGTAGTGTATATAGTATTATATAGTGCTATTGTATAGTGTATATACAATAGTATTATATAGTACTATTGTATAGTGTATATAGTGTATATAGTATTATGTAGTACTATTGTAGTGTATATAGTATATATAATACTATTGTATAGTGTATATAGTATTATATTGTACTACTGTATAGTAGTATATTGTATAGTAGTATAGTGTAGTGTAATATAGATACAGTCCATAGTCGATTGAGACAGACAAGCATTAGTGCTAAATAAAGATAAGCTAAAGAATAACTACCCTAAGTACGGTAGTGCTTGCGGGCCCCCGGACTTAGGGTTAGGGTGGTGGTGCTCGTGGGCCCCCGGACTTAGAGTTAGGGTGGTAGTGCTCGCGGGCCCCTGGACTTAGGGTTAGGGTGGTGGTGCTCGTGGGCCCCGGACTTAGGGTTAGGGTGGTGGTGCTCGCGGGCCCCTGGACTTAGTGTTAGGGTGGTGGTGCTCGTGGGCCCCTAGACTTAGGGTTAGGGTGGTAGTGCTCGTGGGCCCCCGGACTTAGGGTTAGGGTGGTGGTTCTTGCGGGACCCCGGACTTAGGGTTAGAGTGGTGGTGCTCGGGGGCCCCCGGACTTAGGGTTAGGGTGGTGGTTCTTGCGGGACCCCGGACTTAGGGTTAGTGTGGTAGTGCTCACGCCCCCCCGGACTTAGGGTTAGGGTGGTGGTGCTCGCGGGCCCCTGGACTTAGGGTTAGGGTGGTGGTGCTCGCGGGCCCCCGGACTTAGGGTTAGGGTGGTAGTGCTCGTGGGCCCCTGGACATAGGGCTAGGGTGGTAGTGCTCGCAGGCCCCCGGACTTAGGATTAGGGTAGTAGTGCTCGTGGGCCCCCGGACTTTTTGTATATAGGAAATATATTTTTGTATATAGGAAATATTTGTATATAGGCAATATTTTTATATAGGAAATAACATTGTGTGCCCCGCATTTTGGAGAAACTATGGATCCACCTAGTCCAATGCGTAGAGACCTAGCACAAGAAGAAATTCACGAGATTTGATCAACGATGCCCCCCATGTTGATCCACCCTAATCTTTGTCGATGTATCTGAACCCCTCCGGTGAGGGTGAGGAGGTCGACCGAAATGATCAGGGAGAAGCCGACGGCTCCGTTGATGGAGAAGCAAACGGCCTCGGTGGAACCTTAACAAAGTCCGGCGAGGTATATATATGAAGTCCGGTGATTAGTAGATGCATTAATTGAGTTGTATATATATAAATTGACGAATGTTTCTTCTCTTAGGCCTCCACATCGAGCAAAAAATATTCCAAATGAGGCCCGGCCAAAAAGTTGGATGCATCTACACGTTATACAATTACGGTGGTATCACCACGGGGTGAACCGTTGGAACCCGAAAAGGCTAAAAGTTTATTTGTACAACAATGCGGAGTTATGGTTAGGGATCGCATCCCGATCACCATTCGAGAGTGGAATAAGACCAAAGGGGCGGAAGAGGGTGAGTATGTCGCCGACAGGTACAGAGAGGGTCTTTGGAATGACCTCAGGACACATTTCACCCTGCCAGAATGTGAGGATGATGCCAACACAACTGGATTGAGGAAGAAAGTCAAGCAGTGGACTCTTACGAAGATGGCCGAACTATTCAAGAACTGGAAGAAAGCATTATAGCAAAAGTATCAGAAGACGAAGACTCCTCCTAAATTAGAATGCTATCTAATGAAGCAGCAGGCTAACTGGGATGCATTTGTGAAGTACAAGGAGTCAGAACCTGCCATGGAAAAGTCGGAAAAAACAAGAAAAATGCCGCGATGAAGAAATATCACCATCACCTAGGGCCAGGGGCTATGCGACTGCATGCCAAAGCGGGATGCTAAAGAGAGTGAGCTGCTTGCTAAAGCGATCACTCTAGAACCAATACGCGAAGAATGGGATCTGAGGGCAAGAAATTGGTTCCTTGGGCATGGGAGTGAGTATGACGAAAAAACATGGGACCTTATTTGCAGTGACGGGATTAGGATACCCCGGGAGACATGGCAGAGAGTGGTTAAGGAAATTAAAGAGGGGACAACAAAGTTCTGTCCCGATAGAGAGAATGACCTGCTGACAAAGGCCCTCGGGAATAAAAAACACGGAGGACGACTACGAGGACTTGGCCCTAGTTTTACTTTGGAGATGGGGTTTCCCAAAGACAGAGATACTTATAGGAGCCGAGAGAGAGCAAAGAGGCGACGGCAGGAGGAGGAGGGAGAAAGGTTCAACGAGTTGCTAGGAACACTTCGAATTCATCAGCAATAGATTGACGAACTTCGAGGAGTAGTGCGCCTGCAAGATCCTGCACTCGATATTACCACCGTTCCATCTCAGCGGAGAAGCAGCGTGGCTGAATCGGAGGTCCCGTCTGACGATGCACGGATGATAGATGGCAGTCCCGGCTACCCCGTGGATGGAATCAAGGAGCAGGCATCTTGTGAGCTCCCTTGAGAAGGTGAAGAACCTATCCATCGAGGTGGCGGTCAGATCTGCTTTACCTTGTCCACCTGACGCACGCTGGCATGGCCGTGAGATTCTAGCTAGCTATGCTAAAGTCGGGGTGGATAAAATCGCAACGGGGTGGGAGTAAATGGAGCTTGACATCCCTGGACCTCAAGGTGAGAGGACACTCAGAGAAGTATTGGGTGGCATCATTCTATGGGACAAGAACAACATCAAGCTTCCAGGCTCAGCGCCAAGGCCAACACCGCCTTCGAGTCATCGCATGTCACCTTCAACTCCATCACCTCCAAGAAGCCCACCCCATGACTATGACGACCACACCACGAGTCCATCTCGATCTCCTCCGCAGGGTCAGCCGCCTTCGCCGCTAGCTAAGGACAAAAAGCGGAAGCGTGCTCCGTCGATAAGGACTAAACGACGCAACAGCCCAAAACGTAAAATGTCGCCCCTCCCAAGAGTACCTCATAAGAATTTTCCCATCAGACCTTACGATCATACTAGCGAGGAAAATGACATGATCGTAAAGGCCGAATGTGTTGCGCAGCTTCAAATGAAGAAACCCGAGCCCGCCCCGGTATACACCGAGAAGCAAAAAGAGTATGCACTTTCTTTTCTGAACACAAAATCGCAATATGACTTGCACCATAAGCCAGATGACTATCTACGCGCACTTCAGAAGGAAGTGAATAAGAGCAAATAAAGAAGTGCAAGCGGGAGCAAATCATCAAGTCAAAGTGCAACCGGGAAAAGAAAGGACGTCCCCCAGCTCGGGGAACAGGCCAAAATCGACCCCACCCCTCAAGGTGGTATCCCATGACATTCCCCAGCAGAATATGGAAGAAGCTGCGAAGCTTGCGGCCTCTATGAATGTGACTGTTGAGGAATTGCTAGGTCCCAAGGACGAGAAGTTACCCAAGGCTCAGGTAGTCCCTACATATGTCCCAGGGAAGCCTTTGGTCAGCTTTGAGCAGTTCCAACAACTGCCAACACAAATGCGGAGGTTACATAACTGGTACTTGAAAGCCGCAAAGGAGGATAGAATAATGATCGTGGAGAAAGTCCCACATGACTAGTACTTCCGAGAAGAAGAGGTCCATGTTGAGTTTCCAGAACACTTCCAGTTATACGCTTTCGACGCCCTCGACAAATCTATCATGAGTTGCTATTGTCTATAAGTTGTTGAATTCATTGTCTATATATAAGTTGTTCATTTTTTCAGTTGTTCAGTTCATTGCATGTAATTATCCTAATTATATCCTTTTGTACTCTATTATTATGCAGAATGAAGATCATGGAATGTAAAAGAAGGTCAATCTTTAGTGTTGGGTTCATTGACCCAAATAAAATACATATAAAGACGCTAACGGATAAACTCGAGGACACGCAGGAAAACCTTCTAAGGTTTCTAACGGAGCAAAAAAAATTTGACCACATACTGTTTCCTTACAATTTCATGTGAGGGTCTTATTCTGTTGTACACATTCGCTTTTGCTTGCTCGATGTTAAGTGTAATTGATGAGTTACTGATGTATATATAAACGTGTGCAGTTTCCACTGGATTCTGCTAGACATTCAACTTGATAAGGGAAGAGTTGATGTCATGGACCCATTAAAGAGACCCCTGGAAATGTTTAGGGACATGCATGACATGCTCCAGAGGTAATTTTCGTGCTACATCGGTCTCTTTCGTTGATTTCCTGAGATATCACGTAATAAATAACTCATTCATTTTCTTTACCGGGCAGGGTTTGGAACCAGTTCAAGAGTGCGGTTACGGGTGACTTTAGTGATAAGCTGACGTTTAAGCCGGTCTCGGTAAGTAGTACGCGCATCTCTTTACTTCTAGTTTCAATACAATTATGATACTAGATTATTATTTTGATTGAATTCTATTCTCGCAAAGTGCGCGAGGCTGCCACCGAAGACGAATCTATGTGGATTCTACGTTTGCGAGTTCATTCGCACGTTTACCAGTGAGCTGAATGATTATAGAGTCGATGTAAGCAATACATTCAAAAAATTATTTTATTACCGTCACTTTTTGTTATCATGATTGATATTCATATTGATCTCCTTTTCTTATATAGCTCGAGAAAATGCGGGATCAGCTCCTACCAGAGCAACGCGTAGTAGGAATTGCTGAAGAACTGGCAGGATTCTTGATGAACGAGATGATAGATGACGCTGGAGAATTTTGTGTGAATAGGCGCCGATGATCCCCGACTGTGTAATTGAATAGACGGGCTCTAGTCCCGTTAATTGTGATCTCCATGTGTAACTATCATGTATATATTTGTATGCTCGATCTTAAGAGAAGTTATCTTATGTATGCACGAGCATGTACGGTCTGTGGTAGCGTAGAAAACTATTTTGAAATGAAAAAAAGGATACAAACTGAATTCTCTGCCGCAGCAGAGAAAGTGCCTAAAATTCTGTCGCGGCAGAGAACCAGTTGTCCTGGCTCGTAATACGAACCGGGACTAATGGGGGGCACCCCGCACCCGCAGAGACGGCCACGTGGATGCCCATTGGTCCCGGGTGGTAAGTGGCCCGGGACTAGTGGGTGGGCCTTTAGTCCCGCCTCTCTAGTCCCGGTACTACAACCGGGACTAAAGGCTCTTACGGGCCGGGACTAAAGGCCCGTTCTCCACTAATGCACATAAGAATCCACCAGTGTCATTGGATGTGTGTTCTTTTCATGAACCACACCAATTGTCATTGGATGTGTGTTCTTCTCACACACCACACATGGATCCACCACTGTCATTGCATGTCTGTTTTTTCATCAACCACACATGGATCCACCCAGTGTAATTGCATGTTAGTTCTCTCACAAACCACATAAGGATCCACCAGTGTCATTGCATGTCTGTTCCTTTCATGAACCACACCCAGTATCATTGCATGTCTGTTCCTCTGAACAAACCACACATGGATCCACCTGTGTCATTACATGTGGTCATCGCATGTGTGTTCTTCTAAACAAACCACACATGGATCTATCAGTGTCATTGGATGTGTGTTCTTTTCATGAATCACAGCCAGTGTCATTGCATGTATGTTCTTCTCACAAACCACACATGGATCCACCAGTGTCACTGGATGTGTGTTCTTCTCATGAACCACATCTAGAGTCATAGCATGTGTGTTCTTCTCACAAACCACATAAGGATACACCAGTGTAGTTGCATGTATGTTCTTGTCATGAACCACATCTAGAGTCATTGCCTGTCGGTTCTTCTTACAAACCACATAAGGATTCACCAGTGTCATTGGATGTCTGTTCTTCTCATGAACCACACCCAAAGTCATTGCATGTGTGTTCTTCTCACAAACCACATAAGGATCCACCAGTTTCATTAGATGTGTGTTCTTTTCATGAACCACACCCAGTGTCATTGGATGTGTGTTCTTCTCACAAACCACATATGGATCCACGAGTGTCATTGCATGTGTGTTCTTCTCATGAACCATAGCTAGAGTCATTGCATGTCTGTTCTTCTCACAAACCACATAAGGATCCACCAGGGTCATTGGATGTGTGTTCTTTTCATGAACCACACCTAGTGTCATTGGATGTGTGTTCTTCTCACAAACCACACATGGATCCACCAGTGTCATTGCATGTCTGTTCTTTTCGTGAACCACACATGGAACCACCCAGTGTGATTGCATGTCAGTTCTTCTCACAAACCACATAAGGATCCACCAGTGTCATTGCATGTCTGTTCTCTTCATGAACCACACCCAGTATCATTGTATGTCTGTTCCTCTAAACAAACCACACATGGATCCACCAGTGTCATTGCATGTGGTCATCGCATGTGTGTTCTTCTAAACACACACGGATCCACCAGTGTCATTGCATGTGGTCATCGCATGTGTGTTTTTATAAACAAACCACACATGGATCCATCAGTGTCATTGGATGTGTGTTCTTCTCATGAACCACACCCAGTGTCATTGCATGTCTGTTCTTCTCACAAACCACACATGGATCCACCAGTGCCACTGGATGTGTGTTCTTCTCATGAATCACATCTAGAGTCATTGCATGTCTATTCTTCTCACAAACCACATAGGGATACACCAGTGTCATTGCATGTCTGTTCTTCTCATGAACCACATCTAGAGTCATCGCATGTCTATTCTTCTCACAATGTACATAAGGATACACCAGTGTCATTGCATGTGTGTTCCTTTCACAAACCACAACTAGAGTCATTGCATGTCTTCTTCTTGAAGAAGTTATTCCCTAGAGGCAAATAATAAAGTGTATTATTTGATATATCTCCTATATGTTCATAATACGTTTCATAATGTGCTATAACTGTGTTAATACGAAACGTTAATACATGTGTGGTATGTAAACAAACCGTGTCTCTAGTTACCTCTAGTGAACTAGTTCATTGGTCATGAGGATGGTCTGCGTTTCAAGATCATGGACATTTATGCCAACTGACAATGAGGTCATGTTTTTAGTTGAATAACATGATAGACAAACATCCGACCGTTATATCTTAATGAGATCTAGTTACAAAGTTCACCATTGATGATAAAACATAGAGAACCTCGCAACCTGATCCTTTGACTATGAGGTAATGCAAATCACCATTCCGGAAGAAGCTTAGATGGTTATCAAGAATCATCTCGTAACAGGGTGATCAAAAAGGTGCCACTCAGGTTTTTCGGAGGGATGCGTAGAGGAGTACATATGAAGACCAGGATTTGTGTAGTCCATGTAACGGACAAATACATGTGGCCATCTCGGTGATGTTGCATTAATGAAGCTTGCAAGCATGTGACTAGGTCACGGAATGCAACAACATGAGAACGAGAAAACAAGTTCATCGGTAACGAGATCGAACTAAGGTATGGAGATACCGAAGATCAAGTCTCGGATGAATTTGGTATCGAATGACAAAGGTAACCGGGAAAGACTATCTCACAGTTCGAGCGATTGTATTCGTGAAACGCACGGGGGTCACATGGACATCCAGGTCCCTCTGTTGACCATTGATGTGAGAGTGGTCTCAATCATGTCCGGATGTTTCTGAACCGAAGGATGTCACGCTTAAGGGTAGGGACGCTTAGGGCAGATGAGGTATCGTAAGAGAAATAGAGAGAGAGAAACCGGAATATTTCCGGGTAACATAGAGAGAGAAGGGGTCCGGAAGATGTTTCAGAGTGAAGAAAGAAAATAATATGTGTATTTGAATATTAATAGGAGAATTAATATTAAATATATATTTTATTTTATTTTTAAAGGCTCCTTAATGCTAATGGGCCTCACCCGAAGGGAGGCCCAATAGGGCAAGGCGCATAGGGAGTGGGAGCCAGCCGTCCTAGGCTTGGTGGGCCGCCCCAATGGGGCCCACCTAGGGCTGGCGGCTGCCCCTAGGTGGCCGGTGGGTGTGGGGATTAGTCCCACACCGCCTGGCCCCTAGGTGGTGCGCCCCCTCCCAGTATATATAGGGGTCTCCCCTCCCCCTTTGGAATCACCACATTCCCTCTCATTATCTCTCTCTCATCCACTCAGGACTTCTCCGTAATATTGGGGAGGACCTCGTGGGTGAGTTCTCCACCTTCATACTACCGTCATGTGATCTACGATCCGGCATCTAATTCTTCCGCTGCTCGGCTGGATTGGAGTCCGGTTGACGTCTCCTACACTGGACGTGTGACGAACTTCGGAGGCACCACACTTGGGGTGCTGCTCGTCTTCATCAATATACGCCTTCCTGCGTAAGGCGTGCCTGTGTCTTCAAAGGTATGAATACTGTATTCCTTCTGCATTACTTATGTCTTCATAGTATAGATCCTGGTATTAGTGTTCGAATAGAAAGAAATTTTTTGTTTTCTGCTACGGAACCCTTCAGTGGTTTCAGAGCCAGGTTTATGGGTAGACATGTCGTACGGATAGAATGCATAGCAATATGTGGGCATTGATTCTCTAGTTCCTACCCTCTTTAATGTTATTGTTCATATCGTGTCACTGCTTGATGAAGCGGCCCCCAATCAACCTCACGTGGTGATTCATGAGACTGGTCCACAAATCAAAGTGGCTTAGGGGGGTGTTTGTCTCTCTGTAGTAGTTGATATGGCATTGACACTGGAGGGCCCTGAAAAGGGAAGAAGAACGACAATCGTTGAAGCCATGTTGTGGCTCGACGTTCGTAGGTGGGAAGGGGTTCTACTGCGAAAGCCCTAAGGCCGCGTAAAACATGCAATAGTTAATATAGAAGCGTCTATCTTCATTATTGCATAGGGGCAAGTTTTATAACATGGCAATGACAAGTTTTGCGAAACTCTCATTAAATCTATTGCTGATGATCATAAAGCTATAACCATGTCATAACACTTTACTTTTGAAGTATTACTTATTGTGCTAGTATACTTACTAGACGGTAGCATAATAAAATAATCCCTCGTAGTATTCCAGTTATTGTATTCCCCTTGTGTGTGCACCACCATGAAAGTTCTTCGGTATGAGGCCGGCCGTGATGATTGGGGGTCAGACATATCTACGTTCGCATACAGTGGGTGCAAGCCATGTTGCACTGCGAATCCACATGAGTTAGAACTGGCGAGCCTAGCATGTACAGACATGGCATCAGAATACAAGAGACCAAAAGGTCGAGCATGAATCACATAGTTTATGTGATCGACATTAGGGAATGTCCACCTTTGATACTACATTGATGGCCGTGATGACGGGGGAGGTGCAGGGGATAGGGATCATGTGATCACTAAACGAGTAGAGGGATGTTCGTTTCAGTGGGAGTTCCTTTATTAAAACTTGAACTCATTATTATGAACATAGTCTAAACACTTTGCAAATACTTTGTAGATGTCTCGCCCACCCACCTTCAACCTTAGCACTTTCCTCGAGAAGGACAAGCTAAAAACTGATGGAACCAACTTCACCACATGGTTCCGCAATCTTAGGATCCTCCTAGTCCCCTACAAGTTGACTTATGTCATTGAGGCTGAGCTTCTGGCTAAGCCTATAGATTCCGCCTCCTAGGACGAAAAGAATGTCTAGCAGTCCAAGGCGGACGATTTCTCCCTCATCCAGAGTGGAATGCTCTATGCCATGGAGCCGGAGCTTCAAAAGTGTTTTGAGAAGATGAATGCCTTTGAGATCATTGAGGATCTCAAGGCCGTCTTTGCTCCACAGGCTCGTGCAGAGAGGTATGATGCTTCTGAGCTCTTCTTATCTGCTAAAATGGAAGAGCACATCAGTATTAGTGAGCACGTGGTCAAAATGTCTGGCTACGTTAAGCGCTTAAACGCCCTGGATTGCAAAATCTCGGAGCAACTCACTATAGATAGGGTGCTGCACTCGCTGCCCCTAGCTATAAGAGCTTTGTGATGAACTACAACATGCAAGGGATGACTAAGACCCTTGCTGAGGTGTTCTCCATGCTCAAAACTGCTGAGGTTGAAATCAAGGAGCACACGGTGCTGATGGTAAACAAGACCACTAACTTTAAGAAACCGGGGCAAAAGGGGAAAGGCAAGGGTGAGAAGTCTAAGAGGGATGGCAGGTTTGTTCCTAGCACCTCAAAGACTGCCAAGCCTGGCCCTAAGCCCGGCACTTCGTGCTTCTACTTCAAAGGGGATGGGCACTGGAAACGCAACTACCCCAAGTACCTTGAAGACAAGAGAGCTGGCAAGATAGCCATCCTGGACAAAGGTATATATGATATACATGTTATTGATGTATTCCTTATGAGAACCAGGAGTAACACTTGGGTATTCGATACCGGATCTGTTGCTCACATTTGTAACTCTCAGCAGGATCTGCAGAGTAGGAGGCACACGAGGAAGGACAAGGTGACGATGCGCGTCGGCAATGGTTCGAGAGTCGAAGTGATGGCCATCGGCACCCTGCATCTCCGTCTATTGTCAGGATTATTATTGGTTTTGAATAAATGCTACTATGTACCCACATTGAGTATGAATATTGTGAGTGGGTCTTGCTTGTTACAAGACCGTTATTCATTTAAATGAGGAACATATGGTTGTTCAATTTATATGAATGATGTTTTCTATATTCATGCTCCTGTGTGTGATGGTTTATTCTTACTTGATCTTGATTGTGATACACACATCCATAGTGTTGATGCTAAACGTTGTAAGCACAGTGACGATAATTCCATGTTCATGTGGCATTGCCGTCTTGGTGACATTGGCATAAAGCTCATGAAGAAGCTTCATTCAGAAGGGCTTCTTGGATCATTGGATTTCGAATCCCTTGATACATGTGAGCCATGTCTCATGGGCAAGATGACTAGGAAACCATTCTCTGGGATAGTGCAGAGAGCTGTAGACCTACTTGGGATCATACAGACAGATGTATCTGGATCAATGAGTGTCTCAACACGCAATGGTTATCGTTACTTTGTTACCTTTACTGACGACTTAAGCAGATATGGATATATCTACTTGATGAAGCACAAGTCTGAAACCTTTGAAAAGTTCAAGGAATTTCAGAAAGAGGTAGAGAATCAACTTAACAAGAAAATCAAGCAACTTCGATCGGATCGAGGAGGCGAGTATTTGAGTTATGAGTTTAACATGCACTTGAAGGACTGTGGGATTATCCCACAGCTTATGCCAGCCGGGACACCATAGCGTAATGGTGTGTCGGAACATCGAGGGTTGGCTTGAGAAAGACAAGGACAAGTTTGTGGGATTGGACCTCGAGTACACCCCGGAGCACCCATATGAAAGGAGTGCAGTCGCTGTCGCTCAACTGGCCATGAGGAAACACTTCCTCGTCTACCACCTCTCCCGATTTGTAGATCTGCTCTCCGTAGCTAACCGCTTTTAGTGTTTTCTCCTCTTGTTCTTTATCCATTTGCTCATCTTGCAACTACTGGATTTTATTGAGGACCAAATAAGTTATGACAAGACAATGTTGAGAGTCTTGATCTTGCATTTACTAAACTTTTCAAAATTATATTCAGATGATGATCTTGCATTGACAAACTATTTGTACTTACAAATTTTGGTGATGGCAAACTACATACTTTCAGGACTGATAGGAATTGTCCGGCGCTGCGCCAGTTCCTTGTAGAAAAGGGAATTGTTTTCTGCACTATCGACAATACAACTGATTTTTCGAAATTTTATCGAGAGGGAATTATAATTCCTGCGCACAACTGGATCGATATTCAGCGTCTTGTCAAGATCCTAGGGGGCTCGAGGAAGGATGGAATGGCATCGCTCGCAACTAGAATCCTCGATGAGTTGTACGACAGAATGAAGGAAGATTTCCCTACGGATAGGCACGATTTCTGGGACGAGTGGCCGTTGTCGGATATAAACCTGAAGTATGCAGCCATAGATGCTTACGTGACTTACCCGTTGTACAAGAACATCCATTTTTTTACGTTACCTCGTGTTTTGCCCTATTTGCAAGAGGGAAGACAAGCTTAGGTGAGCCCTTTGTAGAAAATGCAGAATAGCTGAGTTTGAAGCAGCATATGCAAAGGAAATGGCTGCATCTGAAGCAGCTGATAGAGAGGCTGCAGAAGCAGCTGAAAGAGAGCTTGCGGTTGAAGTAGAAGCAGCTGATAGAGAGGCTGCAGCTGATGTAGCAAACAGAGAGGCAATATCTTTTAGCGGCAACAATCAGGTATGTGATGCACCGCTAATTGTGTTGCAGGACGCTGAAGATAGGGAAGGCAAGTCATATCCCAGGTGGGACGAAGCATTTCGTGAGTTGTGGAGTGCCAATAATGTAAGATCCACCTGGAATGATCGCAGTTGGTCGCCTAGGAACGATGGCAAGCGCCTCAAGTGGGCTGATGAGAAGTGAATTAAATTTTACTTCTCAGGGTTATGTTTCTATTTTGTGGAACTCAGTTATCTTATCAAGATGTCTAGTGCCTCAAATGAGAGTAGTAAAATAAATTTAACCCTCTTTATGTTATGTTTATGTATGTGTCTTGTAGCTTGTCAAGATGGTAGTTCGTTAACTGGCAGTTTGAAAGAGTACCCTTTTCCTCTCTCGCTAAATAGATATGTTTCATTTTGCCCAAATTGGTAGCAAATCTAGAGAAGATTCTCTCTTCGATAATTCGTTTCCTTTTGGACCTCTTTTTTCCTCCGATTAGGTAACAAATATAGAGCAGAAAATCACACCAGGCAGAATACATTCATTCAGAAAACAAAACAAATGTAGATATAGTTGTGCGCAGCTAAATAGGATATAGCGATAGAAAGTAGGTTGCTTAACGAGGTTCGATGCATTCAACCAGAAATAGGATGCAAGTAAAATATAGAAAATCAAAAGAAGCTGCTTAGCAGCAGCAGCCGCCGCATCAGTAGGCACATTCAAGGCCTTCAAATGCCCGCACCTCTGCCTCCTCCCTCCGGCGCTTCCTCCACTTCGTGCTGCCCAGTCCCTTGATCTTGCGGGCCTTGGGCCTGATTGGAGGCATGCGACCCTCTTTGATGGCCACCCGCTGGAGATTTCGGAGGTTAATGCTGAGAGTCTGGTGTTTAGCAATGTAGGCGTTGATGTTCACGGTCTTGCGCTTGCCGCCTTTGTGGATGCCGGAGCCCAGGGCCTCTGCATGCTTCAGTAAGGAGTTGAAGTCGGTGCCGGCGAGACTCACCCGACAGAAGGGGCAGTGCCAGTAGCCGCCCCTGAAGAAGGCGTCGTACTGGCCGGCCTGTAGCCTCCTCAACACCTGACGATTCTTGGTGTGCATGGACCCGTCATCGTTGTAGACGTCTCTGCTGGAAACCTATTGGAAGAAAAGGAAAATGGGGGAGTAGATGATGTAAGAAGTTCGAGCAATCGAAATGCGAACAAGCGAATCCTAATAAACCAAGATCTAGCATCCAACAATGGGAACGGTATAAGAACCAGGGGAGGGGAGAAAACCCTAGTTACCTCCGACCATGGGTCGTCGATGCCGGTGTCGTAGGGGTACAGCGGAGCGATGTACTTATCTGGATCATAGGTGCCCGAGAAGTGCTTGATCTACTTGTGACCGGCGGGGGCCTCCTCGCCGGCGGGAGGCTCCTCTTCGGCGGCTCCATCGGTAGCGAGGATGGGGGCCTGGACGGGAATGACGACTACCATCGATGCCTCAACTAGGGCCTGGACAGGGACGCCGGCTGCTTTCAACGCGTCGAGGGAGACCGGCGAGGAGACGGGGGCCTCCACACCAGTCGCCTCGGAGGCGAACATGGCCACCTTATCCTCCTCCGCCATCGCTGGAACGGACGGGGTATTCTCGGGAGTTTGCGGATGCTGGTGGGATAGTGGAGAGGGTTGCATAGGGAGAGTGAGCGAGAGTGAGAGTGGGTGTGCGGAGAGGGGGTCTATAGTTAAGGTGGATGGAAGCAAGGCACGTTTTAGTGCACCACCGTGCAACGCGCTGTGGAGTCTACTGCACCGTGCACCGCGACACACGCACGGTACTGTCATGTTTTTTTCCCGGGCCATGCATGGCAGTTCTGTATTGAGCCGCATGCAAAGGGCGCATACACAATTTTCTATGTACGAAGTTTGACACGGCCCTAAAATTGGTGATAGTTAAAAGTGGAAATTTAGAGGGGAATGTAGGTGGCTGTACGGTGACATTTGTGGGGTTGTGCAATATCGGGTAGAGGGATGTGTTGATGACTGCGAGTGACTCGATGAAGGCGGAGAAGTTAGGTCTCGTCGATCTCAGCTCTTCGGCCTCCGGCTAGCGCATGCAAGTTTCTTACGGTCGGGCCCAGTTGGAAGTGAGATTGAGAGCCGCTGCGTAAAAAATGGGACATGTCTTATTAAAATCAAGTGTCATTAAATTGCAGCTGTCCATCGACGACCGTGCACTCGATGGTGCATGCATTATGGCGTAGTAGTAGCAGGAGTAGGCTTTTTAGACTTGATTAAACATGACATGACCGCTCGGCGACTTTTTCCATGGATGGCATCGTGTTCCTTCCTGTAGAAGTCTCGCTGAGGGAGACGTCCGTGCAGTCTCACGCTGTACTGTGAAGGTCACGGCGTGTGCAACGATCATTTTTGGATCGCACAGAATCAACGGTTGGTGCGCACGATCCACGTGAAAACTGTGACAACCAATCAGGGAGTAGCAGACAGGGTGAGCCCAGGTTTGGGCTTCTACGAAAGATAGAGAGAGGGGGGAAAAACTGAGTAGTATCAAAAAACCAAGGGCAAGAGTAGTATAAAAATGGAAAGTGAGTGTCTTGTACAATGAAATACATCGTGGCATGCATCAAATTATGCCAAGATAGATCCACTAGAGTTCATTGGATGTGTGTTCTTTTCACAAACCACAACTAGAGTCATTGCATGTGTGTTCTTCTCACAAACCACATAAGGATACACCAGTGTCATTGCATGTGTGTTCTTTTCACAAACCACAGCTAGAGTCATTGCATTTGTGTTCTTCTCATAAACCACATAAGGATACACCAGTGTCATTGGATGTGTGTTCTTTTCATGAACCACACCAGTGTCATTGGATGTGTGTTCTTTTCATGAACCATACCCAGTGTCATTGCATGTATGTTCTTCTCATAAACCACACATGGATACATCAGTGTCATTGGATGTGTGTTCTTTTCATGAACCACACCCAGTGTCATTGCGTGTCTGTTCTTCTAACAAACCACAGATGGATCCACCAGTGTCACTGGATGTGTGTTGTTCTCATGAACCACATCTAGAGTCATTGCATGTGTGTTCTTATGACAAACCACATTAGGATATACCAGTGTAATTGCATGTATGTTCTTCTCATGAACCACATCTAGAGTTATTGCCTATCTGTTCTTCTCACAAACCACATAAGGATCCACCAGTGTCATTGGATGTCTGTTCTTCTCATGAACCACACCCAGAGTCATTGCATGTGTGTTCTTCTCACAAACCACATAAGGATCCACCACTGCCATTGGATGTGTGTTCTTTTCATGAACCACACCTAGTGTCATTGGATGTGTGTTCTTCTCACAAACTACATATGGATCCACCAGTGTCATTGCACGTGTGTTCTTCTCATGAACCACAGCTAGAGTCATTGAATGTCTGTTCTTCTCACAAACCACCACTAGTACAAAAAGGTCCTTTGGTTCGGGCCACTAGTCCCAGCCGTGGCTGGGGCCAGGACTAATGGTCCAAACCGGACGGCCCGAGGACGCGGAGGTCCTTTGTCCCGGCCCGTAAGGGACCATTAGTCCCGGTTTGAGATACAAATCGGGACTAATGGGTCTGGGCACATGTGCGTGCTCCTGGCAGAACCATTAGTCCCGGTTTGTATCTCAAACCGGGACTAATGGTCTGGCCCTATATATATGCACCCAACCCTCCACTCTCACCTATTTTTTTTCCTCTGTGAGGTGGGTATAACTTTGTGCTAACTTTTTCTTCATATGGACTAGAGGTGTTCGGTGAAATGCCTGTTAGAGCGATGCCACTTGAGTTCACACAAGACAAAACATGATATGAGGTGCCAGAGCCACACTTAAGTTTTGTCATCTTTGTTTCCAGGTGTCCTAAAAGGTTAGCCACTATTTTCTTGTTTAGACCGCGCAGTACTAATTTGAGCATCGTGCTTGCATTTGATATATATGCATGGTTGTATGATGCAGATGAGCCATCCATGGATGTACGGTGACCGATGCTCTGATACTTATATAGTAGGCATGCGTTCTTTTTGCCTTGTGGCCGAGGTGAACAAGCGGCGGGATGGTTTTATGTGTTGTCCATGTGTTGAATGTCGAAATGAGCAGGCTCACACTTCCTCAAGAGTCATTTCAGAGTCACCTGCTTCGGTCCGGTTTCATGTCCGGCTATAATCTTTGGACCAAGCATGGAGAAAGAGGGGTTATGATGGAAGACAACGATGAAGAAGAGAATGATGATGAAAACTACCGATCTATGTTCCCTGAATACGCTGATATCGCAATGGAAGACAATGAAGAAGAAGGGGGTGAAGAATAGGAACCAGATGAGCCCGCTGATGATCTTGGTCGAATCATTTCTGATGCAAAGCAAGACTGCGACACATAAAAGGAGAGGTTGTAGTTCGAGAAGATGTTATAGGACCACAACAAATTATTGTACCCAACTTGTGAAGATGGCCAGAAGAAGCTGGGTAGCACACTAGAATTGCTGAAGTGGAAGGCAGAGACCGGTGTGACTGACTCGGGGTTTTAAAAGTTGCTGGTAATAATGAAGAAGCTGCTTCCAAGAAATAACAAATTGCCCTCCAATACGTATGAAGCAAAGAAGGTTGTCTGCCCTCTAGGATTAGACGTGCAGAAGATACATGCATGCCCTAATGACTGCACCCTCAACTGCGGTGAGAAGTACGAGAATATGGATAAATGCCCGGTCTGCACTGCATTGCGGTATAAGATCAGAAAAGATGACCCTGGCGATGTTGAGGGTGATCCACCCAGGAGGAGGGTTCTTGCCAAGGTGATGTGGTATGCTCCTATAATACCACGGTTGAAACGTTTTTTCACAAACAAAGAGCATGCAAAGTTGTTGGGATGGCACATGGAAGACCGTAAGAAAGACAGGAAGTTGAGGCACCCTGCTGATGGTCGGCAGTGGAGAAAAATCGAGAGGGACTTCCTAGACTTTGTTGGTGATGCAAGGAACTTATGGTTTGGTATAAGTACCGATGACATGAATCATTTTGGGGAGCAGACCTGCAGTCATAGCACCTGGCCCGTGACTCTATGTATCTATAACCTTCCTCCTTGGTTGTGCATGAAGCGGAAGCTCATTATGATGGCAGTGCTCATCCAACGCCCGAAGCAACCCAGCAATGACATTGATGTGTACCTAAGGCCATTAGTTCATGAACTTTTATAGTTGTGGGATGAGCACAAACACCAGGAAATTGACCTACAAAGCGTTGCTGTTCGTAACCATCAATGATTGGCCTGCTCTTAGTAACATTTCAGGACAGACGAACAAAGGATACAATGCATGCACGCACTGTTTAGATGAGACTGAAAGTATATATCTAGATAAATGTAGGAAGAATGTGTACCCGTACAATCGTCGTTTTCTTCCACTAAGTCATCACTTAAGGAAGAAAGGCAAGCATTTCCATGGCAAGGGAGAAGGCCGGACGAAGCCTGTCCCTCGTACTGCTACTGATGTATTCGGTATGGTCAAGGATTTGGATGTAATCTTTGGAAAGGGTCCTGGAGGACAACCTGTTCTGAAAGACGCCGACGGACACGCACCCATGTGGAAGAAGAAATCTATATTTTGGGAGCTACCCTATTGGAAGGTGCACGAGGTCCTCTCTGCAATCGACGTGATGCACCTGACGAAGAATCTTTGCGTGAATATTCTAGGCTTCCTAGGCTTGTATGGGAAGTCAAAACATACCCAGGCAGCACGGGAGGACCAGCAACATCATAAAGGACGAGACGGCAAGCATCCAGGGCAGTTTCAAGGGCTTGCCAGCTACACTCTTACCAAAGAAGAGGAGGAAATCTTTTTTGAACTCATTTTCAGTATCAAGGTCATGTCTGGCTTCTCGTCGAATATAAAGGGAATAGTAAATATGACGCAATTGCTTCGGGTTGCATTGAGGGGAATTCTACCAGAAAATGTTCGACTAGCCATTGTGAAGGTATGTGCATTCCTCAATGCAATTTCTCAGAAGGTAATCAATCAAGAAAGTATATCAGGGTTACAAATTGATGTGGTCCAATGTCTGGTCAGCTTCGAGTTGTTTTTCCAGCCATCCTTCTTCAATATTATGACGCACCTCCTAGTTCACCTAGTCGAAGAGATTAGAATTCTAGGTCATGTGATTCTACACAATATGTTCCCCTTCGAGAGGTTCATGGGAGTCTTAAAGAAATATGTTTATAACCGTGCTTGGCCAGAAGGAAGCATCTCCAAGGGCTATGGAACAGAGGAGGTCATTGAGTTTTGTGTTGACTCTCTTCCTGACCTTAAGCCGATTGGTGTTCCTAAATGTCGGTATGAGGGGAGGCTGACTGGAAAAGGCACACTAGGAAGGAAATCAATGTTATGTAGGGACGGGAATTCTTTCACTCAAGCACACTACACAGTTCTACACAATTCCACCGTGGTGGCTCCGTATATCGAGAAACACAAGAATATTCTACGCTCCGAAAACCCGGGGAAGTCTGACTCCTTGATTTAAGGGGAACGCAAGAAGAATTTCGGCAGTTGGTTGCAGACACATCTTATGAATAACACCACTATTGGAGATCAGTTGTACTTGTTGGCCAGGTTACCATCTTCGACTATATGTACTTTCCAAGGGTACGAGATAAATGGGAATACATTTTACACGATAGCCCAAGATAAAAAGAGCACCAACCAAAACAGCGGTGTCCGCTTTGATGCAACACATGAAAATGGGCAGAAGTACACATGTTATGGGTACATAGAGGAGATATGGGAACTTGACTATGGACCTTCTTTTAAGGTCTCTTTGTTTCGGTGCAAATGGGTCAAGCTGACAGGAGGAGGGGTACATGTAGACCAAAAGTACGACATGACAATAGTGGATCTCAAAAATCTTGCGTACATGGATGAACCATTCATCCCAGCCATCAGTGTGGCTCAGGTTTTCTATGCGAAGGACATGTCTACCAAATCGAGAAAAAGGAAAGATAAGCAAAAGAATACAGAATACGATGAGCCAAAGCGCCAGATAGTTCCTTCAGGGAAAAGAAACATCGCGGGAGTGGATGACAAGACAAACATGTCAGAAGATTACAATAAGTTTCATGAAATTCCGCCATTTAAAGTGAAAACTGACCCAAGCATCCTGTTAAATGATGAAGATTCTCCATGGATACAGTGCAGAAAAATCACAACACTAGATGTTGGTGATGTGTAATAATGTATTAATTAAACCTTTTATTTGAGACATAAATCTATGTAATGTATTAAACCTTTTATTTGAGACATAAATCTAGGGAATGTGTGGATGTGTGGTGTTTCGCCGAAGGAAGACCACTAGAGCATCGGCCCCATGTGTAGGCCCAGGTGTGACCCCCTTCCCGGACATGCGTTAATACTTAGTGAAATCCTGGATCTATACGGGGAAACTCCCGCCGCGGGATAACCGGGGCCTAGAATGTGGTAAAGTTGGCCCAACATTTTCTCTCCATGTACATATGTCCTAACAAAACCAAAACAAATAGAAAGGTCCACCGCTCTACCCTTGTACAGAGAAAGCTATAGGGGTAGACAATCTAGGGCCCCCGGTCTAGGGTTTCACCGGAGGAAGACCACCAGAGCATCGGAATCACATGAAAACTTGCATGTGCCCCTAGGATATGTGTGTGAGAGTGGTGCAAGGTTGGTAGGTGCCATGTGTAGGCCCCATGTGTGACATCCTCCCGGACATGCGTGAACACTTAGTGAAATCCTGGATCTGTACGTGGAAACTCCCGCCGCGGGACAACCGGGTCCTAGAATGTGGCAAAGTTGGCCCAACATTTGCTCTCTATGTACATATGTCCTAAACAAAACAAAACAAATAGAAAGGTCTACCACACTACCCTCATACGGAGAAAGCTATAGGGGTAGACGATCCAGGGCCCCCAGTCTCGGGTTTCGCCGGAGGAAGACCACCGGAGCGTCAGAATCACATGAAAACTTGCATGTGCCCCTAGGATATGTGTGTGTGAGTGGTTTAAGGTTGGTAGGTGCCATGTGTAGGCCCCATGCGTGACCCCCTCCCGGACATGCGTTAACACTTAGTGAAATCCTGGATCTGTACGTGAAAACTCCCGCCGCAAGACAACCGGGGCCTAGAATGTGGCAAAGTTGGCCCAACATTTGCTCTCCATGTACATATGTCCTAAAAAACCAAAACAAATAGAAAGGTCCACCGCGCTACCCTCGTACGGAGAAAGGTATAGGGGTAGACGATCCGGGGCCCCCGGTCTAGGGTTTCGCCGGAGGAAGACCACCGGAGCGTCGGAATCACATGAAAATGGCAAAATGGTTAATAGTTTGACTAGTTAGAATTATTATTTTATAAAACAGAAAATGGATTTGAATGGCTTATTCAAATTCAAGCATTTTTTATGTTAAAAATTTAGTGAGATTCAAAAATATGCAAAATATAATAGTTAATGCATTTTCAAATTGAAAATGGTAAAATGGTTATTATTTTCACTAGCTAGAATAATTATTTTATAAAAAAGAAAATAGATTTGGATTACTTATTCAAATTCAAGAACTTTTCATGTTGAAATTTTTCTCAGAATCATAAGTATGCAAAAACTGTATAATTCAAATGTTTAAAAAAATATGCAAATTGAAGTTTTTTAAAATAGGCGCACCCCTTGGGTCAAAAAATTGAAAAAAGGAACTTTAGTCCCGGTGCGTGCTACACACCGGGACTAAAGGTGTATATGCCAGCGCGTTGGCGGGCCGAAAACCTGTTAGTCCCTATGTGTGGCACTTGAGGGAGTAAAGGGACTTTAGTCGGTCCGTATCACGCACCGGGACTAAAGACCTTTAGTCCCGGCGTATCTGACCGACTAAAGGTCCCCACCCTTTATATTGTTACGCCCCTTCTTCTCCAAAATCACCACACTCGAGGACGCACGCAGGGGAGCACGCGAGGACGACGAAGGACGCCGGCAGGATGCCCAACTCTCCAGCCGCCGCCACTCGCCGCCCCCACTCCAGCCGCCGCACCCACTCTAGCCACTGGGCAGCATGCGATACCCGTGGCAATGCAGGGAGAAGGCAGCGCGCCCTGCCACTTCTAGTTTATTTTATTTTATTATTTTGTAGTGTATATAGTAGTTTAGTAGTAGTATTATATATAGTATGTTGTATGTAGTGTATTTTTTAGTATGGTATGTAGTATTATAGTGTATTTTTTTATTTTGTATAGTATGTAGTATTATATAGTATGTATATTGTATAGTAGTATATAGTATATTGTATATAGTATATTGCATATAGTATTATATAGTACTATTGTAGTGTATATAGTATTATATAGTACTATTGTATAGTGTATATACAATAGTATTATATAGTACTATTGTAGTGTATATAGTATATATAATACTATCGTATAGTGTATATAGTGTATATAGTATTATATAGTACTATTGTATAGTAGTATATTGTATAGTAGTATAGTGTAGTGTAATATAGATACAGTCCATAGTCGATTGAGACAGACAAGCATTAGTGCTAAATAATGATAAGCTAAAGAAATAACTACCCTAAGTACGGTAGTGCTCGCGGGCCCTCGGACTTAGGGTTAGGGTGGTGGTGCTCGTGGGCCCCCGGACTTAGGGTTAGGATGGTAGTGCTCGCCGGGCCCCGGACTTAGGGTTAGGGTGGTGGTGCTCGTGGGCCCCGGACTTAGGGTTAGGGTGGTGGTGCTCGCGGGCCCCTAGACTTACTGTTAGGGTGGTGGTGCTCGTGGGCCCCTAGACTTAGGGTAAGGGTGGTAGTGCTCGCGGGCCCCCGGACTTAGGGTTAGGGTGGTGGTCCTCGCGGGCCCCCGGACTTAGGGTTAGGGTGGTGGTGCTCGCGGGACCCCGGACTTAGGGTTAGGGTGGTGGTGCTCGCGGGCCCCCGGCCATAGGAAATATATTTTTGTATATAGGAAATATTTGTATATAGGCAATATTTGTATATAGGAAATAATATTGTGTGCATCTCGCATTTTGCAGAAACTATGGACCCACCTAGTCCAATGCGTAGAGACCTAGCACAAGAAGAATTCTCGAGATTTGATCAACGCCGCCCCCCATGTTGATCCACCCGAATCTTCGTCGATGTATCTGAACCCCTCCGGTGAGGGTGAGGACGTCGACCGAAATGATCAGGGAGAAGCCGACGGCTCCGTTGATGGAGAAGCAAACAGCATCAGTGGAACCTTAACAAAGTCCGGCGAGGTATATATATGAAGTCCGGTGATTAGTCGATGCATTAGTTGAGTTGTATATATATAAATTGACGAATGTTTCTTCCCTTAAGCCTCCACATCGAGCAAAAAATATTCCAAACGAGGCCCAGCCAAAAAGTTGGACGCATCTACGCGTTATACAATTACGGTTGTATCACCACGGGGTGAACCATTGGAACCCGAAAAGGCTAAAAGTTTATTTGTACAACAATGCGGAGTTATGGTTAGGGATCGCATCCCGATCACCGTTCGAGAGTGGAATAAGACCGAAGGGGCGGAAGAGGGTGAGTATGTCGCTGACATGTACAAAGAGGGTCTTTGGAATGAACTCATGACACATTTCACCCTGCCAGAATGTGAGGATGATGCCGACACAGCTCAACTGAGGAAGAAAGTCAAGCAGTGGACTCTTACGAAGATGGCCGAACTATTCAAGAAATGGAAGAAAGCATTATGGCAAAAGTATCAGAAGACGAAGACTCCTCCTAAATTAGAATGCTATCTAATGAAGCAACAGGCTAACTGGGATGCATTTGTGAAGTACAAGGAGTCAAAACCTGCCATAGAAAAGTCAGAAAAAACAAGAAAAATGTCGCGATGAAGAAATATCACCATCACCTGGGGCCAGGGGCTATGCGACTACCATGCCAAAGTGGGATGCTAAAGAGAGTGAGCTGCTTGCTAAAGCGATCACTCCAGAACCAATACGCGAAGAATTGGATCCGAGGGCAAGAAATTGGTTCCTTGGCCATGGGAGTGAGTATGACGAAAAAACATGGGACCTTATTTGCAGTGACGCGATTAGGATACCCCGGGAGACATGGCAGAGAGTGGTTAAGGAAATTAAAGAGGAGAAAACAAAGTTCTGTCCCGATAGAGAGAATGACCTGCTGACAAAGGCCCTCGGGAATAAAAAACACAGAGGACGAGTACGAGGACTTGGCCCTAGGTTTACTTTGGAGATGGGGTTTCACAAAGACAGAGATACTTATAGGAGCCGAGAGAGAGAGAAAAGAAGCGACGGCAGGAGGAGGAGGGAGACAGGTTCAACGAGTTGCTAGGAACACTTCGAATTCATCAGCAATAGATTGACAAACTTCGAGGAGTAGTGCGCCTGCAAGATCCCGCACTCGATATTACCACCGTTCCATCTCAGCGGAGAAGCAGCGTGGCTGAATCGGAGGTCCCGTCTGATGATGCACGGATGGTAGATGGCGGTCCCGGCTACCCCGTGGATGGAATCAAGGAGCAAGCATCTTGTGAGCTCCATCAGAAGGTGAAGAACCTATCCATCAAGGTGGCAGTCGGATCTGCTTTACCTTGTCCACCTGACGCACGCTAGCATGGCCGTGAGATTCCATCTAGCTATGCTAAAGTCGGGGTGGATGAAATCGCAACGGGGTGGGACTCAATGGAGCTTGACATCCCTGGACCTGAAGGTGAGAGGACACTCGGAGAAGTATTGGGTGGCATCATTCTATGGGACAAGAACAACATCAAGCTTCCAGGCTCAGCGCCAAGTCCAACACCGCCTCCGAGTCATCGCATGTCACCTTCACCTCCATCACCTCCAAGAAGCCCACCCCATGACTACGACGACCACAACGCGAGTCCATCTCGATCTCCGCCGTAGGGTCAGCCGCCTTCGCCGCCAGCTAAGGACAAAAAGCGGAAGCGTGCTCCGTCGATAAGGACTAAACAACGCAACAACCCAAAATGAAAAATGTCGCCCCTCCCAAGAGTACCTCATAATAATCTTCCCATCAGACCTTACGATCATAGTAACGAGGAAAACGACATGATCGTAAAGGCCGAATGTGTTGCGCAGCTTCAAAAGAAGAAACCCGAGCCCGCCCCGGTATACACCGAGAAACAAAAAGAGTATGCACTTTATTTTCTGAACACAAAATTGCAATATGACTTGCACCATAAGCCATATGACTATCTACGCGCACTTCAGAAAGAAGTGAAGAAGAGCAAATCAAGAAGTGCAAGCAGGAGCAAATCATCAAGTCAAAGTGCAACCGGGAAAAGAAAGGACGTCCCCCAGCTCGGGGAACAGGCCAAAAAATCGACCCCACCCCTCAAGGTGGTATCCCATGACATTCCCCAGCAGAATATGGAAGAAGCTGCGAAGCTTGTGGCCTCTATGAATGTGACTATTGAGGAATTGCTAGGTCCCAAGGACGAGAAGTTACCTAAGGCTCAGGTAGTCCCTACATATGTCCCAGGGAAGCCTCTGGTCAGCTTTGAGCAGTTCCAACAACTGCCAATACAAATGCGGAGTTTACATAACTGGTAGTTGAAACCCGCAAAGGAGGAGAGAATAATGATCGTGGCGAAAGTCCCACATGACTACTACTTTCGAGAAGAAGAGGTCCATGTTGAGTTTCTAGAACACTTCCAGTTATATGCTTTCGACGCCCTCGACAAATCTATCATGAGTTGCTATTGTCTATAAGTTGTTGAATTCATTGTCTATATATAAGTTGTTCATTTTTTCAGTTGTTCAGTTCATTGCATGTAATTATCCTAATTATATCCTTTTGTACTCTATTATTATGCAGAATGAAGATCATGGAATGTAAAAGAAGGTCAATCTGTAGTGTTGGGTTCATTGACCCAAATAAAATACATATAAAGAAGCTAACGGATAAACTTGAGGACACGCAGGAAAACCTTCTAAGGTTTCTAACGGAGCAAAATTTCTTTGACCACATACTGTTTCCTTACAATTTCGCGTGAGGGTCTTACTCTGTTGTACACATTCACTTTTTCTTACTCGATGTTAAGTGTAATTGATGAGTTACTGATCTATATATAAACGTGTGCAGTTTCCACTGGATTCTTCTAGACATTCAACTTGATAAGGGAAGAGTTGAAGTCATGGACCCATTAAAGAGACCCCTGGAAATATTTAGGGACATGCAGGAAATGCCCCAGAGGTAATTTTCGCGCTACATCGGTCTCTTTCATTGATTTCCTGAGATATCACGTAATAAATAACTCATTCATTTTCTTTACCGGGCAGGGTTTGGAACCAGTTCAAGAGTGCGGTTATGGGTGACTTTAGTGATAAGCTGATGTTTAAGCTGGTCTCGGTAAGTAGTATGCGCATCTCTTTACTTCTAGTTTGAATATAATTATGATGCTAGATTATTATTTTGATTGAATTCTATTCTCGTAAAGTGCACGAGGCAGTCATCGAAGACGAATCTATGTGGATTCTATGTTTGCGAGTTCATTCGCGTGTTTACCAGTGAGCTGGATGATTATAGAGTCGATGTAAGCAATACATTCATAACATTATTTTTATTACCGTCACTTTTTATTATCATGATTGATATTCATATTGATCTCCTTTTCTTATATAGTTCGAGAAAATGCGGGATCGGCTCCTACCAGAGCAACGCGTAGTAGGAATTGCTGAAGAACTGGCAGGATTCTTGATGAACGAGATGATAGATGACGCCGGAGAATTTAGTGTGAATAGGCTCCGATGATCCCCGACCGTGTAATTGAATAGACGGGCTCTAGTCCCGATAATTGTGATCTCCGTGTGTAACTATCATGTATATATTTGTATGCTCGATCTTAAGAGAAGTTATCTAATGTATGCACGAGCATGTACGGTATGTGGTAGCGTAGAAAACTATTTTGAAATGAAAAAAGGATACAAATTGAATGCTCTGCCGTGGCAGAGAAAGTGCCTAAAATTCTGTCGTGGCAGAGAACCATTTCTCCCGGCTCGTAATACGATCCGGGACTAATGGGGGAACCCCGCGCCCGCAGAGACAGCCACGTGGATGCCCATTGGTCCCGGCTGGTAAGTGGCCCGGGACTAGTGGGTGGGCCTTTAGTCCCGCCTCTCTAGTCCCGGTACCACAACCGGGACTAAACGCTCTTACGGGCCGGGACTAAAGGCCCGTTCTCCACTAGTGCACATAAGGATCCACCAGTGTCATTGGATGTGTGTTCTTTTCATGAACCACACCAAGTGTCATTGGATGTGTGTTCTTCTCACAAACCACACATGGATCCACCAGTGTCATTGCATGTCTGTTTTTTTCATCAACCACACATGGATCCACCCAGTGTGATTGCATGTCAATTCTTATCACAAACCACATAAGGATCCACCAGTGTCATTGCATGTCTGTTCTTTTCATGAACCACACTCAGTATCATTGCATGTCTGTTCCTCTAAAAAACCACACATGGATCCACCTGTGTCATTGCATGTGGTCATCGCATGTGTGTTTTTCTAAACAAACCACACATGGATCCATTAGTGTAATTGGATGTGTGTTCTTTTCATGAACCACACCCAGTGTCATTGCATGTCTGTTCTTCTCACAAACCACACATGGATCCACCAGTGTCACTGGCTGTGTGTTGTTCTCATGAACCACATCTAGAGTCACAGCATGTGTGTTCTTCTCACAAACCACATAAGGATACACCAGTGTAGTTGCATGTATGTTCTTCTCATGAACCACATCTAGAGTCATTGCGTGTCTGTTCTTCTTACAAACCACATAACGATCCACCAGTGTCATTGGATGTCTGTTCTTCTCATGAACCACACCCAGAGTCATTGCATGTGTGTTCTTCTCACAAACCACATAAGGATCCACTAGTGCCATTAGATGTGTGTTCTTTTCATGAACCACACCCAGTGTCATTGGATGTGTGTTCTTCTCACAAACCACATAAGGATCCAGTAGTGTAATTGCATGTATGTTATTCTCATGAACTACAGCTAGAGTCGCTGCATGTTTGTTCTTCTCACAAACCACATAAGGATCCACCAGTGTCATTGGATGTGTGTTCTTCTCATGAACCACACCCAGTGTCATTGGATGTGTGTTCTTCTCACAAACCACATATGGATCCACCAGTGTCATTGCATGTGTGTTCTTCTCATGAACCACAGCTGGAGTCATTGCTTGTCTGTTCTTCTCACAAACCACATAAGGATCCACCAGGGTCATTGGATGTGTGTTCTTTTCATGAAGCACACCCAGTGTCATTGGATGTGTGTTCTTCTCACAAACCACACATGGATCCACCAGTGTCATTGCATGTCTGTTCTTTTCGTGAACCACACATGGATCCACCCAGTGTGATTGCATGTCAGTTCTTCTCACAAACCACATATGGATCCACCAGTGTCATTGCATGTTTGTTCTCTTCATGAACCACACCTAGTATCATTGCATGTCTGTTCCTCTAAACAAACCACACATGGATCTACCAGTGTCATTGCATGTGGTGATCGCACGTGTGTTCTTCTAAACACACATGGATCCACCAGTGTCATTGCATGTGGTCATCGCATGTGTGTTTTTCTAAACAAACCACACATGGATCCATTAGTGTAATTGGATGTGTGTTCTTTTCATGAACCACACCCAGTGTCATTGCATGTCTGTTCTTCTCACAAACCACACATGGATCCACCAGTGTCACTGGCTGTGTGTTCTTCTCATGAATCACATCTAGAGTCATTGCATGGCTATTCTTCTCACAAACCACATAGGGATACACCAGTGTCATTGCATGTCTGTTCTTCTCATGAACCACATCTAGAGTCATCGCATGTCTATTCTTCTCATAGTATACATAAGGATACACTAGTGTCATTGCATGTGTGTTCTTTTCACAAACCACAACTAGAGTCATTGCATGTGTGTTCTTCTTGAAGAAGTTATGCCCTAGAGGCAATTAATAAAGTGTATTATTTGATATATCTCCTATATGTTCATAATACGTTTCATACTGTGCTATAACTGTGTTAATACGAAACGTTAATACACGTGTGGTATGTAAACAAACCGTGTCTCTAGTTACCTCGAGTGAACTAGTTCATTGGTCATGAGGATGGTCTGTGTTTCAAGATCATGGGCATTTATGCCAACTGACAATGAGGTCATGTTATTGGTTGAATAACATGATAGACAAACATCCGACCATTATATCTTAATGAAATCTAGTTACAAAGTTCACCATTGATGATAAAACATAGAGAACCTCGCAACCTGATCCATTGACTATGAGGTAATGCAAATCACCATTCCGGAAGAAGCTTTGATGGTTATCAAGAATCATCTCGTAATAGGGTGATCAAAAAGGTGCCACTCTGGTTTTCCGAAGGGATGCGTAGAGGAGTACATATGAAGACCAGGATTTGTCTAGTCCATGTAACGGACAGATACATGTGGCCATCTTGGTGATGTTGCATTAATGAAGCTTGCAACCATGTGACTAGGTCACGGAATGCAACAACATGAGAACGAGAAAACAAGTTCATCGGTAACGAGATCGAACTAAGGTATGGAGATACTGAAGATCAAGTCTCGGATGAATTTGGTATCGAATGACAAAGGGAATCGGGAAAGACTATCTCACAGTTCGAGCGATTGTATTCGTGAAACGCACGGGGGTCACATGGCCATCCAGGTCCCTCTGTTGATCATTGATGTGAGAGTGGTCTCAATCATGTCCGGATGTTTCCGAACCGAAGGATGTCACGCTTAAGGGTAGGGACGCTTAGGGTAGATGAGGTATCGTAAGAGAAATAGAGAGAGAGAAACCGGAATATTTCCGGGTAACATAGAGAGAGAAGGGGTCCATACGATGTTTCGGAGTGAACAAATAAAATAATAGGTGTATTTGAATATTAATTGGAGAATTAATATTAAATATATATTTTATTTTATTTTTAAAGGCTCCTTAATGCTAATGGGCCTCACCCGAAGTGAGGCCCAATAGGGCAAGGCACATAGGGAGTGGGAGCCTGCCGTCCTAGGCTTGGTGGGCCGCCCCAATGGGGCCCACCTAGGGCTGGCGGCTGCCCCTAGGTGGCCGGCGGGTGTGGGGATTAGTCCCACACCGCCTGGACCCTGGGTGGTGCGCCCCCTCCCACTATATATAGGGGTCGCCCCTCCCCCTTTGGAATCACCCCATTCCCTCTCATTATCTCTCTCTCATCCACTCAGGACTTCTCCATAATATTGGGGAGGACCTCGTGGGTGAGTTCTCCACCTTCACACTACCGTCGCGTGATCTACGATCCGACATCTACTTCTTCCGCTGCTCGGCTAGATCGGAGTCCGGTTGACGTCTCCTACACCGGACGTGTGACGAACATCGGAGGCACCACACTTGGGGTGCTGCTCGTCTTCATCAATATACGCCTTCATGCGTAAGGCATGCCTGTGTCTTCAAAGGTATGAACACTGTATTCCTTCTCCATTACTTATGTCTACATAGTATAGATCCTGGTATTAGTGTTCAGATAGAGAGAAAATTTTTGTTTTCTGCTTTGGAACACTTCAGTGGTATCAGAGCCAGGTTTATGGGTAGACATGTCATACGGATAGAACACATAGCAATATGTGGACATTCATTCTCTAGTTCCTACCCTCTTTAATGATATTGTTCATATCGCGTCACTGTTTGATGAAGCGGCCCCCAACCGACCTCACGTGGTGATTCACGAGACAGGTCCACAAATCTAAGTGGCTTAGGGGGGTGTCTGTCTCTCTGTAGTAGTTGATATGGCATTGACACTGGAGGGCCCTGAAAAGGGAAGAAGAACGGCAATCATTGAAGCCATGTTGTGGCTCGACGTTCGTAGGTGGGAAGGGGTTCTACTACGAAAGCCCTAAGGTCGTATAAAACATGCAATAGTTAATATAGAAGCGTCTATCTTCATTATTGCATAGGGGCAAGTGTTATAAC
This sequence comes from Avena insularis, assembly GCA_023614405.1. NCBI lineage: Eukaryota > Viridiplantae > Streptophyta > Magnoliopsida > Poales > Poaceae > Avena > Avena insularis. Next base: position 2,279,699 of record JAJUPC010000016.1, on the reverse strand, counting down.
ATGGCAATGACAAGTTTTGCGAAACTCTCATTAAATCTATTGATGATGATCACAAAGCTATAACCATGTCATAACACTTTACTTTTGAAGTATTACTTATTGTGCTAGTATACTTACTAGACGGTAGCATAATAAGACAATCCCTTGTAGTATTCCAGTTATTGTATTCCCCTTGTGTATGCACCACCATGAAAGTTCTTCGGTATGAGGCCGGCCGTGATGATTGGGGGTCAGACATATCTACGTTCGCATACAGTGGGTGCAAGCCATGTTGCACTGCGAATACACATGAGTTAGAACTAGCGAGCCTAGCATGTACAGACATGGCCTCGGAATACAAGAGACCAAAAGGTCGAGCTTGAATCACATAGTTTATGTGATCGACATTAGGGAATGTCCACCTTTGATACTGCACTGATGGCCGTGATGATCGGGGGAGGTGCAAGGGATAGGGATCATGTGATCACTAAACGAGTAGTGGGATGTTCGTTTAAGTGGGAGTTCCTTTATTAAAACTTGAATTCATTATTATGAACATAGTCTAAACACTTTGCAAATCCTTTGTAGATGTCTCGCCCACCCACCTTCAACCTTAGCACTTTCCTCGAGAAGGACAGGCTGAAAACTGATGGAACCAACTTCACCACATGGTTCCGCAATCTTAGGATCCTCCTAGTCCCCTACAAGTTGACTTATGTCATTGAGGCTGAGCTTCTGGCTAAGCCAGCAGATTCCGCCTCCTAGGATGAAAAGAATGTCTAGCGGTCCAAGGCTGATGATTTCTCCCTCATCCAGAGTGGAATGCTCTATGCCATGGAGCTAGAGCTTCAAAAGTGTTTTGAGAAGATGAATGCCTTTGAGCTCATTGAGGATCTCAAGGCCGTCTTTGCTCCACAGGCTCGTGCAGAGAGGTATGATGCTTCCGAGCTCTTCTTATCTGCTAAAATGGAAGAGCACATCAGTATTAGTGAGCACGTGGTCAAAATGTCTGGCTACGTTAAGCGCTTAAACGGCCTGGATAGCAAAATCTCGGAGGAACTCGCTATAGATAGGGTGCTGCACTCGCTGCCCCTAGCTATAAGAGCTTTGTGATGAACTACAACATGCAAGGGATGACTAAGACCCTTGCTGAGGTGTTCTCCATTCTCAAAACTGCTGAGGTTGAAATCAAGGAGCACACGGTGCTGATGGTAAACAAGACCACCAACTTTAAGAAACCGGGGAAAAAGGGGAAAGTCTAAGAGGGATGGCAGGTTTGTTCCCAGGACCTCAAAGACTGCCAAGCCTGGCCCTAAGCCCGGCACTTCGTGCTTCTACTGCAAAGGGGATGGGCACTGGAAACGCAACTGCCCCAACTACCATGAAGACAAGAGAGCTGGCAAGATAGCCATCCCGCACAAAGGTATATATGATATACATGTTATTGATGTATTCCTTACGAGCGCTACGAGTAACACTTGGGTATTCGATACCGGATCTGTTGCTCACATTTGTAACTCTCAGCAGGATCTGTAGAGTAGGAGGCACCCGAGGAAGGACGAGGTGACGATGCGCGTCGGCAATGGTTCGAGAGTCGAAGTGATGGCCATCGGCACCCTGCATCTCCGTCTATTGTCAAGATTATTATTGGTTTTGAATAAATGCTACTATGTACCCACATTGAGTATGAATATTGTGAGTGGGTCTTGCTTGTTGCAAGACTGTTATTCATTTAAATCAGGAACAAATGGTTGTTCAATTTATATGAATGATGTTTTCTATATTCATGCTCCTGTGTGTGATGGTTTATTCTTACTTGGTCTTGAGTGTGATACACACATCCATAGTGTTGATGCTAAACGTTGTAAGCACAGTGACGATAATTCCATGTGCACGTGGCATTGCCGTCTTGGTCACATTGGCGTAAAGCGCATGAAGAAGCTTCATTCAGAAGGGCTTCTTGGATCATTGGATTTCGAATCCCTTGATACATGTGAGCCATGTCTCATGGGCAAGATGACTAGGACACCATTCTCCGGGATAGTGGAGAGAGCTATAGAACTACTTGGGATCATACATACGGATGTATGTGGACCAATGAGTATCTCAACACGCAATGGTTATCATTACTTTGTTACCTTTACTGACGACTTAAGCAGATATGGATATATCTACTTGATGAAGCACAAGTCTGAAACCTTTGAAAAGTTCAAGGAATTTCAGAAAGAGGTAGAGAATTAACTTAACAAGAAAATCAAGCACCTTCGATCGGATCGAGGAGGCGAGTATTTGAGTTATGAGTTTACCATGCACTTGAAGGACTGTGGGATTATCCCATAGCTTACGCCAGTCGGGACACCATAGCGTAATGGTGCGTCGGAACATCGTAACCGAACCCTATTGGATAGTGTGCGGTCCATGATTTCTTTAACGAATTTGTCTGTGTCTTTTTGGGGATACGTGTTAGAAACCGCCGCTTTTATTTTAAACCGAGCACCATCAAAATCCATGGAGACAACACCATATGAGATATGGTATGGGTAGAAGCCGAAATTGTCTTTTCTGAAAATTTGGGGATGTGAGGCGTACATTAAGAAACTGCAGCCTGACAAACTCGAACCCAAATCAGAAAATGTATATTTGTAGGATATCCAGGGGAAACCATTGGATATACCTTCTACAATCAAGCCGAAGGCAAGACGCTTGTCGCAAAAACCGGCACCTTTCTCGAGAAAGAGTTTCTTGCAAAAGTAGTGAGTGGAAGCAAAATTGAGTTAGATGAAATTGTTGACCTTCTCTCCAAATTCGGAGTAGTGCAATGGAAGTTGTTCCGAAACTTCCCTCCAGCATGGAGGAAGAGCCCATTGATGATGATAAAAAACAATGACATCGAGACTCCTGAGGTTCGCATGGCTACAAGGGTTCATGCCACTCCTGATTGGTACATTAGCCTTGTGATGTCTGTCATCCTGGATGAACATGAGGAACCTGCAAACTACAAATAAGCTATGGATAGTGCGGACTCCAAGAAATGGCTAGAAGCCATGAAATCTGAAATAGGATCCATGCATGAAAATGAAGTTTGGTCCTTGGTGAATCGTCCATAAGGACGCAAGGCCGTGGAAAATAAATGGATCTTTAAGAAGAAGACAAATGCGAATGGTAATGTGACCATTCACAAATCTCAACTTGTCGCAGAGGGGTTTCGACAAATTCAAGGAGTTGACTACGACGAGACTTACTGTCCCATAGTGATGCTTAAGGCTGTCAGGATTTTAATAGCAATTGCTGCACATTTCGACTATGAAATTTGGCAGATGGATGTCAAGACCGCATTCCGCAATGGTCACATTGATGAAGAGTTGTATATGATGCAACCGAAAGGTTTTGTTAATCCTGAGGATGCTGGAAAGGTACGCAAGCTTCAACGGTCCATTTATGGATTGAAGCAAGCATCTCGGAGCTGGAACCAACATTTTGATCAAGTGATCAAGAGCTTTGGATTTGTCCAAAATCAATAAGAGTTCTGTGTTTACAAGAAAGCGAGTGGGAGCTTAGTTGTTTCTTGGTAGTATATGTGGATGACATATTACTCATGGGAAACGATGTGGATCTTATGAAAAGCGTGAAAGCATATTTGAGTAACCAATTTTCCATGAAGGATCTAGGTGAAGCTGCATATATATTAGGAATCAAGATCTATAGAGATAGATCAAGGCACCTAATAGCACCGAGTCCGAGTACTTACATAGAAAAGATTTTGAAGAGGTTCAAAATGGAAAACACCAAAAGGGGTTTTACACCTATGATGAAGAATTGCAAAATGGTTATGACTCAATGTCCTGTAACGGACGATGATAGAAAGAAGATGTCTTACATCCCCTATGCTTTAGCCATAGGATCTATCATGTATGCAATGCTAAGTACACGACCTGATGTGGCATTGGCTCTTAGTTTGACGAGCCGATATCAAAGTAATCCAGGATAGGATCACTGGATAGCTGTGAAAAATATCCTAAAGTATCTGAGAAGAACGAAGGATATGTTCCTAATCTATGGAGGAAATGATGAAGCTCTAAACATAACAGGTTACGTAGATTCGAGATGGAATTCAGATCATGATGACTCTAAGTCTCAAACAGGATTTGTTTTCTTGGTGAATGGTGGGGCGGTTAGCTGGAAGAGCAAGAAGCAGTCGGTGGTGGCACAATCTTCAATGGAGTCTGAATATATTGTTGCGGCTGACACAGCAAATGAAGCTGTTTGGCTAAGGAATTTCGTCATCGAACTGGGAGTTTTTCCCAATGCGCAAGACCCCATGACGATATATTGTGATAACACGGGTGCTATTGCAAACGCAAGGGAACCAAGAACTCATTCCACAGCCAAACACATCAAGCTAAGATTTCACGTCATCCTGCAGAACGTTGATGAAGGTGAAGTCAAGATTTGCAAAGTAGATGTGGAACTGAATGTGGTAGATCTTTTGACTAAATCTCTCCATCTGGATAAGCACGAACAACACCGAGACTCCATTGGTGTTAGGTTCCTGTCTATTGTAAACTAGTTTTGTTTATACTCTAGTGCAAGTGGGAGACTGAAGGAGTTATGCCCTAGAGGCAAATAATAAAGTGTATTATTTGATATATCTCCTATATGTTCATCATACGTTTCATACCGTGCTATAACTGTGTTAATACGAAACGTTAATACACATCTGGTATGTAAACAAACCGTGTCTCTAGTTACCTCTAGTGAACTAGTTCATTGGTCATGAGGATGGTCTGCCTTTCAAGATCATGGGCATTTATGGCCACTGACAATGAGGTCATGTTATTGGCTGAATAACATGATAGACAAACATCCGACAGTTATATCTTCATGAGATCTAGTTACAAAGTTCACCATTGATGATAAAACACAGAGAACCTCGCAACCTAATCCTTTGACTGTGAGGTAATGCAAATCACCATTCCGGAAGAAGCTTGGTTATCAAGAATCATCTCGTAACAGGGTGATCAAAAAGGTGACACTCAGGTTTTCTGAAGGGATGCGTAGAGGAGTACATATGAAGACCAGGATTTGTCTAGTCCATGTAACAGACAGATACATGTGGCCATCTCGGTGACGTTGCATTAATGAAGCTTGCAAGCATGTGACTAGGTCACGGAATGCAACGACATGACAACGAGAAAACAAGTTCATCGGTACCGAGATCGAACTAAGGTACGGAGATACCGAACATCAAGTCTCGGATGAATTATGCATCCAATGACAAAGGGAACAGGGAACGACGAGCTCACGGTTTGAGCGATTGTATTCATGAAATGCACAGGGGTCACATGGTCATCCAGGTCCCTCTGTTGATCATTGATGTGAGAGTGGTCTCAATCATGTCTGGAGTGTTTCCGAACCAGAATAGTTCCGGGTAACATCCAATGGAGATCGGAAGGGGTCCGGCAGATGTTTCTGAGTGAATAAATAATATAATATATGTATTTGAATATTAATTGGAGAATCAATATTAAATATATATTTTATTTTATTTTTAAAGGCTCCTTAATGCTAATGGGCCCAATAGGGAAAGGCGCCTAGGGACTGGGGGCCAGCCGACCTAGGCTTGGTGGGCCACCCCAATGGGGCCCACCTAGGGCTGTCGGCTGCCCCTAGGTGGCCGGCGGGTGTGGGGATTAGTCCCACACCGCCTGACCCCTGGGTGGTGCACCCCCCTCCCACTATATATAGGGGTCTCCCCTCCCCCTTTGGAATCACGCCATTCCCTCTCATTCTCTCTCTCTCATCCACTGAGGACTGATGACCTAGAAGTATAGGGGGTGTATCGCAGTATTTTCAATAAGTAAGAGTGTCGAACCCAACGAGGAGCAGAAGGTGCTGTCTAGTGGTATGGATCAGGAATTCTCTGCAAATACTTAGCAAATAGATTTTTAGGGGTTTTTGATATAGCAAGTAAACAAAGTACAAGTAAACAAAAGACAGTAGGATAAATGCAGCAAGTGGCCCAATCCTTTATGCAGCAAAGGACCAGCCGGTTGTATTACATAAGGTGACCAAACGTTCTCGAGGACACATGGGAAGACTGTCAAGTGCTTTCGCTTCATATAGTTGATTAATCTTCTTTAGCTTGCTAAGTGTTGTGTGGGTGAACCTGTGCTAATGTACCGACCTTCCTAGGACTAATACATACTTGTGATTATACCCCTTGCAAACATCCGTAAGTACAACAAAGTAATTAAGGTAGAAACCTAACTACAACTTTAAACTCTAAGACCCTTATGTCCCTTGTGCAATGGTTTCCTAACGGGGGTTCAGGTTTCTGCCACTCCGGCAACCCCTACGATTAGTAGCCAAATACACAATGCATTCCCCTAGGCCCATATAAGTGAAGTGTCATGTAGTCGACGTTCACATGACACCAGTAGAAGAAGTATACCACAACTAATTAACAAACTATTGAATCTCTCTCAACACAACTCCACTACTAACAACATGACTTCTCCCATGTCCTCAAGAACAAAACGAACTACTCACAAGACATCATATGGATCATTATCAGAGATGGAATAATGATGTATAACAATCTGAACATAAACAATAATTCAACGGTTCACTCAATAGCATCAACTACAAAGAGCAATCAACACCAGGAAAGTTTCCCCTATGAACTATGCAAGATTCAACACAATTGTTATAGAAATATGGAGATGGTGATGAGGGTGCTGATGGTGATGATGGTGGTGGTGATGAAGATGATGATCCTGATGAAGTCCAGCTTGACGGTGGTGTTGAAGGCGACGATCTCCCCTCTCCGGGAAGGAATTCCCCGGGCAAAAATCTGTCTCCGGAGAGATCTTTCTCTCGATGTTTTCTGCCCCGCAGAGGCGGCATAATCTTTTTGTGGTCGCTCCCCGACTCTTAGGGTTTCGGGAGGAATATATGCCAGAGGGGAGAGCCAGAGGTGGGCCAGGGCGGCCACACCACCTGGTGGCGTGGCCTAGGGTGGCCCGTGCCAGGGGGTGGTGTGGGCCCCCTGTGGCCCATCTCCACTCCCTCTTCTGGCAGCCTTCGTTTTCTAGAAAAATAGGATTTTCTGTATATTTTCCTGGATTTCCTGATCTTCCCAATTTTTTCCTCCAAACAACACCTTTTCCATCAGAATCCTGACTACAGCGGTCCATGCTCCAAAAGTCATCAACCATGAAAAAACACATGAAATAATATAAGTATCACCTCTCAATACGAAATATATCAATGAATAACAGTGAATTGTGATATAGAATAGTGATGCAAAATGGACGTATCAACTCCCCCCAAGCTTAGACTTTGCTTGTCCCCAAGCAAAACTGAGCTCAATAAACATGGCCTCGGGTTTATGGAGTGAAGAGTCGATAAAAGAATACGAACAAGAAGCATCACATTCATCAAATGCATAAATCATAATAGCAGACAACACACCATTATATAACTTAACTTGCAATAGGTAAAGGAAACACAATAAAGATGCATAAGGTGAATCATAATTGGTAATGGCAAACTTAGCTCTTGGTTGAAGAATAGTCGATTGCTGGAGTTCACAAATAACTAGTTTTCAATGATAGCTTTCAAAGTAGTAATCACCAAGATAAGAGCAATGTGCAAAACAAGGAACATAAGAAACATGATTGAATAAATAATCATATAAATGAATGAAACACATCAACTCAAAGTACTTGCTGAGATAGAAGGGAATATGTTTACTGACTCAACTATAAAGTGAAAGAAAGGGCCCTTCAAAGAGGGAAGCAGGGATTACAAGTCTCATAAAGAGCTCCCAAAAATTATGATACTTACTAGCTTTCAGCTCTCATTGCCCCTATCATAGGCATCTTTAGGTGATTAAGGTTAAAGTGAGGTCCAATCTAAGTTATATGCTTGTCAGACTATAAACTGAAGATCCCAAGTCCCTTGAGTACAAGGGCCGCTCCTCATGCTACTCAACTTTAGTTATCGGTAAGTTCTTGTCATTGTAAGCATATGTGTATCATAGAGAACCTCCAACGGGGTACCCCTTGCCCGATGATACAGAAGAATCTCCATATCAAAATGATAAGGTAAGCAGACAACAAGCATCTCAACAATCTTCTTATTTACCATGGGAATATGGTGCTTTTTTCTCTCTTTCCTCTTTTCATAATATATCTTTTTTTTCTTCTTCTCTTTTTATCAATATCGGACTCTTCTTTTATAAGAAGAATGCTTCATAGATACTCGTTATGGTTATGCTGCAGGTTTCCACCATGTCAGCATGGATTAGACCAATGACCAGCGCTTTCTAACACACATGCATAACTCCATGGACTTACAAGCTCCCCTTTCATTTCACACTGACGACATCCATAGAAAAAAGAACATGATATCAACTTGGTACAAAGTACCAGTGCAATGTTGAAAGCGTTCCCCATGACAGCATGGTTCTGCTAATTCACAACTTACAAAGCGCAAGCATATACGCAACATAGGTGAGCATAATGGTTCAAGTTTATTAGAATCAATAAAGTAAAGTGTGCCTTCAAGTTCGTGAGATCTTTAATCACTACTTTTCACATAACAAGATTAATTTGGGAGGTAGATAAAACAAGAATTTACATGGAATAGCAATAATGCTAATAGGTAGGTATGGTGGACACAAATGGCCTGGGTTTTGGTTTAAAGGAGTGGATGCACAAGAAGTATTCCCTCTCAGTACAGGTTTTTGGCTAGCAAGGCTAGGTAGCAAGTACAAGAGTTGAAGGAAACACGCAAACATACAAGCGATAAAAACAAACATGCAATCTTCCTTGGAAGCACAAAAGATCTTAACTAGAGAATACTAGACTTATGAGCAAATCAAGAAAGAAAGATGATGAAATTATTTTTCTTTAGAGTACTTTTATCTTTTTCATTTAACTCTCAAAAATAGTGTTGCTACTGACCGAGCCAGGTTTGCCAAAACCAACTAAATTAACTCAATGATTCCAAAGTGATACCAATACTAACAACAAGATTAATCATATAACCACGAATTGAAAACTAATATAAGATATGCAAAAGAGTAAATGATAGAACTTCTCATTAATATTCCATAATGGCAACTAACACCAAGGGATAAATATCTAACGAGAGAGGGGACACTTCCATACCGCAAACCATCCTACATAATAACTTCTCTATTCATGATATGACTCTACTAAAAAGGTAAAAAGATAGAAGATAGTGATATGATACCGCGGCACTCCCCCAAGCTTGGAACAAACCAAGGGGATGCCAAACCTGATGACGAATTACTCCTTCGGTGGTGGTGGTAATCTTTTCTTAGTTGACGTGAGGAAATCTTCCAGCATCTTGCGAAGCCTATTATTCTCCCATTGAAGCATGTCCACCTTCCTCCTCAAGTCTCGGTACTTATCACAGAACTCCTTAGTGACTCGTAGTGCTTCCGTTGATGCAGGGCAAAAGACCAAAGGTACCAGCCCCTGCTTGGGGTCTTGGAGATCTTCCTCCATAGGTTCCTTTCCTTTATCCTTGGCGGACACCATTGTGCTTCTAAGATTCAAAGATAGTTCCTGGCAGAAACAGATCGAAGCAAAAACATGAAAAAAACACGATATATGAATCTCGGGGGATCCGGGGGTTATATATTACGAAGTTTCATAACAAAAGGAAGGTCTGGGAGAAAACGGGTTGGAGACGGAGTCTAGGGTGGCCTCACCACCTAGTGGCACGGCCAGGGGTGGGCCCGCGCCACAGGGTGGTGTGAGCCACCCTGGCTCTGTTTCCGTCCCACTTTTGCTTCATAACTTTCCTTGTTGGATAAAAACTACAAAAATATAGTTGGATTGTATTTTTGCGGAACTTTTCTTACCAGAACTGTTGCCTATTTGAAAACAGACTCTCCAGGTCTCTGAATTTGGTATTTAATAGATTCTTCCGGAGTCACCACTTGAATAACATCTGTATCTCCATCTTCATACACTTATTACTTGAGTCATAAAACCTTTCGTTTCCTCATTACACCATTATCTCCACTAACTGGAAATTTCTTTCACACAAAACTTCACATAGTTCTCATTAGCAACATTAGTATAAATGAAGTGATAAGACCTTTTGAGTCCAAATTCAACTAAAAACAATCAAATCATAAGCTACTGTAGAAACTCCTTCCGAAAACCCAAAAAGAATTCAAAAAAGGAAATCGATCAAAGAAGCAAATGCAAGAGTGGCAAAATCTGTCAAAACAGACCAGCAGGTAAAGATCATTTTTTTGGAAAATCTTGTGTTGCTCAAATCAAAAAGGGAAAAACTAACGAAAGTTAAATAACATCATAGGGCAAAAGCACAAACAATTACAGCTCAATCCGACATACAGAAATCTCTCACGAATTTTTACGGTGAAGCACAAAAATCTGTTTCGGGACAGCAACCTCCCCAAATCTTACTTCTCTCTCATTAGAGGTTGAATCTTGACACAAAAACCAAACAAAACGGATAAGGAGCGGTTATTACCAAAGTAATAACTTCCAAGACTCAAATAAACAAAAGCAAACTGAAAGCCAAAAATAAATTGGGTTGTCTCCCAAAAAGCTCTTTCTTTATGGCCATTAAGATGTGCATGATAATTTTGAAGATGCTCACATAGGAATATGAATTGAAGTGAAAGAGAGCATTAAGAAGCAAAAATACACACATTTAAGTCTAACCCACTTCCTGTGCAAGGGAATTTTGTAAACAAACAGGTTGTTGAAACCAGAGGCTACAAGCATAGGAAGGCAAAAGAAGTGCAACATAAAAACTTTCAGCATAAAACGATGAAACTTGATATTATTGAGATATATAAGAACACTTTCCCCTCTCTCGTAGTAACTTTCAGTATCATGCATAAACTTAACAATATAACTATCACAAGGACTATCGTAACAATGATCACTTATTGTAACAGAAAACAGAGGAATACTAGCTCTCATAACACTACTTTGTGAAACAATATTAGAGGTACCCTTACAAAGGATAGTGTGTCCCTCTTCTTCATATTTAGTAAAAAAGTCTTTCACATTTACTATTATGGGTTCATCAACCATTTTTTTATCATGTTCAGTAGCTTCATTCGTACTTTTATTAACCATACTAGCTATCATAGAATGTTCCTTTATCTTAAATGGGAAAGGCATTTTCTCAATGTAAGGTTCATGTAAAACATTATTAGCAGTATAAACTTTAGTATTTCTTGCAGGAACACTCTTAGCAACATATCTATCAGGTTCATGATACTTATTCCACTTCATTTTGGGCACTTCAATATAAGAAGCAATAGCTTGAGAGTCTAGACCATAAGAATTTTTAATATTTTGAAAGTCATCAGTTCCAATAAAAGATTCAATGCATTCATAATCATAATTTATACCTGACTTTCTTCCTTTGTCATTCTTCCATGCTTCAGCATTGTCTTGAATACGGTCCAGAAGATCCCATTTGGCTTCTTCTTCCATGCGAGTGAATGATCCAGCACAAGAAGCATCCAATAAATCCTTGTCATGTAGAGGGAGCCTTGCATAAAAGTTATTGATAATAATATTGTTGGGGAGCTCATTAATGGGACATTTGAGCATTAGTAACTTCAATCTCCCCCAAGCTTGAGCTTTACTCTCTCCATCAAGAGGCCAAAAGTTGTATATTTGATTCTGATCTTTATGAATCTCACTAGGAGGATAAAACTTTGAATAAAAGAGAGGCACTATTTCCTCCCATTCAAGAGCTTGACCATTCTTCAGGAGCTTATACCATTCCTCAGCTCTTCCTTTCAGTGATAATGAGAATAACATCGTCTTAACTTGATCTGTAGTAATACCTGCACACTTGAACAACCCGCATAATTCGTGTATAAAGAGCAAATGATCACCGGGATGGACAGTTCCATCCCCAACATAGTAGTTATCCATAACATGATCAATAATTCTTGTAGGTATTTTAAAAGCATCATTCTCAGCAGGTGGTGGTTGATCTACTACCTTAGCAGTGGTAGTAGCATTACCAAATAAGAAACTCAACGAATTATCCATAACAAAAATAAAGCAACTAACAGAAGTAAACAATACTCATAGTAGAAGTTTCCTTTACCAGTTCCACTCTCCAATAACGTTTCACTACCCGGCAACAGCGCCAGAAAATAGTCTTGATGACCCACAAGTATAGGGGGTGTATCGCAGTATTTTTGATAAGTAATAGTGTCGAACCCAACGAGGAGCAGAAGGTGCTGGCTAGTGGTATGGATCAGGAATTTTCTGCAAATACTTAGCAAACAGATTTTTAGGGGTTTTTGGTAAAGCAAGTAAACACAGTACGAGTAAACAAAAGACAGTAGGAATAAATGCATCAAGTGGCCCAATCCTTTATGCAGCAAAGGACAAGCCGGTTGTATTACTTAAGATGACCAAACGTTCTCGAGGATACATGGGAAGACTGTCAAGTGCTTTCGCTTCATATAGTTGATTAATCTTCTTTAGCTTGCTAAGTGTTGTGTGGGTGAACCTGTGCTAATGTATCGACCTTCCTAGGACTAATACATACTTGTGATTATACCCCTTGCAAACATCCGTAAGTACAAGAAAGTGATTAAGGTAGAAACCTAACCACAACTTTAAACTTTAAGACCCTTACATCCCTTGTGCAATGGTTTCCTAACGGGGGTTCACGTTTCTGTCACTCCGGCAACCCCTACGATTAGTAGCCAAATACACAATGCATTCCCCTAGGCCCATATAGGTGAAGTGTCATGTAGTCGACGTTCACATGACACCACTATAAGAAGTACACCACAACTTAATTAACAAACTATTGAATCTCTCCCAACACAACTCCACTACTAACAACATGACTTCTCCCATGTCCTCAAGAACAAAACGAACTACTCACAAGACATCATATGGATCATGATCAGAGATGGAATAATGATGTATAACAATATGAACATAAACAATAATTCAACGGTTCACTCAATAGCATCAACTACGAAGAGTAATCAACACAGGGAAAGTTTCCCCTATGAAGTATGCAAGATTCAGCACAATTGTTACAACAATATGGAGATGGTGATGAGGGCGCTGATGGTGATGATGGTGGTGATGATGATCCCGATGAAGTCCAGCTTGACGATGGTATTGATGGCAACGATCTCCCCTCTCAGGGAAGGAATTCCCCCGGCAGAAATCTGTCTGTCGGAGAGATCTTTCTCTCTCGGTGTTTTCCATCCTGTAGAGGCGGCCGAATTTTTCTGTGGTCGCTCCCCAAGTCTTAGTGTTTCGGGAGGAATATATACGCCAGAGAGGAGAGCCAGAGGTGGCCCAGGGCAGCCACACCACCTGGTGGCGCGACCTAGGGTGGCCCGCGCCAGGGGGTGGTGTGGGCCCCCTGTGGCCCATCTCCACTCCCTCTTCTGGCACCCTTCGTCTTCTAGAAAAATAGGATTTTCCGTATATTTTCCCGAATTTTCTGATCTTCGCGTATTTTGCCTCCAAACAACACCTTTTCCATCAAAATTCTGACTGCAGTGGTCCATGCTCCAAAAGTCATCAACTATGCAAAAACTGATGAAATAACATAAGTATCACCTCTCAATACGAAATATATCAATGAATAACAGTGAATTATGATATAGAATAGTGATGAAAAATGGACATATCAAGGACTTCTCCGTAATATTGGGGAGGACCTCGTGGGTGAGTTCTCCACCTTCACACTACCATCATGTGATCTACGATCTGACATCTACTTCTTCTGCTGCTCGGCTGGTTCGGAGTCCGGTTGACGTCTCCTACACCGGACGTGTGACAAACTTCAGAGGCACCACACTCGGGGTGCTTCTCGTATTCATCAATATACGCCTTCCTGCGTAAGGAGTGCCTCTGTCTTCAAAGGTATGAATACTGTATTCCTTCTCCATTACTTATGTCTACATAGTATAGATCCTGGTATTAGTGTTCGAGTAGATATATTTCTTTTGTTTTCTGCTACGGAACCCTTCACTTCTCACAAACCACATAAGGATCCACTAGTGTCATTGCATGTATGTTCTTTTCATGAACCACACCCAGTATCATTGCATGTCTGTTCCTCTCACAAACCACACATGGATACACTAGTGTCATTGGATGTGTGTTCTTTTCATGAACCACACCCAGTGTCATTGCATGTATGTTCTTCTCACAAACCACACATGGATCCACTAGTGTCACTAGATGTGTGTTCTTTTCATGAACCACACCCAGTGTCATCGCATGTCTGTTCTTCTCACAAACCACGTAAGGATCCACCAGTGTCATTGCATGTATGTTCTTCTCATGAACCATAGCTAGTCATTGCATGTGTGTTCTTCTCACAAACCACATAAGGATCCACCAGTGTCATTAGATGTGTGTTCTTTTCATGAACCACACCCAGTATCATTGCATGTCTGTTCCTCTAAACAAACCACACATGGATCCACCAGTGTCATTGCATGTGGTCATTGCATGTGTGTTCTTCTAAACAATCCACACATGGATCCATCAATGTCATTGGATGTGTGTTCTTTTCATGAACCACACCTAGTGTCATTTCATGTCTGTTCTTCTCACAAACCACACATGGATCCACCGGTGTCACTGGATGTTTGTTCTTTTCATGAACCACACATGGATCCACCAGTGTCATTGGATGTGTGTTCTTTTCACAAACCACAGCTAGTGTCATTGGATGTGTGTTCTTCTCACAAACCACACATGGATCCACTAGTGTCATTGATGTCTGTCCTTCTAATGAACCACATCTATATTCATCGCATGTATGTTCTTCTCACAAACCACATAAGGATCCACCAGTGTCATTGCATCCTTGTTCTTCTCATGAACCACAGCTAGAGTCATTGCATGTCAGTTCTTTTCATGAACCACACCAAGTGCCATTGCATGTCTGTTTCTCTCACAAACCACACATCGATACACCGGTGCCATTGGATGTGTGTTCTTTTCATGAACCACACCCAGTGTCATTGCATGTATGTTCTTCTAACAAACCACACATGGATCCACCAGTGTCACTGGATGTGTGTTCTTTTCATGAACCACACCCAGTGTCATTGCATGTCTGTTCTTCTCACAAACCACACATGGATCCACCAGTGTCACTGGCTATGTGTTCTTTTCATGAACCACACCCAGTGTTATCGCATGTCTGTTCTTCTCACAAACCACATAAGGATCCACCAGTGTCATTGCATGTATGTTCTTCTCATGAACCACATCTAGATTCATTGTATGTGTGTTCTTCTCACAAACCACATAAGGATCCACCAATGTCATTGGATGTGTCCACATCTAGATTCATTGCATGTGTGTTCTTCTCACAAATCACATAAGGATCCAACAATGTCATTGGATGTGTGTTCTTTTCACGAACCACACCCAGTGTCATTGGATGTGTGTTCTTCTCACAAACCACATATGGATCCACAAGTGTCATTGCACGTGTGTTCTTCTCTTGAACCACACCTAGAGTCATTGCATTTCTGTTCTTCTCACAAACCACATAAGGATCCACCAGTGTCATTGGATGTGTGTTCTTTTCATGAACCACACCTAGTGTCATTGGATGTGTGTTCTTGTCACAAAGCACACATGGATCCACCACTGTCATTGCATGTCTGTCCTTTTCATGAACCACACATGGATCCATCCAGTGTGATTACATGTCAGTTCTTCTCACAAACTACATAAGGATCCACCAATGTCATTGCATGTCTGTTCTTTTCATGAACCACACCCAGTATCATTGAATGTCTGTTCCTCTAAACAAAACACACATGGATCCACCAGTGTCATTGCATGTGGTCATTGCATGTGTGTTCTTCTGAACAAACCACACATGGATCCATCAGTGTCATTTGGATGTGTGTTATTTTCATGAACCACACCTAGTGTCATTGCATGTCTGTTCTTCTCAGAAACCATAAATGGATCCACCAGTGTCACTGGATGTGTGTTCTTTTCATGAACCACACATGGATCCACCAGTGTCACTGGATGTGTGTTCTTTGCATGAACCACACATGGATCCACCAGTATCATTGGATGTGTGTTCTTTTCACAAACCACAGCTAGTGTCATTGGATGTGTGTTCTTCTCACAAACCACACATGGATCCACTAGTGTCATTGATGTCTGTCCTTCTAATGAACCACATCTATATTCATCGCATGTATGTTCTTCTCACAAACCACATAAGGATCCACCAGTGTCATTGCATCCTTGTTCTTCTCATGAACCACAGCTAGATTCATTGCATGTCAGTTCTTTTCATGAACCACACCAAGTGCCATTGCATGTCTGTTTCTCTCACAAACCACACATCGATACACCGGTGCCATTGGATGTGTGTTCTTTTCATGAACCACACCCAGTGTCATTGCATGTATGTTCTTCTAACAAACCACACATGGATCCACCAGTGTCACTGGATGTGTGTTCTTTTCATGAACCACACCCAGTGTCATTGCATGTCTGTTCTTCTCACAAACCACACATGGATCCACTAGTGTCACTAGATGTGTGTTCTTTTCATGAACCACACCCAGTGTCATCGCATGTCTGTTCTTCTCACAAACCACGTAAGGATCCACCAGTGTCATTGCATGTATGTTCTTCTCATGAACCATAGCTAGTCATTGCATGTGTGTTCTTCTCACAAACCACATAAGGATCCACCAGTGTCATTAGGTGTGTGTTCTTTTCATGAACCACACCCTGTATCATTGCATGTCTGTTCCTCTAAACAAACCACACATGGATCCACCAGTGTCATTGCATGTGGTCATTGCATGTGGTTATTGCATGTGTGTTCTTCTAAACAATCCACACATGGATCCATCAATGTCATTGGATGTGTGTTCTTTTCATGAACCACACCTAGTGTCATTGCATGTCTGTTCTTCTCACAAACCACACATGGATCCACCGGTGTCACTGGATGTTTGTTCTTTTCATGAACCACACATGGATCCACCAGTGTCATTGGATGTGTGTTCTTTTCACAAACCACAGCTAGTGTCATTGGATGTGTGTTCTTCTCACAAACCACACATGGATCCACTAGTGTCATTGATGTCTGTCCTTCTAATGAACCACATCTATATTCATCGCATGTATGTTCTTCTCACAAACCACATAAAGATCCACCAGTGTCATTGCATCCTTGTTCTTCTCATGAACCACAGCTAGAGTCATTGCATGTCAGTTCTTTTCATGAACCACACCAAGTGCCATTGCATGTCTGTTTCTCTCACAAACCACACATCGATACACCGGTGCCATTGGATGTGTGTTCTTTTCATGAACCACACCCAGTGTCATTGCATGTATGTTCTTCTAACAAACCACACATGGATCCACCAGTGTCACTGGATGTGTGTTCTTTTCATGAACCACACCCAGTGTCATTGCATGTCTGTTCTTCTCACAAACCACACATGGATCCACCAGTGTCACTGGCTATGTGTTCTTTTCATGAACCACACCCAGTGTTATCGCATGTCTGTTCTTCTCACAAACCACATAAGGATCCACCAGTGTCATTGCATGTATGTTCTTCTCATGAACCACATCTAGATTCATTGTATGTGTGTTCTTCTCACAAACCACATAAGGATCCACCAATGTCATTGGATGTGTCCACATCTAGATTCATTGCATGTGTGTTCTTCTCACAAATCACATAAGGATCCAACAATGTCATTGGATGTGTGTTCTTTTCACGAACCACACCCAGTGTCATTGGATGTGTGTTCTTCTCACAAACGACATATGGATCCACAAGTGTCATTGCACGTGTGTTCTTCTCTTGAACCACAACTAGAGTCATTGCATTTCTGTTCTTCTCACAAACCACATAAGGATCCACCAGTGTCATTGGATGTGTGTTCTTTTCATGAACCACACCTAGTGTCATTGGATGTGTGTTCTTGTCACAAAGCACACATGGATCCACCACTGTCATTGCATGTCTGTCCTTTTCATGAACCACACATGGATCCATCCAGTGTGATTACATGTCAGTTCTTCTCACAAACTACATAAGGATCCACCAATGTCATTGCATGTCTGTTCTTTTCATGAACCACACCCAGTATCATTGAATGTCTGTTCCTCTAAACAAAACACACATGGATCCACCAGTGTCATTGCATGTGGTCATTGCATGTGTGTTCTTCTGAACAAACCACACATGGATCCATCAGTGTCATTTGGATGTGTGTTATTTTCATGAACCACACCTAGTGTCATTGCATGTCTGTTCTTCTCAGAAACCATAAATGGATCCACCAGTGTCACTGGATGTGTGTTCTTTTCATGAACCACACATGGATCCACCAGTGTCATTGGATGTGTGTTCTTTGCATGAACCACACATGGATCCACCAGTGTCATTGGATGTGTGTTCTTTTCACAAACCACAGCTAGTCATTGGATGTGTGTTCTTCTCACAAACCACACATGGATCCACTAGTGTTATTGCATGTCTGTCCTTCTCATGAACCACATCTAGAGTCATCGCATGTCTGTTCTTCGCACAAACCACATAAGGATCCACTAGTGTCATTGCATGTCTGTTCTTCTCATGAACAATAGCTAGAGTCATTGCATGTTTGTTCTTCTCACAAACCACATAAGGATCCTCCAGTGTCATTGTATGTGTGTTCTTTTCATGAACCACACCAAGGGTCATTGGATGTGTGTTCTTCTCACAAACCACACCTGGATCCACCAGTGTCATTGCATGTCTGTTCTTCTCACAAACCACACATGTATCCACTAGTGTCATTCCATGTCTGTTCTTTTCATGAACCACACATGGATCCACCCAGTGTGCTTGCATGTCAGTTCTTCTCATGAACCATGTAAGGATCCACCAGTGTCATTGCATGTCTATTCTTTTCATGAACCACACCCAGTATCATTGCATGTCTGTTCCTCTAAACAAACCACGCATGGATCCACCGGTGTCATTGCATGTGGTCATTGCATGTGTGTTCTTCTGAACAAACCACACATGGATCCATCAGTGTCATTGGATGTGTGTTCTTTTCATGAACCACACATAGTGTCATTGCATGTCTGTTCTTCTCACAAACTTTACATGTATCCACTAGTGTCACTGGATGTGTGTTCTTTTCATGAACCAAACATGGATCCACCAGTGTCATTGGATGTGTGTTCTTTTCACAAACCACAACTAGTGTCATTGGATGTGTGTTCTTCTCACAAACCACACATGGATCCACCAGTGTCATTGCATGTCTGTCCTTCTCATGAACCACATCTAGAGTCATCGCATGTCTGTTCTTCTCACAAACCACATAAGGATCCACCAGTGTCATTGTATGTCTGTTCTTCGCATGAATAGCTAGAGGCATTGCATGTCTGTTCTTCTCACAAAACACACAAGGATCCACCAGTGTCATTGCATGTCTGTTCTTTTCACGAACCACACCCAGTGTCATTGGATGTGTGTTCTTCTCACAAACCACACAAGGATCCACCAGAGTCATTGCATGTCTACGCTTCGCACAAACCACACATGGATCCACCAATGTCATTGCATGTCTGTTCTTTTCATGAACCACACATGGATCCACCTAGTGTGCTTGCATGTCAGTTCTTCTCATGGACCACGTAAGGATCCACCAGTGTCATTGCATGTCTGTTCTTTTAATGAACCGCAAACAGTATCATTGCATGTTTGTTCCTCTAAACAAACCATACATGGATCCACTAGTGTCATTGCATGTGTGTTCTTCTAAATAAACCACATAAGGACCCACCGGTGTCATTGAATGTGTGTTCTTTTCATGAACCACACCCAGTGTCATTGGATGTCTGTTCTTCTCACAAACCACATAGGGATCCACCGGTGTCATTGCATGCCTGTTCTTATCATGAACCACATCTAGAGTCATTGCATGAATGTTGTTCTCACAAATCACATAAGGATCCACCAGTGTCATTGGATGTGTGTTCTTTTCATGAACCACACACAATGTCATTGGATGTCTGTTCTTTTCATGAACCACATAAGGATACAAAAGTGTCATTGCATGTCTATTCTTTTCATGAACCACACTAAGTGTCATTGCATGTCTGTTCCTCTCATAAACCACACTTGGATCCACCGTTAGACCGAGTCTTCTAGAAGGCACGCCCTAACACAGTTGTTCTACTTGGCGATTGTTACATACCGTTTGATCGGGTCGCTTGGACGATTTGGATGGTCATCGTGAGAGCGATCCGCGAGTAGGCTATTCTGCGGCATGATTGGCCATGCTTGCTCTAGACAAACTGGCAACACCGGGTGCTCCCCTGTTGCGAGAGTCACGACTCACGAGTTCAGTGGGCCATATCCTAGTGTCACGTCCCCATTACTTCTCTTCCTCCTCATACTTCTCTTCCTTCCCCTCGAAGCCACTTTCCCCACTTCAATCCCATCCTATCGTAGCCGCAAGCCGACGACACCTCCATCCCAATCCCCTCTCTGGCAGCCACCCCCTCCCCTCTCGCCATGGGTTCATGGGGAGATAGCGAGGAAATGCGTCGTGACAACAGGGACGGTGATTTCGATGTGACTCGTCTCATCTCTATCTCTATCATATGCGGCCAGTTATCTATTTTTTTGAGCTAGATCTACTCTGTTTACTAATGCACGTATGATGTGTTAGGCCAACCAGACGATGTACGACTCTGACTATCACAGTTTAGTGGATGAAGATAGTCCTCTTCTATGTAAACATGGATATGTGCCTACTAAATTTGTAGCGTTCGAAGGATGAAACGCAAGTAGGAGGTTTCTACGGTGTCAAGGACATCGTGCAATGAGGCAAGGCGGAAGTTGCGTTTTTATCAAATGGGTAGATCCAGAGTGGCCCAAATCAATGCAGAAAACGCTGGACAAACTATGGGATATGAATGTTGAGTTAAAAGAATTTGTAGTCAGCTCATTTCTTGACAGTGTTGAGATGAAGCTATGGGACCCAGTTGACACGACCAAGCTTAACCAAGATCTCAGGAGGGTGCAAGACAAGGTTAGCAAAGTCGAGAAGGAGAGGGACATGGCGTTGGCCCTGAAGGCTAAAGCAGAGCAAGAACTGACTCAAGCAAGGAATGATCTTCACCAGGCCAAAGTCCTGCAGTTCACAACTATGAGTATTGACAAGTGCATGAGGAAAAATACAGAGAAACAATTGAAGATGTGCAAGGAAGGTGCTAAAAGGAAGGAGCAGACGAATCGATCCTTGCTCTCGCAGGAAGACGCGCATCAGGCTAAGATTAGGAAGATCAAGGAGATGTGTGATAACTTGTTTTATTTAGCTTGAGCTCCGTGCCTTTTTAAGTTGTAATAGTAGTACTTGTTAACCTAGCAGTCTAAACTAGTGATCCCGGAGTCTCGGGAGGAAAAAAAAGTTGTCTGTTCATGGTCGTATTCTGACATTGGTGGTTTGTTTAAATGTAATCTACGTGGATTGTGCCGCATGCAAATGGCACAACCACAATTTATAAAGTGGAAGCACGTACACCTGGTTAATGGAGAACCGAGAGCTTCGCCAGACGCCGGGGATGCAAGAGCAGGGAGGCGGTGAGATAGACGGGCTCAAGCATCTGGGCATTATCAGTTGCCATTGCTGTTTATGTTGCCACGTCGTTGTGTAGCATCTGAAATAAGTTGCTTCTTCGTGCAGTGTGGCAGCTTAAATAATTTGTTTCTGTGCCACTTACATTCCATCGAATTTGGAGACCTCCTGCCCCTTAGCAATCGTGGAATCGTTGCTGCGTGTTTTGAGATAGCAGTGGCACAATCACAATTTCAGATTCAACTACTGACTCGGGCGTTTCCAAACCCTAAGTCGTGGTACATTTTACTCAGAGAACGTGGGTAGATTGTTTCGCCCAGCAAAGTACCACACACAGAGCTCCAGAATTTAACCGAATTACATATATAGGTTCAAGTTCAACACATTACTATGCATCTTCATTGCTAGCAGCCTTCTTTTCCGCCTGGGTACCAAGCATTCACGTCCAGTGGCTTCTTCATTTCGTGCCTTCTTCCTCTTCCTCGATGCCAATTTTCTTAGCTTCACGTACTCTGCATCGCCGGGACAATGGGCACCAGAATCGTATCCAGCATGATCTCTCCACTCATTTTTAATTTCTTCGGGCAGCCAAATGACTGACCCAGCAGTCATGTTTCTAAGCTTGCGGCTCTTCCTATCAAAAAACCAAGACTATTGCATAACTGCCCAATATCTACAGAGTAAATAAAACAAAAATTACAATTCAACACAAACATGTGAACCCTAAGAGACCTTTGCTTACCAGGAGGTAATTGGGTTCGAGCAACCACCCTGTCCAAGAATAGAAGGGCGACTCCCAGTTGCAGCAGCTTCCACATCCAGTACATCACAATTCAGCTCAAACATGCAATCCGAAGTATACCTTTTCATCAACCCAATTAGCTGACTGCCACACGTTAGAGGAATCATGATGCCACGTTCATCCATGAAGATGAACTTTGCAGTCTGTTTCGGCCATAATTCATCATGATTACGCAGAGCAGCAACCAGGTAAGGTTATAGTGCAGATCTGCACAGGAGGTTATTCCATCGTGATACAATGGTGTCCATACCACTTGCCCTTAGAGTCATACCTGAAGAGGACTACCGTAACCAGGTAAGGATGGTCCGCGGAGATCCCACTTGACAGAAAACTGTGGACAAAATATGTTTGTCAACATTGGGCTAACAAACAATTTTAGGTTCAGTAGCCCGCTAGCAGTTATAATTAGTGCGAATAGCAAAGAGAAGGGTAGCTCACCCGCTTGTAGCCAAAACTTCTTCTTCCTTGGTAGGAGGATCTTCCATCCTCTGATATGCTCGGCTCGTCGGTGGCAGAGGCGGGCTAGAGCCTCGCAACAGCGGCTACGACATGCGCCATTAGAGGTCGGGATCAGTGACTAGGCACAACAACTTGGCACCGGAAGTCAAATGTCTGAAGGGATCGTCCTTCTTGGAGGGTGGATTCCGACGCCGCCGGTGCTAGGGGAAAGGTTGGAATGGATTTGTGAAATTGGTCAACACATCCAATCCACTTAGTTACTCGATTTTCCTAAGAGGTTGCCGTGTTCATGCTCGCGTCACGGACATATGACCGACATGAGGGTCCCGACCGTCTACTTCACGGGGCAGTTTGACGAAATGTTTGAATT
Source organism: Avena insularis (assembly GCA_023614405.1). NCBI lineage: Eukaryota > Viridiplantae > Streptophyta > Magnoliopsida > Poales > Poaceae > Avena > Avena insularis. The sequence goes on along the minus strand of JAJUPC010000016.1, from coordinate 2,256,410 downwards.
TGGCAGGGGTGAGATGAGTTTGCATCGAAATGGCCCCTCTTGGTAGTTGGTGGCCAAACATTTTGAAACGCGGCAATTTCAGGCAACTTAGGTACCGCCATCTGCTGGCCCAGGAAATTTGGTACCGTAGACGAACATGCCCCCCACTTAGGTTCTATCAAACGATGTTCCGTCACTAGGCAGTTATAAAGGCGGAGTTCGGGTCGACCGAGAATCAAGCTGCGTGATGCGAATAACCAAGATGGGATTTTGCCCCTCCGTCTGGAGAGATATTCTCTGGGCCCTCTCGGAAGATATGATTCAGAAAGCATGGCCATGCACGACTCAGTTAAGTGTTAACCGAGGTGATCGACTAAGAGTTAGTCGGATGAATCACTTATCTCATATCGAGAGAGAGAGTCGGACTATTTAAGGGATGACGATCATTTGCCTATAGTTCGGCAAGGTATATCGTTAGGGAAAAGGGACTCTGAAGAAATTCACATTGGAAGGTATGTCGTGATGACTTATTGGTACTTGGGAGTCGACACATTCTCCTAGGAGCCGCTACCGACTGATCGGTTATAAGTTAGACTCGGATCATGTCCGGGTTACCATGAGCCTGTCGGGTCACACACTTAAGAGCGGGAGCAAGTTTGGGTTAGACCCAAACAAGAAATCTATTTGGGTTGGACCCAAATAGAGACATGGACTTAGTCAGCAAGTTGGACTTGAAGTGACTAATATAGGCCTTTTTAGTGACTAGGCTACAAGTGAGTGGAACCCACTTTCACTCCGTATATAAGCTAGGGCACAGGTGCTGAGAGCACAAGGTTAGGTCACTCCATGTGTTGGAAACCCTAGCCCTAGTCTGTCCTGTCGTCGATGTACCGGACCTAGCAGTCCACCGCCGGCGCTCCTCCTCGTACGTGTGGATACTGGCTGAGGTGCTGTACGTTCAGCACTTCGACGATCGTGGAACCGGAACAGCTCGTGAGGTCTGCACTGCATCAAGTGACGTGCTTCATCGATTCCGCAACTGCGCGTCTAGTGGCAATCCTCGTGGCCTTCTACCTGAGATGGATCTTGGGATCTCCGCGTAGGGAAAAGGTTTTGTTTATCTCTGCGTGGCCCAACAGTAATAACCGCTCCTTATACTTTTTGTGTGGTTTTTGTTCCAAGAGTAACCTCTAATGAGAGAGAAGTAATGCTTGGGAAAGTTGCTGTCCCGAAACAGATTTTTGTGCTTCGCCGTAAAAATTCGTGAAAAATCTCTTTACGTCGGTTTGAGCTATAATTTTTGTGCTTCTGCCTCAAGTTGTTATCCAACTTTAGTAGGTTCAACACATTTCGATTTGAGTAACACAAGGTCTTCGAAAAAATCGGTTTTACCTTCTGGTCTGTTTTGACAGATTTCTGCCATTATTTGCATTTGCCTCATAATCTCTTTCTCTTTGAGTTCCCTTTGATCACTTGAACTTTTTAAAGGAAGTGCTATAGTAGCTTGTGTGTTTAATGGATGTTTTACTTATGTTGAAACTGAACCAACAGACTTATTATCTTGAGTACACTAATGTTGCTAATAAAGATTGTGTGAAGTTTTGTATGAAGGAAATTTTAAAGTGTATGGAAGAGTAATGTGATAAGATGAAGTATGGACAAAAGCTCAAGCTTGGAGATGCCACCCCGTGTCACCCCAAGAATTATCCAAGAAGTACAAGCGTCAAAGCTTGGTGATGCCCAAGGCATCCCCTTCTTCATCAATAAAAATCTCAGGTTTCTTCCAAACACTTCATTTTTATTGTTTCATGCACAATTGTGTTGTTCTTGGAGCATCTTCATTTTTTTTGTTTTTGGTTTTTGTTTGCTTAGTTTTCTTGAATAAATCGGTTGGACCCCCTCATTCATTCATTCATTAGTTTTCAAATAAGTTGGTTTGGATTGGAAAAGAGTAGGAAAAGTTCATGCTTAATTGGTATAAAAGGAGCTTGTTTTTGACTGTGGCCTATGCTTTGTCATGTCATGCTTGGTATTGTTTTGGCTTTATGCTTAGTAATTTTTGCTGTAGCATGACTTGTTATAAACAATTGAGATTGCTTAATGTGCTTTGAAAGAATCATGCGTTGTTTTAGCATATTAAAGCATAGTATTGTGGTATTCACCTTTGATGCTTTATTTGGGTTGACTTGGCGCATGATCACACCATGTTATGACTATCCCATGTCACCATAGCCTCTATTATCCTTTAGTTTTCAACTTGTAATATCACTTTGTGCTTTAATAAATGATGTTTTGCCGCTTTGCATGATTATGGCCATTATTACTCACTTAGTTGGTCGCTCCCAGTCTTCTGGTAGCCTCCATAACCAAGTATGAGTTCCACTCATGCATCCAACTCGAAATAAAACCAGGTTATTCCAAAGATTCCACCATACCTACCTATTAGCATTTGCTATTCCAAGTATATTCATGTTTTATCTACCTTCCAAATTAAACTTGCTATGTGAAAATTAGTGATTAAAGCTCTCATGAACTTGATGGCACACTTTAATTTTCTTGCACTTGTTAAACTTGAACCATTGTGTCATATATGTTGTATATGCTTGCACTTACACGTTGGGATTAGCATAACCATGCTGTCATGGGGAACGCTTTCAACATTGCACTTGTACATTGTGCCCAGTTGATATCATGCTCTTTTGTTTATGGATGTTGTCGGTGTGAAATGAAAGGGGAGCTTGTAAGTCCATGGAGTTATGTATATGTGTTAGAGAAACACCTGGGCGGCTGGTCTAATCCATGACTAATCATGGTGAAACCTGCAGTGTAACCATAATGAGCAATCTATGAAGCATTCTTCTTATAAAAAAGAGATAGAGATTGAGAAAAAGAAAAAAAGATGAGAAAATAGGAAAGAGAGAAAAAAGCACCATTTTCCCATCGTAAATAAGAAGATACTGAGATGCTTATTGTCTGCTTTCCTTGTCATTTTGATATGGGGATTCTTCCGTATCATCGGGTAAGGGGTACCTCGTTGGCGGTAACTAAACTTGAGTGGCATGAGGAGCGGCCCTTGTATTCAAGGGACATGAGATTGGCAACTTATACTTTGTCAAGCATATACTCCATGGTTTTTTCACTTTAACCTTAATCACTTCAAGGTGCTTATGATAGGGGCAATGAGAGCTGAAAGCTAATAAGTACCATAATTTTTGGAAGCTCTTTATGAAACTTGAATCCCTGCTTCCTTCTATGAAGGCCTTTCTTTTACTTTTAGGTTGAGTCTCCATCTTCTATCTTTATGCACCTATTAAGAGAGCATAGTGGCCATTCTTAGTTTAATGTGAATTGCCCAAAGACTTGTTGATTGATGCATAACTTTGATATTGCTTGTTCTTAAACTACTTGTATCTAGCCACCCTTATGAACTTTGAAGGTGTCCTATGCATTTATGTTTTACTACACTATGAGGGACAAGCTGAATACCATTCTCATTATGTTTTCTTTATGTGAAACAGACAAACGTCTTTCAAAGCATTGTTATTCATGAATCTTTTGTTTGTACCTTTTCATGTTACAACATAGTTTCTATGTCTTATTGTTAGAACTATATCTTTCATGTTATGTTAAAGTACTATGATCCCAGCTATAAATGTTATAAATGCCTTGATCAAGATTATGATGGTGCATGTCACCTAAAAAATTATTCTTTCTTTTTATCACTTACCTACTCGAGGACGAGCAGGAGTTAAGCTTGGGGATGTGTTGGTGATATACTTTCCGGGTATCCTCATTGTGCCTCACTAACCAGGGTGACCCACTTCGGGTTAGAGCTTTGCTTCACGGGCGGCCCAGTCAGGGAGAAGAGACGGACTCAAGTTCAGCTACGGGAAGACCCACAAGACTTACCGACATAGGCCCATAGTGTTACTTGTAGTTCAAGATGTACTCTATAACCGACACTTAGTCGTAGCCAGATAGGTCTCTCCTGTAAACCCTAGGCCGGATATCTATATAAGCCGTCCTAGGGAGAGCCTTTAGGCCACCCTCACAATAGTCTACAATCTCAACTCGCACAGGCGAAACCCTTGTAACCCATATCCGGCTCTGCCGTATTACTGGATTGCTAGCAGGAGTAGGATCCGTCCAAAGCCAGCGGATTCGAACATGGGTAAACTTGTGTGCTCACCGTCCTGCAATACCGTACGTCTCACACCCCTCTCTTCCACACTCCTCGAGGACACCCTCATGGCGTACTTGTCATCAATCTGATGATAGTTGGCGCCGACCGTGGGGCAAGTGAGCTTCGGATCTCCGTTCCGAGCGGAATCTGGAAGAATCGGAAGTGAAACCATTGTTGTCGGTCGCATCCTGGATTCCGGCTAGGGAGGCTGTGACTGCTTACACCATCATGTCTTTTGGCAAGATCGATGTTTACATCGGTTTCGCTGAACTTGTCCCACCCACACCAGCCGTGATGATAGAGGCAGAAGAAAATTCTGGGTCCCCTTTGTTCGCGGAGGCGGCAGAGTTCCGGATCTCAGATATCCCTAATCCCACCTAGCCCGCACCCGTTGCGGAAGATAGTGGAGAAAGCTGAACCTGAAGCAAATCTTGTAGTGCAAGTCGAATCTAGAGTGGATCTCCCGAGCGAGGTCGAATCCCAGATTGATCCACCTATGGAGGTCGAAATCCAGGAAGAGCAAGAAAACAACTCTGCCGGCTTTGTTAGTACCGGAACTGATAAACCCTTCTTGAGATATACGTTGAGGCGCATGATGATGCAAGACGCAAGCATGGTTGAAATTTTCGAGACCATCAGGTGCTTCGAGGAAGCCGACCGAGAGAACCGCAACTATCTCAGGAGGCACGCGTCGCACTTTGTCAAGTATGTTGGATCTGGATCCGGCTCTGCCAATGCTGTAGACAACAAAGAGTCGGTGCTGGAGGCAATCAGAACAAGTGTCGACTTACCAGCATCTTCGGATGTTTCCATGATGTCGGCAGATTTCCGGAGGGTCTTCGTGGAATACGAAGAGGAGCTTAACTCGACAGCTGCAGAAGAAGGAGAATCCATGGACAAAGGATCTGGAGAAAACTCTCCTAAAATGCAGGATAACATGGATCTAGGAGAAAATCCCGAGGACCAAATGGCCGAAAGTACCGATCAGAGTTTGACTCCGGGAAATGGGCCCAAAGACGTCTTTTCTACCGGCGTTGCCAAGAAGGCAAAGAAGAAGAATAAGAAGAACAAGACCCTGGCAAAAGAACTTCCGGCAGAGGAGGTGATTGCCGAAGAATTTGAGGAAGACTCGGATGGAGCACTTATCCCAGATGAGCCCAAAGAAGAGTCGGTGGATGGACACGTGGTCACCGCAGGTGCGCGTAAACTCATCGATGTTGCATTAAATATATTTATCCCTACAACTACAGAACTTACTGCTGAGGAACTGGAAAAAGGGCTCAGGCCCTAGGAGCGCGTCGCCAAGTACTCCTAGATGAAGCCAACAACATCCAGGAAGAGAAGAAGCGCATGGCAACTTCAGAGAAGTACATCTCTCGGCAGCATCAGAAGACCCGGAAACATCACATGTGTAACGATCAATTTCTGGAAGTTCACAAGGTTCTCTTTGAAGGAGACCCATGGATGCCTCAACTCAACATCAAGGGAGATCTGGTGTACCCAATGCCTGTGCAAAACACTGCCGCAACTCAAGATATCCTAGCAAATAATCCAGGCCCATAACAGGTTCGATTGGGCATTAAGCTACTCACCACGGGTCTGGAGCATTAGAAGGCCGCGAAGACCGGAAGCGGAAAACTGGTCTCCCAATACGACCTATGTCGCGCAAATCGGGCTTGGAATGACATAAGACCCCAACGGGTTCTGGAACAGCATCATCGTTCCGACCGTAGGGAAGACAAATACTCAAGAACTGAATTTTAGGGAAGCACCCAAGAACTGCACATGACTGGCGCAACTTCGTTCCAGCTGCTGAGCAAGAGGCAATTGCTACATTGTATCCGAGAAATCCTCCCCGGCAAGAGTCGAACGATCGCAGGGAAGAAGACAAAGAGAAACGTCGGGAGGAGGCCCATCAAAGAATGCCACCTCCTAGACCTACAAGTCGTCCGGCTGAGCCCCACCGTGGTGGGAGTGACGGACGAAGGAACGACGGATATCTTGCTGAGACAAGCCGACAGGGGGCTCATCGTAATGAAGACCCTCCCCGGAACCAGAATAATGACACTCCAGACGGAGGCCGGCGATCAGTCGGAAACAATCTAGCTGCCCCACCTCCTCCACCATGTAGCCATCACAACGGCTCTCAAGGAGGCCAAGGAGGGCGTCGTGACGAAGGAGGTGGTGGTAGAATCCAAAGTCCGGCTCCAAGGCACCGCAGCCATAGCCGTCAATCAGGACGACAATCTCTGTCTCCAAGTGACGCGAGACACCAGATTAACTCCAACATAGAGGCGCGGCGCTACGAAAATGATGATATATACGTGGGCCCAAAATGCTTCGGACCACGCATAAGAGCAACAAAATTTCTGGAAGGATTTGCTATCTCAAGACACATCCAGCCCTACGACGACATAGCTCGGCCAGATACTTGGCTTCAGGATTTTTTCCAGGCTTGCTGCACCAAAGGCGGAAACATCCTGGTCGTGACCCGTTATCTCCCACTCATGTTGCGGAAGACGGCACGATCACGGCTTAGTGAAATTCCGGAGAACACCATCCACAACTGGTATGACATGCAAAGCGCGTTCTTTCGGAATTTCGAAGGCACATATCAGAGGTCCTATACGGTAGGAGACCTATAGCATTGTACTCAGAACGCCGAAGAAACTTGCCGAGATTATCTCGGACGATGGATCGACACTAAGAACTCATGCGAGGGAGTAAATGACCAAATTGCGAGTGAAGCCTTCATTGCTTGTCTCCCAATTGGTTTAGTACGTCATTGCTTGAAGTGTGACAAGGTCACTGATCTAGGAGAAATGATAGAAACAGCGAGCAAGTATGCAGATGCTGATGACGATGCAGAGCATTACTGAACGCCCTGGCGATGCCACAGTCAGCAAAACAACCAAAGCAGCAAGCTTATAAGCGTAAGAACACCTCAGAAGAGAAACACAACGTGGAAATGGCAGTGGCTACTGCTACTTTCGGGTCTAGAGGACGAGGAGGGCGCGGCGGTGGCCGTGGACGCGGTCGTGGGACATCAAGAGTCTAGCGTAGAGGAGACCAGCAACCTGGCAAAACCTACTCCTGGGCTAACATTGCCAATAACCCGTGTGTGCATCACTTAGATGCCAATGGGGGCTCGTCTCACACAAACACCAAGTGTCGTTTTAATGACGACACCAAGAAAGACGATACCGCTAGTTATAGGACTAAGCGGAAGAAGGGAAAGAAGAATCCTGAAAAAGATATAGAGACCAAGGAAGACTCTGACATGGAGGAAGCTGATCCTTCAAATCCCGGAGACTCAGCTAAATTACAGCTCTGTGATCTTTCATGGAGTTGTACCAGGAAGACAAGCAAATTCACTGGGAGAAATCACTTTGGATGTTACCTTTGGAACTCCAAAGAACTATCGAACGGAGGCACTTTCCTTCGAAGTGGTGCCGTTCAAGAGGGCGTACCACGCTACATTCAGACGTCTGGCTTATTGGGCTTTTATGGCTCGTCTGTGTTACATTTACAATATGATGACAATTCCAGGTCCAAATGGTGTGATCACCATTAGGGGAGACCCGAAGAAGGCGCGATGGTGTGAGGACGGAAATGCCGCCTTTGCTGAAGTCGTGCTCCACGCCTAGGTGTACTAGGAGATCAAGAAGACTATCGATCTGTCCCATATGCCCGCAACAAAGAAAGAGGTGACAAAGCCGAATCCAGAGTTCAAGGCATCAAAAGAGACGAAGAAGATGTTGTTGAAGGATGATTACCCCTCCAAGGTGACCCAGATAGGCGTAGGCCTAGATAGCGCATGGGAAAGCTCCGCTCGTCAAGTTCCTCCAAGCAAATCAAGATATCTTCATATGGCAGCCATCTGACATGACCAGAGTACCTAGGGAACTTGCCCAGCACTACCAAAATGTACACCCCAATGCTAAACCCATCAAATAGTCCCTACGACATTTTGGCGATGAAAAGCGTAAGGCAATAGCTAAGGAACTAGCCCGGCTCAAGTTAGCCGAATTCATAGAAATGGTCATCCATACTGATTGGTCGGCCAATCCTGTAATGGTCCCTAAAAAGGACACCACTGATTTAAGGATGTGTGTTGATTATACTGCCCTGAACAAGGCTTGTCCCAAAGATCCATTCGCTCTGCCTAGAATTGATCAAGTTATCGATTATATGGCAGGCTCGGAACTCCTATGTTTTCTCGAAGCATATTCCGGTTATTACCAAATTCGGATGAAGGAATCGGATAAAATCAAAACTTTCATTCATAACCCCCTTCGGAACCTTCTGTTTCGTTACGATGCACTTTGGGCTCAAGAACGCAGGAGCTACGTACCAGCGCACTATGCAGCATTGCCTCCACGACCAAATTGGACGCAACGTACATGCATATGTGGACAATATTGCGATGATGTCCAAAAAGAAGGAAACATTAATTTCATACTTGGAGGAAACATTCACCAATATACGAAAATACAAAATAATGCTTAACCCGAAGAAGTATTTCTTCGAAATTCCAGCCGGAAAATTGTTACGTTTCATCGGGTCTCAAAGAGGCATAGAGGTGAACCGAGACAAGATCAAGGCTATAATCAATATTTCTAGGCCGACTCACCTGAAGGATGTTCAAAGACTAACTGGTTGCATTGCTGCAGTCTGTCGGTTTGTAAGCCGGCTCGGAGAAAGAGCTGCACCGCTTTACAAGCTCCTAAAAAGATCAAAAAATTTGTTTGGATTGATGAAGCTGAAGCTGCACTACAGGTCCTGAAAGAAGTACTCTCGTCTGCTCCTATCATTGCAGCACCAGAACCAAGGGAACCGATGTTGCTCTATCTCGCTGCGACAAACAGGGTCGTCAGTGTTGTCATGGTAGTGGAGAGACCAGAGGAAAATCAGGAACACCTGGTACAATGGCCGACTTACTACCTCAGCGAAGTCCTAACTGAATCAAAGCAGCGGTATCCGCGTTACCAGAAGCTAGCTTATGGTGTCTTTTTCGCATCTCGTAAGTTATGGACTATTTTCAGGAACACTCGATTAACCGGTATCCGCATTATCAGAAGCAAGGCTACAGGACGTGTCACAAAATGGGGCATAGAGGTTTTAGCTTTCGACATTGAGTATAAACCTCATATAGCAATCAAATACAAAATCCTTGCTGACTTTGTCGCTGATTTAACAGAGACAACGGAGAATATGATCCTCCCAGAGTCGGAATATTGGACCTTACATTTTGATGGGTCTAAGGCTCGAGGGGGCTCGGGGGCTGGCGTGGTGCTCAAATCACCCCAAGGAGATAAACTTTTCTATGTGTTGCAGATTCACTTCATAATGACAAACAACATTGCCGAGTATGATGCACTCCTACACGGAATCCGGATTGCTAAGGATATCGGCTTCCGACGTTTGATGTGTTATGGAGATTCGGATATTGTTGCTCAACAAGTGTCGAATATCTGTAATGCAAATAAACACATGACAACATATAAATCTGTCGTGGATGATCTATCTAAATTGTTCGAAGGTTTTGAGGTTCAACACATCCCTCGAGGAGAAAATGAGGAATTAGACGCATTATCTCGAATAGGCTCTGCACGGAAAAAGGTCCCGGATGGAGCTTTTTTGGAGCACCTCAAAGTTCCCTCTATAAAAGGAGTAGACAAGGAATATCCGACCAAATCCGACTCACCTTTAGTAGCAGTTATGGCTGTGATTTCCAGTTGGACTCAACCCTAGATTGATTACTTGGCTGATCGCAAATTACCCGAAGAAGAAGTTCTGACCCGGCAGATCGTCCGACGAGCAAAACCCTATACTATAATTAGTGGTGAGCTCTATAAGCAGAGTGCATCTGGGGTCTTTCAGCGTTGTGTATATCCGGAAGAAGGAGTGAAAATCTAACGAGAAATCCACGAAGGCGAATGTGGTCACCATGCTGTAGCCAAATCTTTAGTGGCAAAAGCTTTTCGACATGGTTTTTCTGGCTTACAGCAAAGGCAGATGCTGAACAGCTAGTCAAGACGTGCAAAGGCTTCCAAAAATACACCAAACAAGCTCATGTTTCGGCTGATGAGCTGCGAACAATACCTATAACATGGCCTTTTGTGGTCTGGGGGCTTGACATGGTAGGACCGTTTAAATGGGCTCCAAGTGGATTTACTCACCTCTTAGTGATGGTGGATAAGTTCACCAAATGGATTGAGGCTAAACCTATCACTAGTTGTGATGGAGCAACAGCCAGAAGATTTGTGGATGATGTTATAATCAGATACGGTTATCTGCACAGCATTATCACGGACAACATGAGTAATTTCTCTATGGGAGAGCTTGCTGAATTCTGCAATGAACAAAATATCCAGCTTGACATTGCGTCAGTCGAACATCCACAGGCTAATGGACAAGTCAAAAGAGCAAATGGTTTAATCCTACAAGGCCCAAAACCAAGACTCAAAGCACCACTAAGACGTGTTGCATATGGAGCTTGCGTACAACTCCGAACAGGTCAACCGGATACACACCTTTCTTCTTGGTCTATGGTGCTGAAGCAGTTCTTCCTAGTGATTTGATCCACACTTCTCCTAGAGTTGCCGCGTATGTTGAAGAGGATGCCGAGGTTTCTCGACAAAACAATCTCGACTTAGTCGAAGAAGTTCGCGTCGTTGCTGAGATGAGATCAATAGCCTATCAGTAGAAGTTTAGCAAGTGTCATACCCAGAGAGTCAGAAACCGGTCTTTCAACAAGGGCGATTTGGTTCTCCGGCTTGTGCAACAAAGAAAGCACAAACTTTCCCCAGTATGGGAAGGGCCCTTTTTAGTTAGCCGAGTATTGCACAATGTTTCTTACTATCTAACTGATATGCGGCCAGTCAAAGAAAGACCTGCTACTAAGAAAAGGAAGAGAGTTGGAGGCAGTACAAATCCGGAAGAATTAGACAGACCATGGAATATTTCTCAGCTACGTTCCTTTTATTCTTAGTTTATTTTTCTTTGTAATCATATATGTGTAGAGAAATAAAGTATTGGTTGCCTCATTTTTTCAGAGAAGTTTTATATTACTATCTTATTTCCAAATGATCATGTCACAGCCAAAAATCCCAGAATACTTGAAAGTACTTTATGCTCATGTTTGTTCTGGTTTAGGTTTCCAATTCTAAAATTGATACCTTCGGGTATAAATCAAAATTTTCTAGTATGTACTTAGGTTATTTATCTAATTTCTGGATGTAGGCATTTTCCGAGTAGTGAATTGTTGGTATTGGAAGATGGCTTTGTTTCCAAGTTTAAACTGGTTTAGCAATTGAGCTCCGTTGCTCGGAAAGTTTCCGTGCTAAAGGTTGGTTGGCTCACGAAAGGGACGAGGCGGAAAGCCAGATAGACAATAAGTACAAACAAAAAACATAAGTGCTTATGTAAACATTTCAGGCACATAAAATTAAAGCCAAAAGTGCTAAATAGAAATAGCAAAGCTTAGCACTAGCAAAAGTATTATACGACTTATTTACAACCCGAATTGTTTTCAAAATAACCCATTGTTTCTTCTGATGCTCTACGATACCGGGGGAGAGGTAGGATCTACCGGCTAACTAGATAGATCAGCCTCGCCTTGATATCTTTTCAAAACGTTCAAATCCGATACGGTTTGTTCATCGTCGGAAACTTCACCTTCTTCTTCAAGAGGCGGAGGCGGCGTGTCCTGGTTAAGTCAGCTACGTGGAACCCATATCCTGCACAGGAGTCCATGATTGCTTTGATGTCCTGCTGACATGGGTATACCCTACATATACTCAAGCTTCGTATATACAGCCTGAATACGGCAGAGTCCCACGGCGTTGCCAAGGCCCAAATGGAGATCTCGAGTAACCTACGAACTCTCGATTGCTTGCGAAAAAGAAGAAGCTAAATATAGAAAGTTTAAAGGGAAAACCCTAACCTATAACCGACTCGACCTGTTACCTAAGACCTAGCCTATCCATATAAAGGCTAGGAGGGGGCAACGAGGAGGACACATGCAACCCTAGTTTCCACAACCCTCGCCAGATTGCACCTGTGCACCATTGTAATCTTTGATTACTCTGTTAATTCCATGAGCAGACAAGCAGGATTAGGGACCTCTACGAGGCCTGAACCTGGGTAAATCTTCGAGTCCCCTTGTGTGCTTGTTTGCTAGCCGATTGATGCTTCCAGTGCTCCCTCCTTCTCCAAAACCGAAGTCCATAACAATGGGCATTGATGAGTTAAACCCTCGTCAATTGGCGCCGTCTGTGGGAATTGGGAGTGCTGATGTTGCGGCTTCTTCGGCCCCATCGACTGTGATCTACAACTCCGCAATAGCGGAGATTCGCCAGCTCTTCGGCACGTTCGACTTCACCGTCCATACGCTGGCCACTCGCCCGGCTTTTGAGTTCGTGGGCAACGGAATTAGTCTGGCGATCGGGAGCTTCCCCTTCCAAGTTGGTCAGATGGGCATGCTTCGGATGCCTGACCAGCTGACAACACCATCAATTGCTCCAACATCGTGGTTCCCTCCGCCGATCGGCACCCTTACTATGCTCAATGCATCGACAACAGTAGAGAATACAGACAGCGACAACAGTCACGAATCCGATCTGGGCGATCTAGAAACTGAAGATGGAGCCTACGGCTCTGGATCTGAAAGTTGCAGGAGCAGTAGCTTCCCCAACCACTTCATGTGTACCGTCATCAACGCGGGCGACTCCTCTGCCAATCGCGACAACACCGGCAACGGTGGCAATGGAACTGACTTGCCAAACGGTGGCATACCTAATGGCGGACCACCCAATGGCGGACCACCCAATGGCGGTCCCACTAACGGTTCGCCCGTCAACAACGAAGGGGCAGCCGAACCCGCCACCATGGTGAACAAGCAAACCGGCGAACGCATCATGATCAGCGTCAACGACCTCGAGTGGGACCACTACCGAGAAGCCCTACGAGGCCACCCTCTGCCTTTTGGCTCCCCGCGAGAACTGTTGATGGGCTACCATTGGCTCTTGAAGGAGGAATACAAGTGCCAACTGCAAAAAATCGCGCAGCTCGACGCGCGTATAAAGGCGGCAGACAAGTCGGGCCTCCGGCGAGATAGTCTCTCCTCCCACGGAGGATCCTCTTCCAAATGCAACGAGTATAGTGCTAACAAGAGGCAATATCGACTCTCCCACCTCACTGAACAAGAGCGTGTAGAAGATGAAAAATTCCTCGACTTCGGCTCCATGACGGTGGATACGCGTGGCAACGTGCTTCCAAAAATGCCGCAAGCTGCGGTAACGGTGGCCACCATGTACCTCCTCAACAACCAGCCGCCAGCTGGAGATCCTCGAGCTGCCATGCACCGATCTACGATCACAGGCTTGGGGTTAATCGAGGCTGCTCTCAACAAAGAGCCAACACCGGAGCCGGAGAAAGGCAAGGCTCTGGCAAAATGCTATTCCTCACCCTCATCCTGCGATGACAGTCACGATCTGGCTCGACGCCACCGCTCACTGCGACATGACCACGACTACGACGCGCATGACGACATCACACAGCACAAGATCGACGAGTCAAGGGCGCGACATGCCCGATCGACTAACTCAGAAGACGAAGACGTGGAGCTCTATGGCGCTAGATGCCTCAGCAGGGCCATCAGGCAAAAGCGAATGCCCAAGGGGTTCAAGCTCCCATCGGAGAACCCATAGTTTGACGGCCTGTAGGACCCAGAAATCTAGTTGGAGGATCATATCTCCTTCATCAGGCACCACGGCGGGAGTCGAAGCATGGCCATGCAATGCCTGCAGCTATAGCTATAGGGCGCCGCCCGGGCATGGCTCAACAACCTCCCACGTGGATCCAATCGCAGTTGGGAAGAGCTGGTCTAGAGCTTCGTGCACAACTTCAAGGGCACCAACAAAAGGCCCGCATCAATCGAAGAACTGAGATGCTGCCAGCAAAGGTCGGGCGAATCGCTACGCTCATACATCCAGAGGTGGTCCATCATCAAGAACTCCGCAGAAAATATCTCGGAGGATCGGGCAATCGACGAATTCAACGGTGGGGTTCGCCGCATAGAGCTCAGGGACCACCTGATGGAAATCACGAATCGATGGGCATATGGCGAAGACTCGATGAAATATCTTGTTCACTCCGACGATGAAGCAGAACTCGAGCACAGACGCAACAACGGCTACCGCAGCGGTGGACACCGCGACTTCGGGAAAACCACGCAAGTATGGCAGCGCCGCACTCGAGATAAGGCACCCGCAACATCCATCGGAGACAAGCTATCCGGGCCATGCACTGTGCACTTCTACATCGACAAGCATGACGGCAAAAAGAAATCCAACCACCTCCTCAAGGACTGTCGCGAGTTCCTAAAGCTTCATGAGGGTCTGGCTCAGATGAATTGCGACGCTGTCAACAGGGGCTATGGAGCCGCCCCAGGCACTGTGGCTCATGGAGCTCGTCCACCACCACCTGGACCACCGCCAAACGCAGTTGCGCTGGACCAGCACCACGGAGGCGAGCCGTACCCACGGGCCGTGGGTACCATGATGATCCAAAAGGGCCGCCCCTCTAATCGGGTGCAAAAGGCCATCACTCGCCAAGTGAATCGAGCGACAAACTCACCACCATCCACCACTGAGTACCTCAGTGGAAGCGACTCCTGCATCACCTTTGACAAGCGCGACCATCCGCGCCAAGTACCTCGTCTAGGCCATTGTCCCTTCGTACTCGAGGCACAAATTGGAGGCTTCGACATGAGTCGCGTCTTTATGGACGGCAGAAGCGGCATCAACCTTACGTTCGCAAGTACCTTGCAAGCAATGAGGATCCCTCTGACCTGCCTAGAGGCCTCGAACACAACATTCCACGGCATCGTCCCGGGCAAGGGCGTATATTCCCTTGGCAAAATCAACCTCGACGTCATCTTCGGCACGCTGAAAAACTTTCGACGCGAACGCATCGACTTTGAAGTCGTCGACTGACACTCATAGTACCACTTCATCCTCGGACGTGTCGTGTTCACTAGGTTCATGGCAGTGCCGCACTAAGCCTATCTGCACATGAAAATGCCAGGCCCTAACAGAGTGATCACAATCAACGGGAGCTTCGAGAGGTCTGACACTTGTGATAGGTTCAACAAAATTTCCTAGTCCTTTGGCATGCAGGAGGAACTCGCAAGATTGAAGGAGTCGACAGACAACAGTCTGCCTCCCCTGAGATGGCCAAGTTCACCCGACCTATCCTTCGACTCATCGGTACACACTAAGAAAGTTCAGGTCCACCCATCGGATCCCACCAAGACGGCCCTCATTGCCAACAATTTGAGTCCCGCATAGGAACTCGAGCTCATCGAATTCCTCCGTGAGCACCGGGAAATCTTCGCCTGGTGTCCAGCGGACATGCCAGGTGTTCCCAGGGAATTCGCCGAGCACGCACTCAATGTCAACCCAGATGCAAGGCCAGTCAAACAAACAATTCGGCGACTGTCTGAACCAAGAGCAAAGGCAGTCAGAATGGAGATCAACAGACTCCTTGACGCCAAATTTATACGCGAGATCAAGGAAATCACTTGGCTCGCCAGACGGTGCTAGTACCAAAAAAGGACATGGATATCCTATGGATGTGTGTGGATTTCACCTCTCTGAATAAGAACTGCCCAAAGGACCACTTCCCAATGCCACGAATCGAACAGATCATCGAATCCACCGCGGGATGCGAACGCCTCTGCTTCCTCGACGCGTACTCAGGTTACAATCAGATTCGAATGAATGATGAGGATCAAGAGAAAACAGCATTTACAACGCCTTTTTGTGTGTTCTGCTATAACACAATGCCCTTTGGGCTAAAAAACGCAGGAGCCACCTACCAGCGGTGCATGAAGGCTTGCCTCAAGAACCAACTTGGTCGCAACATCCAAGTCTATGTTGAGGACATTGTAATCAAGACCAAAGAGGAAGCTTCACTAATCGACGATTTACGTGAAACCTTCGCCAACCTCGACCACTGGCCATGGAGAAGCCGAAGAACATAAGAGGTGTCCAGCAGCTGGTTGGACGAATCACAACGCTCAGTCGATTCATCAGCCGAATGGGAGAAAAGGAACTGCCCTTCTACCAACATCTCCGCAAAGCTGACAAGTTCGAGTGGACCAATGAGGCACAGGAAGCATTCGAAGACCTCAAGCGTCTACTATCCACCTCGCCAGTAATTGTGACCCCACGCAAAAGGGAACCACTGTTGCTATACATCTCCGCTACCAACCAGGTGGTCAGCATAGTGCTCGTGGTAGAACGAGCCGAGGAAAACAAGGTCCACGGGGTACAGCGCCTAGTCTACTACCTCAGCGAGGTACTCACGCCAACAAAGCAGCAGTACCCGCACTACCAGAAGTTGGTGTACGGCGTCTTCATGACAGCCCGACGACTGCACCACTACTTCCAGGAACACCCAATCGTGGTAGTCAACGACGCCCCGCTTGGGCATATCCTCAACAATCCTGACGCCACTGCACGAGTCGCGCTTTGGGGGATCGAACTGTCTCCAAGAGACATTACATATCAAAAACGCGACGCAATCAAGTCGCAAGTTGTCCCTGATTTCCTCGTGCACTGGATGGAGAACCAGCTCCCTAAAAAACCAGATATGTCCTACCTCTGGACAATGCACTTCAACGGATCCAAGCGAAAGGACGGAGCTAGCGTAGGTGTCATACTGACATCGCCCCAGGGAGACAAGCTGAAATATATTCTGCGAATGCAGTTCACCGCCTCCAACAATGAAGCTAAATACGAGGCCCTGCTGCACGAGATGAGGATGGAAAAAGCCTACGGTGTCAAGAGGCTCTTAATATACGGCGACTCCAAGCTGGTCGTCAACCAGACAATGCACGAGTGCGACACACTGAATGACAATATAATCGCCTACCGTGACCTCTATGACACACTCGAAGGGGACTTCGATGGTTGCGAGCTATGACACATAGGGCACCAAAGCGATGAAGATGCGGACGCACTCGCCAACATTGGCTGTACCTGCGCCCCCATACCACCTGGGGTATTTCTCGAGCGCATTTGTGAATGCTCCATCAAGCCAAAGGCAGCAGAAAAGAAAACAAGCCTAACGACGGACTCGGGCGTTGTGCCGCCCAATGAGCCAATGGCACTCGATGACTTGGAGCTTGACACAGGACTCGAAGGAACGATGAGCGTCATGATAATAGAGCTATCTTGGACTCAACCGTACATCACATACCTTCTCAGCAAGAGGCTACCGGACGATCCGACTGACGCACGACACATTGCGCGGAGATCCAAGGCATTCGCCATTATTAGCAGCGAACTATACAAGCGCAACATCACAGGAGTACTCCAACGATGCATCTGAAACGGTGATGGAAGAGCTGTTCTCCTCCACATCGATGAGGGGACTTGCGGGCACCACGCCGGCTGTCGTGCCCTTGTCGCAAAAGCTCTACGAGCTGAATTCTACTGGCCTAAGACCATGCGTGACGCCAAGGACATCGTCCAAAAATGCAATGCTTGCCAGCGATTCGCAGACAAGCCACACACACCTGGTGCGGAGCTCCGGCCAATTCCATTGGCCTGGCCTTTCGCGCGATGGGGACTCGACATGGTTGGCAGGCTCCCAAAGTCCTCACGAGGAAGCTACGTCTACCTCCTGGTCACAGTCGACAAATTCACCAAGTGGATAGAGGCCATGTCAGTGACTAACCAGTCGGGATACATCGCAGTCAAGTTCTTCGAGTCCATCGTCTATCTCTTCGGAGTACCACACAACATCATCACGAACAATGGGACAAACTTCACATCCCAGGAGTTCCAGGAATTCTGTGAGAATCTGGGAATCAACATAAGATATGCCTCCGTAGCACATCCACAGACCAATGGTCAGGTCGAAAAAGCCAACGGGCTCGTCTGTGGCGGCATCAAGAAGCAACTCCTCAGGCCACTCGAACAAGCCGCACGCTGCTGGCCAGACGAGCTGCAATCGGTACTCTGGAGCCTACTCACAACTCCAAACAGTGCCACGGGGTACACCCCGTTCTTCATGGTGCACGGTGCTGAAGCGGCGCTACCCGCAGAGGTATGATACAAAGCATCGCGAGTGGTCGCTTACAGCGAGCAGGAGTCAACCCTTGCACTCGAAGACTCTGTCGATCTCCTTGACGAGGCACGAGAAATTGCCGCGGAAAGATCAATGATCTACCAGCAGAACCTGCGCAACTACCACAGCAGAAGGCTACGCCATAGGTCCTTCGTCCAAGGAGCCCTGGTCTTGCGACTGAAACGGCAAGGGCATCTCAAGCTCGAGTGCCCCTGGGAGGGACCATATGTGATTACATAAGTAATTCCAGGTGGCGTCTATCGCCTTAAGGATTTTGAGACAGGAGTCGCATACCCCAACCCCTAGAACGTCGCACAACTACGACGCTGCTACCCTTAGTCGTCTTTTATTTTTACATTGCAAACAAGGCTACTCAGCCAAGGCTACTTAGCCACACATTGTACCCCGTACTATCCTGCGAATAAATAAAGCTAAGTGCCCTAAAACTCCGTGTTCCTTTTATTTTTGCAAATTATCCACTCGGGGGCTGCGCCACCCTATACACTTCTGTTCTACGAATTAACGCGATATCCGGAGTAGCTGACGTACTAATCGAAACCCTTGACAAACACCAACCTAGTTGCATCGCACCTGACAGGTTGGCAAGGTGCTGAGATAAACACAAGTCAGGCTAACGAAAAGGAATCGCATAAGTGCAATGCACTCGCAAAACATACACGCTAACAAGCTCTTTATATACATCAATGTCAATCAATTATACACAACATATAGATATGAACTTCACAACACTGGTGCAAGTATGTGCAGGATACAAACTAAACTACTATTGCAACAAAAGAACGTTGGTTTGCTCCTCGAAGAACTCGACGATTTCCTCCGCTGGGCGATCCACCACCTAGTAGTGAGGAACCATATTCCAAGTAGAACCTGCTGGCGGCGCTGGCGGCCCGGCCGCAATTGCTGCAACATCCACATCAGGCTTGTGTAGTCTCACCAGCGACAGAGCAGCCTTAGCACCAGCCACTAACTGTTGCCGTAGACACTCGCGGACCGCACTCAAGTCTTTGAATTTGGCAAGAAGGGCCAGTAGGCTCGACGGAACGACGTCCAGTGGGAACATCGTCTGATAAATATTCCTCAAGCATGATTGTGACTTCTTCGGGAAGTGAAGCACTCGTGAAGCATGATCCTACGGGGTCGCCAGTGCGAAATTGCATGATCATGATCCACCCAGAAGTATCCACTCGCCTGAAGCTGCTCTTGGGTCAGATCATTCATGCAAATGGCAATCCTGTCCTTCTCATCCTGCGCATGGCGTGCACTGACAACTATACCAAGTAAAGGCAAAAGTATGAACACAACGAACTACTGCGGGTGACTACAAGAAAAATATAAGGAAGAAGAAAGCTAACACTTGAATTGGTTGCCCAGCTGCGTCACCTCCCCTAGCAGATATTGCTCTCGGGCGACGGCCTTCTCCGCCCTCGACTTCCATACATCAGTGTTACCACAGAGCACAGGCAGTTCGCGCTCCAACTTCTTCACGCGGTCACGGAGTCGCGAGAGTAGAGACAGTTCATCCACCCTTGAGCGGGACTGCGCCAAAGTATCATCAGCGGATGGCATATTCCGAGGTTCACTCGAAGGATCACTCGATGTGCCCTATCACAAGCCAAGCAAGAGACAATAAGAAGACTAAGGCGATGCATAGACAAAAGACTCGAGTGCATTCAAGCATAATAAAGTTTCAACAGATACACTCACCGAAGGCATGTTCCAAACAAAAGAGATAGGCTATTTAACTATTACAGACACGACTACTAAGGAGCAATTGGTTTCTTCGACTTGGACTTCGGTTTTGGGGGCCTCATCGAGTCTGTGGCACTATCAGATGACATACACTTCCCGCCGGTCCCTGACGCCGCAGCCTTCACCACCTTCTTGGCTCCCTGTATTTCCTCAGAGTACTTCACAACTGTATTGATCAGCTGTGGCCCGTACTTGCCACAAGCAGCTGTTAAAGGAGCAAAGTTCTACCTGTTGGCCATCCGCGTTGACAGGCATTGCTTGGAGACCACAGCAGGATCAACCTCGACTCCATGGGCTTGAACCATGGCGAGTGACAGCGAAGCGCCAGCCGCACGGAGTGAGTTCTTGAAGCCAGCAGGAATTCCTCCAGCAAGGGACTCCACGAGATCATCCATATTTTCGATTAACTCAGCCTTGGGCGCCAGTTCCTCACAGAGGCAACTGAGCACGCCCTTGGCCTTGGTGAGCGTCCCCTGAACGGCAGCCCTGCGATCTTTGACTGCCGAGATGACACCTGCCAGGGCATCATCACGACGGAGTGCCTGGGCATCGATGCTCAGACCGCTGGCATCTACATAAGAATCAAGCATTGGCACAAAAGTCAGCACAACAACTAATCTGAAAGAAGGGACATGATGAAAATTCATATGAGGGAATACCTGACAAAGCCTTGGCAATCGAGAAAAGCTGTTCTTCGAACAACTTCTCCCTAGCTACGATGGAGGCGCGCAAATCTTCTTCGCGTTTCCGCGATTTGTCATGTGCTGCGACTGCCTCATCGCGACTCTTCACCGCCGCGGCGAGCACCTTTTCAAGGGAAGCGGCGTCATGCAGAAGTGCATTATGCTCAGCTGTGAAACAAACAAAGATAGACCGCCAGTCGATTATATCGCAGGGATGAAGAAGAAGAAGAAGAAGAAGAAGCAAAAAACACTCACTTTCAACCATGCGATGGCGATTGTCCAGCATTGCTTGCTGGCGACCCATCGCAAGCACCTGCTCCGCCAAGCGAGCAGCTTTCTTCACAATAAGCTGCGACAAAAGAAACAACAAAGAATCAGCAGATGATAGGAATGATACATTCGACTGCAAAAATCAGAAGAACCAACATTATACATACATGGTCCTCCAGTGACTCCGAAGTTGATTGACTCGCAGTCGTCCGGACAACCATATGATGCTCCACATCGTGTGGAGAACTTGATGAATTATACCCGGAGTGGGCTGCCAATGGAGGGGAATGAATCTTCTTAGCCCCTTTCTTGGCTTTGGAGGTCGCGACTCCAGATTCTTTCAAAATTTGGACGTCTCCAGAAGATTACGACGCCGGCTGACTGCAGAAAAAACCAACATCAAAGAGAATGCAACTCCAGAGAAGAACCAAAAAGAAGACTCGTATACTTACCAATCAAAATTGTCAAAATCAAAGGTTTGATCCCCCGACTCCGACGACGACTCCTTCGGCAGCCGCATCTTCTTGCAGGAAGACGGCACCACTACACTCACAGAAATGGCAGGTATCGACGACTCTGCACCAATAGCTGCACCTTCCGGAGTCGAAGGAGATGATGCATCCAAATCATCACTGCGCGAACACTGGCGAGTGTCCGGACTACTCGACTCAGGGGCTTCCTCCTCCACATCAGATGGGATGGTCGACTCTGACTCGTCCTCTTCCAAGGATTCACGAGGAATAACCCCGTCAGGAAGAAGGGGCATACAGGGTAACACCCTCCAATCCTGCATACGGGAAAGAAGTCAGCACAAGTCAAGAAAACATAGGCATTTGACAATCAAAGCTACTTCGTAGCATAAACATACCTTCAGGAGGAGGATTAGCAGCATCTAATGGAGGTACAACTAGTTCACCAGGGAGCACATCCTTGGCGGTGTACTTGGGGAGCAGTCACACCCTCTTATCTACTTCACTCGCGGAAATGCCATCTGCAGATACGCGAGTGACATCGTCCGCGCTAGCCCACTGGAACATAGGGTGGACTCTGGCCTACAGGGGCTGGACGCGACGGTGCAGCCACGTGCGAATGAGGGCGCAGCCTCCCTCTTCTTTACCCATATGACTCTCGAGGTCGCAGACGTGGTCGTACATCACATATGTCTCCGCAAACTTACTGGACATCACTACATTCTTCTAGGAGTGCTTCCTCTTGCATGGCATCGTGGGATCGGAAGGCACGAGTACGAAGTGGTCTCCGTCGACCTTATGGTCGCGGATGTAGAACCACTTGTCCCTCCACCCTTGGACGGACGCCATGAGTTTGATGTCGAAGTACGTGACGGAGGAGTCGACGTGGATACCGCAGCCTCCTACATCGTAGACTACGGAGCCAGACGCCGACTGGCGCTTCAGCTTTCAGAGGCGTTTGAAGAGACCAAAGTGTGGCTCGATTCCGAGCCAGCACTTGGAAAGAGTAATGTAGCAAGCTACATGGAGGATGGAGTTGGGGGACAGCTGGTGCAGCTGGATCCCATAGAAACAAAGAAGCCCTCTGAAGAAGGGATGTAGGGGCAGCGAGAGACCTCGGATGATGAACGCTAGGAACATCACCTGAAAACCGACAGGAGAACAAGGGGTTACCTCACCACCTGGCATTCGCAAGTTAGCAACTGCAGGAGACAGAACTCCGTCTTGGCGCAGGAGACGGAGCTCAGATGACTTGATCACGGACGCACACCACGTGCCATTGGTGACGCGAGTGCCCGCGCCCTTCTTCTTCTCGGCGGCGGTGCTGGTGCCCGCAGCGACAGAGCTGCCCTTCTTCTTGGAAGCAACAGTGGCGGCGGCGGATTCAGCCGCAACACCTCCTTTCTTCTTTCCCATCCTGCATTGGCAATGCGACCGGAGGAAGTAACTAGGGAATACGCGAAGCTGGTCCAGTGCCGCGAGGAAGATGAAGTCTAGGAAGCAGAGGAGCAGCGGCAATGGCGATAGAGGCAAAGGTAGAGAAAAGAGCAGTGATGTCTACGCACTTCTATTCTGGTAGACAGTTGTTGGGCCTCCAAGTGCAGAGGTTTGTAGACAACAGCAAGTTTTGCCTTAAGTTGATTACCCAAGGTTTATCGAACTCAGGGAGGAAGTGGTCAAAGGTATTCCCTCTCAAGCAACCCTGCAATCAAGATTCAAGAAGTCTCTTGTGTCCCCAACACACCCAATACACTTGTCAGGTGTATAGGTGCACTAGTTCGGCGAAGAGATAGTGAAATACAAGTGGCATGGATAATTATAAGTGGTAACGGTGCTAGAAAATAACTTTATGGCGTGGAAAAGACTAAAGTAAAACTGAAATAAAGAAGGAAGCAGCAAACATGTAATATATCTAGTAGCAAACGGTGTATCAATGCTTAGAAACAAGGCCTAGGGATCATACTTTCACTAGTGAACACTCTCATATAAATATCTTCTCTTTATGATACTACTCTTAACTACTCTCTGATTGAACACTCTAATCGATGGTAGGGCTATAACAGCACACCTTAAAGATTCCTTTCCGCATCTAGATAACCGCACACTGTCACCTTGAGCAGTAGATGGTTCCAACAAACACCACAATTTCATAGAGACATCCAACTCCAAATATAACTCATAACAAGTATTTCTAATCTCTAGCCTAAGTGCCACCATGGTGTGCACACTGTAAACTTCACACATATGGGGAGAGCAGAGATCTAATAAACACTTGAGTAGCAAGGTAGATCTATTACAAGCTCATGATCACAATATGATCATGCATAGAGTCCTCCTCCGTTTCGTATTATGGCACCATGAGTCTTCCGTAAAATAGGAACTTTGGCTTTTGTCCCGTCCAATTCTGAGAATATTCATTTTATGACTTTCCTGGAACCAAAAACAGCAGAAAACAGGCAACTGGCACTGTGGCATCTTGTTAATAGGTTAGTCCAAGAAATCATATGAAAAGTGCTCCAAAGTGTGGACAAAACATAATAAAGTAGATAAAACCAAGCATGGAACATCAAAAATTATAGATACATTTGCAATGTATCAACATCCCCAAGCTTAACTCCTGCTCGTCCTCGAGTAGGTAAGTGATAAAAAGAAAGAATAATTTTTGAGGTGAAATGCACCATCAAAGACTTGATCAAAGTATTTGCAAAACATTCAAAGCTGGGATCATAGTACTTCAATCACAACATGAAAGACAAAGTTCTAGCAATAAGCAAAGAAACTATGATGCAACAAGAAAAGTCACAAACAAAAGATTCATGAATAACAATGCTTTGCAAGACGTTTGTTTGTTTCACATAAAGAAAACATAGAATAATAGTATTTAGCTTGTCCCTCAATAGAGTAGCAAAAATAAATGCCTAGGACACCTTCAAAGTTCATAAGAGTGACTAGATACAATATTTTAAAACAAGCAATATCAAAGTATGCATCAATCAACTAGTCTTGGGACAATGCACATAGAACTAAGAATGGCCACTATGCTCTCAAAGTAGGTGCATACAGGTAGAAGGTGGAGACTCAGTATAATGGTGGAAGAAAGGCCTTCGTAGAAGGAAGTAGAGATTCAAGTTTCATAAAGAGCTTCCAAAAATTATGGTACTTATAGCTTTCAGCTCTCATTTCCCCTATCATAAGCATCTTGAAGTGATTAAGGTTAAAGTGAACAAATTATGGTGTACATGCTTGACGAAGTATAAGTTAGAAATCTCATGTCCCTTGAATACGAGGGTCGCTCCTCATGCTACTCAAGTTTAGTCACCGGTAAGTTCTTGTCATTGTAAGTAAATGTGTATCATAGAGAACCGCCAACGGGGTACCCGTTGCCCGATGATACGGAAGAATCCCCATATCAAAATGACAAGGCAAGCAGACAATGAGCATCTCAGCAATCTTCTTATTTACCATGGGAATATGGTGCTTTTTCTCTCTTTCCTCTTTTCATAATCCCTTTTTTTTTCTTTTTCTCAATATAGGACTCTTTTTTATATAAGAAGAATGCTTCATAGATAGCTCATTATGGTTACGCTGCAGGTTTCCACCATGTCAGCATGGATTAGACCAGCGGCCCAGGCGTTTCTCTAACACATATTCATAACTCCATGGACTTACAAGATCCCCTTTCATTTCACACCGATGACATCCATATACAAAAGAGCATGATATCAACTTGGTACAAGTACCAAGTGCAATGTTGAAAGCGTTCCCCATGAAAGCATGGTTCTGCTAATCCCCAACAAATAAGTGTAAGCATATAAGCAACATAGATGGGCACAATGGTTCAAGTTTATTAAGTGCAAGAAAGTAAAGTGTGCCATCAAGTTCGTGAGAGCTTTAATCACTAACTTTCACATAACAAGTTTAAGTTGGGAGGTAGATAAAACTAGAATTTACTTGGAATAGCAATAGTGCTAATAGGTAGGTATGGTGGACACAAATGGAAAATGTTTTGGTTTAAGGATTGGATGCATAAGAAGAATTCCCTCTCAGTACAAGTTTTTGGCTGGCAAGGCTGGGTAGCAAGTATAAGAGTTGAAGGAAACAAACAAACATACAAGTGATAAAAACAAACATGCAATCTTCCTTGGAAGGACAAAAGATCTTAACTAGAGAATACTAAACTTATGAGCAAATCAAGAAAGAAAGATGATGAAATTATTTTTTCTTTAGAGTACTTCTATCTTTTTCATTCAACTCTCAAAAATAGTGTTGCTACTAACCAAGCCAGGTTTGCCAAAACCAACTAAATTAACTCAATGATCCCAAAGTGCTACCAATACTAACAACAAGATCAATCATATAACCACGAATTGAAAACTAATATAAGTTATGCAAAATAGTAAATGATAGAACTTCTCATTAATATTCCATAACGACAACTCACACCAAGGGATACATATCTAACGAGAGAGGGGACACTTCCATAATGCAAACCATCCTACATGATAACTTCTCTATTCATGATATGATTCTACTAAAAAAGGTAAAAAGATAGAAGATAGTGATGTGATACCGCAGCACTCCCCCAAGCTTGGAACAAACCAAGGGGATGCCAAACCTGATGACGAATTACTCCTTCGGTGGTGGTGGTAATATTTTCTTAGTTGACGTGAGGAAATCTTCCAGCATCTTGCGAAGCCTATTATTCTCACATTGAAGCATGTCCACCTTCCTCCTCAAATCTCGATACTTATCGCAGAACTCATTAGTGACTCGTAAAGCTTCCATTGATGGAGGACAAGAGACTAAAGGTACCAACCCCATCTTGGGGTCTTGGAGATCTTCCTCCATAGGCTCCTTCCCCTTATCCTTGGCGGATACCATTGTGCTTCTAAACTTTCAAGAATAGCTCCTAGCGGAAACAGATCGAAACAAAAACACGATATACGAACCTCGGTAGATCCAGGGGTTATATATTACGAAGTTTCAAAACAAAAGGAAGGTACTAGGAGAAAACGAGTCGGAGACGGAGGCTGAGGTGGCCACACCACCTGGTGGCGCGGCCAGGGGTGGGCCCGCACCACAGGGTGGTGTGAGCCACCCTGGCTCCGTTTCCGCCCCTCTTTCACTTTGTAACTTTCCTTATTGACTAAAAACTACAAAAATATAGTTGGATAGTGTTTTCACAGAACTTTTCTTACCAGAACTCTTACCTATTCAAAAACGGAGTCCGCAGGTCTCTGAATTTGTTCCTTGATAAATTTTTCCGGAGTTATAACTTGAAAGGCATCAACATCTTCATTGTAAGAATCTCCAGCAATATAGTGCTTGAGTCGCTGCCCATTCACTAGTTGTGTAGTATTATCTTTTAAAGAAGAAATTTTTATTGCTCCCGAACGGTACACTTCTTCAATAATGAAGGGTCCTTCCCATTTTGACAGTAGCTTTCCTGCAAAAAAAATCTGAGACGAGACCTATACAATAGAACTTTCTCACCAACATGAAATTCCCTATTAAGTATTCGCTTGTCGTGCCATCTTTTAACTTTTTCTTTAAAGAGCCTAGCATTTTCATAGGCTTCACTCCTCCATTCATCTAAGGAACTTAAATCAAATAATCTTTTCTCATCTACGAGCTTACAATCTCTATTGAGTTCTTTAATTGCCAAGTAAGCTTTGTGTTCTAATTCTAAAGGTAGGTGACAAGCTTTCCCTTAAACCATTTTATACGGAGACATCCCCATAGGGTTTTTGTAGGCAGTCCTATAAGCCCATAAAGCATCATTCAACTTTTTAGCCCAGTTTTTTCTAGATCTATTAATAGTATTTTGCAAGATGGATTTAATTTCTCTATTTGATAACTCTACCTTCCCACTTGTTTGGGAGTGATAAGCTGAAGCAATTCTATGATTAACATCATATTTAGTAAGGGTCTTTCTAAAACCACCATGAATGAAATGAGAACCCCCTTCAGTCAAGAGATACCTAGGCACTCCAAACCTCGGAAAGATAACATCCTTAAGCATTTTTAGAGAAGTCTCCCCATCAGCACTCTTCGTAGGAATGGCTTCTACCCACTTAGTAACATAATCAACGGCAGACAAGAATATGAGTATAACCTTTAGAGGGAGGAAAAGGACCCATAAAGTCAAATCCCCAGCAATCAAAGGGTTTAGTAACTAGAGATTAGTTCATAGGCTTTTCATTGTATCTAGAAATATTACCAACACGCTGGCATTCATCACAAGATAAAACAAACTTTCTTGCATCTTTAAAAAGGGTAGGCCAGTAGAAACCTGATTGTAGCACCTTTTGCGCAGTTCTATCTCCTACATGATGTCCTCCATAAGCACTACCATGACATTTAGGCAATATCTCCTTTTGTTCATATTCTGGAACACATCTTCGCATAATACCATCCACTCCTTCTTTATATAAGTGTGGGTCATCCCAAAAATAATGCCTCAAATCATAAAAGAACTTCCTTCTTTGCTGAGCTGTAAAAGTTGGAGGCAAATACTTAGAGACAATAAAGTTAGCATAATCAGCGTACCAAGGGCTCCTTCGTGATCTTACCCCTACCACAGCAAACTGTTCATTTGGAAAACTATCATTAACAGGCATAGGGTCAAAGGAGATATTTTCCAATCGAGATAAATTATCAACTACAAGGTTTTCAGCACCTTTCCTATCAACTATATGTAGATCGAACTCTTGTAAAAGCAGCACCCATCTAATAAGCCTAGGCTTAGCGTCCTTCTTCGACATAAGGTACTTAATAGAAGCATGATCAGTATGAATGGTGACTTCTCCTGCTTACCTGGTGCCAACCGTCAGGTGCCTCCCAAGGCCGCAACTTGGGTTTGGAGCTGGACCGGGCCACTGCCTCGCGCGTCGCCGTGGCACATCTTGTTTACAGTACCCCGGCCAAGAACATGAGGGCAGCAGAAGCTGTCGTCGCAGAACATAGCCATCTGGAGGGTGATGAGCTGCGACGCCAACAGGCACGCGTCCAGCTCCTTATGGCTATAGCCAATAGGAAACATGCCGCGGCAGGCATGAGCCTCGGGGGAAATAGCAAAAACCTGCAGCCTCGTCACAAGGAAGAATAACCGTCTGCATGGCGGATCAACTGCTGGTGGGAAAAATCCGCATGAAGCTACCAGCAGGAACCACGACCCGGTTGACGAATTCGAAAGAACCAACGCACCACCAAAGTCCCACCTCTCAGGACGGATAGGCCCGCCCGAGCCGGAGGAGCCACGAGACGCGCACGCACGCATCGACCTACTGGTCCAGTCACACATGCTGGAAGAAAAATGCCCGGCTGGCCCAAGATGTTTCGGACCGTGCATTCGGAACGAACCATTTCGAAAGGGATTTTCTCTCCCAAGGGACATGCCAAAGTACAACGGCACGGTCAAGCTGGAGGACTAGCTTGTGGATTACACCACCGCTGTGGGCATCGCGAACGGCAACTGCCGGGTGGACGTGCGCTACATTCCGCTCATGATCCTCGACTCAGCCAGGACATGGCTGAATAGCCTCCCCAAAAACAACATCAATGCTTGGATCGATTTCGAGTAGGCGTTAGTTCGCAACTTCATTGACACCTACAAGCGCCCCGGCCGCCTTGGTGAGCTCGCCCTGTGCGTTCAAGCCAAGGATGAGAGCAACCTCTCCTACATCACCCGGTGGACAAGCATGCATAACTCTTGCGATGGGGTACGCGAGCACTAAGCAATCGACTTCTTCATCAATGGCTCAAGCATAAGCTTTGCCGGGTGGAGCCCAATAACATGGCCAATACGATGGAGATCACGGACAAGTATGGCACCATGAACACGGTGATAAAAAGGTCCATCTGGCTGGATGACACTACAAGAAAAGTTGGCTTTTACAATGGAAAATTTTCGTGGTTGAAGGCCCATTTTTCGTTGCTAAAAAGTCTTATAGGACGGATGCGCATCATGGTAAAAGCCTAGTCACAAAAGAATCTACCACGGTTTTTTTCCTGACCATGGCGGATCGCACCCTTCAGCCACAAAAACTTGTTCCGTCGTAGATCAATTCGCCAGCCGCGTTGACTGCTGACGCCATGCAAAATGCCACGTGGCAAACACCGTTAACGACCAGTTACCGCCGTTAACGGCCACGGAAACCATGGTAGAAGACCGGCCCAGCCAAGGCCTACTAAATTCTCACTAGGCCGGCCCATCAGGGGAGCCCAATAAGAAGATGGCCCGTTACTGTTTTGTCTTACACTGTTTGAAATGGGCCCAAAGTTACAGCCAACTATGGCCTGTGAACTTTCAGGCCCAATATTGTTTCGGCCTAAAAAAGGCCCATGATTGTCCAACACTCTGCAGCCCATTAGGAGCCCGCGCCAAGTCACTCCTGTACATTTAAGGCACGCGGGCGGCCCATCACTGTTTATCGCAACCCATCGTGGGCGGCCTACTAACGGCCCTTGTCTAAGATGGCCCATTATTGTTCAGGCATGTTACTATCTTGACCTTTCACTGTTCTAGGCTTTACCTGTTCAGGCCCACAAGTGGCTCTTTACTGCTTTAGTCTGGTAAATGTGTTGTCTGTTACTGCCCTCGTCTGGAAATTTCTCGGGCCGTTACTATTCTGGCTTGTCACTATTCTGGCCTTTCACTGTTGCAGCCCTTTACTGTTGAGGCCAGCTACTGTTTTGGCCTGTTACTATTCTGGGATTTCATGGTGTCATGCATGTTACTGTGATGGGATGTTTCTGTTACGGCCTGCTACTGTTAAGGCCTATTACTATTATGGCCTGTTGCAGTTATGACGTGTTACACTTACGGCTTGTTACCATTACAGCCTGTTACTGTTACATCTAGTTAAACTTATAGGTCGGCCCATTACGTTTATGGTCTTTTTACAGTTTCGACC
The DNA here is from genome assembly GCA_023614405.1 of Avena insularis. NCBI lineage: Eukaryota > Viridiplantae > Streptophyta > Magnoliopsida > Poales > Poaceae > Avena > Avena insularis. The sequence continues at coordinate 2,225,998 of JAJUPC010000016.1, read as the reverse complement.
TTTTCTGAAGCCCATGATAATATCACAAAATGTTTATATAATCCAGCATTTTTTAATGTTCATCGTCGGCCGAATACACGACAGGCCAATAACAAAGCACGATATTGTTCCCTAATCGACATGCTTGGCGTAGTTACCGTAACGACTACCGCATATGTGGACAGCATCAACTAAATGCTGGAGTTATCTAGATATTACATCAGCCGCAAACTTCTTAAAATTATTACATATTATCAAATCAAGGGAAAGAAAAATCGGCATTTCAAATGACAATCAAGTTGATATCAGAGTCCTCAATTGATCACCTACATCTTCCTTTGAGTGTTATAGCTACATTGGAGGAGACATGATCTTGCAGCCCCCTCTTTGGTGGCGATAGCAATAACTGCACCCTGAAACTAAGTAATAACAAGTTAATACATCAAACAAGATAAACTACTCATTTGACTGATATGATAGGAGCTATGATCTAGAGTTTACAACTTGTCAATGGTTCAATTATTGACCAACACGTCAAACAAACAGGACAAGCAAGCATGCATTAAATGAGTGTGCCTACCGTGAAACGAGCAGTCAAAAAATGTGTGTGTGTGGCTTAGAATTTCAGCAAAAATAAACTAGCCAGGTCATTTCAACAAATATATATGGAAGCAGTTCTATACCCTAAAATGCAAGATACCTCAGGTGACTCAGACTTTGCGCTGAGACACAAAATGGCATGTAGTTACTGTCATAGAGAAGAATGAACTAGGTAGAAATTATAACAGCATCATACGAGAACTTGTAGAGCAGGAACGCAAACCACGACAGAACTATATATTGTAGAGGATAGTTATGTCGTGACTTAGGACGAAGCAGACCCAGAACCAGATGCAAGATATAATGGCGTCGCTCGTGAACCTGTAGAGCAGGACAAACAAGCATTAAACAAGTGTGCCTAGAATGAAATGAGCAATCAAACAAAGTGTTTCTTAGAATTTCAACAAATATAAACAAGCGAGGTCATTTCAGCTAATATAATATGGAAGTAGTGGCATCTCCTGGAATGCATAACGAGGTGACTTAGAATTTGCGGTGAGCTACACAATAGCATGTAGTTACTTTCATAGCTAAGAATCAACCAGATAGAAATTATAATGGCATCATAAGAGAACATCTAGAGGAGGAATGCAAACCACGAGTGAACTACATAGTAGAGGATAGTTATGCCATTGTCAGGACGAACCAGCACCAGATAAAGAATTAATGGCATCCCTTGTGAACCTGTAGAATAGGCTATGCAAACCAACATGTTCATTGTTCCATTTTGAGCTATATGCAAGGAAAAGGAAATAGTTAGTGATGCAACTTTTGAAGAAGCAGATGGCAACAACAAAATTATAATTGAATTAGTACGAAGAGTTTAAACGGCTACTACAGGATAGCAGAACGATGCCAAGGAGGAATAATAGCAGCAACTGATCTCAGGACCAACCAGATATAGAGCAGGGAATCCACACTAATATTTTCTGCTGACTTCAGATTTTGCAAGAATTACACGGTAGCAGGCAATTACTGTTGTATGGAGTATCTAAGAACATGTGTATGACAAAATAACAGACATGTCCATGACTTGAAATTTGTAGAGCAGCGCATGCAAACCAACATCTCTAATGACCTTGTATGTACTAGCACGAAGAACAGGAATGCCCACTGACTTGTAATGTACGAGTACGATGACAAAATGCAGTTCACTGTGACTGGCTTGAACCTGCTATACTGGTGACAAAACAAAAATGAGTTGCAGATTTGGTTAACCTTGGTCGGAGAGGCGTCTAAGCATCGTCGGTATCGTGCGGGTGACGCCCAGGTCACCTAGGGTGTTGCGGTTGTGGTGGCTATTGGCGTCGGGGAAGCAGATCTTGGGCGGTCGATGCTGGCTTGAGCGTGGTGGACGAGAGCGTCGTTGAGGCACATCCAGTGCACTGAACGGTGACGGCTGAGCAGCTGGTCTAGAGCGGTGGACATGGAACTCCTTAAACTAGATCACATCTGGTGTACACCGGTGAAGCGGATCCGGTACGGTTGGGTAGCTTTCGGCGGCCGGGAAGCAGATCTGGGCGGTCGATGACGCCATCGGCATGGTGAACGAGTAGTGGCAGAGAGACCCGGTGCGGTTACCTAGCATACCACTGCTTGATGTAGTATACTATAGTCATTGACATAACACAAATGAAACACCGTTCACTAGTATTACATCCCTCAGAGTGGTACAACAGAAACACAGCAGGTCCAAGACATGACTATAGATTACAACTCGACTCTTTACAAAAGATCCAGAGAACACTCTAGGTTAAAGAGAGAGAAAGAACTTCTTACAAAGAAGAAATAGAAATAATAACTCAGAACTATGTAGTAACTAAGACTAGCATCTAAACTATTTGGCTTGGCATTACTGCTATTGCAATGCTCTACAGAAATAGGTTTTATGGCTAGAGAATCTACTCCTATCTAAACTAAAACTTTATATTCACTTCAGCTGATGTATATGTTGACTTTATTGAATAACTTTAGTTGTCGATGATGGTTTCTTGAGCAGAAATTATTGTTAACATCGTCTTCAACAGCTTAGAACCTAGCAAGGGTTAAGAAGGTACAGTTGAGTATGAGCGTACTCAGCATGTTCACTAAAAAGGAGTGTATGATGCACTATCTCTACAGCCAAGGACCATAGGTCGTAGGCAATGCAAGTTTTCGTAAGCATTTCTTGAAAGGTTGCTTTTATTCTGAAAACTATGTCCGATAGACTTCAAGGTTGACTAGAACCTTTGTGGGGTTCCTTTCCTGCTGCATTCGTAGCTCCATCCCGGAACAGGGAGTAAAATGTCATAATTCTTACACTCTGCAAAGGTGCGTCAGTTTTCCCATAAGAGACCTTAGCCTTGTTGCACAACTAAGCCGTGAGCTTGTCCACACTTCCCTTGTATGGGGCCCAATCTAAGATCCAAGCCAGTACTGCCCTCTCCGCGACCCCGCATGAGACAAGATCCCCTGAGACAACTACCATGGTTACTCTTTGGGTAGCCTCTTGGAAAATCCGTACATAGCTCTGTCTGGCGGTGACCATCAAGTATGGTGAACTCAAACCCGGACAGAGATGCACGGATAATCTAGACACCAAGATTATGGGGAACTAACCGATCCCACCCATGTGCTGGATTCTCTGGAACTCCATGAGAAATCAACAGCTTCATGATAAGGTCATCCGTCCATGCGAAAGGGAGAAGATACAGCTGACTTTCCCGTCCCATTCCAACTCTTATGGTTGACGCATAATATACGGCGCTAGAATCACTGGAGACATTGGTTGTTAAATCCTAGATATGATGTTCCTTTACCACTTGAACTATATCAATAGATTATTACCATTTGGTAAATAATCCATAATCATATTATTATGAAAATAGTGTTTTCTGACCTTTTTGAAATGCAGGTGATGACAACATTTGAGTTACAAGCATTTGATAGAAAATAATGAAAGGACATGAGCAAGTTGTGAACTTACCTTTTGTGATTGCAAAATTATGCACTTACGGTCTTCGAGATACTAGAAGATCCAAATTCTGAAAGTAGCATCATTGGTTCGGTAAGGACTAACGTTTAAATACGCAAAATGCAATTATGCATAAGTAATGTAACGCGGTTTAATGAACGCGAATGTGTGGAACAATCGTTGGTCCGGTAAGGACTAATGTTTAAGGACTAATCTAGGGTTGGGAGTTTGTGATGAGTTCTTTGGAATGAGTGGTACTTTTATATTAGCTTTACACATGTGCTTCTTGTTAAGGCTTGTGAGAGTGTGTGCAAAAATATGTAAGTATAACAAGTAGTATACAATACTAAAATATTCAAATGGAGCATGGTATCTGAAATATTTCTTAAACAAGATTAAGAATCAATTACGGCTTTTAGAAAAAATATGCAAGGATTACTTTTAATATTTATTAAAATAGGTAGATCTATTTTAACTTCATTTAAACATCAATTGACCTTGTTGTTACACTTTTAGACTTTAAATAAATAATGCTAAAAGAAATAGTAAAGATTTATATATTTTTAATGAATTAAAATAAAATAAAAGAGTTTAAATAAGATTTATTAGAACTTTAACTTTTATTTAAGAAATGGAACATTTTTAATGTGTGGAATTTATTTTGGTGAACATTTTGGTATATTATAGGTATTTTTGTGATTTTTAAATAATAAGATATGAATTTTATAAGTTCAATCACTCCATAAATACTTAATGAATAATAATTATTATTTACGTGATACCAGAATTCTATGAAACAATTTTGTACATGTAGATTTTATTTTTCTAAGAATTTTGGTATATTATTTATATTTTTCTCATTTACCATTATTAAAATATTAATTTTCAAAGTATTATTACTTATAAAAATCTTTATTAAATAATAAATATTTAAATATTTATCACAATAATATATGCAGAAAAAGTTAAATTTATAGGTTTTATTTTTCTGAGCATTTTGATATATTATATACATTTTTCTGAATTATAAAATAAAAGATATTTTATTTCTAAGATTTAATCATCTTCCTAAATTAAAAATTAATATTAAATGTTTTATTGCGTCAGTACTGATGTCAGCATGGCACATATGCACGGTATAGTCTTTTTATACCCAGTCTAATCTACCCCAAGCCACTGACTAGTGGGCCACTGGCCACGTCACATTCCAGGTATTTATAACAATAATAGATATTATAAAAAGCAATAATTATGAGACCAGTGTGATGTCATGCTGACGTCAACAGAGAATGATCCTCCAGATCGTGCATCAATCTCTCGGTCAGGGGTTTGCGGCCTCGTGGGGATGGTTTGGTTAGGTGCGGACGACCACGTCAAATCGGCTGATAGTCGCGCAGCCGGTTTTTGGTCGCCGGAGCACAGGCGACAACGGCGGCGAACGGCGGGGATGAACCAGAGCGAGAGAGAACAAGCAGGGAGGTGCCTGAGCATAGTTGGCTCACCGGGATGCCGTTGGTGTGGTCGGTGAAGCGTAGGAAGGTCAGACAACGGAGAATCGACGACAACAACGACAGACGGCAAAGCTTGAAGCTCGATTCCACGCCACTCATGGAGCTCCTGCTTGTGTGGCTCATCGGAGATGAACAAGGACACGCCGGTGTTTCCAGCGGTGGCCTCGGCGATGGGAGGGATGGTCGGAGATGGCTGGAATGACGGTGAGCCGTGGCTAGGGTTTCGGCGGAGAAGGGGATTGCTCTAGAGGGCATGAGAGGGACTGAGATTGGTATGAAGACGTAGAGGATGACGCGGCGGTCTTATCTTCTCCCCCCAAGGACGGAGGCGAGCATCACAACACGGCGGAGGATCGACGGTAGCCGCGCGGACACGCAGCTGCTTCCAGCAGGAGAGGAAGACGACGAAGTAATTTTTGGAAAAAAAAACCTGGCGCATTTTCAAACTCAACCCGCAGTCCATCAACTGCCCCACCTATCAGCAAAATAGAGAGGAAAGTTGGGCTACTGTTGCAGGCTAGTGTGGGCGGTTTCTGCTACTTGTGGGCATAGATAGAGGAAAGACAAGTTGGGCTAGGCCAGAAATACTTCTGTTTCATTTTTTATTTATTTCTTATTCTGTTTTCTATTTCTCTATCTATTTAAAGTTTGAATTTGATTTGCAATACTTTGTGAATATGTACTGAACAGTTTGTAAATTCTTGGGTGCTTGAAATTCTGTAAAAATATGATACAAACTTATTTATAGATTATTAAGTCTTGCTTAATTATAAGCTTTATTATTCCTATGGTGATTTCAACTTTATTGTTCTCCACACTTGGAGATTTCTCTAATTATGTTCTACTTGAATAATATTGTTTAGAATTATCATTGAAACATCTTGGTTAATTCTTTATGTATTATAACAATCATTAATGATGATGTTCACTTTCTAGTGGTTATCATGAGCTTTGAGGAATTTAATGAACTCACATCCTATTTTGAATATGGATGAAGGTTAAAGACTAAGAGATATTCCCTTCATGTTATGTGACCAGGAATCATATCTCACCTAGAATAAGCTATTGAGACTTCTTTTTAAGGTGATCTTGATAGTTTATAAAACTTGGTTTCTGTTAAGGTTTATGATAATAAAGCAAACAAGGCTTTCATCCATAACACTCATCTAGTTCTCTAATCATGTCTTGGAACCTTTAATTATCCAGGAGATATTGATTGATGGTTACCTAGGAACAGGAAATGGTTTCACTATCCATTTGATTCTAGGGTTTTGAATAATGAAGTAGACATGGGTCTTGTCATGGTTGCATGTATAACTAGCTAAAGGTTTCTAAAGAATTCTTACCTCAATACTTCACTAAGATTATCTTGAAATAAGAAATTCCTTTCCTAAATATACTCTATAAATCTCTCTTATCTTATTCCCAAAGATCACATCTTCCTGAATAAGACAATCATCTGACTCCACCATATTCATCATCATATGATGACATGGTCATGCCACGCCAACACTACTGCATTATTACTACTAGTATATAACTCCTCTTAATTAACTACCATTGATGGACCTATCAATGTAGCTACTGCTAACTCCATCTATTAACTTCCTTAACTCCATCTTGCAACTTCTTCCAAGGCTTGCAAGATTATAGTTCTCTCTATATATTACATGTGATAACAATCCTCTAGAATAGGTATGGTACTACCCCCATAATACAAGTTTGTTTTTGTATTAGCTTGATTAAACTACTATGCCTCCAGCTAATCCATACAACTCATATTTTATAGTCCATCAAACTCTAGCTTGACTTCTCATGATCAAGCTAGATGACTCAGTTTACCAGGGCTTGCCTAATTTAGTATACTCACAACCCTACTTCAACACCTGAGCGTCCATCCTCAATTGACTTGAGAATCATGATCACCAACCATTTATCATGCTTAGCTTAAGCTTCTAATTGTTTGATCAAGATCCATTAACACTAAGTAATAGACTTGTACTTATCTCTCCATAAGAGTTATCTTGTTAAGGAAACTTACTTTTAAGTTTATACCTACTTGACTTAACAAGGTTATTACTTGATACTCTAACACTACTAGCTTTCGCATGGCTCCTCAAGCACTAGTTACTTCTTGGGCTTAAATACTTCTCCTAGTGAACTCATAAGTGAATTAACTCCTCCGACATCAGTTGGTTTGATCTCCACCAGAGATCACATTCCATTGATGATGGAACACCCTACCATAACTAGTTCCTTCCTCTTATTAATTTACTCCAGGGCTTTGGAAGGTCAATATAATAGGGTAAAGCTAAAGGTCAATATGTGCTAAATGGTCTTGGCTTGACTTCCTTTCCTACTCTATTTGTAATAAGAGTTAGTGTTTAGAAACTACCATGATTCTCATGGTAGGAATAACTATGGCAAGCAAGTATATCAAGATTTAGTTATGGGTTTCTTTACTTAAGTTATCTACTTAACTTAGTATTCAGGGTTTGTTGTAGGTAATACCTTGATATCATTTTTAGAACATTAAGTATTCATCATTGAGTTGTGATATGGAATATCATGCCATGATATCTAGGAAATCAAGTACTCCTTATTAAGTAGTGTGTTGTGACTTAGTTTTATTACATTTGATCTACCCTTAGATCGAATTATATTCCCCAAAGATAAGGTTTTAGCAAAGGTCATATTGAAACTTATCGCAGTCAACTTGATGATCTACTTCAGTTCCACCAAGTTAAGAGAAGCTTCAATCACTTTGACAAGTTTTATTTAAAAGTGTGGAAATTTTCCGGATTTTCTATGCATGAATGCAATGCACACACCATATCTCAGCTTGTTTCTAAGCTCTAATGTTGGGGTGTTAAAGACTCTCCCCCTTAAAATAAACTTCTTCCCCGAAGTTCGTACTCTCTTACATGTTAGAATGAGGAATTGACTTGTGTTGATCACGGCATTTCTTAACTCCATTGTGATCATAATTGGGGATAATTTTAGTATCCCGTATCCATATCTTTTTCCTTGAATTCTATTTATACTTGGCAACTTCCAACTATCGTTCATAATTTTTTTTCTATGGTTTATGTTACTATAATCCCTTGGATTATGTCCTTACAGTCCTATCTAAGATTGGTTTTGGACACATTTCATCCATTCTGATCAGGTTTTCCTACTACTTAACAATAGACTATTTTAGTAGGCTCTCCTCCTTCTTGAGGACAACTTATCAGCTGTTTTCCCTTTACAACTAATCTACTCGGGTTAAGCAGTTAGGTCTACTTTGGTCCTTCCACTAGTAGAAAAATGGGCATCAATACCGGTTCCAGAGGCCCTTTTGTACCAGAAATGCAACTGGTACAAAATATTCGGGACAAAACCCTTTGGTACCGGTTCCTTACGAACCGGTATTAAAGGGGCCTCCACGTGGGCACCCAGCAGACCTCAGGGCTAGGGACCTTTGGTACCAGTTTGTAACACGAACCGGTACCAAAGGTTGGCAACCGCGGCATAGAAAGTGCATAAATCTCTGTCGCGGCAGAGAATCAAGGGTTTAGGGTTTTAGGTGGGGTTTAGGGGTATCAGACCGTTTCATCGTACGAGGATCGCGTCGATGCACCAGAAACGCGCTTGGGTTTAGGTAGTACATGAATATCTAGGTGATGCATATCAACTTGGTGCATATAATATAACACATGTAATTGAATAAGATCACAAAATTAAGAAGTACATGCATGAAGATCGATCTTCATGCATAGTGGTACTCTCAGAGGCATACTATCTATTACATGTAGCATAGTGGTACTCTCCGAGTCAAACTATATATTACATGTATATCTTCATTCATAGTGGTACTCTATGAAGTTAGGTATGACGTCCCGAAGGAAAAATCCTGCCAATTCCTCGCCAATTGCTTTGAAGCGGTGCTCAATTGAGATCTTGTCCCGCCTTCTTGCCAACTGTAAAAGAATGAGATACAAATGAATACATGAGCTATGTGTGTATATATATATATCAAAATCACAATCAAACAATTATGACTAAAACCCAGCACAAGTTATGGTAGCAAAATAAATTTGTGAATATTGTTTTCGTACCTCTCTATTTCTTTGATTATTCATTCTCTCGCTAAAAATCTTGTGGATATTTTCGCAAATGTAGTATCCACATAGATTAGTCCCCTTTGGTTTTTTCGCGCATTTCTATAAAAGAATATAATTCAATCAAACAATAATCAAGTATGATAGAGGTGTGTGGACCTAGGTAGTACTACTTACTTTGTTTGCACGCCATATCAGCTTCTGCTTCCATCCACCGGCCGGATCTTCCTCGATGAATTTTTTCCATACGTTGCTCGACAAAAGAAAATGCATAAAAGAGTTATCAATTTTTTGCTATCAGGAAATTAACGAAAAAACCGATAAGAATTAAAATTACTTTTTGAGCATATCAAAAGTCGTCTTGTATAGTATAGGCTCTTTGGTTAGTGAGTCAAAGACTTCAACTTCTCCATCGTACTCTTTGGTTAGTGATTGTATAACTGAAAAAGTTCACAGAAGTCAACGCTCACAGAGTATTCTTGGAAGTAGTGTTCATCCTTAACTCACACCATGATAGCCTCGATCCCTCTCTTTGTAGCATTAGTGTACCACACATGCAAATTACGCATACTTGTTGGTAGCGACCTGATATTCTCGACCAAATCTTTCCCTTGAACAAATTTATATGCTACTTCAGCGATGGGGTAATCAGTTGTGTTTTGCCGAGAACTTTGAACGGCCTTCTCGTCAAACACCTTGAGAGGGGGGACCGATTGAACGGGTTGTTCTCCGAGATGGTGCACTTGTTTCCTTTTTATACCCGAGACCACCGATTTATCGGGTTTTTTCGCATCCACCATATCGTCATACGACCTTTCAATAGAACGCCTATAGTCAGATGACGGCGATGGTACAGGGTCATATAGATTCTCAACGGTACGCACAACTTTCACCGGATCTAGAGTCTTCTCAAAAGGTATCTCTGGCACTTTCTTAGCAAAATGTTTTTCCACCTCGGACTTAGAGGTTTCGATGCATTCCTCGATAGTTTTTTCCCAAGGTAACTTCTCAATAGGCGGCAGTGGTTTCTCCTCGCTAGGTCTCTTCCTAGGCGGCAGACCGTTTGGCTTAACGGGCGCAGTCTTATGCGGAGGATCTCGAGATGGTGGACTCGCGCTGGGGTCCCTCTCAAGCAGGTGTGGACTTTGCTGCTTGTGTGGACTGCTACCAGGAGGAGTCGATGGCCATTGATGCTCATGCGGAATTTGCTGCTCATGTGGACTGCTACAAGGATGAGTCGGTGGCCTTGGCAAAAGGACGATGTATTTCTTGGACCATAGGGCGAAACCTCGCTTCACATCAGCCAATGTCTTCTCCTCGTCACCTCCAGGAAAATCAAGATCCACTGTTTCATAACCCGAAACAACATCATCCACCCCGGCACGAACACAACCAGCTGGAATGGGCATATGATGGTGCGTTGATCCTTCTTCAATTGGGTAAACATAGCCGACCGCCACCTTAACGAACACGGGGTAGCTCGCAATATGTCTTCTCCATGACATAATCCACGGGGTAGCTTTCTCCACATTCATGATGCGAGGAACCCACACTACTTCTTCACTGAGATGGGGCGGCATCGGCTTGAGGATCTTGTAGAAACAGCGGCTGATTAGGTGCCCTCTGATTTTTCTCAAGCACCTCCACTTTATTTATCAATTCCGCTAACCTACATGACTCCTGCTTCTTCTTTCTCGAACGGCTTCTATAAGTCTCAGCGCACTTCGGCCACGCTTCCTTCATGGTGACACCTGGGAGGGCTCGTATCCGTCCAACGTGTTCAAGATTCCCTAGAGCGAGTGTCAGCTCATCATTCTCTCTATCGGGAATGTACTCTCCCTTTCTAACCTTTTCAATTGCATCTATAAGCTCCATCATGATTGCTTCTATTTTTCTCTTCCATTTTCCCTTTGCAACGATCTTCCCTGTCTTTGGGTCCAACCCTGCCCCATCCGCGAACAACCAGAACTTGGACCGATCGGGCCAGTCCCATGTTTGTGGAGTGATTCCTGCCTCCATTCGTTTAGCTTCAAATGCTATCCACTTTGAAATGGCAGTCTTGTATCCACCTGACCCCAAATGATGGAAATGTTTCTTCTTTGAAGCATTTTTCGTATTTGTGATTGATCGGGAAACATCAGTAGACGATTTCTTATACCTCTTAAATGCGGGCCAGTGATCTTTTATCTTCACTAGACTTTTAGTGAATACTGGATCTTCATCTTCATATCTGGCCCATAAATATTTCTTCCAGGTCTGGAATTGTGTGGCCATCTTCCTAAAAGTCCATTCCTTGACTTTCTTCTTCTGCCCTTCCGTCATGTCTTCCGGTAGGCTGAAGTGTGTTAGTAGACTGTCCCAAAGAAACTTTTTAGAGTATCATTGACATAACTACCTTGATCCCTTGCGTTCTTCGGCTTATGCCACTGTACAATGCTGATCGGTACATGGTCCCTAAGAAGAACTCTAGCTTGATTTACAAATGTACGGCAGTGCTCCACCGGTTCACCACTATCCTTAAATGCGGTGAGGGCTAACCTACCCTCGCGCTTTAGACGTTGCGTCGGGCCTCGTTGGGTTTTAACATATTTGCTCGATGATCCACAAGGCTATAAGAAAAATAATTCGTTAATAAGTGCAATACAAATAAATCAATGCATCTAGCCTTGATATATAAATATACACCTCGCCGGAGTTTGTTAAGAACACTTCGTTGTCTCATATTTCTTCAGACTCAAGTCCCTCACCGACATCGTTCAGAAATTGTGAGACGAAATCATCGTCATCTCCATCAGGTTCCGGTCCATGGGCACTCTCATATATCATTTTCTGCACCATTTCTAATTGCTCTTCGTCTCGGATGAAGGTGTTGTCCTGCATAACTCAATGTCACTACAAAATTAAGTGGACTTATTTGATTCATCATGTCATGATCATAACAGATTGCTAGATGGATAACACCTCCATTGGCTTTGGCGCAAGGAGCATCGTCGGCTAGGCGGCATGGCGAGGCCATGTGGCATGGCGGTGCGCTGGCTGACGCCTGCCGCGCACGGGCGAGCAGCATGGCGCGAGCATGGCGGCGCAGGCGGCGTGGCGGCGGCCGTGTGGCATGTGCGACAACACGGACCGTACGCGCACACTAGCCGCCTGGCCGCGGCCGTGTGGCGTGTGGCGTGGCGAGGCCAACTAGCCGGTGTGGCGTGTCACGTGGCGAGGCTAGGTGGCGTGGCGTGGCGGTGTCGCGAGGCCATGTAGCCGGCGCGAGCGAGGCGGCGTCGACACTGGACACTGCCGGCCCGCGCGCGCTAGCGAGGCCGCCTAGCCGGCGTGGTGTGTGGCATGGCAAGGCCACCTAGCCGGCATCGCTGGCTAGGCGGTGTGGCATGGCGGCATCGCGAGGCCGCGTAGCTGGCGCGAGTGAGGCGGCGTGGGCATGTGCGGCACGAGCAAGGCGGCATGGGCATTTCGTCGAACACCGTAAGGGCGGTGTCAACGAAGCCACGCAAGGCAGCACCGGCGTTACCGTCTGCGGCGTCGGCGAGGATGGCGGCGTGTCGGCGTGGCTGGGCGGCGGCGTGGCTGTGGACGGTGGCGCGAGCGGGGGAGGGAAAGAAGGGGAGGAGCGGGGGAATTACCTGCGGATGGTGGACGGCGGCGTGGCTGTGCGGAGATGGCGCGACAGTGTGCGGCTGTGCGGAGACGGTGTGGAGGCCAGGCTCGCGCGCGTGTGGCTCACTGGAAAGGAGGCCCTAGGGGGAGAAAATCCCCTAGGGGACCTTTTCTACCGGTTTAGCCACAAACCGTTAGCAAAGGTATTTTTGCTACCGGTTTGTGGCTCGAACCGGTAGCAAAGGTATTTTTGCCCCCGGTTTGTGGCTCGAACCGGTAGCAAAGGTATTTTTTTGTTTCTTTTTGTGTTTCCTTTTCTTTTCTATTTTTTTCTGTTTGTGTTTTCTTTTTTCTATTTCTTTTGTATTTCTTTTTCTTTTCTATTACTTTTTGTATTTATTTTTATTTTTATTTTTCTATTTCTATTTCCTTTTCTTCTTCTTTTCTATTTTTTTCTGTTTCTATTTTCTATTTTTTATTTCTTTTTTTCTATTTCTTTTTCTTTTCTATTTCTTTTTCTTTCCTATTTCTTTTTCTTTTCTATTTTTTTCTGTTTCTATTTTCTATTTTTTTTTTCTTTTCTATTTCATTTTTCTATTTTTTTTTCTTTTCTATTTTTTTTTCTTTTTTTTCTTTTTCTTTTCTATTTCTTTTTCAAACTGTTGGTGGGATAAAGACGCGTGGGTAACCGAGACTAAAGCTGTCGGCAGGATAAGGACGTGTGGGTGGATGCACTGCTCGATGAGATAAAGCATGTAGCGCACAACGCCCTGTCAGAGGAACAAGACAAAGTAGAAGCAGCACCGTGCCTATAAAAGGAGCATCGATACGCCATGACAAGCAGCTCAACAAGCCATCATAGGTAGAGAGAGTTTCATCCCCATGGATGGAGGGTTGGGAAATCTCCCGTGGTGGAGCTTCTCGAAGATGTCGTTGGTCCACACGCCCTACAGCATCTTCGGAAGCTCCGCCTCGGAAAAATTTCCCTGCAAGCCCGTGAAAGACTCCATCTCCTCTAATAGTGCTGGGGAAAGGGTTGGGAAATCTCCTGTGGTGGAGCTTCTCGAAGATGTCGTTGGTGCACAAGCCCTACGGCATCTTCGGAAGCTCTGCCTCGGAAAATTTCCCTGCAAGCCCGTCAAAGACTCCATCTCCTCTAACAGTGTTGGGGAACGGGTTGGGAAATCTCCCGTGGCCGAGCTTCTCTAAGATGTCGTTGGTGCACACGCCCTACGGCATCTTCGGAAGGTCCGCCTCGGAAAACTTTCCCTGGAAGCCCGTAAAAGACTCCATTTCCTCTAACAGTGTTGGGGAAAGAGTTGGGAAATCTCACGTGGCAGAGCTTCTCGAAAATTTCCCTACAAGCCCGTGAAAGCTATTTAACTAGTAAAACAAGCCAACCATCTCCATTGTTAATATATTATATACAGTAAGATCATTACACAAAAATAAATGGGAAAGTGATTTCCATATTGAGATACACAAGTTATGATCCCTATCTAGTCTTCTGAGTTCTTTGTGTGTCTCCCTTTCTTCTGATTGCGACGCAACCATGGACAATCTTCATTATTTAACATGATGCTTTGGTCAGTTCTCACCTTGAAGGGTGGAATATCATCAAACTTACTACAATCTTCTGACATGTCTGTCTTTTCCTCTACTCCAACGATGTTTCTTTTTCCTGAAAGAACTATGTGGTGCTTTGGCTCATCTTATTATAATCTTCTTGCCTTTGTTTTCTTTTTTCGGTTTGGTAGACATGTCCTTCACATAAAAAACCTGAGCCACTTCACTGGCTAGGACGAATGGTTCGGTGTCATACCCTAGATTCTTGAGATCCATTGTAGTCATTCTGTACTGTGGGTCTACCTGTACCCCGTCTTTCAGGTTGAACCATTTGCACCGGAACAAAGGGACCTTGAAATTAGGTCCATAGTCAAGTTCCCATGTCTCCTCTATGTACCCATAATATGTGACCTTCTTCCCATTGTCCTCTGCTGCATCAAAGCGGACACCACTGTTTTGGTTGGTGCTTTTTTTTTATCTTGGGAGAACTTGTAAAATGTATTCCTATTTATCTCGTACCCTTGAAAAGTTGATATAGTCGCAGATGGTTGCTTGCCCAACAAGTATAGCTATTCTTGATCGGTGACATTCATGAGACGTGCTTGCAACCAACCGCCGAAAGTCTTCATGTGTTCTCCATCAATCCAATCTTCACGTTGCTCCGGGTATTCAAAGCGTAAAATATTCTTGTGTTTCACTATGTACGGAGCCACCAAGCTGGAATTATGTAAAACGGTGTAGTGTGCTTGAGTGAAAGAATGTCCGTCCATACACATTGCTGCTTTCTTTCCTAGCGTGCCTTTTCCATGCAGTCTCCCCTCATAGCGCGATTTAGGAACACCGATCGGCTTAAGGTCAGGAATAAAGTCAACACAGAACTCAATGACCTCCTCTGTTCCATAGCCCTTGGAGATGCTTCCTTCTAGCCTAGCACGGTTATGAACGTATTTCTTTAAGACTCCCATGAATCTCTCAAAGGGGAACATGTTGTGTAGTAATAAAGGACCGAGAACGTTAATCTCTTCCACCAGGTGAACGAGGAGATGCGTCATAATATTGAAGAAGGATGGTGGGAACACCAACTCGAAGCTGACTAGACATTGAACTACATCCTTCTGTAAATTTTGTAGAGTTAGTGGATTGATCACCTTCTGAGAAGTTGCATTGAGGAACGCACATAGCTTCACAATGGGTACTCGAACATTTTCTGGCAGAAGCCCCCTCAATGCAACCGGAAATAATTGTGTCATAATCACATTGCAGTCATGAGACTTTAGGTTTTGAAACTTTTTCTCTGACATGTTTATTATTCCCTTTATATTCGACGAGAAGCCGGACGGGACCTTGATGCTACTCAGTACTTCAAAAAATATCTCCTTCTCTTCTCTGGTAAGAGCGTAGCTGGCAGTACCTTGATACTTCTCTGGATTCAGGTTGTTTCCTTCGTGGATACATTGCTGGTATTGCCATGCATCCGGTGTATCTTTTGTATTCCCATACACTCCCAAGAAGTTTACCAGGTTCACGCAAAGATTTTTTGGCACGTGCATCATGTCGATTGCTGAGTGAACCTCTAGGATTTTCAAGTAGGGTAGCTCCCAAAATATAGACATCTTCTTCCACATGGGTACGTGTACATCAACATCATGCGGAACATATTGTCCGCCAGGACCCTTTCCAAAGATCACTTTTAAATCCTTGACCATATCATATATAACATCCCTAGTAGGGCGGGTAGGCTTCGTTCGGTTATCTGCCTCACCTCTGAAATGTTTTCCTCTCTTTCTTATGTGATGCTGTTTTGGAAGAAATCGACGATGCCCCAGGTACACATTCTTGTTTCCCAAATATATACTGTCAGTCTCACCTAAACAGTGTGTGCATGCATTGTATCCCTTGTTTGACTGTCCTGAAATGTTACTAAGAGCGGGCCAATCATCCCACACAGCTACTAAGATGGTTACAAACAACAACGCTCGTAGGTTAAATTCCTTTTTTTTCGTGCTCATCCCACACATGTACACCTTCTTCAGACCACAACTGTAAAAGTTCTTCAACCAATGGCCTCAGGTACACATCAATGTCGTTGTCGGGTTGCCTCGGGCCTTGGATGAGCACTGACATCATAATGAACTTCCGTTTCATGCATAACCAAGGAGGAAGATTATAGATACATAGAGTCACTGGCTAGGTGCTATGACTGGATCTCTGCTCCCCGAAAGGATTAAAGCCATATGTACTTAGACCAAATCTTAAGTTCCTTGCGTCATTTGAAAATGACTTGAACTCTCTGTCGATTTTTCTCCACTACGACCCGTCAGCGGGGTGTCTCAACATCACATCTTTCTTACGATCCTCTTTGTGCCATCGCAACAACTTGGCATGCTCTTTGTTTTGGAACAAACGTTTCAACCATGGTATTATAGGAGCATACCACATCACCTTCGCATGAATCCTCTTCCTAGGGGTGGACTCGCCCTCAACATCGCCAGGGTCATCTCGCCTGATTTTATACCTCAATGCACCACATACCGGGCATGCATTCCAATTCTCGTACTCCTCGCGGTAGAGGATGCAGCCATTGATGCATGCATGTATCTTCTGCACCTCTAATCCTAGAGGGCAGACAACCTTCTTTGCTTTGTATGTACTAGAGGGCAATATGTTCTCCCCTAGAAGCATCTTATTTATTATTTTCAGCAACTTTTCAAATCCCTTGTCAGAAGTACCATTCTCTGCCTTCCATTGCAGCAATTCCAGTGTGGTACCCAACTTTTTCTGGACATCTTCGCAATTTGGGTACAATAGTTTGTTGTGATACTCTAACAATTTCTCCAACTTCAACCACTCCTTTTCACTTCCGCAGTTTATCTTGGCATCAAGAATAGCCCGACCCAAATCATCATCGGGGTCATCAAAAATGGGCTCTTCTTCATCTTCGTCTTCCCCATTCTACTATCACCGTCTTCAGTGAACATAGGATAGTTGTCCCTATCCTCTTCTTCTTAGTTGTCTTCCATTATAACCCCTCTTTCTCCGTTCTTGGTCTAACAATTATAGCCGGGCATGAAACCATTCTCAAGCAGGTGGACGTGAAGTGTCTTTGAGGTAGAGTAATCCTTCGTATTGTTACAGGAACTACATGGACAATAAATGAAACCATTCGACCGCCTGTTTGCCTCAGCCACATTGAGAAAATAATCCATGCCAGTAATGAAGTCAGGATGGCATCGGTCACCGTACATCCATTATTGATTCATCTGCATTATATATACAAGTATATCAAAAATCATTAATTACACAACATCATGGATATATGAGTTACCAACTTAATTAATATTCAAGTTCATCACATAAAACTAAGTTTTTTTATAAAAAAGAAGAGGCTCACCGAGGTGGTACGGTGCTGGCTAGGGGGCGACGCTGGAGATCAACGTTGGTGAGGACGGGGATGATACTAAAACCTACAAATCATACTTTAATTTGAGCTCAAATTGCATATAAAAAGAATGAAATCCCTAACTTAGGCATTTCATCGAACACCTTGCTAGCACTACAAAAATAATACGAGTTAAACTAGCAAAGAAATGAGCTAAATTAGGAACGCCGGAAGAAAGGATGATATTGCTAACCCTTGGATAGATGGGTGCTGTCAATCTTGATAAAATGGTGGAAAAAATGGAGATTTGTTGGAGTGTGTGAGGTGCAAAATATTTGGAAACGTGAGAGAGGAGAAGGAGAAGGGAAAATGAGAGGCAAGATGATCGGGCTTAAGAAATAGGGCAGGGACCATATAGTACCGGTTATTAAGATGAACCGATACTAAAGGTTCTGCTTTGTGCCCACCTTGCTTCAAAATTGGCCTGAAACCCTTTCGTACCGGTTCGTAACACGAAACGGTACAAAAGGCCCTCAACGAACCGGTATTAATATTCCTCGGCCGCCTGGGCAAGGGAGCCGGTACTAATGCACACCGGTTCATAAGGGAACCGGTACTAAAGGCTTAGATGGATGCCCATTTTTCTCCTAGTGTTCATCCGGGTTAAAATGATGACTTCTTCTAACCTTATGAAAATAAGTCTTAACCTCATCATGACTTAGTACTTCTTCTCCAACCTTTAGTCATAAAGTTAGCTAACAACACTTTAGTGTTTATTACTTACTCTCCCCCTTGGGGTTTCCTAATGGCCTCTACATTAGGTATAGAATACCCATTAAATCAATAGTTAGGATATTTGTTACCGTCTAGCTTATACTTTACTTCTGGCAGACCTCACGGTGAAACATATGGTACAACACCCATTTGTGATTACTGGTGTGAATTCCCTGATTCCTTAAATGCATGTATGAAGCATCTTATACAACTAATAATGTATTGACTTACCACTTGCTTCATTTCAATTGACTTGAGTCATGGACTCAAACTTCTGTTTTCCTGAAGATGTACCTTCTTCCATAAGACCCACCCTTGAAGATAATCCAGGGGACGTTAAGTTTCCTCCTACAGATGTTCCATATTTCTCCCGATGTTCTAGACAACATGATTTCTTGTGTCCAATAATTCCACACTTGTTACACTTTCCTAGAAATGCTCTTGCATTTTTCTTCATTGGAGTAGGATGAATATTTGGACTAGATGGTAGCCCATTTATTGGTCCTATTCCTCCTATTGACAACCCACGAGTTAACGGTCAGTTTAGGCAGTTCATCATCAAGTGTCTAGGTTCTCCATATTGGTAACATAATATCTTAGGGTTTGGGAACTCCTTAATAACGTGCCCCCTGATTCCACAATTGTGACATATCTTCTTTGTGTTGTACATGAGATGTGGATCCAGAGATGTTGTGGTTTGTTATTTAACTTTCTTCCTCTTTCCTTCAGGTACAACAATCTCATCACCTTTTGATATATGTGCACTATCCAATAATTCCTGAAACTCCTTTGTACGCACAATCCTAAGCTACAGCCTCATAACTTCTTGTAGTCCCTTCATGAACTTCCTTTGTCGTTTTGCCTCCATGTTTACTTCCACTCGAATGTACTTGGATAAACAATTAAACTCCCGTACATGTTTCAGAACTGGAAGATTCTTCATTTCTAAGGTTTCATCATCCTTCTTTTTCCCATTGTTCCGATGAACAAATTCTTCACGAAACTTCTTTTTGAACTCAGCCTAGGTACTCACACATTCTCGAAATGTTGTGAACCTTGACTTCTCCCAATACGTGGCTGCATTTCCGGTCAATAGGTAAGTTGCATACCGCACCTTTTCTTCATCCTTACATCCCACACTTTTAAGCTTCCGAGATGTATCAATGAGCCAATTTTCCGCCTCCAAATGTTCTTCTACCATGGAAAAAACCCAAGGCTTAGTTTGTAAGAACTTCACTAGTTTAACCATTGGATGTAATTCCTCAGGTTTCTTCTCTTGCATTTTGTTTAAAGTCTCCTGATCGAATTGATTCTGCCTCTCTATTTCAGCATTTCTCCCGTCGTCCATACCCTTCATATACTGAAGAACTCCTTCGTTGGTGATTAAATACGGCATTTGAATTTCTCCTTCCTTTGGAATTGGATCTCTAACCTCCTTTTGTTGTGTCAGCATCATCTCATGAGCTTTCACCTTATCTTCATCGGAGTGATAATTCGCCTCTACCTCACGCGAACCGGTTTTCCCCACTAGACCTGTACATCAAGTAAGAACTCAAAGAAACATGAAGCATATGCCCATAGAGTTCCACTTCATGCATAGACCTAGTCAACCAAGAAGATGCAAGAAAAAACCAAGAAGTCCAAATGTGGTATATATAACACACATCACTCTAAGCCTAGAATATAGTAGTTGAGCATAATACCTCTAGAATTCAGGCTTAGTTGTGTAATATATGACACCTCCTAGTATAGGTTTACATCGTGATACTTAGCACTTAGAAGCCGAACTACTCTTTGTCTCCATATTTACCAAAATTTCCCAATTGCAATTGGATAATTTTGAGCAAAGTGGTCTCAATTTGGTTTTTATAATCCTTTTACCTTTCTTGTGGGACTACTAAAGACTACCAATTTTCCATTCTATCATAAACTATCCTCACATGATCTCTCAACACTAATAACAAAGTTGTAGTTAGTACCTTAATCCAAAAATTATCGTAGACCTACACTATCCTTTACTTACTATTGTTACAATATTATTTATTAAATACTTGTCCCAATTACACACTTATCATGGTTTCAGAGATATTTTCACCATGAACTTGTTATGATCTACCTAGTCATCATGATTGAAGAGCTACCCTCACCATGACGATTCTTCTTCTTAGCATACTATTAATGATTCTTAACCAAAATACTACTGCTTCACATGGAATTCTAAAGTGAATGCCACATGACTTAGTTCCAATCGTATTTAGACAAACTCTAGTGGTCTACCCTATGTGGTATAATGGTATCAACTAGTGATAAGATTCTTCTACTTCACATGGATTCTAAATCTAGACTCCATCACTAATACTACTCCACATGATATCCTAATCTTGGTCATAATCTTCTTTGATATTTGAACTTACTTAAGATATCTTAGTGGTGTTATACCTATTTAGATCAATACTAAAATGTCATTACTCTAGAGAATATCTATAACTAATCCTTAAGAAAGATGACAAAACATCCAACTTAAGTGTGACAAGGTTATCCTCAAGTGAATATCCATCACAAGTCTTGGTCTAGATATATCTCCTATAATCACTATCCAACCTACAGATCTTCCTAAAAGGGTTTTAATCCTAAGGTCAAAGCATATGCTCTGATACTGGCAGCGGTGACCCAACATACCACTGCATGATGTAGTATACTATACTCGTTGACATAACACCAATGAAACGCCGTTCACTAGTATTACATCCCTCAAAGTGGTACAACAGAAATACAGCAGGTCCAAGACATGACTATAGATTACAACTCAACTTTTTACAAAAGATCTAGAGAACACTCTATCTTAAAGAGAGAGAAAGAACTTCTTACAAAGAAGAACCAGAAATAATAACTCAGAACTATCTAGTAACTAAGACTAGCATCTAAACTACTTGGCTTTCCATTGCTGCTATTGCAATGCTCTACAGAAATAGGTTTTATGGTTAGAGAATCTACTCCTATCTAAACCGACACTTCATCTTCACTTCAACTGATGTATATGTTGACTTCATTGACTTTATTGAAGAACTTTAGTTGTCGATGATGGTTTCTTGAGCAGAAATTGATGTTAACGTCGTCTTCAACGGCTTAGAACGTAGCAAGGGTTAAGAAGGTATGGTTGAGTACGAGCGTACTCAGCAAGTTTACTAAAAAGGAGTGTATTATGCACTATCTCTACAGCCAAAGACCATAGGTCTTAGGAAATGCAGGTTTTCGTAACCATTTCTTCAAAGGTTGCTTTTATTCTGAAAACTATGTCCGACAGCCTTCACAGGTTGACCAGAACCTTCGTGGGGTTCCTTTGCAGCCGCGTTCGTAGCTCCTTCCTAGAAAAGGGAGTAACATGTCACAATTCTTACACTCTGCAGAGGTGCGTCACATTTTCCATAAGAGACCTTAGCCTTGTTGCACAACCAAGCCGTGAGCTTGTCCACACTTCCTTGGTATGGGGCCCAGTCTAAGATCCAAGCTAGTACTGCCCTATCCGCGACCCCGTATGAGACACGATCCCCCGAGACAACTACCACGGTTACTCTTTGGGTAGCCATTCGGAGAGTCCGTACACAACTTTATCTGGCGGTCACCATCAGCTATGGTGAACTCAGACCCGGACAGAGATGCACAAATAATATAGATACCAAGATCGCGGGGAGCTAAGGGGTCCCACCCATGTGCTAGATTCTCTGGAACTCCACGAGAAATAAATAGCTTCACGATAAGGTCATACGTCTATGCGAAAGGGGGAAGATACAACTGACTTTCCCATCCCATTCCAAGTCTAATGGTTGACACGTAATATACGGCACTAGAATCACTAGCGATATTGGTTGTTAAGTCCAAGATATTATGTTCCTTTACCATTGGAACTGTATCAATAGATTATTACCATTTGGTAAATAATCCATAATCATATTATTATGAAAATAGTGTTTTCTGACCTTTTTGAATAGGAGGTTATGACAATATTTGAGTTACATGCATTTGATAGAAAATAATCAAAGGACATGAGCAAGTTGTAAACTTGCCTTTTGTGATTGCAAGATTATGCACTCACGGTCTTCGAGATACTAGAAGATCCAAATTCTGAAAGTAGCAATATTGGTCCGCTAAGGACTAATGTTTAAAGACGCAAAATGTAGTTATGCATAAGTAATGTAACGTGGTTTAATGAATGCGAATCTCCGGAAACGGTTAGGCAGGAAACGCTTTGAAATTGGTGTGTGTGATTTTGCCGCTCGATTGAGATTCTGAATTTTGCTAGCGTCCTTGTACTACTAGTAGTAGTAGTAAAAAAGGTGGTAGAACGTATGGCTATATGGTCAGGAATTCATGGCCGAGAGTCATATCAACTGATCATCCATATAACCACACTTGAGGTACTCCCTGTGTTCGGTATTACTAGGCTGGAGTAGTCCTAGTTCAGAGAATTAACTTCACCTACTCGCTTTATAGCTAGTTATTGCATGCACTAGTAATCCTAAAATCCAGCCAACGCACATGGCCACCGCATCTAATTGAAAACATGTAAGCCAATGGATGCACTCCTCTTTTAACAACATGATCGGCCAGGAGCATTACACGACATGCTGGTTCATATTTTACGGTCAACTAGAGGAGTAATTGAGCAAAACTAGGAGCATTAATTAGTCCTCCGGCCTAGCAATTGAGGCTGTAAAATAATTAAGAGGTATATACACCTTTAGTCCCACATCTTGCACCGCAAGAGCGTTTTAGCCTCACATATTAAAAATGAGCAATACTAGTCACTCAACTTATATATCGAGAGCATTTTAGTCCAATTTAATGTAATTTCATTGAATTTGACTTAATTTGTCCACAAATGACGTTGATTATTTTAAAATGACCCCTCTATATTTTTTTATGTCATTTGTGTCCGTATGCGGACTGATAAGTGGGACACCTGTTAGTAGACGTACAAATAAAATAGTTAAATCTCTAAGAGGAGAATGGATTTGAACTTAACACTTTCGTACAACAACACACACACCCACACGCCACTATGCCGGTAGATGCCCATGACTACTCATGCGAGACGAGGAGTACCTGACAGGACGTAAGTATGCCAGATGAGGAGTACTTGGGGAGAAGTAATTATTTATACAATAAAAAAGCATGTACAAATGCAAAAAATGCTCATGTCTATGCTGGCACAGTCCATAATATCAATTGTATAGCTTTGTCGTTAACCCAGTAGCTAGCTGAAGTGTCTAGAATAAACTTGAGTTTTTTCTTATTCGCAAAAATGAAAAGGAATAAAGTTGAGTTGTTATTGTACCCCAGAACACATATTTTTGAATATCCCAAATAAAGAACACATCAGCCAGAGCGCTCTTCAGTTAATCACTTTTGTGTGCATGTTGTAGTGGAAAGGTGGATTTCTTTAGTAGCGCAGGTAATCAGTTCGATACCCTACAATACATTAGTAGTTTTTCTTATTTGTTTTCTTATTCAGATCCTCCTGTCAAGTCGTACCAAGATCACAACTGGTAGGCAGAAAATACATAGGGGTCATTTTGCAAAAATTATGATACCACATGTCACTTCCAGAATTTGTTACGACGAATTTGGACAAAATCACATAAATTTGATTGAATTGGACTAATATGTTCCTGGTTACAAGTCGTGGGGATAGTGTTGCTCACTTTGCAAGATGTTGGACTAAGACATTCCCGAGGTGCAAGTTATGGGACTAAAAACGTATATACCACAACAATTAACGATCGTGCTATTGAGAGAACATGAGGTTTTTACCTCCACGGAGCATACACCCCATCCGGCCACATGGTGATCATCCAAGGGCACAGCCAAAAAGCAAAATTGAAAAAATGGAAAATGCCATGCAAAAAATGAAAAAGCCCTGCTTTTGCGTGTGCCCTGAGGGACCGGGGAGCACAGGTTTTCTTCTTAGATTTTGGGATAATTAAATACAATGAGGTTATGATACTACTACTACTAGTATCATCCTAAACCTACACACTCGCGTGCTCCCAGGAGTCGTAAGCTGGTGTGCGCATGACCGTTGTACCGTAATTATTGCACGTACGCATGCGCGTGACCATGCCAGTTTGATGAAACGTGCTTGTTGTTGCTGTGTGCATGTCGTCGTCTCGTTTCCACACGATTCGCTTGGCTTTCCCAGGCCTTTGTTTAAATGTGTGTCTCTGGAACCGCTTCCTGTGCCAGTCGGTGGGACCGAGACCACACGAACACCATCATCCATGGCCGGCAAGAAGCAGGAGGACTCGCCATGAGCTGGTCTCCTGAGGGACTCGTCCAGAAGATAGGTGACATCTTCCTTTCGACAGATGACTTCGACTACTACACCGCCTTTCGGGCAGTCTGCAGCGCCTGGCGCAGCTTCACGGAGGAGCGCTTTATGCCAGCCATCTAGATTGTTCTAGAGCACCAATTGTCGGAGGAGTATCGGATAGAAGGCGCCGCCATCACGTTGCTGAATGTGAGAACTGGACGCCAGCTTGAGAAGAAGATTAGTCGGGTTATTCGCAGGTGCTTACTTTATATTCACCTGTATATATCCGATCCATTTTTTGCATTCACATCATATACTATCTGTTTTTCAAGTTTTGTTTCTTCGTCCACTTGTTGCCCAGGGTTTTGCTCCATGGTTTACCTTGATTGAATTTCAGTCTGTTTACCTTGACTGAATCTCTATTTCTCCTCCCTCTATTTCTGGAAGGTACTTTTATGTCAGTAGCACAACCGGCAGCCTCCTTGTGCTTGGACAGAGGGTGCAGCCGTGCAAGACCCGGTTGTACAACCCCTTCTCGGGTGCTATGAAGCGCCTACGGGCGGAGATACCGAACAAGCGGGTGGCTTCTATCGCTGTGACGATGTTCCCGTTGTTGATGGTGTTTACATCAAACCATCAGAACACCACCATTCGGTGGCATATGAGAGCACAGAGGAAGGGAGTCGCCCAGTCTTTGGTGAATGGTGGTACTCACTGTATGACTTGGCGGAACTCTGGAGCATGACTTCTTACGCCGATGATGTTTTTGTCATAGATAGATACGTGTCTGTCCTCTCGACTATGTGTGATGCTGATCATGCAGATGTGCAGTTGCAGCGCTCCGCATGAACCCTGGAGATGCATCCCACCGTTGCAGGCCCTGTTGCGGGATACCAGTTCCCAGAGAATCATTTTTACACTGTCGAGTCTGACGAGGAGTTGCTGTTCGTTGTGAGTGGACCGGTCTATGATGGTAGGCCGGTTGTTTTCCGGGTTGATACCCAAAACCATGTCCTTCAGCCGTTCAGAGACATCGGAAGTCGTGCTCTCTTTGTTGCTGACAGTCGGTGCATCTGCTCGACAGCTTCAGGGTACCCATGGTGTAGGCCGGCAGCATATACTATGCAGACCTATCCGAGAATAGATCTTTCAACTATGAGGCTCTTGCGTGGGAAGAGGAGCCAAGCGTTGTATATGGGTATGGAGTAGGAGGATTATGGATCAATGACCGTCCTTTCAAAATCAATCGATTATTCGCGGAGTATTGCAGAATCGTCGAGCATTCTAAGCTGCAGATGGTGCCGCCATATGGCGAGAATGGTACCACCCACTACGATTACTACGACGGTTATCCATCAGATTGATGGATTGTGTGGGTCTGCTCCTGATGTATTCTCTTCAGGTCAGCTCTTTATGTGTTCACTTTTTTGAGTGAACGTCTATGAATTTTGCAAGTTCTATGGTGCCTATGTAATACAATGAATGGTCTCCCTGTTCCGGTAGATCATGTGTTGTACCTCTTTCAATTTCACTGTTTTTTCATGTGTGTGTAGTTATTCTGATAGATGCTCAGTTTGCAACAATCCACAAACAACTTAAAACTGTAAATTACAGTAGATTATTACAATCCTCAGTAAACTTGATAGTAATAAAATGAAGCATAAAAGTTGCATCAGAGCCTAGAAAACTAAAAAACACATGATCATCAGAGTCCATAATATCAGATGAGATTATTAAGTATGTTCTACGTTAAGGCTTGCCTGTTTTTCAATTCATATAGGTCTTTTCGTGCTATGGTGAATACTGAATCTGTTTTTTGGCTTCTTGCTCAACAATATCACGGGAATCTTGGAGGGCATCCTCAAATAATCTTTTGGCTGAAAAACGAGGATTAGTCTAAGCGGTGTGCCATGAGCAATAGGTATTGTCACTGCTGCTGTGTGAAACAAAATCTAAACTTGGAGAAGCGGGTCTTTGCTCGGCATTCAGAGGGTCATTTGCAGCCAGAAACAAACAAAAAACAAGTTATAATAGAATTACCATGCAATCACAACACCATGACTTTTCAATGTGTCAATGCGGTGATATATAAGGAAGGAAGCAATTAAAAGTGGTGGCTCATACTTGAATAAGTGGACCCGCTGGCGCCATGGAGCGATGCGAGCATGTGCTTCTCTGTGAAATGACTGCTCTATTTGAAGATGACTGAGACCAAGACAAAACAAGTTACTTAAACAACAAACATGGGAAACAAACTACAAGTTCATTTTGAATAACAATGCAAGCAATCAACCAAAGTACCTGATGCAGACTGCTCAAACTAGAATGTGCATAACATGAATAAAACAAATAATAATACAAAGGCATTATGTTTTTCATATATAAACTAGCTAGGAACTACACAACAAAATCTACAACTTATTTAATCATAGACAAAAAAGAGTAACTCAGCCAATAAAAACACATCAATTGTGAGCCTCGAATATGCTAGCCAGATAATTTCAGACAAACAATGAATCAAGCAATCATACATTGAATTATTCATGAATAGACAGATAATTTCAATGCGTCGGCGGCCTGAGAACAACAAACAGAACCATCAAGTGCCTCATATTAAAATAGCAAGTTCATTTAACTATGATACATAATAGATACAAGAGTGAGATGAACTGCACATAGTTCCTTATGATACATGTGTGGATCTTATCGCTAGTGTGGCCTTGTTCTTATTATCAGACAACTCAGATGCAATACACTTGGCCTCTCCATATATAGGAAATTGACTTAAGTAGATGGAACAAAACAAGACCATAGTGGGGCTAAAATGTTTGACGCTAATATTTGGCAAAAAAATATGAAAACAAGAAAGAGAATGGTAAACTTAAGCAAAAAAAATGTGGCAAGGACCAGACTTCGGGTGGGGGCCTTACGGTAGGTGTTACACGAGATCTATGGTGGCTCGTGTGGACGGGCGGCGTTTGTACTCCATTGTTGATCCTCTGCATAAAGGCAATGCCAACTGTAATACAAATAGGTTCCAACATGATATACGTTCGCATGAAGTGAAACAAAAGTAATAGGGTCTTACGAGATTATAGGAACCATTCACTCTATGATATTGTGTGCAAACTGAGGCTGCTCCTCGCATAATAACAGCAAACAGTTTGACCCGCAGGTTAAGCGGGATCAAATCGACAGTACATAATGGTCAAATAATATGACGTGTGTACACGTGTAGTAAAGGATAGCAGGACAATAGCACGATGAAAGTACTATAGGTCGTAAATCGGCGAATGAGAGAGATATTATACAATCATATCTCATGTGGATATGTACATCATAGAATGTAAACAAATATGTTAAGTGACTAATAATTCACAAAGAAATAATACAGTAAATAAAAACAGTTCAATGCGTGGAGTTTAAGCGTAACCACAACAGGTTAATTTAGTACTCCCTCCGTTTCAAAATATAAGATGTTTTAGCTTTGTGAAAAGAGTTCATCTAGATCTCTTTTAGTGTGTAGGTTCATCTAGGTTTGGAGTGAACCTACACACTAAAATGAGTCTGGATACACTTCTTTCAGAAAGCTAAAGCATCTTCTATTTTCAAACAAAGGGAGTACATAACAGGTGTATATCATGTAAAGAACATGTTAGTTAGGAAATTTAGCACGGATACAGTACATTGCCAGCAAACAAGTCACGCAGGGAGATCTTGTTTTACCTCGGTCGGGGCGGCGAGGATACGAGCAGAACGCTGGACCACGGCATCCGTGGAGCAGATCCTAGGCAGTCGATGATGTGGTCAGCAGGTACACTGACTAAAGTGCAGTGGGGATGTTCTGGCCGGTGACATATTCCTAGAGGAGAGAGAGGGAGAGGGGGGTATAGGTACTGCTGGCACTATACTTGAAAAATTACGAGTTAAGCCCCCACCCAACGAATTTAATAGGGGTCGAATGGGAATTTCGAAGTATTTGAAATTTTGGGGCACGAACTGTCCAGATGCGCGGGATCATTTTCCAAAGGTGTTCAATATTTTCATGATGTAAAATCCTAGCTAGAAGTGGAACCACTCGTCAAAACACTCTATGATTTCTGATATATTAACTAACTGCTCAATGGGTACCTCCAAAAGCTTTTTTTCATAAAACTTTCAAAACAACCTACAATTTATTACTTGTAGTTCAAGTTTGACCTAATTTCATTAAATTCAAGAGCAATCTATCGCACTTAGTTGTAGCTCAAGTTTGACCTAATTTCATTAAACTGTCAAGACGCAAAATCTTAGCAAGAAGATGAACCTGTCGTCATAAAACTCATAAAACATTAGAATCATTGGTACAACATGTTGGTCCAATATATATGTATGTAAACTTGGATTGTGGAATTCAGATTCAATATTCTTTGGACTTTTATTTAGGAAAAAGATCAACCTCGCTCGTATTCTTCACTCGGAAAATGTAGAATTGAATGTTCTTTCTTGATAGTTGGAAACTAACATCGATAACGCTTTTTACTACAAGAAGATGCACACCGATGATCTACCTATGAAAAGACATTTAATTCAAGAGCAATCTATGGCCTTTACTTGTAGCTAGCTCAAGTTTGACCTAATTTCATTAAATTACCAATATGCAAAGTGTTACCAAGAAGTTGAACCTCTCATCAAAACTCACTGGTTTCTGGTATATTCATTTTGAACCCTCGATGGGTACATCCAAAAGCTTTTTCGTAAATCTATCAAAGCAAAACCTACAATTTACTTGTAGTTTCAAATTTGGCCTAATTCCGAGAAATCGACATATAGTTTGTCAACTTGTTGTCGATCCATAAAACATGGGAATCGCAAGCACAATATGTTGTCGATCCACTATATATATATCTCTGTCAACTTGTCTTGTGGCATCCACATCCAATATTATTTGGAGTTTTCTTTACGGAAAAGAATGACTAACCTCGTTCGTCTTCACTCAAAAAACGTAGAATTCAATGTTCTTTCCAGGTAGTTGGACACTCACACCCACGACACTGCTTACTACTAGAAAATGCACACATCTACCTCTGAAATGACATTTAATTCAAGAGCTATCTATCGCACTTACTTGTAGCTCAAGTTTGACCAAATTAATTTTGTTAAATTGTCAAGTTGCAAAATCTTAGTAGGAAGTTGAACCTATCATCAAAACTCTCATTGTTTTCAGATATATTAATTGTGACCCCTCGATGGGTACCTCCAAATTAAAAGCTTTTTCATAAAACTTATAAAGAAAAACCTACAATTTACTTGTAGTTTCAAATTTGACATAATTTCGATAAATCGACTTAAAGTCATTAAAATGGGCAGAGTTAGCTAGGATGTTTGAAAGCACATAAAACATGGGAATCGGAAGTACAACACTTTGTTGATCAACTATATATGTTTGTCAACTTGGCTTGTGGCATCGATATCCAGTATTCTTTGGACTTATCTTTATGGAAAATAACAACTAGTAGCGTCCCTCGTCTTCATTCAGAAAATTTAGAATTGAATGTTCTTTCCTGATAGTTGGAAACTAACACTGAAGGCATTGTTTACTATTAGAAGGTGCATCGATCTACCTCTGAAAATACATTTAATTCAGGAGCAATTGTAACATCCTAAAACTTCAATCCAAGGTTATCATGATCAAATCATCCAAAAATGGGGTTAACAGAAACTTTTCCAAATTTAAAATGAAAGCATTAATATGTGTGTGCATTTAAAATAGGAGTTGTTTGAATTGCCATTATTGAATGATCCAATGCTTGTAAAATGTTTCTTATGTGATTTAAACATCATCTACATCATTCCCAAACTTTTCCTAAAGAAAATCAAATCAAAAAGAATTAAAAACTAGGAATGGTCATTTTGGAAAATTTAACTCCCATGCCTACTTTGGATATTCCTAGTACTCAAAACTTAACAGAAACAATTCTTTATCTTTGCACCCCTTGCTAGTACACATAATGAGGTACCAAGGCCCACCTTTGGATCTGCTAAAAAAATTCTGTTAACTATTTTAAATGACAGTTTAAAATTGAATCTAATGCATATGCATAGATCACCCCTATTTCAAAAGCCATCTATTTGAGCTCCACTTTCAAAACCCTTGCAACCAGAGACTACCTATCACTATTGGAGATCACTCAAAAATTTTGAAACCAAAATTCAAAACTTTCTTTCATGCGGCCATTTCATCAAACACTTGGCATGCATAATCTCTACTCTAATCTTAGCTCACTGTTTACTATAGGGGTTTGCCCCCATTTGATCTTGATTTATCTCCCCTGTCCCCTCTTGCTCTAATCAGAGTCTAACCACCCACTCCCCTAGCCCCTAGTGGCACGGCCATGACATGCCGAGCCGCCTCTCGACGGCCAACCTTGCCCTCACTGCAGCAGACCGCCCCTCTCCCTCTCTCCATGTCTAGGAGGTAGCTCACACCTCACCGCCACCTCCTGTCCCATGCCTGAGCCCAGCCGTGCAGTAGACCACCAAGGACAAGCCACGCCCAGTGCCACCGCACCATGGCAGTGTCGCCCCTAGAGCGTGCCTTGTCCCCGCTCGCACAGACCGCCCCTTGGCAGACCTGCCACGCTCCGCCGACACGAGAACACCCCAGACACCCCCGCTGGCCGCCCAACGCCTCACAGCCACCGCTCACCATGGACACCGACGCCTCTGCCTCTCAGAGCGCCACCTCGCTCCAACCGCGTGCCACCGCCCCTATGGCCGCATTCAATTCCTAGAGCACCGCTAGGGAAGTACACATCGATCGCGACCAGCAGCCATGCCTCTACCCCGCCGTAGCCCTGTCGACACCGTCGACTGCCCATCCCGCTCGGTCTCAGCGTCGGGCCTATAAAAGGAGCCCTCCCCAGCCTCTTCTCTCCACACCATTCCACTCCCCTCACCTCTCTGAACCTCACCCGCCTCTAGCTGGAGCAAGGCGAGCTCTGCCTCGCCGGAATTGGAGCCGAGCAGCTGCAGAGGAGAAGGCGCCTGATTGCGACCACTCCAAGCTCCGCTGCAATCACGCGCCTCGCCTGCCCGTCGTGTTCGCGTCGCCTCTCGCCCCCTCACTGGAGCCTGGTATGCCCCTAGTAGAACCCCACCGAGCCGCTAGGGTTCGACCTCGCCGGCGACCTGTTCGTCGTCGACGACGACCCCTCAGCCGTAGATTCCTATTATAATCGCACGGCCCACAGCGCGCGTACCATTTCGCGTTTTAAGTGCCGCTGACACGCGAGACCCCCTGTCAGCTGAGCCCCGCGCCGCGGAGCGCCACTGGGCCGGCCCATTTCTTTTCCCACGCTAGCCCACCTATTCAAATCTGGATTTTTCTTTTAGTTAAATCTAGTTTTTGTCCACTATTTCAAAATTCAATTCTATGAGTTTGACAAATCCAAATAGCATGAAACAAAATTTGCCTGAAAGGTATTAAGATGATCTATCCAAGCCCGTTGGATTTAATTCAATTAGAGTTATAGATCCCTCCTAATAAAAATAAGAAGACAGAAGCTTTTGCAACTTGCAACATTTTTATAAAATCAACCAAGTTAGAATATGTGGCTTTGAACTAGTACCAAAATAATGCTATATAGGCATTTCTAGTCACTTTAAATCATTAAATAATAAACTTAAACTAAAGTAATATTGATCCAACCTTTAAATCTCATTCCCACATGTTAGAATATGTGGTGATGACATGTGTCCACATGATCCCATATTGTGGTGGTGAATATTAAATTTTAGTTAATATTTCAATGAGTAGAAATTACTT
Organism: Avena insularis; assembly: GCA_023614405.1. Taxonomy (NCBI): domain Eukaryota; kingdom Viridiplantae; phylum Streptophyta; class Magnoliopsida; order Poales; family Poaceae; genus Avena; species Avena insularis. Next base: position 2,193,404 of record JAJUPC010000016.1, on the reverse strand, counting down.
TTCTAAAATAAAAAGGATGAAACTATTGAATTAAAACTTGTGTTGTTTGTGATGATAATAGATCATCAAATGTGTGTTTTAGAATGCTACTTAGCCTAGTTAAGTATTGTTTAGTGATTGTGCACTCTGTATGTATTGTTATAGAACATAGTACCGACCAAGCTTACGAGGAGGATGAATGAGCAACCAGGGCAAGCTATTGTTAGCAAGCTAGAATTAAGCTAGATGAATGTGCAAGGATGCTTTAGGCATGCTTTGATCACACCCCTTTTAACTATTAGTACCCCAAGTCTTACTTACAAGTTTTACTCCCCTTAGTATGCAAAGTTCCTTACTTATTTTGCAGGTAGCATAAAAAGTATAAAACTTGATGTACTTAGAAACCTTTAGATGTCATTCTATGGCATGAGATTGACCCCATCCTTCCACCTTAGTCAACACTCTTAACTTAGTATTATAGAGTAGATCAAAAACTTGAGTCACTTAGATGGGAACACTGGGTGAAAATGAATTGTGAAAACCTTGGAATGATGAGTCATTCTATTGAGATGTTTTGACATGTGTTGAGAGACACAACTGGTCGATGATGATGAAAATGATGAGGCATGAGCCTTAACCCTTTTATAAAACTGATGGTTGGATTCGGATGCGATACCATTCCAAAATTACCGTACAACCACATTACCTGAATTGGGTAAGGCTTAGCTAGAAATTTATATGCATTAGTATTAGTTCCCTCACGGGAGAGGTTTGAGCTGAGGCTACCTCTCAATGTTGTCCACCTATGCAGTGCCCAAGATGACTGATGGTCATGGTTGGGAGGCCATACTCATAGGAGAGGTGCTTATACTAGGGTGTGTAAAGGGAAGGTTATGTTTGATTATCTACATACTAAGTATGATGATTCAGGGTTATCCCTGACAGATGTATCGAATCTTGTGGTGAAAGTGTACCACCTCTACAGAGTGTCAAACTATTCGAATAGCCACGTCCGCGGTTATGGACAGTTGGAATGGCCATACTGTTTCGTTGTCAGATGTTTTCTAAATAACTTGAAATGAATGATGAACTCTAACTTGACCACAATAGGGTTATGTTTATGATAATAGCTTCCCAACTTAAGTGATTCTAGAACTTTACTTTATCTTTCTTTGCTTGTGAACTCAGCTTAGGTTTCAAACTTAACTTGATAGTTAACTTAGATTCACCACTTTAACTTAGAACTATACTCCTTGCTAGTAGTAGTTTGCGAGTACTTAAAGAGTACTCATGGCTTTTGTCCCTAGCTATTATCATGGTCAGACTATGAAGGAGATTATCAAGATGATGGTCAGCAGGACGGCTATGATAACTAGGACTATCTGCCTTTGTCGGCATTGCCTGTGCCCCTAAACATGACCCCACCGCTACACTTATCTTTTATTTCCGCTGCTTGTTGTATTAAAGACTGGATCATGAGATCCTTATTTGTGTAAAACCTTATGTATGGTTTGTAGTGGATAATGTATTGTGATATCCAATCCGTTATGTCTCGCAAAAATGGTAATCCTGGGATTGCGAGGTATGGCATAACGGGCATCTGGGATTAAAAATCCGGGTGTTGACAAGTTGGTATCAGAGCCATCCTGACCATAGGAGACCGTAGTTAGAATGGACGTCCAAACCAAAAACTTAGCTTCAAAACAAAAGTTGGTATTTATGAAAAACTATTTCCCCTCTTACTCTTGTGAACTCATTCTTTCTCAAAAATTCACGTTCCTCAAAATTCTTACATTACTACTTAAAATTTTGACACACTTGATCACTTCACTAACTTCCTCATCCTTAATCCTTGTAGATGGAGACTCAGTTCAGCAAGTTTTACCAGTTGGGAAACGGAGGTCAGCTGATCTTCGAGAGGGATCTGGATTCACTGTCGGAGTTACTGGGACACCCACATCCGGAGTTTCTTGGAGCTCAACTTCCAGGACCCCCAGGAGGAGACCTACAATGGCTAGTCACCGCGGATCTTCGAGGAAGCATCGAAGCACTAACTTCTGGAAGAATTCAGTTCTCCGTGAGAGAGAACAACTGGCTAGATGGATTAGCTAGGGCAATGCATGAAGCTCTCGCACGTCTATGTGCCCTCGGCGTCAACAAGATCCAAGGAACCCGTTTTTCCCACCATGCAAGACGTGACTTCATGGGAATGCCGATGGAGATGCCAAGTCACCCAGAGTTGAGGCGTCAAGTGGAGAACCTTGACTTCTTGCTTCATGACAGACAGCAGGAACTGGACAATGCCAGGGAGTTAGCCAACCAGAACCGTTCCATCGCTGACCAGAAGGCCCAGACTTTCGCACTGCTCATCCAAGATCGCCAGTCTCTTCGCTGCCAGCGTGCAAAGAAGGATCGCACCATTTCCCGTCTTCGCAAGAAGGTGGCCGACCTCGAGAAGACCGTCAAGGAGCAGGAAGCTCAGCTTGCCGCCAAGGAAGAAGAAGATGAGGGTGAAGACATCCAGGGAGATATGGATTCTTACCTCAGCAATGATGATGACTTTCTGGAGGAGGATGCTGTGGACTTCTACACTGATGATGAAGACTCCGACTTCATCGACGATGAGTAGATGCACTAGAACACTGTCGTAGCATGAGATGTATCATCTCATTGTATCGTAGCTTGCAGAATGGTTCTTCAAACCATCTGTTTTACCCTTTGATTGTTGTGCTGTGTGTTGTATCGGGTACTTGCTTGCATGGATGAAAAAGAAGTTAGTTGAAAAACCCAAAACCATGAACCTTAGAATTTCCCTCTTACCCCTATATCTATCTCAATCTTCAGATGACTCGTGGAAACCAAGGAGGGAGCAGCTCGTCATAGGACCCAATGCTGCAGATCTTGCAGAATCTCATCGCGGACCATGAAGAAAGCAGGGCCAGCGTCAAGCCAACTTAGCAACATTGCAGCAGATCGCCCAAATGGATCTCAACATCCAAGGACATGGAAATCAGGATCACCAAGGATCCAAACTCAAAAACTTTTAGAACACCAATCCCCCAATCTTTAACCAATCTGAAAACCCATTAGATATTGATGACTGGTTACAGATCATGGAAAACAACTTAGAGGTTGCCAGAGTTGATGAGAATGAGAAAGTTCTCTTCACCACCCACTATCTGGCGGGAGATGCAAGAGCTTGGTGGAATAGCATCCGCAATATGAACCATGGCTAGGTGATGACCTGGGAAGCATTCAAGGTCAAGTTCAGCCGCACCCACGTGCCGCAAGGTCTTGTCAACAGGATGAGAGATGAATTCTGTGAATTGAAGCAAGGAAGAATGACTGTGGTGGAGTACCGTGACAGATTCTTGTCACTTGCCAGATATGCACCAGATGAGATCCACATGGAGGCCAAGAAGAAGGAGAGTTTCTTGAATAGACTGCATGATGAGATGCAGACTGTCCTCGTCAACATCCATTTCGATGATCTCAAAGAGCTAGTCGACTCTGCCATTCAGATGGGAGGGAAGATTAACCAGGCAAATGACAATGGCAAGCACCGTATGATGCAGCAGTCTGGATCCAGTAGTCACCAGAAGTACCATCCCAACCCTTCACCAGGATATGCACCAAGGAACAACCGACCCCCAAATTCTCTCCCAAGCTACCCCAACCGTAGCGGAGGCAATGTGAAGTCCGGAGGAAACAATCACAGCACCGGCAATGCCAACCATTTCAACTGTGCCCCTCCCAAGAGCAACAACAACAACACTATACCCAGAACTGGCAGCAATCTTGTACCTGTCGTTGTCAAAGACAAGTCAAAGATTACTTGTTTCGAGTGTGGAGTGAAGGGTCACTACTCCAATGAGTGTCCCAAGAAGACTGCCGCCAATGCCCCTGTGAATGCCCTAGCTCAACAGCAACGTCGTGTTCAACTAGGAAGGAGATTTTCCCCAGGGAACCCTCACAACCGCAATGGTCGTCTCTTCCACATGAACGCGGAAGAAGACCAGGAAGCGCCAGATGTAGTGCTGGGTATGTTTTATGTCAACTCAGTTTCAACAAGAGTATTGTTTGATTCTGGAGCATCGCATTCATTTGTCACCGAAGAATTTGTATGCACTAGTAAGATTCACCCAACCAACCTGAAGCATGTCATGATAGTTCAACCCCCCGGTTCAACAACAAAAGCTAGAAAAATTTGCAAAGTTGTACCTATCAGAATACATGGGATAGATTTTTATGCCAACCTAATTGTACTTGGAACCAAAGGATTGGAAGTAGTACTAGGTATGGACTGGATGTCAAGGCATAAAGGACTGATAGACTGTGCTAAGAAAGCCATCACCATGACCAGTAGTTCTGGAGTAACAGTAGAGCATATCTCTGAAACCTTACCCCATCAATTCAAGTGCAACAAGAGTGTAGCCCTGCCCACCATTGACCAAGTCAGAGTAGTCTGTGAATACCCCGACGTATTCCCAGATGAATTGCCAGGTATGCCCCCGGATAGGGATATTGAGTTCATTATCGAACTAATCCCTGTAACCGGACCTATAGCCCAGAGACCCTATGCCATGAACCCCTCAAAGTTAGTAGAACTGAAGAAGCACTTAGATGCCATGTTAGCAACAGGCTTGATTCAGCCAAGCGCATCGCCATGGAGATCACCAGTGTTATTCGTCGACAAGAAAGATGGAGGCAATCGTCTGTGTACAGATTAAAGAAAATTGAATGATGTCACCATCAAGAACAAGTACCCCTTGCCAAAGATAGAGGATCTGTTTGATCAGTTGACTGGAGCTCAGGTATTCTCAAAGATTTATCTTAGGACTGGTTATCACCAACTTAAGATTCATTTAACGGATATTCCAAAGACCGCCTTTACTACTCGCTATGGTTTATACGAGTATACGGGTATGTCTTTTGGATTAACCAATGCCCCTGCTTATTTCATGAATCTCATGAATATGATCTTTATGAATTTCCTACATAAGTTTGTAGTAGTGTTTATCAACGACATCCTTATCTACTCCAAGTCAGAAGAAGAGCATGAGCAACATCTGAGAATCGTCCTAGAAACCCCGAGAGAGCATCAGTTATATGCCAAGTTCAGCAAATGTGAGTTTTGGCTGAAAGAAGTAGGATTCCTAGGACATATTGTGTCTGCCAGAGGAGTCTCTGTTGATCCCACCAAGATCAAAGATGTCGAAGAATGGGAAGCCCCAACCAATCAAACCCAAGTCCGTTCATTTATCTGATTAGCGGGATATTACCGCAAGTTCGTAGAAGGATTCTCAAGCATAGCCCGACCAATGACCCAATTGTTGAAGAAGGACAAGAAGTTTTAATGGACAGAGAAATGTGAAGCCAGTTTCCAGGAGCTGAAGAAGAGATTGATATCAGCCCCGATTTTGATCATGCCAGACATCAAGAAGCCGTTTTATGTGTATTGTGATGCATCCAAGATTGGCCTAGGTTGTGTATTGATGCAAGAAGGCAAAGTCATCGCTTATCTGTCTTGACAACTGAAGCAGCATGAGCAGAACTATCCGACACGTGATCTTGATCTAGCAGCCGTGGTTCTAGCATTGAAGACATGGTGTCATTATTTGATGGGTAATCGCTGTGAGATTTACTCAGATCATAAGAGCTTGAAGTATATCTTCACTCAGAAGGAGCTAAATATGAGGCAAAGAAGATGGATAGAGTTAATCAAGGATTATGACCTTGACATTCACTATCACCCCGGTAAAGCCAATGTGGTAGCGGATGCTCTTAGTAGATTGCCGTGTAGGCTTAACACCAAGATCAAAGAGAAGCAACCAAGTTTGTATGATGAGTTGGAGTAGTTCAGGACTGAGTTAGTTAGCAAAGGATTCCAAGCTAGCATTGAACTTCAACCCACGTTGATTAGCCAAATCAAGGAAGTCCAGAAGGGAAATGAAAGTATCGACGGAATCAAACGTCGTATTGGTACAGGCAAGGTACCTGGATTCACCGAAGACGAAGAAGGAGTACTGTGGTACAAAGGACGTATCTGTGTGCCAGCAGATTCAGAGCTGAAGGAAATTATCATGAAGGAAGCTCATGATACTCTTTATTCTATCCACCCCGGAGGAACAAAGATGTATCAGGATTTGAAAGAGCAATTTTGGTGGCACAAGATGAAGAGAGAAATCGGAAGCTACATCGCCAAATGTGACATCTGTCAAAGAGTCAAAGTAGAGCATCAGAGACCTATAGGATTGTTGCAACCATTGTAGATTCCGGAATGGAAATGGGATTCCATCGGAATGGACTTTATCACCGGTTTACCTACTTTTAGTAGGGGAAATGACTCAATCTGGGTCATAGTTGATAGACTATCCAAGGTAGCCCACTTCATACCTGTCAAGACAACCTACCAGAGTGCCAAACTAGCAGAGCTGTATATTGCTAGGATTGTTAGTCTGCATGGAACCCCCAAGACCATCGTCTCAGATCGAGGAACCCAGTTTACTTCAAGATTTTGGCAGAAAGTTCAGGAAGGTTTAGGAACCAAGTTGAATTTCAGCACCGCTTATCACCCGCAAATAGATGGAGAGACTAAGAGAGTCAACCAGATCCTAGAGGATATTCTTAGAGCTTGTGTGTTGGAATACGGATCAAAATGGGAAGACTGCCTGCCTTTCGCAGAATTCTCAAATAACAACAGTTATCAAGCTAGTTTGCAGATGGCACCATTTGAATTCCTATACGGAAGAAAGTGTCGTACCCCTTTGAATTGGTCGCAAGTAGGAGAGAGTCAGATCTTTGGACCTGACATTCTCTGCGAAGCAGAAGAGAAAGTTCACAAAGTCCATGAGCACCTCAAGACCGCCCAATCCAGACAGAAGAGCTATGCTGATAAGAGAAGGAGATTTTGTATATCTCAAAGTTTCACCATTGAATGGAACCCAACGCTTTAGTCTGAAGGGAAAGTTAGCCCCCAGATATATCGGACCTTTCAAGGTTCTGAACCGCCGAGGAGAAGTATCGTATCAGCTGGAACTGCCTGAAGAGATGTCAGCCATCCACAATGTGTTCCATATCTCGTTACTTCGCAAATGCTTGGAAGTGCCTGAGAAGACCGAAGTTTTCAAGAACATCGATCACAGAGCTGTGGAAATCAACAATGACCTAACCTATTGGGAAGTGCCGATCCGTATCTTAGAAGAAGCCTACAGAACCACCAGGACCAGGAGTATCAAGTTTCTCAAGATTCAGTGGAGCAACCATACCGAGGAGGAAGCTACTTGGGAGCGCGAAGATTACATTAGGACAGAGTTCCCAGATCTTTTTAGTTCCTAGTTTTCTTTGTAAATCTCGGGACGAGATTTTGTTTAAGGGGGGAAGGTTTGTCCTAAAACTTCAATCCAAGGTTATCATGATCAAATCATCCAAAAATGGGGTTAACAAAAACTTTTCCAAATCTAAAATGAAAGCATTCATATGTGTGTGCATTTAAAATAGGAGTTGTCTGAATTTCCATGATTGAATGATCCAATTCTTAGGTGATTTAAACATCATCTACATCATTCCCAAACTTTTCCTAAAGAAAATCAAATAAAAAAGAATTAAAAAAGGAGGAATGGTCATTTTGGAAAATTTAACTCCCATGCCTACTTTGGCTATTCCTAGTACTCAAAACTTAACAGAAACAATTCTTGATCTTTGCACCCCTTGCTAGTACACATAATGAGGTACCAAGGCCCACCTTTGGATCTGCTAAAAACATTCTGTTAACTATTTTAAATGACAGTTTAAAATTGAATCTAATGCATATGCATAGATCACCCCTATTTCAAAAACCATCTATTTGAGCTTCACTTTCAAAACCCTTGCAACCAGAGACTACTATCACCAGTGGAGATCACTCAAAAATTTTGAAACCAAAATTCAAAAGTTTCTTTCATGCGGCCATTTCATCAAACACTTGGCATGCATAATCTCTACTCTAATCCTAGCTCACTGTTTACTACAGGGTTTTGCCCCCATTTGATCTTCATTTATCTCTCGTGTCCCCTCTTGATCTAACCAGAGTCTAACCACCCACTCCCCTAGCCCCTAGTGGCACGGCCATGCCATGCCGAGCCGCCTCTCGCCGGCCAACCTTGCCCTCCCTGTAGCAGACCTCCCCTCTTCCTCTCTCCATGTCTAGGAGGTAGCTCACACCTCACCGCCACCTCCTGTCCCTTGCCGAGCCCAGCCGTGCAGTGGAACACCGAGGACAAGCCGCGCCCAGTGCCACCGCACCATGCCAGTGCTGCCCCTAGAGCGCACCCTGTCCCCGCTCGCACAGACCGCCCCTTGGCAGCAGCCCGCGCCGGCCGCTCCGCCTCGACCTGGAGAACACCCAGACACCCCCGCTGGCCGTCCAACGCCTCACAGCCACTGCTCGCCGTGGACACCGCCGCCTCTGCCTCTCAGAGCGCGACCTTGCCCCGACCGCGTGCCACCACCCCTATGGGCGCATTCAATTCCTAGAGCACCGCCAGGGAACCACAGATCCATCACCACCAGCAGCCATGCCTCTACCCCGCCGTAGCCCTGTCGCCACCGTCGACTTCCCATCCCGCTCGGTCTCACCGTCGGGCCTATAAAAGGATCCCTCCCCAGCCTCTTCTCTCCACACCATTCCACTCCCCTCACCTCTCTGAACCTCACCCACCTCTAGCCGGAGCAAGGCGAGCTCCGCCTCGCTGGAATTGGAGCCGGAGCAGCCGCGGCAGGAGGAGAAGGGCACCGTTGATTGTGACAACCCCAAGCTCCGCCACAACCGTGCCTCGCCTTGCCTTCGTCTTCCACGTCGTTTGCCTGCCTCTCCTACCCCGCTGGAGCCCTGGTACGCCCCCAGTAGACCCCCACCGAGCCGCAGGGTTCGACCTCGCCGGCGACCTGTTCGTCGTCGACGACGACCCTCAGCCATAGATTCCTATTCTAATCGCACGGCCCACAGCGCGCGTACCATTTCGTGTTTTATGTGTCGCTGACATGCGGGACCCCCCTGTCAGCTGAGTCCCGCGCCTCGGAGCGCCACTGGGCCGGCCCATTTCTTTTCCCGCGCTAGCCCACCTATACAAATCTGGATTTTTCTTTTAGTTAAATCTAGTTTCTGTCCACTATTTCAAAATTCAATTCTGTGAGTTTGACAAATCCAAATACCATGAAACAAATTTTGCCTGAAAGGTATTAAGATGATATATCCAAGCCCGTTGGATTTAATTCAATTAGAGTTATAGATCTCTCCTAATAAAAATAAGAAGACAGAAGCTTTTGCAACTTGCAACATTTTTATAAAATCAACCAAGTTAGCTTCTGAGTTGATTCCAACTCTCAAAAATCACATTTCCTCATATCTATCTAAATATGTAATAATATTATGGTTTACATGCAGTGACTTTGGACAAGTACCAAAATAATGCTATATAGGCATTTCTAGTCACTTTAAATCATTAAATAATAAACATAAACTAAAGTAATATTGATCTAACCTTTAAATCTCATTCCCACATGTTAGAATATGTGGTGATGACATGTGTCCACATGATCCCATATTGTGGTGGTGAATATTAAATTTTAGTTAATATTTCAATGAGTAGAAATTACTTTTCTAAAATAAAAAGGATGAAACTATTGAATTAAAACTTGTGACGTTTGTGATGATAATAGATCATCAAATGTGTGTTTTAGAATGCTACTTAGCCTAGTTAAGTATTGTTTGGTGACTGTGCACTCCGTATGTATTGTTATAGAAGATAGTACCGACCAAGCTTACGAGGAGGAGGAGTGATACCATGAAGAAGAAGAAGAAAACTTCAACCACTGCACCAACCAAGGCAAGCTATTGTTAGCAAGCTAGAATTAAGCTAGATGAATGAGCAAGGATGCTTTAGGCATGCTTTGATCACACCCCTTTTAACTATTAGTACCCCGAGTCTTACCTACAAGTTTTACTCCCCTTAGTATGCAAAGTTCCTTACTTATTTTGCAGGTAGCATAAAAAGTATAAAACTTGACCTAATGCTATGCAGATTGCCGTATCAGATTATAACATCCTCAACAAATCTTCTGGCTATTGCTTCATCACAACGAGTGATGGGTTTAGCCTCAATCCATTTGGTGAACTTATCCACCATCACTAAGAGGTGTATAAATCCACTTGGAGCCTGTTTAAACGGTCCTACCATGTCAAGCCCCAGACCGCGAAAGGCCATGTTATGGGTATTGTTTGTAGCTGATCAGCTGGAACATGAGCTTGTTTGGCGTACTTTTGGCAGCCCTTGCACGTCTTGACCAGCCGTTCAGCATCTGCCTTGGCTGTAAGCCAGAAAAAAACGTGTCAGAAAGCTTTTGCCACTAAAGATTTGGGTGCAGCATGGTGACCACACTCGCCTTCATGGATTTGTCATAAGATTTTCACTCCTTCTTCCGGAGATAAACAGCGCTGAAACCCCCAGATGTGCTCCGCTTATAGAGATAACCACTGATTATAGTATAGGCTTTTGCTCATCGGACGATCTGTCGGCTCAGAACTTTGTCTTCGGGTAATTTCCTATCTACCAAGAAATCAAGGTAGGGTTGAGTCCAGCTAGGAACCACAGCCATAACTGCTACTAAAGGTGATCCGAATTTGGTCAGATATTCCTCATCCACTCTCGTTATAGAGGGAACTTTGAGGTGCTCTAAATAAGCGCCATTCGGGACCTTTTTCCAGGCAGACCCTATTCCAGATAGTGCATCTGCTTCCTTATTCTCTGTTCGAGGGATGTGTTGAACTTCAAACCCTTCAAACGATTTAGATAGTTCATCCACGACAGCCCTATATGCTCCCATGTGCTTGTTTGCATTACAGATATCTGAAACTTGCTATGCAACAAGATCCGAATCTCCATAACACATTAAACATCGGATGCCAATATCCTTAGAAATCTGGATTCCATGCAGTAGTGCTTCATACTCGGCAATGTTATTCGTCACCAAATAGTGTATCTGCAATACATAGAAAAGTTTATCTCCTTGGGGTGACTTGAGAACCACACCAGCCCCCGATCCCCCGAGCGCTTTAGACCTGTCAAAATGCAAGGTCCAGTATTCCGACTCTGGCAGGGTCATACTCTCTTTTATTTCTATCCAATCAGTGACAAAGTCAGCAAGGATTTGGGATTTGATTGCTGTACGAGATTCGTACTCAATATCGAAAGCTGAAAGCTCTATGCCCCATTTGGCGACACATCCTGTGGCGTCACTATTGTTGATGATATCTCTCATGGGAGCCGTGCTCACCACGGTAATGTGTTGTTCTTGAAAATAATGTCGTAACTTACGAGATGCTAAGAACACACCATAAGCCAGCATTTGATAATGCGGATACTGCTGCTTTGATTCTGTTAAGACCTCGCTGAGATAATAAGTTGGATGCTACACCAGGTGTTCCTTATTTTCCTCCGGTCTCTCCACCACCATGACGATACTGACGACTTTGTTTGTCGCAGCAAGATAGAGCAGCATCGGTTCCTGTGGTTCCGGTGCTGCAAGGATGGGAGTAGATGAGAGTACTGCTTTCAGTTCTTGTAGTGCACCTTCAGCTTCGTTGGTCCAAACAAAATTCTTGGTCTTTTTCAGGAGCTTGTATAGTGGTGCGGCTCTTTCACCGACTCGGCTTACAAACCGACTGACTGCGGAAATGCAACCAGTTAGTCTTTGTATGTCCTTCAGGCGAGTCGTCCTGGAAATGTTGAGTATAGCCTTAATTTTTATCTCGGTTCACCTCTATGCCTCTTTGAGACACGATAAAACCTAACAATTTTCCGGTTGGGATTCCAAAGAAGCATTTCTTCGGGTTAAGCATTATGTTGTATTTTCGTAGATTGGCGAATGTTACCTCCAAGTCGGAAATCAAGGTTTCCTTATTTCTGGACATCACCGTAATATCATCCACATATGCGTGTACATTGCGTCCGATTTGATCATGGAGGCAACATTGCATTGTGTGTTGGTACGTAGCTCCTGCGAACTTCGGCCCAAAGGGCATCATAACCAAACAGAAGGTTCCGAAGGGGGTTATGAATGAAGTTTTGACTTTGTCAGATTCCTTCCTCCGGATTTGGTGATAACCGGAATATGCATCGATAAAACATAGGAGTTCCGAGCCTGCCATAGAATCGATAACTTGATCAATCCTAGGCAGAGCGAACGGAACTTTGGGACAATCCTTGTTCAAGGCAGTATAATCAACACACATCCTTAAATCAGTGGTGTCCTTTTTAGGGACCATTACAGGATTGGCCGACCACTTAGTGTGGATGACCTCTTCTATGAATCCGGCTAACTCGAGCCTTATACTTTTCATCGCCAAAACATCGGGAGGACTTTTAGACCGGTTTAGCGTTTGGGTGTACATTTAAAGAGTGCTCGGAAAGTTCCCTAGGTACTACGGTCATGTCAGATGGCTGCCATGCGAAGATATCTTGATTTGCTTTGAGGAACTTGACGAGCGTGCTTTCCTATGCGTTATCTAGGCCTACGCTTATCAGGGTCACCTTGGAGGGGTCATCATCCTTCAACGGCGTCTTCTTCGTCTCTTCTGATGCCTTGAACTCCGGATTCGGCTTGTCACCTCCTTCTTTATTGCGGACATCTCAGACGGATGTATGCTCTTCTTGATCTCCTAGTACTTTGGGGTTTGCAACACAACTTCAGCAAAGGCGGCATTTCCGTCCTCGCACTCTCGCGCCTTCTTCGGATCTCCCCTGATGGTAATCACGCTGTTGGGACCTGGAATTTTCATCATATTGTAAATGTAACACGGACGAGCCATAAAATCCTAGTAAGCTGGACATCCGAATATAGCGTGATATGCGCTCTTGAACGGGACCACTTCGAAGGAAAGTGCTTCTGTCTGATAGTTCTTTGGAGTTCCAAAGATAACATCCAAAGTGATTTCTCCTAGGGAATTTGCTTGTCTTCCTGGGATCTCCGAGATCATAGAGTTGTAGTTCAGCTGGGTCTCTGAGATCTTCATCTGGCATAGCTTTTCGACATACAGAATGTTGATGTTGCTGCCGCCGTCCATGAGAGTCTTGGAGAAACCATATCCATCAATAAGTGGATTGACGACTAAGGCGTATTTTCCTTGCATGTGCAACTTAGGCGGATGATCAGCACGGTCAAAGGTGATTGCCACTTCCGACCAGTCCAAAAATTGAGGGACAGCCGGAACTGTTGGGTTGAGCTCATGTAGAACTGCTTTCTTGACCTTAGCTGGCTGAGATCCGAGGAAGGTGACGTAAGTGTATTTCTTTGTTGGGAAATTTTTTTTCCTTCCAGCTTGGGATTTGAAGCATCAGCTTCCTCCATGTTGGAATCATCCTTGGTCTCTTTATCTTTTTCGGGATTCTTCTTTCCCTTTTTCCGCTTAGCTTTGTAGCCAGCGGTATCGTCTTTTTTGATGTCGTCATTGAAACGACACTTGGCATCATTCGGCGTTTGTGTGGGACGATCCCCCGTTGGCATCTAGGTGATGCACACATGGGTTATTGGCAATGTCGGCCCAGGAGTAGGTTTTGCCGGGTTGTTGGTCTCCTCTACCCTAGACTCTTGACGTCCCATGGCCACGTCTGTGGCCACCGTCGCGCCCTCCTCGTCCTCCAGACCCGAAAGTAACAGTGACCACTGCCGTTTCCGCGTTGGGATTTTCTTCCGAGGTGTTCTTGCGCTTCTGAGCTTGCTTCTTTGGTTGTTTTGCTGACTTTGACACAGCTAGGGCGTTCAGTAATCCTTCCGCGTCATCGTCAGCATCTGCATACTTGCTCGTTGTTTCTATCATCTCTCCCAAATCGGTGACTTTGTCACACTTCAAGCAATGGCGTAGTAAACCAATTGAGAGTCCTGCAATAAAAGCTTCAACCCTAGCTTGGTCATTTACTCCCTCGCAGGAGTTCTTGGTGTCGATCCATAGTCCGAGATAATCCCGGCAAGTTTCTCCGGCTTTCTGGGTGCAACTCAGCAGGTCCTCGACCGTACAGGGCCTCCGGTATGTGCCTTCGAAATTATGAAAGAACGCACTGATAACCCACAAGTATATGGGATCGTGGGTAACCTTTTCGATAAGTAAGAGTGTCGAACCCAACGAGGAGCTAAAGGTAGGATAAATATTCTCTCAAGTTCTATCAACCACTGATACAACTCTATGCACACTAAACGTTTGCATTATCTAGGAAATAAAACTAGAGCAACAATACGAGTCATAGAGATAGCTTTGCATGATAATAAATAATAAGAAAGTAAAGCTAGTTGTTGCAGCAATAAAATACACTAAACTAATAGAACCATGATTGTGGAATAGTGGTGGTAATTGTGGTGTCTTTGTCCAAGTTTAAATAGCAAATAGATCGGGTTCATTGTCTTCGATGCAGTTTGTATCTGGGAGAGGCTAAATATACATGCGCTTCACTACTTGGAATTACATGTACTATATGATTGGATTGTTAGCAAACATCCGTAAGTACTAATCAATGCATTAAGGTTTCCCCAACCATAGCCTTAAGTTTAATGGTCCTCTTACTCCCATATGTGAAATGTTCCTAAGGCCCCTCGTGTTTCTCACTCCAGAACTTCCCCCCTTCCTCTTACACATACTACAAACCCTATGATGTTTAATCCATGCACGCACAAATATAATGGACACCAAAGGACTGTACCATATCAACATACAACTCTAATGAACCAAAGACGTTCAACCATTCAATCTAAGAACAAAAAAACTACACAAACATGACATAGATCATAGGATTATAACTTATAGCATCAAATACCATGTTTACATAGGACAATACAGAGGTGTGTGGGAGGATGAACCACTACATACTAGGAGGATTAGGTGATGGAGATGGCGGTGAAGATGGTCAAGATGGTGAAGAGGGTGGCGGTGGCATCAGTGGCGGCACGGGGGACTCCTTCCCCGCCACCGGTAGCATGGGGGAACACCGCCCCTTAGCCCCCTTCCTTCATGGCTTATTGGGAGCCCTCCCCCATGGAGATGGGATCCATGGGGGAGGCAAAAACGTGGCTTTGGTGGCTGCAAATTCGTGGGTGGAGATGCTCTGGGCGAATTAGGTTTCCTCCCTTTATATAGCTTCTCGGATTCCCGTCACCCCATCTTGGGTTGTAGAAAATCAGGCCTAAAAGGCTCGTCCGAACGTTTGTCGCGAAATCTCCAACAACTTTGTAGTTGAATAGTTTTCCATTTGATGCCGTCTTCGACCCGAAACGTGACCATCTTTAAAAAGAGTTCTACGACAGATTTCTGGAAAAATCCCAATTTGACTCCAACAAGGTTTCCACTTGTATTCTTGGTAATTCCTACACATCAAAGTGTAAAACAAGAACATTGTGAACTTTTGCAACTATTAGTAGGTTAGTCCAAATAAATCATAAACTTATACAAAAAGGAGTGTCAAAAGCATATTATTAGCATAAAATCATCAAAAATTGTAGATACGTTATGGACGTATCAACATCCCCAAGCTTAGTTACTGCTCGTCGTCGAGTAGGTAAACGATCAAAATAATATAATTTTTTAGGTGACATGCAGACAACACAATCGTGATCATCGTTATTGTAAAAGAATTGATAGTTGGGTTTAAGGTACTCTAAACATGAATCATGAAAGATAGAGTTCTAACAATAAGACATAGCAACTATGTTGTAACATGAAAATGCACAAACAAAGGATTCATGAATAACAATACTTTCCAAGACGTTTGTTTGTTTCACGTAAAGAAAGCATAATGAGAATAGTATTCCGCTTGTCCCTCATAGAGTAGCAAAACATAAATGCATAGGGCACCTTCAAAGTTCATAAGGGTGACTAGATACAAATAGTTTAAGAACAAGCATCAATCCACAAGCCTTGGGACAATGCACATTAAACTAAGAATGACTACTATGCTCTCTTAATAGGTGCATAAAGATAGAAGATGGAGACTCAACATAAAAGTAAAAGAAAGTCCTTCTTAGAAGGAAACACGGATTCAAGTCTCATAAAGAGCTTCCAAAAATTATGGTACTTATTAGCTTTCAGCTCTCATTGCCCCTATCATAAGCATCTTGAAGTGATTAAGGTTAAAGTGAACAAACTATGGAGTATATGTTTGACAAAGTATAAGTTGGAAATCTCATGTCCCTTGAATATGAGGGCCACTCCTCATGCTACTCAAGTTTAGTTACCGGTAAGTTCTTGTCATAGTAAGTACATGTGTATCATAGAGAACCGTCAATGGGATACCCCTTGCCCGATGATACGAAAGAATCCTCATATCAAAATGACAAGGCAAGCAGACAACAAGCATCTCAGCAATATTCTTATTTACCATGGGAAATGGTGCTTGTTTCTCTCTTTCCTTTTTTCTTTTTTCTCAATCTCTATCTCTTTTTTTATAAGAAGAATGCTTCATAGATTGCTCATTATGGTTAAGCTGCAGGCTTCCACCATGACCGGCAGCCCAGGCGTTTCTCTAACACACATATATAACTCTATGGACTTACAAGCTCCCCTTTCATTTCACACCGACGACATCCATAGACAAAATATCATGATATCAACTAGGTACAATGTACACGTGCAATGTTGAAAGCGTTCCCCATGACAACATGGTTCTGCTAATCCCCAACATATCAGTGCAAGCATATACAACATAGATGACACAATGGTTCAAGTTTATTAGGGGCAAGAAAAGTAAAGAGTGCCATCAAGTTCGTGAGAGCTTTAATCACTAGTTTTCTCATAACAAGTTTAATTCGTAAGGTAGATAAAAGCATGAATATACTTGGAATAACAAATGCTAATAAGTAGGTATGATGGACTCTTTGGGATAACTTGGTTTCATTTGGAGTTGGATGCATGAGTGGAACTCATACTTGGTTACGGAGGCTAGCAAAAGACTGGGAGCGACCAACTAAAAGAGCAATAATGGCCATAATCATGCAAAGCGACAAAAAATCATTAACTAAAGTATAAAGTGATATTACAAGTCGAAAACTAAAGGATCATAAATGCTATGGTTACTTGGGATAGTCATAACATGATGTGAGCATGCGCCAAGTCAACCCAAATAAAGCATCAAAGGAGAATACCACAATATTATGCTATAATATGCTAGAACAACACATGATTCTTTCAAGGCACATTAAGCAATATAAATTGTTTATAACATGTCATGCTACAGAAAAAATCACTAAGCATAAATCCAAAACAATATCAAGCATGACATGACAAAGCATAGGCCACCGTCCAAAACAAGCTCCTTTTACCACTTAAGCATGAACTTTTCCTACTCTTTTCCAATCCAAACCACACTTATTTGAAAACCAATGTATGAAATAGGGTGTCCAACCAATTTATTCAAGCAAACAAAGCAAACGAAAACCAAAAACAAAAATGAAGACGCTCCAAGAACAACACAACTGTGCATGAAATAATAAAAATGAAGTGTTTGGAAGAACCTGAGATTTTTATTGATGAAGAAGGGGATGCCTTGGGCATCCCCAAGCTTTGACGCTTCTTGGGGAGACACGGGGTGGCATCCCCAAGCTTGAGCTTTAGTCCATTCTTCATCTCATTACATCATTCTTTCCATACACCTGAAATTTTTCCTTCATACAAAACTTCACACAATCTTTATTAGCAACATTAGGGCATTCAAGATAATAAGTCTTTGGGTTCAGTTCCAACACCAATAAAACTTCCATTAAAACACAAGATACTGTAGCACTTTCCTCAAAAAGCTCAATTCCCCAAAAAAAAACCAAAAAGGAATCAACAAGAAGCAAATGCAAATAATGGCAGAAATCTGTCAAAACAGACCAGCAGGTAAAGAACAATTTTTTCGAAGACCTTCTGTTGCTCACATCGAAACGTGTTGAACTAACGAAAGTTAGATAACAACCTGGGGCAGAAGCACAAAAATTCACAGCTCAAACCGACATACAGTGATTTTACACGAATTTTTACAGCAAAGCACAAAACTCTGTTTCGGGACAACAACATTCCCAAGCATTACTGCTCTCTCATTAGAGGTTACTCTTGGCACAAAAAGCATATAAAAAGGATAAGGAGCGGTTATTACAGAGGTAATAACTTCCAAGACTCATCTAAAACTTTTGGATTATCTCCCAACAAGTACTTTTCTTTAACGCCTTTAAGTTAGGCATAGGAGCAAGATTCAAGTATTTTCAAATGAATAAGCACTAAAATCAATACCAGAATATCTTTCTTTTTCAAGGATTCATGCATTCCTACAAGTTTTTAACTGAAAAGCTTCAATGGAAAGATTTGTTTTGGTTTCATAGGCATGAACACAAGTGTTCAAGGTCGACCCCCACTTAATGCTACTTATCTACTTATTGGGAGATAACCCAAAAATTTTAGATAAGTCTTGAAAGTTATTACTTTAGTAATAACCGCTCCTTATCCTTTTTATTTGCTTTTTGTGCCAATAGTAACCTCTAATGAGAGAGAAGTAATGATTGGGAAAGTTGCTGTCCCGAAACAGATTTCTGTTATTCACCGTAAAGATTCTTGTACAATTTCTGTACGACCTTTTGAGGCGTGAATTTTTGTGCTTCTGCCCCAGGTTGTTATCTAACTTTCGTTAGTTCATCACTTTTTTATTTGAGCAACCGAAGGGCTTCGATAAAATTCGTCTTTACGTACTGGTCTGTTTTGACAGATTTCTGCCATTATTTGCATTTGCTTCTTTGAGTTCTTTTGGGAAATTGAGCTTTTTGAGGAAAGTGCTACAGTAGCTAGTGTTTTAACGGAAGTATTATTGGTGTTAGAACTTAACCTAAAGACTTATTATTTTGAGTGCACTAATTTTGCTAATTAAGATTGTGTGGAGTTTTGTATGAAGGAAAGTTTTCAGGTGTATGGAAGGAATGAGTAGTGAGATGAAGGATGGACTAAAGCTCAAGCTTGGGGATGCCACACGTGTCACCCCAATAAATATCCCAGAAGTACAAGCGTCAAAGCTTGGGGATGCCCAAGGCATCCCCTTCTTCATCAATAAAAATCCCAGGTTTCTTCCAAACACTTCATTTTTATTGTTTCATCCACAGTTGTGTTGTTCTTGGAGCGTCTTCTTTTTCGTTTTTGTTTTGGTTTTCTTTTTCTTAGTTTGCTTAGTTTGCTGAATAAATTGGTTGGACCCCCTCTTCCATACATTGGTTTTCAAATAGTTTGGTTTGGAGTGGAAAAGAGTAGGAAAGTTCATGCTTAAGTGGTAAAGAGAGTTTGTTTTTGACTGTGGCCTATGCTTTGTCAAGCCATGCTTGATATTGTTTTGGCTTTATGCTTAGTATTTTTTGCTGGAGCATGACATGTTATAAACAATTGAGATTGCTTAATGTGCCTTGGAAGAATTATGCGTTGTTTAGCATATTAAAGCATAGTATTGTGGTATTCTCCTTTGATGCTTTATTTGGGTTGACTTGGCACATGCTCACACCATGTTATGACTATCCCAAGACACCATAGCCTTGATGGTCCTTTAGTTTTCAACTTGTAATATCACTTTATGCTTTGATCAATGATGCTTTGTCGCTCTGCATGATTATGGCCATTATTGCTCTCTTTTTATAGCCTCCATAACCAAGTATGAGTCCCACTCATGCATCCAACTCCTAAAACCAAGTTATTCCAAAGATTCCACCATACCTACCTACTAGCATATGCTATTCCAAGTATATTCATGGTTTTATCTACCGTCCGAATTAAACTTGTTATGTGAAAATTAGTGATTAAAGCTCTCACAAACTTGATGGCACACTTTAATTTCTTGCATTTAATAAACTTGAACCATTGTGTCCATCTTTGTTGCGTCTATGCTTGCGCTTTATAAGTTGAAATTAGCAGAACCATGTATCATGGGGAACACTTTCAACATTGCACTTGTACATTGTACCCCGTTGATACCATGTTCTTTTGCTTATTGATCCCGGCAGTGTGAAATAAAAGTGGAACTTGTAAGATCATGGAGTTTGTATGTGTTTTAGAGAAACGTCTAGGCCGCTAGCCTAAGCCATGCCTAATCATGGTGGAAACTGGCAGCATAACCATAATGAGCACTCTATGAAGCATCCTCAATAAAAACCTATGCAAATAGCAAATAAAAAGATCGCTGAGATGCTCATTGTATGCTTGCCTTGTCATTTTGATTATGGGATAGCTCATGTATCATGTGCAAGGGGTACCCCGTTGGCGGTTCTCTATGATACATATGTACTTACAATGACAAGAGCTTACTTGTGACTAAAGTTTAGTAGCATGAGGTTCAGTCTTCGTAAGTAAGGGGCATGACATTTCAGCTTATAACTTTTCAAGCATGTCCTCTTAGTTGTGTCACTTTAACCTTAATCACCTTCAAGATGCTTATGATAGGGGCAATGAGATTTGAAAGCTAGTAAGTACAATAATTTTTGGAAGCTCTTTATGAAACTTGAATCCCTACTTCCTTCTATGAAGGCCTTTCTTTTACTTTTATGTCGAGTCTCCACTTTCTATCTTTATGCAACTACTTTGTGAGCATAGTGGCCATTCTTAGTGCTATGTGCATTGTCCCAAGACTTCTTGATTGATGCATAACTTGATATTGCTTGTTCTTAAACTATTTGTATCTAGTCACTCTTATGAACTTTGAAGGTGTCCTATGCATTTATGATTTGCTACATTATGAGGGACAAGTTGGATGCCACTATGCTATGTTTTCTTTATGTGAAACAAACAAACGTATTTTAAAGCATTGTTATTCATGAATCTTTTGTTTGTGCCTTTTCATGTTGCAACATAGTTGCTTTGTCTTATTGTTATAACTTAATCTTTCATGTTATGTTGAAGTACTATGATCCCAGCTATGAATGTTTTACAAATACTTTGATCATGTTTATGATGGTGCATGTCACCTAAAAAATTATTCTTTATTTTTATCACATATCTACTTGAGGACAAGCAGGAGTTAAGCTTGGGGATGTTGATATGTTGCCAACGTATCTATAATTTTTGATGTTCCATGCTTGGTTTTATCTACTTTCTTATGTTTTGTACCAACTTTGGAGTATTTCTATACACTTTCTTGGACTAACCTATTAAAAAGATGCCACAGTGCCAGTTGCCTCTTTTCTGCTATTTTTGGTTCCAGGAAAGTTAGAAAATGAATATTCTCGGAATTGGACCGGACAAAAGCCAAAGTCGATACTTTACCGGAAGACTCACGGAGCCAGAAGACGAGACGGAGAGGGGCCACAAGGTGCCACACCATGTGGTGGCACGGGGTAGCCCTGGCAGCGCCACTAGGTGGTGTGGGCCCCTTGGCCACCCACCGACCTTGCCTATTCTCCTATAAGATGCCTCCTGATGCAAAAACCCTAAATCGGCAAGCCTCCAGCCACAAAGAGATCCACAGCGCCGCCGCCACCGAAGGGGAGATTCGGGGGACAGAAAGTCTCTATTCTGGCACCCTGCCGGGACGGGGAAGTGCCCCCAGAGCCATCTCCATCGATCTCCACCACCATCTCCATCACCATTGCTGATTCCCATGATGAGGAGGGAGTAGTTCTCTCTCGAGGCTAAGGGTTCTACCGGTAGCTATGTGTTCATCTCTCTCTATGCATGATCATATTGTGATCATGAGCTTTGTAATCAAGTAGATCTACCTTGCTACTCAAGTGCTTTAATAGATCTTTGCTCTCCCCATATGTGTGAAGTTGAAAGTGTGCACATCATGGTGGCACTTAGGCTAGAGATTAGAAATACTTGTTATGAGTTATATTTGGAGTTGGATGTCTCTATGAAATTGTGGTGTTTGTTGGAACCATCTACTGCTCAAGGTGACAGTGTGCGGTTATCTAGATGCGGAAAGGAATCTTTAAGGTGTGCTGTTATAGCCCTACCATCGATTAGAGTGTTCAACCGGAGAGTAGTTAAGAGTAGTATCATAAAGAGAAGATATTTATATGAGAGTGTTCACTAGTGAAAGTATGATCCCTAGGCCTTGTTTCTAAGCATTGAAACACCATTTGCAACTAGATCTGTTACATGTTTGCTTGCTTCCATCTTTATTTCAGTTTGCCTTTAGTCTTTTCCCACATCAACCACACGCCAGCAAGCTATTTTCTAGCACCGTTACCACTTATAATTATCCATACCACTTGTATTTTACTGTCTCTTCGCCGAACTAGTGCACCTATACACCTGGAAAGTGTATTGGGTGTGTTGGGGACACAAGAGACTTCTTGTATCTTGATTGCAGGGTTGTTTGAGAGGGATACCTTTGACCACTTCCTCCCTGAGTTCGATAAACCTTGGGTGATCCACTTAAGGGAAACTTGTTGCTGTTCTCCAAACCACTACACTTGGAGGCCCAACAACTGTCTACAAGAATAGAAGTGCGTAGACATCAGGGGTCTCGATCATGTCTACGTTATTCGCGAACCGTAGGGTGACACACTTAAGGGACACCGACACCATTTGGATCAAATATGTTTTAGAGAAGGAATATGAAAGCGCTGGAATCATTTCGATTGACACCATAATTGTTTCGGGTGAAATTGCTGAAACTGGTTCTGCATTTGATATTGAAATGTTGCAGGGGTTTTATTTGAAAGCTTGTTAATTAAAGTAATTAACAAATTTCTGTTAAAAAATTTTTATTAAATGAGAGATGCATTAATTTTGGAGGAGAATTAGTGCAACTTTGAGTAGAGATGCATTAATCCACTCACCATTATGGAGGGAGAGGTGGGGGCACCACCATGGTCACTGGCCATGCCCCTTGGGCAGCCTCCCACTCCTATAAAAGGAAGCCTGCTTCCTTGTGAGGGATCTCTCTCCCCCTCTAGTTTATTCCACCATGGTCTTGGATTAGCGAGATACATGTTACCGGTGGCTTTGCATGACAGGAGTTACTGCTTTCTCTGCATCGCTGGAGTGAGGAAATAATTGAGGTTTTCAGGTACCGGACATGTGTGATCACGTATGCACCCCTTCTTTCCGGTGTTGGACTTGCTGGTGCTGGACCTACTTGACTTCATCATGATCTTGAGATCGGCAAGCGAACGACTACTTCATCCATCAGTCCAACCTCGTAACTCTTCATTGCTCTTCTAGGTAGATATATCTTGGTGCTTAGTTGTTCATATCATAGGAAATTTTTTGTTTCTATGATGCAAACAAAACAGTGGTATCAGAGCCGAATCTATGCACAGATGCTTTGCACGCGTAGAACACATAAGAGTATGTGGGCGATGATGATTATGTTATTGCACCTTTATGTATTTTGGATATTGGTGGCATAGTAGGATGTAGCGGCCCAAACTAACTTTACATGTCCTCGCACCTGAGACCTGTTCCGTGCTTGACATGCAACTAGTTTTGCATAAGTGGCTAGAGGGTGTCTATCTCTCCCACTATAGTTGATATCTGATTTACAATGGGTTGCTAATAATCGGATTATCATTGTTGTGCTTCCATGTCTGTAGGTAAAAATGGTTCTATCTTCAAAATCAGGAGTGTGTAGTTTTTGGTTTTCCTGGGCAAGTGCAATGATATGGTAATGTTATAATTTGAAGTATAGTTTGATACTCTTAGAAATTGTAACAAACCAAAGTGTAAACACCATAGACCTTAGTATTACACGAATGGACTGATGGAGATCATACCATGATGCACAAGATAGTGATCAAGTGCAAGAACTGTGTACTATCACTTTTTCCATATGATGTTTTGTTTGCATATTACATTGCTTGTATGACTCTTTAGTAGCATTATAAGATGACCCTTCATTTAAATATCAAGACAAAAATGTGTTCTTCCTTTAGTATGCACCGTTAAGAAAGTTCATCGTTTTGAGACACCACCTGATGATCGGGTGTGATAGACTCTACGTTCGCATACAACGGGTGGAAGATAGTTTTACAAACATGGGTACTAAAGTTCTTACTTGGCGAGGCTAGCATGTATAGACCTTTCCTCGGAACACGAACAGAAAGGTAAAGAATGAGTTGTATGGTTGATATGATGACCATATAAATGCTCGCCTTTGAAGCTGCACCAACTCACGTGATGATCGTACTTGGTGTAGTGGATTTGGTTCACGTAATCACCAAAAAAACATGAGGAATGTTGGTTTTGAGTAGGATTTCATGTAGTAATATTATTAAAGTTGAACTCAATTTATCATAAAATAACGAAGTGATTTTGCATAATTTGTTTTAGTAATTGGCATCCGTTTACTACCTTGTACTTAGTTATAATTGAGATAATATTACTATAGAATTGTGGATATTTACTTTATGAACTGGTATTGTTTTGTTTTGAGTGTCAATCTAATGTTTAGAAGTGCTATTGCAAACTTCCAACAAACTCTATTTACTCCATGAAGTTTAGTAAGTAGTATTAAATCAAGAATAACAATTCCAGTGTTAGTATCTAAGTATCATGCTTGCCTCCATGATTCTTGATATTCAAAAGTTGTTTTAATATCGAGGTTATCTAGGAGCTAAAAGAATGGTTTCGGAAACCATCATGTGTGGAAGATATTGCGATATCTGAAACAATGTTTTGGTTACAATATGATAGGGTATAATATAATTTAGTAAAATACATGTTCTCATATTGTATGAGAATTTTTGAAGGTTGGTTATGATAGGCGTCCTATTCTCCCAAAAGGTTTTGGTAACTAAAATTATACTCGCGATTGACCCTTATAAGCTATAGTAGTTTGATCATGAAATTTTTCATGATAAGGATAAATAGAAAATGTAGGTAAAATGTTTACTACACTAAAATAATACTAAAGAATAGATTTTTGAAAGAACAACAAACATTTGATGATGGAGATCCACTTCAAAGTGCAAGTGCCAAGGTATTAGTATTTGACTATACACTCTTTGTACTATGTGTCATGTGTATGACATGACTATTCATGTTGATAGGTTCTTTTAAAAAGAAAAGGAAATGCTGAAAGAGAATCTATAAAATATTTGGCAGAAAAGAAAAGGCTGGAAATGTCCAGTTTAGGTATATAGATGATATACATGTTATGGATGTATTCTTTTCTTGTTAAACAATGTGGTTATTGGGTATTGCATATCGGATTTGTTGGTATGAAGGGTCATACAGAAAAACAAAATTCATGAACTGTAATGGCCTAAGTAAAAAAGCAAGAGAATAAGTGATGATGTTCAACGAAATAAAGATAAAGTCTTGTTGTGTTTTTCGTTGACATCAAACCTAGCGTTCAAGATTTGTTTTAATAATGGTTATTTTGTCCAGGTATTATGAAAAAAAGGTTGTTCAAATAATTACCGTATTCCATAGAAGATGGATGAACTTTTACAAGCCTAGTTGGAGAAATCACATCCATAAAAAACTAATGCTACAAATGTCACAAGATAAATGATTGAAAGATCACTTACGAAGTAACGTCGCTTTTTAAATTATATTGTAAAGAAAACATGAAGAAACTCCACCTTGATGGAATTTTGGAGTATTTTGATTTTGATCAAATGACACTTGTGAGACTTTCCTAGAGATAGTTGCAACTCTGTTCACATGCCAAAGTGGACTAGATGACTAACTTATTGGACATTATGCATGTTGATGTATATAGTCCATTATGTGTAGCCATGTGCGGTGGATTTTTTAACTTCATGCACTTTCTCCGGAAATTTAAGTGAATATATATGTATAATTACTTAATAAGTAACAAGTATGAAACATTTGAAAGTTGTTCAAAGGATTTGAAAATGAAGTAGAAAATCATTGTAAAGCGAAAATAAAGAATTAATGATTAGATCATAAAGGAAGATATTTGAGTTACAAGTTTAGCACAACACCTAAGATATGAGTAATCGTTCCATGGATTTTCGTTTCCCGATAAACCATATGAGTATGGAGTGTTCAAGAGATGAAATCAAACCATGTTTGACATGGTAAGATCAAAGGTGTTATTTATAAAACTGCCATTATGTTTTAAGGATTAAAGCTTTAGAGAATACCGCTTTTACACTAAAAATAGCACCATCGTGATCCGTTGAAATGACACCATATGAGTTATGGATTGGGATAAAACCCTAGTTGTATTTACTTAAATTTTGGTATGCTAGGAATAAGTAAAGGGTTTACAACTAAAATCAGATAAGCATATCTTTGTAGGTTATCCCCAAGTAATCATTGGGTATTCCTCCATAACACTGAAGACAAAAGAGTTTGTCACTTAGAACATCAAGTTTCTTGAGAAGGAATTTTTTGCAAAAGTTAAGTGGGAGGACAATAGAACTTTGCTAACTAGCGCAGCGCTAGAAAATGTCCCATAGGCAGCCACAATGCTCATGGCTCTCGTGACTACAAAGGTTGTAATCTCGGAGATTAGAGTTCCTGTTTGAACTGTATGGGTTGGATGAAAATCAAATAGTAAGATTTGATAAACAAGTCATTATTGTTTGGAAAATGATGAACTGACTGCATGCAAATAAGCAATGATGGGCTCTGACTCCATCAAATGACTAGAATTCATACAATCCATGATAGTTTGCATACACGAGAAATGAAGTTTTTGAAATTGGAAGACCCTCCGGAAATGCATGAATCATATCGGTTGTATTTGGATATATAAAACAATAGACATGGATGTTTCACATCTATGAAATAGTCGACACATGTCAAAAAAGAGTTTATGACTATGTTCAAGGAGTTGATTGCGAAAATATTTGATATTTTGTAGCGATATCTATTCTGGACAGAATATTGTAGCAACCACTACATATGTCAATTTTGATATATGGTAGTTGAACAGACAAACCATGGGTCTTCTAATATAATGGTTACCTAAGACATGTATATGAACTGATCCAAAGGGTTTTGTTAAATCAAAGGATGCTAAAAGGGCATGCAAACTTCAATGGTTGAAGTAAGCATAGCGGAGTTGGAATCTTCGCCGTGATGAGACTGTTAAAAGAGTTTAATTTCATTAGAGACGATTAATACGCTTGCATTTGTAAGAAATTAAGTGGGAGTGCTGAGACATATTTCTAATACATTATGTAGAAGAGAAGGTGTTGATTAGAAATGATGTATCTTTATTGACAGGGGTTAATAATTTCATTAAAAGTAGATTTTAGTGAAAGACTTGGGAAAAACCAAAATATTAGGCATCAATGTCTATATGGATAGTTTGAGGCGCTAATATGGTTATGCCGAATGTACATAGATGAGATATAGAATGAGTTCAATATGGAAACAACAAGAAAGGTTCTTTCCACATGGAAAAGATTGAATCAAGATTCAAGTGTATTGACACTTGGTGAATGAAACGAGATTCAAGTGTTTTGACACTTGATGAGTGAAATAACATGAATATTTTGATCAATAATGTATACCGTGATATGTAGATATCCAGATATGTCCTATGCTCTAAATGTTATGAGCATACACCAGAATGACTCATGAGATGATCATTGGACGATAGTAAGGATATCCTTATGATATTTGGAAGAACTAAGAATATATTTTGTATATATAAGTGACAAAATAGTTCATTGTAAAGTGTTATATTAGCACTAAAACTGATAGTTCAATGTAAGATGTTACATTGGTACTAGTTTTGTCACAAAATACAAATTAAGTTTATCTCAATTTAAACAATGGGTGGCACAATGTAATGGAAAGGAGGTTCCTTGATGGATTTGGATGAGTTCCAAAGTTAAGAAATTGTGACGGATAATACAACAAAAGGCTAAGAATATGACTGCCATAGTAGCAGCAAAGGAGGGCATTTGTGTTAAGTAGTTTCTTATCAAACTAGGTGTGGTTCAAAGTGGGCTAGTACTATTGACGAGGGTTTAACTCATCAATGCCCATTGTTATGGACTTGGGTTTTGGAGAAGGAGGGAGCGCTGGAGACATCTATCGTCTAGCAAATAAGCACACAGGGCACTCGAAGATTGACCCAGGTTCAGGCCTCGTAGAGGTCCCTACTCCTGCTTCTCTGCTCGTGGAATTATCAAGGGAATCGAAGATTACAATGGTGTGTAGATGCAATCTGGCGAGGGTTATGGAAACTTGGGTTGTGTGTGTCCTCCTTTCTTCCCCCTCCTAGCCTTTATATAGATAGGCTAGGTCTCGGGTAGCAGGTCGAGTTGGTTACAGGTTAGGGTTTTCCCCTTTGAACTTTCTATCTTTAGCTTCTTCTTGTTCTTCAAGCAATCGAGAGTCCGCAGGTTACTCGAGTTCTTCATTCGGGCCTTGGCGACACCGTGGGCTTCTATGTATTCAGGCCGTATATACCAAGCTCGAGTACCTGTAGGGTATACCCATGTCAGTAGCCGCCGAGTGTCCAGTGGAATCGCAGATTCGACTGGAGACTTTATGAAGTTTTTGGTGTGCATGACTAAGTATGTTTTTCGACTGCTCTGTTTATGTCATAGGGATTGTTGATGTGCATGCCTAATTTTAACCGATGCATCGGTATCAGTTAACGACCTAAGGGTAAAACAACGCCATCTACTCGAACTCGAGTCCCTAGACTCAAATCCAGAAAAGTGTTGGTGTAATTCGACTCAAGCTGCAGAGGTCTTACAAGAGTCGAATTCCAGTATATGGGTGTGAGCACTTGACGCGTCCATCAAGGCATGTTCATCGTACCTGCATGCACAGATATATTTCTGGTAGTGCACAGCTTAATGCGTTGTCAAGCCTTATTCAGGTCTTATCTTCATGCTGTAAGCGCGGCATCCGAATTTGATCATCGCGGAGATGATTCGTGTGACCCAGTAGATGAGGTCTATTTGTAGGGAAAATTATGAGGTGGTGTCGCCAGAAACTTCGAGTGTGGATGTTATCAACACACAGTACTTTGTACAAATAATCATAGGGTGCGCGACCAGCGCTCCCTATGGAATACCAGTGGTGGTTGAGTCGAAGACTCAGGCAGGGACTAAAGAACTTTTGCGACTGCTGTCGTCTTTTATTTGCTTGTTTTAGTTGAATTTGCTTCCGGCGCTCCCTATGGGAGTAACCCATGTCCATAATCGAACCATGCTTCGAGTGACTAGGTTTTACTTTGATTGTTCATGTTCCTGTAAAAGAAGAAAAAAAATTGTAGGGTGCGCGACGAGCGCTCCCTATGGGAGTAGCCCCCGAGTGCTTGGTGGAGTCGAAGACTCGAGCAAGGACTAAAGTAATAGAAGTCTTCTGCTACATAGTTGTTGATAGCGTCGGTCTTGTGATTTCATGACATGATTGCCGCGTGAGCGGTTTGTGGGGCGTGACGGCGATGGGTCCCACTCGACTCGATTTGTTGGGCGTGCGTAATCTTTATTTTAACTACACATCCTCGATTTCCGTGCATAATGGGAGTAGTGGGGGGACGGTTCACGTTTTAGCTCCTCCACGTGTCAAGCACGATGAACGCCACGCGTCCAGTAGGGTTTTTCCGAGCCGTTGGATTGCATCTTCCAGGGGTTAAGTAGTGACGCTGAGACGGTAATTTCTAATCTGCTTTCATTCATCCTTTGCCTCCATCGCCATTTCCGCTGCTCTTCTGCTTTCTCTGCGCTCTTTTTCTTCCACGGCGCTGGACCTGCTCCACACGTTTCCTAGCTACTTACTTCGGTCGCATCGCCACCGCGCAATGGGGAAGAAGAAAGGATGTGCTACGACCGATTCCGCGGCTACCGCTGCTGCGGCAAAGAAGAAGGGCGGCTCCGCCGCTGCGGGCACCAGCACCGCCGCCGGTGGGAAGAAGAAGGGCATGGGCACATGCGTCACGAATGGCACATGGCGTCCATCTGTCATGAAGTCCTCTGATCTTCGTCTTCTTCGCCAAGGCAGTCTTTGTCGCCTTGATCGCCGGCGGCGTGCATCCTCGGCGAGGTAATCCCTCTCCTCTGCGGTTTGAAAGTGATGTTCCTAGCGTTCATCATTCGCGGCCTCTCTTTGCCCCTGCATCCTTACTTTAGGGGCCTTCTTTGTTTTTACGGGCTCCAGCTCCATCAGTTGTCCCCCAATGCCATTCTCCATGTAGCTTGCTACATCACCCTCTATGAGTGCTGGCTCGGGATCGAGCCGCATTTCGGTCTCTTCAAGCGCCTCTTCAAATTAAAACGCCAATCGGCATCTGGTTCCATAGTCTATGATGTAGGCGGCTGCGGAATCCATGTCGATCGATCCGCCACATACTTCGACATCAAGCTGATGAAGTCCGTCCAAGGGTGGAGGGACAAGTGGTTCTACGTTCGCGACCAGAAGGACGACGGAGACCACTTCGGACTCGCGCCCTTCGACCCTTCGAAGCCATGCAAGAGGAGCCATGCTGGAAGAATGTGGTTATGCCCGGCAAGTCCACGAATTCAGATGTGTTGTACGAGCGCGTCTGCGACCTCGAGAGTCGCATAGGCAAAGAGGAAGGAGGATGCGCACTCATTCGCACATGGCTATGTTGTCGCGTCCATCTCCTGCAGGCCAGAGTCCACCCCATGTTTTAGTGGACTGGTGCTGATGATGCCACTCGCTTGTCTGCCAATGGCATGTCCGTGAGTGAGATAGATAAAAGGGTTCGACTGGTGACCACGTACACCATCAAGGATGTGCTCCCTAGTGAACCAGTCGTTCCTCTGTTCGACGCTTCTAACCCTACTCCCGAGGTACAATTGTGCTACGTAGTAGCTTAGTTTGTTGATTGCTTCTTTGCTGTTTCTTTGCTTTGTGTTGAATTTGTTGTCTCTATGCAGGATTGGGCGGTGTCGACCTGTATGCCCCCTCTTCCTGAGGGGGTTATCCCTCTCGAAGCCTTGGAAGAGGACGAGTCGGAATCGACCGTCCTATCCGATGTGGAGGACGAAGCCCCCGAGTTGGGTAGTCCAGATACTCGCAAGCGTTCGCGCAGCGAGGATTCCGATGTGTCGTCTCCTTCAACTCCTGAAGGCGCAGGCATTGGTGCGGAATCGCCAATCCCTGCTATTCCTGTGAGCGCTGTGGCGCCATCTTCTCGCAAGAAGATGCGACAGCCAAAGGAGTCCTCGTCAGAGTCGGGGGAACCAACCTTTGACTTTGATAAATTTGATTGGTAAGTATTTGGTTTGTCCTTTCTGATTCTTCATTGTCTTTGCCTTGTCCTTGATGTTTGTTTTGTCTTTGCAATCAAGAGGCGTCGTCATCTTCTGGCGACGTCCAATTTTTGAAAGAATCAGGAGTCGCAACCTCAAGGGCCAAGAAAGAGGTCGAGCGTGCTCCTTCCCCTCCATTGGCGGCCCACTCCGGGCAGAACTCTTCTAGCTCTCCGCATCAAGGGGAGCATCGAATGGTTGGTCGAATGACTACACACCAAACAACTTCGGAGTCATTGGAGGATCATGTAAGTGTAGGATTTCTTCTTTTGATGTTGCAGTCGATGGCTTCTGTTGATCCTTTGTTGTGCGATAGCTCCTTGTGAGGGAAGCCGCTCACTTGGCGGAGCAAGTGCTTGCGATGGGCCGTCAGCATGCAATGCTAGAGACGCGTCATCGCGTGGTAGAAAGTAAGTGTTCTTCACTTCCTCTTCTTCTCCTTTTTATATAGTTGACTGATAGTCAATCCCTTTTGTTTTGTAGCTGAACATAACGTCCACCTGCGCAACGCTGCCACCATGGAGAAAACACTCGCCGCGGCTGTGAAGGGTCGCGATGAGGCAATCGTGGCGCGTGACGAGGCACACAGGCGTGAAAAGGATCTGCGGGCCTCCATCGCGGCTAGGGAGAAGTTGTTCGAAGAACAGCTTTTCTCAATTGCCAAAGCCATCTCAGGTACTATGTTTGGGTATCATTATCTTTCTCTGTTTGATTTTTGCCATTGGCGCTGATGTTTGTGTCCATGTGTGGGTTTATGTACAGATGCTGGCGATTTGAGCTTCGACCCTCAGGCCCTTCGCCATGACGACGCCTTGGCGGGTGCACTTTCAGCAGTCGAGGACCGTAGCGCCGCCGTTCAGGATATGCTTTCCAACGCCAAGGGCGTGCTCAGTCACCTCCGGGAGGAGTTGATGCCCAAGGCTGAGCTAATCGAGAGCATGGACGAGCTGGTGGAGTCTCTCACCGAGGGTGTTCCTTCAAGCTTCAAGAACTTACTCTATGCGGCTGGCGCATCCATGTCACTTGCCATGGTGCAGGCCCACGGAGTCGAGGTTGATCCTGCAGCGATTTCGAAGGCGATGCCCGTTAGCACGGACGACCAGCAGGAAGTATTTGCTCCCTTCGCGACTGCCTATGGCAAATATGGGCCGCAGCTGATTAACACGGTTGCGAAGTACTCTGAGGAGCTGCAACGAGCCAAGAAGGTGGCAAAGGCTGCGGCAACAGGGGCTGGCGGAAAGTCAATGGCATCTGACACTGCCACGAACTCGATGAAGCCCCCGAAGCCGTCGAAGTCGAAGAAGCCAATCCCTCCTCAGTAGCTTTGTAATAGTTGATTAGTTTATGCCTTTGAACATGCCTTTTGGCGGGTGTATCTGCTGATACTTTTGCCAATCTTGAATGCATTCGAATCTTTTGTCTGTGTGTCGATTTGATCTTCTTATTCGCTTCTTGCTTGGCTTGTGGTAGGGTACATCAAGTGATCCTTTGAGGGAACCTCAGGACTCTCCGCCCCTTGATGATACTTTGGCGCCATCGCGCTCCAGGGTGGATGAGTTGTCGCTGCTTTCGTGACTGCGTGAAGCAGTTGGAGCGTGAATTGCCCGTGCTCCGCGGTAACGCGGATGTATGGAAGTCAGAGGCGGAGAAAGCCACCGCCCGAGAGCAGTATCTGCTAGGAGATATGACGCAGCTTGGTGACCAATTTAAGTGTTAGTTTGCTTACTCTTATCTTTCCTTATAGTCACTCACAGTGATGTGCTGTCCTTATGCTTCCATTGTTGCTTTGAATAGTTGTCAGCGCGCGCCATCCATAGGATGAGAAGGACAGGATTGCCATTCGCATGCATGATCTGACCCAAGAGAAACTTTAGGAGAGTGGATACTTCTGGGTGGATCATGATCGTGCGATTGCGCTGGTGACCCTGCAGGATCATGCATCGCGAGTGCTGCACTTTCTGAATAAGTCACAGTCATGCTTGAAGAACATTTATCGGACGATGTTTCCATTGTATGTTGCTCCCTCAAGCCTGCTGGCCTTTCTTGCCAAGTTCCAAGACTTGGCTGCGGTTCGCGAGTGCGTAAGGAAACAGTTGGTGGCTAGTGCCAAGGCCACTCTATCGCTGGTGCGACTGCATAGGCCTAACGTAGATGTTGCGGCAATTGCGTCTGGGCCACCTGCGCCACCAGTAGGTTCTGCTTGGAATACGGTGCCGCACTACCAGGCAGTGGATCGCCCAGAAGAGGAGATCATCGATTTCTTCGAGGAGCAAACCAACGTACGTTTGTTGCAGTAGTAGCTTAATTCATATCCTGCACATAAGTGTACCAATGTTGTAAATTTTGTATATACGTTGTGTATAATTGACTGTCGATTATGTATAAAGAGCTTGTTAGCATGTAAGTGCGTTGCACTATGCGATTCCTTTTCGTTAGCCTGGCCATGCTCTTATATCAGTCCCTTGTCAACCTGTCAGGTGCGTTGCAGCTGGGTTGATGTTGTGTCAAGGGTTTCGATTGATGTGCCAGCTACTCAGGATATCGCATTGTAGTTCGTAGAACAGGTGTCTACAGGGTGGCGCAGCCCCCGAGTGGATAAGTTGCGGAAAAATAAAGGAGAACACAGAGTTTTGGGGCACTTAGCTTTATTTATTCGTGGGACAGTACGAAGTACAATGTGTGGCTAAGTAGCCTTGGCTGAGTGCCTTATTTGTGATCTAAAAGTAAAACGACTAAGGGTAGAAGCGTCACAGCTGTGCGACATTCCAGGGGTTGGAATGTGCGACTCCTGTCTCTAAATCTTGAAGGCGATAGGAGCCACCTGGGATTACTTCTGTAATCACATATGGTCCCTCCCAGGGGGACTCGAGCTTGAGATGTCCTTGTTGCTTCAGTCGTAGGACCAAGTCGCCTTCGACGAAGGATCTGGGGCGTAGCCTTCTCATGGTAGTTTTGCGAGTTACTCTGGTAGATCGTTGATCTTTACGTGGCGATTTCCTTGCCTCGTCATGGAAGTCGTGAGTCTTAGTCGAGGATGACTCCTGTTATTAGCGACCACCTTGCGTCTTGTACCATACCTCGGCGGGTAGCACCGCTTTGGCACCATGCACCATAAAGAACGGGGTGTAGCCTGTAGCACTGTTTGGAGTTGTGCGTAGGCTCCAGAGTACTGATTGCAGTTCATCTGGCTAGCAACCCGCGGCTTGTTCGAGTGGCCGGAGGAGTCACTTCTTGATGCCACCGCAGACGAGCCCGTTCGCCTTTTCAACCTGACCGTTGGTCTGTGGATGTGCTACCGAGGCATAGCTGATGTTGATTCCCAGATTCTCATAGAATTCTTGGAACTCCTTGGATGTGAAGTTTGTTCCATTTTCTGTGATGATGCTATGTGGCACTCCGAAGCTAAAGACGATGGACTCGAAGAACTTTACCGCACTGTGCCCTGGTTGATTGGTCACTGGCATGGCCTCTACCCGCTTGGTGAACTTGTCGACTGCCACCAGGAGGTAGATGTAACCTCCGCGTGATGATTTGGGGAGTTTGCCGACCATGTCGAGTCCCAATTGTGCGAAGGGCCAGGCCAATGGGATTGGTCGGAGCTCTGCGCCAGGTGCGTGCGGTTTGTCCGCGAATAGTTGACACGCGTTGCATTTCTGGACGATGTCCTTGGGGTCGCGCATGGCCGTAGGCTAGTAGAACTCAGCTCGCAGAGCTTCGGCCACGAGGGCGCGACTGCCAACGTGGTGTCCACTGGTTCCCTCATGGATGTCGAGGAGGACATCTCTTCCATCAGTCGTGGAGACGCATCACTGGAGTACTCATGTGATGATGCGCTTGTATAGTTCGCCGTTGATAACAGTGAATGCCTTGGATCGCCGCGCGATGTGTTGTGCATCAGTCGGGTCGTCCGGTAGCCTTTTGCTGAGGAGGTACGTGATGTATGGCTGAGTCCAGGATGATTCGATCATCATGACACTCATTGATCCTTCGAGTCCTGTGTCCAGCTCCAGGTCGTCGAGTGCCATTGGCTCATTGGGTGGCGTAGCCCCCGAGTACATTGCTGCGCTTGTTTTCTTCTCTGCTGCCTTTGGCTTGACGGAGCATTCACATATGCGCTCGAGAAATACCCCAGGTGGTATAGGGGCGTAGGTAGAGTCTATGTTGGCGAGTGCGTCCGCCTCTTCATTGCTTTCGTGGCCTATGTGTCGCAGCTCGCAGCCGTCGAAGTCCCCTTCGAGTGTGTCGTAGAGGTCACGGTAGGCGAATCATGTTGTCGTTTAGTGCGTCGCACTCATGCATTGTTTGGTTGACGACCAACTTGGAGTCGCCGTAAATAATGAGCCTCTTAGCGCCGCAGGCTTTTGCCATCCTCATCCTATGCAGTAGGGCCTCGTATTCAGCTTCGTTGTTGGAGGCGGTGAACTGCATTCGCAGGATGTACTTCAGCTTGACCCCTTGAGGTGATGTCAGTATGACACCTGCACCTGCTCCGTCCTTCCGCTTGGATCCATCGAAGTGCATTGTCCAGAGATAGGACATATCTGGCTTGTCAGGGATCTGGTTCTCCATCCAGTGCACGACGAAGTCAGGAAGAACTTGCTACTTGATTGCGTCGTGCTTTACGTATGTAATGTCTCGTGGAGACAATTATATTCCCCAAAGCACGACTCGTCCCATGGCGTCGGGGTTATTGAGGATATGCCCCGGCGGGGCGTCGTTGACCACCACGATTGGGTGTTCCTGGAAGTAATGGCGCAATCGCCGGGCGGTCATGAAGACGCCGTACGCCAGCTTCTGGTAGTGCGTGTACCGCTGTTTTGTTGGCGTGAGGACCTCGCTGAGGTAGTATACTGGGCGTTGTACCCCGTGGACCTTGTTTTCCTCGGCTCGCTCGACGACAAGCACTATGCTGACCACCTGGTTGGTGGCGGAGATATATAGCAACAGTGGTTCCCTTTCCCGTGGGGTCACTAGTACTGGCGAGGTGGATAGCAGGCGCTTGAGGTCTTCGAATGCTTCCTGCGCTTCGTTGGTCCACTCGAACTTTTCAGTTTTCAGAGGAGTTGGTAGAAAGGCAGCGCCTTTTCACCCATCCGACTAATGAATCGGCGAGGCGCGATGATTAAGACCAGCTTGAGGCGCGCCTTATGTTTTTCAGGTTCTCCATGGACAGTATGGCTTTTATTTTCTTCAGGTTTGCCTCGATTCCTCTTGCGGAGATGAGGTATCCGATTAGTTGCCCGGATGGCACACCAAAGGCGCGTTTGTCTGGATTGAGCTTGATCCGGTAGCGGTCGAGGTGGGCGAAGGTTTCGCGCAAATCGTCGATTACGGAGGCTTCCTCCTTGGTCTTGATTACTATGTCGTCGACATAGACTTGAATGTTGTGACCAAGTTGTTCCTTAAGGCAAGCCTGCATGCACCGCTGGTAGGTGGCTCCCGCGTTCTTTAGCCCGAAGGGCATTGTGTTGTAGCAGAACACAACAAAGCGCGTTGTAAACGTTGTTTTCTCTTGATCTTCCTCCCTCATTCGAATCTGATTATAGCCTGAGTAGGCATCGAGAAAGCAGAGGCGCTCGCAGCCTGCGGTGGAGTCGATGATCTGGTCGATGCGCGGCGACGGGAAGTGATCCTTTGGGCAGTGCTTATTCATAGAGGTGAAGTCCATGCACATCCGCAGGATATCCGTGTCCTTTTTTGTCTCCAACACTGTGTTAGCGGGCCAAGTGCTTTCCTTGATCTCGCGTATGAATTTGGCGTCGAGGAGTCTGTTGATCTCCATTCCAACTGCCTTTGCCCGTGGCTCAGATAATCGCCAGATTGTTTGCTTGACTGGCCTTGCATCTGGGTTGACATTGAGTGCGTGCTCGGCTAATTTCCTAGGAACTCCTGGCATGTCCGCAGTACACAAGGCGAAAATTTCCCAGTGCTCACGGAGGAATTCGATGAGCGCGAGTTCCTATGCGGGACTCAAGTTGTTGGCGATGAGGGCCGTTTTGGCGGGATTCGATGGGTGGACCTGCACTTTCTTTGTGTGCACTGATGAGTCAAAAGATAGATCAGGCGAGCTTGGCCGGCTTAGGGAAGCGGATTGTTGTCATCGACTCCTTTAGTCTCATGATTCTTCACGCATCTTGAAGAATTGGAAATTGTTGAATTCCTATCGCTATCGGACCTCTCGAAGCTTCTATTGATTGTGATGACGTCGTTGGGACCTGGCATTTTCATCTGCAGGTAGGCGTAGTGTGGCACTGCCATGAACCTTGCGAACGCGACACGTCCGAGGATGCAGTGGTACTGTGAGGGCCAGTCGATGACCTCAAAGTCGATGCGCTCGTGCCGAAAGTTTTTCGGTGTGCCAAAGATAACGTCGAGGTTGATTTTGCCCAGGGGATATAGCCTTTTCCTGGGAAGATGCCATGGAATGTTGTGTCGGAGGCCTCTAGGCAAGTCAGAGGGATTCTCATTGCTCGCAAAGTACTCGTGAACATAAGGTTGATGCCGCTTCCGCCGTCCATGAAGACGTGGCTCATGTTGAAGCCTCCAATTTGTGCCTCGAGGACGAGGGGACAATGGCCTGGACGAGGTACTTGAGGCGGATGGTCCCGTTTGTCAAAGGTGATGCAGGACCTGCTTCCGCTATGGTACTCAGTGGTAGATGCTAGAGAGTGTGTGGCCAAATTGACTTGGCGAGTGATGGCCTTCTGCGCCCGATTGGAGGGGCGTCCTTTCTAGATCATCATAGTACCCATGGCCCGTGGGTAGGGTTCACCTCCCTGGTCCGGTGCAGCTGCGTTTGGGGGCATTCCCGGTGGCGGTGGCAGAGCGCCATGTGCCACGGCGCCTAGAGCTGCTCCGTAACCTCTTTCGACTGTGTTGTGATTCATCCGAACCAATCCCTCATGTAATTTGAGGAACTCGCGGCAATCCTTGAGGAGGTGGCTGGTCTTCTTCTTTCCATCATGATTGTCGATGTAGAAATGCACCGTGCATGGCCCAGACAGTTTTTCTTCGATGGATGTCGCGGGTGCCTCATCACGGTTGCGGCATTGCCACACTTGCGTGG
This sequence comes from Avena insularis, assembly GCA_023614405.1. Lineage (NCBI taxonomy): Eukaryota > Viridiplantae > Streptophyta > Magnoliopsida > Poales > Poaceae > Avena > Avena insularis. The sequence goes on along the minus strand of JAJUPC010000016.1, from coordinate 2,155,171 downwards.
TTTTCCCGGAGTCACGGTATCCACCGCTGCGGTATCCGTTGTTGCGGTTATCGTCGCGTCTGTCGGCGTAGCCAGCTGTGACGATGTTGACGTCGTCGTGGTCATCGTAGATGCGCATACGGCGTTTGCCTCGGCGGTCATGTCTGCGCACGAGTTCTGCCTCCCTATTGGAGTGGAGGCGATTTTTCACTCAATCTTCTCCATCGGCCCACCGATTCGCGATTTCCATTAAGTGGTCAATGGTCTTGGGCTTTGAGCGGCCCAGCTCTTCCATGAGCTCTATGCGGCGGACGCCGCCGTTGAATGCGTCAATCACGCTATCCTCCGAGATGTTCTCTGCAGAGTTCTTGATGATGGACCACCTTTGGATGTAGGAGCGCAGAGATTCACCCGATCTTTGCTGGCAGCATCTCAGTTCTTCGATTGATGCGGGCCGCTTGTATGTTCCCTTAAAGTTGCGCACAAAACTGTAAACCAGCTCAACCCAACTGCGAATGGATCCGTGTGGGAGGTTGTTGAGCCATGCTCGGGCGGCGCCCTGCAGCTGTAGATGTAAGCATTGCATGGCCGTGCTTCGACTGCCTCTATGGAGCCTGGCGGAGGAGATTTGGTCCTCCAGCCAGATCTTTGGGTCCTGTAGGCCGTCAAACTTCGGATTCTCTGACGGGAGTATGAACCCCTTGGGCATTCGCTTCTGCCTGATGGATCTACTGAAGCATCTGGCGCCGCAGAGTTCCACATCTTCCTATTCCAAGTCGGTCGACCGAGCACGTCGCGCCCTTGATTTGTCGATCTTGCGCGGTGTGATGTCATCACGTGCGTCATAGTCGTGGTCGTGTCGCCATGAGTGGTGACGTCGAGACAGGTCGTGACTTTCATCACTGGATGAGGGCGAGGAGTAGCGCTTTGCTAGCGCTTTGCCTTTCTTTGGCTCCGGTGTTGGCTCCTTGTCGAGGGCGGCCTCGATTAATCCCAAGCCTGTGATCGTAGATCGGTGCATGGTGGCTCGGGGATCTCCAGCTGGCTGTTGGTTATTGAGGAGGTACATGGTGGCCGTTGTAACTGCATCTTGTGGCGTCTTTGGAACCACATTGCCCCGTGTGTCGATCGTCATGGAGCTGAAGTCGAGGACCTTTGCAGCCTCTATGCATTCTTTCTTAGTGAGATGGGCCATCCGAGATCGCCTCTTGTTTGCGAGGTACTCGTTGCCCTTTGAGGAGGATCCTCTGTGGGAGGAGAGCCCAACACGTCGAAGACTTGATTCATCTGCCGCCCTTTTGCGTGCTTCGAGTTGCACAATCGTTTGCGCTTGGCGCTTAAATTCTTCCTTCAGGAGCCAATGGTAGCCCATCAGAAGTTCCTGCGAGGAACCGGGGGTAAAGGGTTGCCCCGCAAGGCCTCGCGGCAGCGAGCCCATTCGAGCTGATTGAGCATGACCACGACACGTTCGCCGGTCTGCCCGTTAGTTATGGTTGGAGGTTCGATTGCCCCTCCATTGTTGACAGGGGTGCGATCGCCACCGTTGTCACCGCTGCCACCGTTGCCGCCATTGCCACCAAGAGGTGGGTCGGTTCTGTTAACGCGATTGCCCGTGTTGTCACGGTTGGCGGAGGTATCGCCTACGTTGATGACGGTGCACATGAAGTGATTGGGGAAGCTGCAGCTTCCGCAGCTCTCAGATCCGGAACCGTAGGCTCAATATTCAGTGGCCAGATCACTCAGATCAGAGTCGCGACTGTTGTCGCTGATCGTGTTCTCGAACGTTGTCGAGGCGTTGAGCTCACTGAGGGTGTGGATCGATGGAGGGAACCATGATGCTGGGGCAATCGACGACACCGTCGGTTGATGAGGCATGCGAAGTGTGCCCATCTGACCAACTTGGAAGTGGAAGCTCCCTATTGCCAGGCTGATCCCGTCGCCCACGGACTCGAATGCCGGGCGAGTGGCTGGCATGTGGACGGTGAAGTCGAACGCGCCGAAGAGCTGGTGAATCTCCGCTATTGAGGAGTTGTAGATCACGGTTGATGGGGCCGAAGAAGCCGCAACATCATCACTCCCAATTCCCGCAGACGGTGCCAATTGACGAGGGTTTAACTCATCAATGCCCATTGTTATGGACTTGGGTTTTGGAGAAGGAGGGAGCGCTGGAGACATCTATCGTCTAGCAAACAAGCACACTGGGGACTCGAAGATTTACCCAGGTTCAGGCCTCGTAGAGGTCCCTACTCCTGCTTGTCTGCTCGTGGAATTATCAAGGGAATCAAAGATTACAATGGTGTGCAGATGCAATCTAGCGAGGATTGTGGAAACTAGGGTTGTGTGTATCCTCCTCGCCGCCCCCTCCTAGCCTTTATATAGATAGGCTAGGTCTCGGGTAGCAGGTTGAGTTAGTTACAGGTTAGGGTTTTGCCCTTTAAACTTTCTATCTTTAGCTTCTTCTTGTTCTTCAAGCAATCGAGAGTCCGCAGGTTACTCGATATCTTCATTCGGGCCTTGGCGACACCGTGGGCTTCTATGTATTCAGGCCGTATATACCAAGCTCGAGTACCTGTAGGGTATACCCATGTCAACTATGAAGATATATTGTACGACAATAGTATCGACATATTTTAAACCCAAGGGGCGAGGGTTGTGGAAACTAGGGTTGTGTGTGTCCTCCTCGGCGCCCCCTCCTAGCCTTTATATTGATAGGCTAGGTCTCGGGTAGAAGGTCGAGTCGGTTATAGGTTAGGGTTTTCCCCTTTGAACTTTCTATCTTTAGCTTCTTCTTGTTCTTCAAGCAATCAAGAGTCCGCAGGTTACTCAAGTTCTTCATTTGGGCCTTGGCGACACCGTGGGCTTCTATGTATTCAGGCCATATATACCAAGCTCGAGTACCTGTAGGGTATACCCATGTCAATTATGAAGATATATTGTACGACAATAGTATCGACATATTTTAAACCCAAGGAACTAAGGTCTCACCAAAGGACTGAATTTAGACAATGCTATCACATTTGAGAATGAGTGATGCATAGAAACGTAAAGACATGCAATACACACAGACCTGAAAGTGTGATACATTGCTAACGTATCCATAATTTTTAATGTTCCAAGCTTGGTTTTATCTACTTTCTTGTGTTTTGTCCACACTTTGGAGTAGTTTTCATATGATTTCTTGGACTAACCTATTAACAAGAGCCACAGTGCCAGTTGCCTGTTTTCTGCTGTTTTTGGTTCTAGGAAAGTCAAAACATAAATATTCTCGGAATTGGACGGGGCAAAAGCCAAAGTCAGTTTTTCACCGAGGGACACCTAGAGCGAGAATACGAGACAGAGAGGGGCTGGGGCCCGGCCACACCACCTGGCCATGCAGCCCAGCCTGGCGCGCGCCAGGGGGTGGTCTGGCCGCCCCAGGCACCCCCTTGGCCTCTCCTTCCGCCTCTAAGTTGCCTCTGATACAGAAGCCCTAAGTACCCGATCAAAATTCCACGAAAGAGTCTGTAGCCGCCGTCATGTCCATCCCTAGATCGGGAGGGATCTGAAGCTCTTCCCGGCACCCTGTCGGAGATGGGAATTCACCTTGGAGGCTTTCTTCATCATCATGCAAGCCTCCGGTGTGATGCCATGTGGTGTTTGCGGGGATCTCTGGACTACGGGTCCATGTAGTAGCTAGATGGTTTGTTCTCCTCCTTTGTGCTATCATGTCTAGATCTTGTGAGCTCCATTCATGATCAAGATCATCTATTTGTAATTCTGCATGTCGTGTTTGCGGGGATCCGATGGATATTGAGATGCTATCTCAAATTGATTATTGATTCTATCATGTCTTTGTTATTTGTGATCTTGCATGATTTCCATTGTTAGTAGCTATCTTTGCCAATTATATGCTAGCAACTCCAAGAGTTAGTATTTATGCTCGATAGTGGGTTCATGCCTCTAGTAATCTAGGGAAGTGACAGAAATCTCTAAGGTACTAGATGTGCTGTTGCTACTAGGGAGAAAACAACAATCCTTTGTTCATAGAAAAACCGTATTGTTTATTTTACAGGCAATTCATAATGCAATTATCCGTTGCTTGCAACTTAATACTGGAGGGGGATCAGATGATAAACTGAAGGTGGATTATTAGTCATAGATGCAGTTGGATTATGGTCTATGTATAATGTTGTAATGCCCAATAAAATCTCATAGGAATCAAGATGATTAGTATATGTGTAACATCCCAATTTCAGCAACCCTGATTTGTTGTCCAGAATGCAAAAATCAGGGGGAACAAAAACTTTTTATTATACTTGGTGAAGTGTTTGCTTGTTGTTTGTTTGCACTTGTGGATGTGAGTGTATACCATATGATACTCCTTACCTCACCATTAGTTAACAAAAGCTAGTTAACAAACTATCCTGGCTCATTTTGTGTATTCTCAAATGTTCTGGCATTTCAAAACCTGAGCCAAGAAGCCATTGCCAACCAACTATTTTAATAACTTCTATTGATCAAACTATGGAGAGTTGTAGAATACTATCTCCTTATGTTTTCATGACAGAACCTTCAACTACTCTTACCTCTAAGATTTCCAAAACCTTGTTTTAAACCATTGAATTCTACTCTTGGTAGAGATACGAAGGACCCTCATCATATTCAAAAATACAACCCCTTCAAAATGTCCCAACCTCACCTCAAGCTAGGCTTGATGGTAACCCTAGTAGTAGTTGATTTCTTTGTAAGTTGAGTTGCCTTGATCTGCTGTTTGACTTGTTTGCTTAGGAAGTAGTATGAGCGACTCTAGGAGCTCATCAGTTGGATCAATATACCTTAAACTCACCAAACCCTAAGCAAGAATACAAGTTGGATCTGATCTCTAGTTACTAGGGGATCATCTAAAACCCTTAACCAGATCCATTCTGCAGTGAAGACCAATATCAAGCATGGATCCCTTCTACTCAATGCACTCTTCAACATCATCAACTTGATGATGCTTGGGTACTTTGAAACCCATCAAAAACATCCTCCGTCTTATTCTAGTCAAAAACCCTAACTTTCCCAAATTTGGCCAAGTCTGGTAATCTCCTTCCAACTTCACCTTTTTGAATGCCTCCCTTTCTCAACCCTTGTGCATTTTTGGAAATGAATCAGAACCACCTTGTTAACCATCCTAAGGACTACCAAGTCCCACTCTTTACCTTTGTTAGATCATCTTCCAACCTACTTCTTCTTGATGGTTTTGCAGGCAAGAAAATAACTATTCCTCCAAATCTAGTCGACATGCCTACTTTGACAAAAGCTCACACCATCATCCAACCTTCTATGGACCAACTCTTTGCATGGTTATGTTCTACTCATATAGGTTTAACAATATCTACTTCACTTGTTTCAAGTGGATCTTTGTGCTTCTTAAACCCACATGGTCTATAAGGCATCATGACTCATCTGGTATGGGGGCCTTATTTTCAATGAAGTTTGCCATCACTTCCAGACCACCTCAAATGTAACCAATACAAACCCCTTATGCCATGATCCTATATATGACTTGGTATAACTAACCATCTACCCCATTCCCCAACAGGAGATCTGAACTCCAAGATACAACCATGTTATGGTGGTATAAAAATAACATCACCCTAGATCCTCAATGCCTGCTACACCTTGTCTACATCATGTTATGGTGATCTAATTCAAGTTGGAATTCCAATTCACAAGGTTGCAAATGCTTGCTACACTTTGTCTACATCATCAACCTTGATCATCAAGATTTATCAAATATTAAGCATAATTATTATGGCTCCAAATCTAATTAATTCCTTTAATAGAGAAAATCTCAAAACCCCTTTCCCAATGGAAAGTTTGGTTTTTGTCAAAACATTTCCCCAAATTTTGGCTCTTGTGAGTTCCATATATCATACCATATCTTCCCATCTCAAAAATAAATATTTTTGAGAAGCTTTATTAATTCTTTTTCACTATTTTCTAAAAAGGCAGAAATGGAATAATAATTGCTTTAAATACTTTTAAGCCACACGAAATCTTGGGAAAATTCCCCTAAGTGTGCATTCACATTTGGGACCCTCTCACACCAAAAACCAGCCTTGCCCATTGTAATTATATCAAATGATCTTCTAGAAAATACTTCTGCCCTTTTTGAATAAATAGTTTTAAGAGGAATAAACTCCTTTGAAAAATATCAAATAATTCCTGGAGAGGGCATTTAGCCTCATCTATTTCCCAATACCATTCCCTCCTAGGGTCCAATGCAAGTTTTTGGACTTTCTTGATAACCACCTATTGGATAAAATTGCCAACTAACCAAATCCACTACTCAAACCACCTACAACCCTCATCAAAAGCTTGACCAGCACCCATCTCACTCCTGGTCGAAAACCCAGTAGTACACCCCTCACCTGTCATTAGTACTTGGAAGGAGAGAGAGAAGGCCAAGACATTATTCCCTACCTTGGAAAGATAAGCTTAGGACAGCAGCCCCACTGCCCCTCTGCCCTAAGCACGACCTCAGATAACACCTCCACACTCTCTCCACCGCCCTCCACGCCAAATGGATGGCCAGCTCCCTCTCCTTGCCCCTCTTGGACTTTGTCCACCATGAACCACCCCTACTCGGGACAAATAGCCCCAAGCCCTACCAGCACTCCCCTCCTCCGCTCATTTGCTTCCTCCCACACCACCTCCCCTACCCAGGTCTCGTCTCCCTCACCCTTGCTTTACTTTGCCCAAGAGAAGAAGAAGAAGAAGGAGTGTCGGCCTCCTCCCTAGTTTCAAGCATATCTCCTACACCCCTCTGCTTCTTCCTCTGCATGTTACCTAGACGAGCTCCCCTCCTTCCCCTGCATCTGACGCGGCCTCTCTTTTCTTATAGATTCCTCCCTGGTGCCACCGTGGACGAGCACGGAGCCGCCGCCCTCTGCCCGACAGCAGACTCCTCGGATCTACATCAAACAGGGCCATTCCGCCCCTCGCCGAGGTTGTATCCGGTCACTGCATCGCCCCAGCACATCCCCGACGCCTCTCCCGCACTCTGGTGAGCACCCCGACCCATTTCTCCCCAGCCTAGGTTTCCGGCGAGCCGGTCCAGCGTCGAAGGTTGAAGAAGCCCCGACGCCGTTCGATCCTATTTAGCCCAACGGCCCAGATCTGCGGATACCTGTTCGGACGCTTGCTCCCACTGACTCTAGGGCCCCACCTATTAGGTTCAAAGCCGCCACTTCCCGCTCCCAACGCAGCCCGGACGGGCTGATTTCCCCTTCGCGACCCAACTTCCATCTAGATCCAGCCCACTGCAGCCATTTTCTTTTTCTTTTTAGCATATCTATTAATCCCAGAAGCTACCTTCTAGGATTAACTCCAAATAAAAATGGATATCCCAATATTTTGTCCAGATCAAAATTATAAGGGTTCCTTCATGTTTTATACAACTTGCAGAACTAGAACCTAGCCAAAAATAATTTTTATTATTTACTGGCTTTTAATCTTCTAAAAAGTGTCTTTTGCAATCAATAATTTCCTCAGAGAGTTTTACATCTCCAATTGGGGAGAATCAAAGCTCCACTTGAAGGTATTTGAGATACCTGCCATCTAGCATAGGCCCTATGCCAAGGTGAACAGTAGTGTGCCCATAGAAAAAATAACAAAAATAGCCGTTGTCTACCTTTGGTAAATTCTCTAGGTCAAACCAAATGTGGTATTGACCTGATTCCAACTCCCATAGAAGTGGCACACCAATACTTATCTAAAAACAGGAGATAAGGATTTATGGATCCTCTATTGGATTTGAGTGATTTAATTACTTCTGTAAGTGGTTTTATCACTAAATAAATCACTCCAGGAGTTTGACAACTCCAAAAAGAGTGAATCCAATTCCTATAGAAAGGTATTATAAATGCCTACCTTGTTCCCTTGGAATTAATCTGGTGAAAAAGAGAAAAACCATACAGAACAGCCTTTAATGATTTATTAAGGGCATTCTGATAATTCTTTTGACAAGTTTCCAACTCTATGTGGTTCAGTACATCAAACCCTACAAAATCACACAAGGAAATAATTTTTGGGCCTCCAGGTAAATTCTTGTGAATTATTTCCTCAAACTAGAATTAATTCCACTATAAAAAGCATAACTAAATCTAGGTATTTGATAATCTAGTGAAACCACTTGTGTTGGTCTTGTTTTGACAAGGCCTATCTGAGGATATCATTGTTGCACATTCGTATCCTACAGACCTCATACACCCGATCCAAGTCCCTGGTAAATAACCTAGACAACTATCTTCCAAAGGAAAAACACTTCTATGGCAATCTAGTAATTCCTCTACTAGTACCCAACTCCTCCGAAACCTACTACGTTAAATAAGATTCCTTATGTTTGTGTGCTATATGGTTTGATGCTTCTATGCCTTGTCTTGATTGTGGTATTGTCTGTTTGCATGTATACGCGATGACGGCGATAGTGTGATTGTTTGACGACGAGAAGAAAAGGACTCCTTGTTGTTATTTATTGGGTATTCTTGGTTATCTAAAGAAGTCTAGGGACTTATTGCTGATCATCAGGCAAGCCACCATACCTGAATTCCGATACTTGTCCTACTCTTTTTATTACCTGTTTTGTATCTCCTTTATAAGTTGCATTATTTATCTGCAGGTTTTCTTTTATAAATACTACGTTAATGACTTGGCTCATCCAAGTTATGACTTTGTGTCCCTCGTGGCACCATCCTGTTGTACCTACCATTTTATCCCTTTAGACCGAGAGTATGATGGTTAGCATCTTACCTCGTTGGAAATCCCGGCTTTGAGAAAATAACTTGTTTTAGGATTTACCCTACTTCAACTGTTTAAAAACTGCTTTGTAAAACCCTTGGGAAGAGCCATCGTTCCAAGCAGAAGTTTTAACTAAAGAAGTGGTGTTGATCAGGAATAAGAAAATGGACATGAGAAAGTGAAGGGATGTTCTACGCCTTTACCAGAACAATTTTTATCCATGCAACCACATTACCCCAGGTGATGGGGCTTAGCTCGTAGTTTGTCTTCATTAACCGAGGAAGCTTCTACCATGCTTATACGGAGAAATCCCTTGAATTCCGGGTGGGTGCTAACAGATCTACGGATCTGGAGACTATAGCTTGCTTCGGCAAGAGTGAGCCTGTCTTGGCAGGAGTGCCGGTGCAATAATTGGGTCTCCCGCGGATGGTATGACTTAGGTGGTACGGAAGGAAGTGGAGTCACCAAGTTAAGGTATACGCCAAATTGCGGTTTGGGTATACGCGTGTACGGAAGGCTGGACTATGGCTGGGAGCCACATACTTGTTGCCGGGGAGAACAAACCCAAAAGGAAAAGTAGCCTTTGCTAGGGTCGACAAGCGAAAGGTTAGGTTTGATTATCCGGACCCACATCTACTATGGGTAGTGGCCGTGGTTTTATCCCGGTGGATGTATTGATTCTTGTGGGGAAGTGCGCAAACTCTGCAGAGTATAATCTATTCGAATAGCCGTGTCCACGGTCAAGGACGATTGGAAAGGTGATGGCTAGGAGTACCCAAATGGTGTTTGTTTGGAAAGAATGGATGAGAGTATGGAGGTTCCGGGGGAACCTTAGTTTGAAAGTTTTGTTTTGACAAGAGGTGGTCAAGGAGGTTTAAAAAGGGTTTTTACTCCAATTGTTTTCAAAATGGTTTTCAACAAGGGTATGGGGACATCTTGATTTATAAAACAGAGGCTATTTCAAAACTCTTTTTCAACAAAGATACGGAGATGCCGTAACTATAAGAAGGTAGTCTAGGCTTTTCAAAAACAAACCTAGATAGAGCTATCTCGCCACAGCGAGAATTGCATTCCCTAATTCAAATATCTTGGTGGTTTGCGAGTACATTCAAAAGTACTCATGGCTTTGTCCCTGGCTATTTACTTGGCCAGACTTTCAGAAGCTTGAAGATGGAAGGATAAGGAGACGTCTATGCGAGCTAGGCTATCTTCCCAGTCAGCTGCCTGTAGGTTGAGGCACGATTGGGATCTGCGCATGAGGATGTTCCGCTGCTAAAGATGGTATAGACATAATGGCATCTATGTATGTCTTGTAAACTCGTTATGTTTTGGATGTTGTAATGATACTTGTCGGTTATGTTCCACGGCTCACTGATCATGGGAACGTGGATATTACATAACAGGGATTTCTCGGATGGTCAATCTGGGGGACCCCACAGAATTCGTATCAGGGCCATCCTGACTGTAGGAGACCTTAGTTAGCATGGACGTTAGACAGGAAATGACAAACCTACTTTCTAAAAGACAAGGGAGAAGAGATGACTATTTGCAAAAGTGCTTATGTCTTTTCCCTTTCCATTTTGAAAACCAGTTGCATTAATATGATTTTCTAATCTTAAAATCTTGCACACTTATCACTAACTCACCCTAGCCCTAAACACTTCTGTAGATGGAACCCGTTGAAGAAGAGTGGCGGAAGATTGGATTTCCCCGACTCCTCTGGGACTCCCTGCAACTTTGTGGTTACCAGCAGAAACCTATCTACACCCTCCACAATGGACTGAAATCAGGAGATTATGTGGGACAGATTGTCATACTAGCCAAGCCAGGAACCAATGGAAGCCCTATCTATTCCACAAGACCTCGGATGCCTAGTCCTGTACTTGTTGTTGATTTGGTAGCCAGAGAAGCTTTGATGTGCATCCATATTTCCCTCCCAGAGATGAGACAGCCCGCAACCTTTTACCTCCCCATGAAGGGAAATGTCGACTACACCGGAGGATCTCAAGACCCCAGCCTGGGATACCCTACCCTCTCCTTTCAAACCCGCTTCATCTACTCCAGCAACGAGGTGTTAACAGTAGTCGTGGACGAATACCGTCACTCCCAGATGGAGATCCGTTGCCTACAAGCCATTCTCACCTAGAAGGAAGCTCTGGAAACCCTGCAAAGGAATCAAGCATGAACCACTGCCACTGAAGGAACCTCGAGGGAAGCTGCCCCAAGAGAAGCAGGAAGTGCACCACCGCCAGTCAGTATCTCCGTAGGTTCAAGCCCATCCAGGAGGTGCAAGAAACCTCCACTGCTCCGCTAGAAGCCAGCCACATCTCCGTAGATGCACCCTCCGAGTAATCACTCGCCTCGTGGAACTTGCCCATCTAGCAATAGGGTAGAGTCATGTATCGTCCCTGGACGCGTTTTGTAATGTTTAAGCACTATTAGCACCTTTGGGTGCAGACTGCTGGTTTTGTAATAATCTCCTTGGATTGCTATGCTTGTTTGATGTTTTCCCTCTTGCGTGTTTTACCCAAGACATTGCATCAGACCCAACCCGGAACAAAACTGCCCCAAATGATCACATCTCTTGGTTGTCCAGTATTGATCTCAATGCTGGATGATTGCAGGTACCCCATTAAATACACCTCGTGAGATCTAGAACCTCGGTTAGATCTACTTCATTAGACCAAAGTCGCTATCCTATAGATCTACACCCCCAAAAATCCCTCCGAGTTGAACTCCGAAAGCTAACAGTTTAGCACAGCTTACTCCCATAACTAGAACGCCTACCACCAACCGGAACTCCCCCAAGATGGCCATGAAGACCGGAAGCTCGAAGAAAGCATGTAGCCATTGCGGAGAAGGAAGACACCAAGCCAGCAGGTGTTTCGGCCACTGCCCAAACAGCGGGAAACCTCACTCGGCCAAAGTTTGTCCAACTCGGTTTCTCACTTGTTTCCTCTGCGAAGACCAGGACCATGTCCCTGTCGACTGCCCAGTATATCCCCTCATTGGCAAGGCCTATCAATCTCCCGGTGTCAGCATAGGAAGGTCGTCAACTCAGTTATGCTAAAAGAAAGGTACATGTTTCTCGTGTGATCAACCTGGCCACTTCAGCCGAGAATGCCCCCAGGGTACACCCGTCAAGACCTCCGCGAAGGTGAAGCCCAAAGGCACCAAGGTGCTTACCTTCAGAAAAGACGACCATCCTACCCCTCGCAGCCCTGCAACTCAAGGCTGAAGATTCCCCTTGCAATTACAAGCGACTACATCTCTTTGGGAGTAAAGATCGAGAGAAGCTCCTTAACTTACCCTACAACTCCCTGAACATCGGAAAGTGCAAGTTGTAATAAACTCGTCCATGTTTCCCCCCCTAGAATGACACCTATGTTGCTACCCTCCCTTTTGTTGTGGTGCACTACCTTAAGAACTATCTTTTGCCACCCTCATCTGCTCTTACTAAGAATGTCCCCGGCTTGCAAATCTCCGATCTACCCTAGTTTAATCCTAAGGGGGGAAGATTGCGTCTTTCTCGCAAAATAGAATAACCCTCTACCCGAAGAAACCCAGCAGTTAACACAAGGACGCAAACTAGGATACGATAATCCCTTAGGAGAGACGTCGTAAATCCTTCCAGCAGGAAGATCAATCCTCGCAAGCCTAGTTGAAGCATGTTCGACACTCGTGCCTTCAAGACGATTGGATTTCAACCTCACTGTCGAAATGATCATCTAAAACCCGTAACCAGATCCATTATGAAGTGATCCATTATAGAAGCTTCCAAATCAATGAAGACCAATATCAAGCATGGATCCCTTCTACTCAATCTACTCTCAAATATCATCCACTTGATGATGCTTGGGTACTTTGCAACCCATCAAAAACATCCTCCCTCTTATTCTAGTCAAAAAACCTAACTCTGCCAAATTTGGCTGTCTAGAAATCTGCTTCCAACATCACCTTTTTGAATGCCTCCCTTTCTCTACCCTTGTGCATTTTTGAAAATGCATCTGAACCATCTTGTTAACCATCCTAAGGACTACCAAGGCCCACTCTTTACCTTGGTTAGATAATCTTCCAACCTACTTGTTCTTGATGGTTTTGCAGGCAAGAAAATAACTATTCCTGCAAATCTAGTCAACATGCCTACTTTGACAGAAGCTCACACCATCATCCAACCTTCTATGGAACAAATCATTGCATTGTTGTGTTCTACTCATATTGGTCTAACAATATCTACTTCACTTGTTCCAATTGGATCTTTGTGCTTCTTAAACCCACATGGTCTATAAGGCATCATGACTCATCTGGTATGGCAGCCTTATTTTCAACAAAGTTTGCCATCACTTCCAGACCACCTCAAATGTAACCAATCCAAACCACTTCTGCCATGATCCTATATATGACTTGGTCTAACTAACCATCTATCCCTTTCCCCAAGGGGAGATATGAACTCCAAGATACAACCATGTTATGGTGGTATAAAAATAACATCACCCTAGATCCTCAATGCCTTGTTCTTCCATCTAATTCAAGTTGGAATTCCAATTACCAAGGTTGCAAATGCTTCCTACACCTTTTCTACATCATATACCTTAATCATCAAGATTTATCAAATATTACCCATAATTATTATGGCTCCAAATCTATTTAATTCCTTTAAGAGACAAAATCTCAAAACCCCCTTCCCAATGGAAAGTTTGGTTTTTGTCAAAACATTTCCCCAACTTTTGGCTCCTGTGAGTTCCATATATCATACCCTATTTTCCCATATCAACAATAAATATTTTTGAGAAGCTTTATTAATTCTTTTTGCCTATTTTCTAAAAAGGCAGAAATGGAATAATAATTGCTTTAAATACTTTTAAGCCACAAGAAATCTTGGGAAAATTCCCCTAAGTGTGCATTCACATTTGGGACCTTCTCACACCAAAAACCAGCCTTGCCCAATGTAATTATATCAAATGATCTTCTAGAAACTACTTCTGCCCTTTTTGAATAAATAGTTTTAAGTGGACTAAAACTCCTTTGAAAAATCTCAAATAATTCCTAGAGAGGTCATTTAGCCGCATCTATCTCCCAGTACCATTCGCTCCTAGGGTCCAATGCAAGTTTTTGTACTTTCTTCATAACCACCTATTGGATCAAATTTGCCAACTAACCAAACCACTACTCAAACCACCTACAAGCCTCATCAAAAGCTTGACCAACACCCATCTCACTCCTGGTCAAAAACCCAGTAGTACACCCATCACCTGTCATTAGTACTTGGAAGGAGAGAGAGAGAGAGAGAGGGCCAAGACATTATTGCGTACCTTGGTAATATAAGCTTAGGACAGCAGCCCCACTGCCCCTCTTCCCTAAGCACGATCCCATATAACACCTACACCCTCTCTCCACCGCCCTCCACACCTAGTGGATGGACAGCTCCCTCCCCTTGCCCCTCTTGTACTTTGTCCACCATGAACCATCCCTACTCGGGATAAATAGCCTCAAGCCCTCCCAGCACTCCCCTCCTCCGCTCATTTTCTTCCTCCCACACCACCTCCCCTCCCCAGGTCTCCTCTCCCTCACCCCTGCTCTACTTTGCCCAAGAGAAGAAGAAGAAGAAGGAGCATCGGCCTCCTCCCTAGTTTCATGCATATCTCCTCCACCCCTCTCCTTCTTCCTCTGCATGTTACCTAGACGAGCTCCCCTCCTTCCCCTGCATCTTACCCGGACTCTCTTTTCTTATAGATTCCTCCCTGGCGCCGCCGCGGACGAGCTCGGAGCCGACGCCCTTTGCCCGACAACGGACTCCTCGGATCTGCATCAAAGGGGGCCCTTCCTCCCCTCGCCGAGGTCGTATCCGGTCACCGCGTCGCCCCAACACATCCCCGACGCCCCTCCCGCACTATGGTGAGCACCACGACCCAATTATCCCCTGCCTACGGTTCCGGCTAGCCGGTCCAGCATCGAATGTTGAAGAAGCCCTAGCGTCGTTCGATCCTCTTTAGCCCAACAGACCAGATCAACGTATACCTGTTCGGCCGCTCACTCCTACTGACCCCAGGGCCCCACCTGTCGGGGTCAAAGCCACCACTTCTAGCTCCCAGTGCAGCCCGGACAGGCCGATTTCCCCTCTGCAGCCCAACTTGCCTCTAGATCCGGCCCACTGCAGCCATTTTCTTTTTTTTAGCATATCTATTAATCCTAGAAGGTACCTGCTAGGATTAACTCCAAATAAAAATGCAAATCCCAATATTTTGTCCAGATCCAAAATTCTAAGGGTTCCTTCGTGTTTTATGCAACTTGCAGAACTGCAACCTAGCCAAAAATAATTTTTATTATTTACTGGCTTTTAATCTTCTAAAAAGTGTCTTTTGCAATCAATAATTTCCTCAGAGAGTTTTACATCTCCAATTGGGGAGAATCAAATCTCTACTGGAAGGTATTTGAGATACCTATCGTCTAGCATAGGCCCTATGACCAGGTGAATTGTAGTGTGCCCATAGCAAAAATAACAAAAACAGCCATTGTCTGCCTTGGGTAAATTCTCTAGGTCAAACCATATGTGGTATTGACCTGATTCCAACTCCTAGAGAAGTGGCACACCATTTCGTATCTAAAACCAGGAGATATGGATTTATGGATCCTCTGTTGGATTTTAGTGATTTAGTTACTTCTGTAAGTGGTTTTATCACTAAATAAATCACTCCAGGAGTTTGACAACTCCAAAAAGAGTGAATCCAATTCCTACAGAAAGGTATTATAAATACCTACCTTGTTCCCTTGGAATCAACTCAAGAGATTCTATAGCATTAATCTGGTGAAAAAGAGAAAAAAGATATAGAACTACCTTTGATGATTTATTAAGGGCATTCTAGTAATTCTTTTGACAAGTTTCCAACTCTATGTGGTTCACTACATCAAACCCTACAAAATCACCCACGGAAATAATGTTTGGGCCTCCAGATAAATTCTGGTGAATTATTTCCTCAAACTAGAGTTAATTCCACTATAAAAAGCATAACTAAATCTAGGTATTTGATAATCTAGTGAAACCACTTGTGTTGGTCTTGTTTTGCCAAGACCTATCTGAGGATATCATTGTTGCACATTGGTATCCTACAGACCTCAGACACCCAATCCAAGTCCCTGGTAAATAACCTAGACAACTATCTTCCAAAGGAAAAACACTTTTAAGGCAATCTAGTAATTCCTCTACTAGTACCCAACTCCTCTGAAACCTACTACGTTAAATAAGATTCCTTATGTTTGTTTGTTGTATGGTTTGATGCTGGTATGCATTATCTTGATTGTGGTATTGTATGCTTGCATGTATACTCGATGACGGCGATAGTGTGATTGTTTGATGACGAGCAGAAAAGGACTCCTTATTGTTATTTATTGGGTATTCTTGGTTATCTAAAGAAGTCCAGGGACTTATTGCTGATCATCAGGAAAGCAACCATTCCTGAATTCCGATACTTGTCCTACTCTTTTGATTACCTGTTTTGTATCTCCTTTATAAGTTGCATTATTTATCTGCATGTTTTGTTTTATAAATACTGCACTAATGACTTGGCTCATCCAAGTTATGACTTTGTGTCCCTCGTGGCACCACCCTGATGTACCTACCATGTTATCCCTTTAGACCGAGAGTATGATGGTTAGCATCCTACCTCGTTGGAAACCCTGGCTTTGAGAAAATAACTTGTTTTAGGATTTACCCTACTTCAACTGTTTAAAAACTACTTTGTAAAACCCTTGGGAAGAGCCATCGTTCCAAGCGGTAGTTTTAACTAAAGAAGTGGTGTTGATGAGTAATAATAAAATGGACATGAGAAAGTGAAGGGATGTTCTATGCCTTTACCAGAACAATTTTTATCCGTGCAACCACATTACCCCAGGTGATGGGGATTAGCTCGTAGTTTGTCTTCATTAGCTGAAGCACCTTGTACCATGCTTATAGGGAGAAATCCCTTGAATTACAGGCGGGCGCTAACAGATCTACGGATCTGGAGTCTGTAGCCTGCTTCGGCAAGAGTGAGCTTGTCTTGGCAAGAGTGCCGGTGCACCAATTGGGTCTCCCGCGGACGGTATGACTTAGGTGGTATGGAAGGAAGTGGAGTCACCAAGTTAAAGTATACGCCAAATTGCGGTTTGGGTATACGCGTGTATGGAAGGCAGGACTATGGCTGGGAGCCACATACTCGTTGCCAGGGAGAACAAACCCAAAAGGAAAAGCAGCATTTGCTAGGGTCGACAAGCGAAAGGTTAGGTGTGATTATCCGGACCCCCATCTACCGTGGGAAGTGGGCCGTGGTTTTATCTTGGCGGATGTATTGATTCTTGTGGGGTAAGTGCGCAAACTCTGTAGAGTATAATCTATTCGAATAGCCGTGTCCACAGTCAAGGACGGTTGGAAAGGTGATGGCTAGGAGTACCCAAACGGTGTTTGTTTGGAAAGAATGGATGAGAGTATGGAGGTTCTGGGGGAACCTGAGTTCGAAAGTTTTGTTTTGACCATAGGTGGTCAAAGAGGTTTAAAAATTTTTTTACTCCAAAAATGTTTTCAAAAAGTTTTTCAACAAGGGTATGGGGATATCTTGATTTATAAAACAGAGGCATGTTTCAAAACTCTTTTTCAACAACGATACGGAGATGCCATAACTACAAGAGGTAGTCTAGGCTTTTGAAAACAAACCTAGATAGAGCTATCTCGCCACAGCCAGAATTGCATTCCCTAATTAAAATATATTGGTGGTTTGCGAGTACATTCAAAAGTACTTATGGCTTTGTTCGTGGCTATTTACTTGGCCAGACTTTCAGAAGCTTGAAGATGGAAGGATAAGGAGACGTCTATGCGAGCTAGGATATCTTCCCAGTCCACGGCCTGTATGTTGAGGCACGATTGGGCTCAGCGCATGAGGATGTTATGCTGCTAAAGATGGTATAACCATAATTGCATCTATGTAAGTCTTGTAAATTCGTTATGTTTTGGATGTTGTAATGATACTTGTCGGTTATGTTCCACGGCTCACTGATCATGGGAACGTGGATATATACATAACAGGGATTTCTCGGATGGTCAATCCGAGGGACCCCACAATATGCATGTATGCTTTCTCGATGCTTGTCAATTGCCCCACTATAATTTGTTCACCCAACATGTCATCTATTTTAAGGAGAATCACCACTAGTGAACTATGGACCCCGGTCCTTTATTTTACTATCAATCTACAATCAAATGTTTACTGCTTTGTGTTTACTTTCTGCAAGTTATTACTTTCTTCCACTCGATACATTTAATCCTTTGTTTTTAGCAAAACCGGTGAGATTTACAACCTCATCGCAAGTTGGGGACAGAGTTTTGTGGTTGTGTTGTGCAGGTCTCCATGTTGCTGCTGGCACCGGTAGTGCGCCCTGCCAAAGTTCAGCTAGCTACACCTTTGGGGTGTTTTCTTGCTCCTACTGGATTGATAACCTTGGTTTCATAACTAAGGGAAACTTACTGCTATGCTCATCATACCTTCCTCTTGGGGTTCCCCAACGAGCTTGTTAATACACGAGTCAACAAAGTGTCAGATCCAAATATTATGTTTACCACTAGCAAATGCACTAGAAAGCCATAGGTGTTGAATGCGCAAGTTTTCAAACTAGATTATTGACTCTAGTGCAAGTGGAAGACTGAAGGGAATATGCCCAAGAGGCAATAATAAAGTGGTTATTATAGTATTCCATATTGATGATAAATTTTATTTCTCATGATATAATTGTATTAATTGGTAACATTCATACATGTGTGGTTAATAAACAAATAAAGAATTCCAAGTTATGCCTCTCAGATAAACTAGCTCGTTGATTAACAATTTGATCAAGGTTTCCTGATCATGAACATTGGATGTTGTTAATAACAAGGTCACAACATTGGTGGAATGATGTGATTAACACTCACCCAGAGTATAGTAATACCATCAAAGTCATTATGTTTACATATAAAAAACCCTACAAAGTAATCTTAGTCCTCACACAATGAGATCATGTTACTTGCTAGCACCGGAAGAGTTATTTGATAACATCAAACATCACACCGTAACAGGTTGACTATAAAGGTGGGTTTGGGTACTCTAAAAGTGTTATGTTGAGGCACATGGATAAAGAGTAAGATTTGTCCATCCCGATGATGGAGAGATATACTCTGGGCCCTCTCAGTGATATCACATTGACATATCTTGCAAGCAAGTGATAAGATCACTAGAATGTTATATCACGGGAACGCGAAAAGAGTACTTGTTGGTAACAAGATCAAACTAGGTATAGGGATACTTATGGTCAAATCTCAGACATGTAATATATCTTGAAACAAAGGGATTTAGTTACGAAGTTACCTGACCATCACTAAGTCATCATTGAATGTGTGGGAGTGTATATGGATCTCTAGGTCCCAGTACTAATTATTGATCGAAGAGGGGACTCGATTATGTCTACATTATTCATGAACCGTAGGTTGACACACTGAAGGTATACCGACACCATTTGGAGAAACTATGTTTCAGATAAAGAATATGAAAGGATTGGAATCATTTCGATAGATACCGGAATTGTTTCGGGTGAAATTGCTGAGACTAGTTCTGCATGTGATATTGAAATGTTTGTTAACTAAAGTAATTAACAAAATGCTGAATAAAATAAATAAAAGAGTTTTATTAAATGAGAGATGCATTAATTTTGGACACTCCTAGGTAACCTTTTCTAGGGGGTGCTGTCGAATGTCCCGGTTGATTTCTTGTACTAATTAGTTGCATATTTTGTTTAGTGCAAACATGTCGACTGGACACGTTAACAATGAGGCCATCCATAAGAAGCAAATGAGTGTCGAAGAACAAGACTGGGACGACAACTTGCCATTTTAGCGGAATTCCTAGAGGGCAGAGGAGGAGCAGGAAATAGCTGCCATCGCCAATAACAAAGACCGAGAGGTTGGCGACGATGGAACGAATGATGGTGACGAGGATGATACCACCACAGCCGGAAAACACACCGATGGAACCGATGATCACACCACCAATGCTAGTGAACACACCAATGCCGGCGAACAGACCGATGGTGGTGCCGCCCCGACCGCTAAGAAGAAGGTCGTGAGGAAGAATCTGTACCCGCCAATGCTCGGCATAGAGCGCGAGGATTTCATGGAAGTGACAGTGAGTGGTGCACCTGTGGAGCCTAAAGCCCTTGCTGCTGGGTATGGGATACAAATCAGGTGCATGGTCCAGGAGACCGTGACGCTCAACACGAGGAACCTCTGAGATCCTGGTAATGTGCATTTTGTCAAGCTCCTCATGTAGAAGCTTCACAAATGCTACATGTTCCCCCAAGATTTCGAAAACCTTGAGCTCAAGAACAATGCGGTGAACAAGCTGGACCTCATGAAGATGAGCACCGCCTTGAGTAGCTAGAGAACCCGGGTGAAGAAGTGAATTGACAAAAAAGAAAGCTAGGAGGAGATAAAGAAGCACAACCCAGCGCTCAACCATGAAGACTTTATCCTCTTCAAGGAGGGATTGGAGACCGATACCGCAAAATCTTGGATAGTGTGGGGGATGAAAATGCATGACCAGAACATAGGTAACCACCGACTTGGGAGCGGCGGTTATAGAGGAATAAGGCCGATTTAGGACAAGGAGGACACCGAGCTTAGGCGTATTGGTAAACCATACATCTTTGACAGATTCATGGATGAGTAGATGAGGAACTTTGTGCGGGCCCTCTACTTCCTGTGCCCCATAACAAAGGAATTCAAAACAACAGATATGGATGTAGCGGCTTTCGAGAAACTCCTGGTAAGCAACTAACTACGCAGATCTCAAGTCGATTTGCAATTAATAATGAAGTCAAAATTCTAAACGGGTTCACCTTCCTTTTGAAGAAAGCGGAAATAGCGGCTGACACTGGTTGCTCCACCATGGGGCTATCGGAGCCGTGTGACACTCCTTTCAATAGGGCGATGAACGCTCCCAAGAGGCCCAAAAACAAGAAAATGACGTCCGGTGGACGTGTTTCTAGCTTTGGGATGAGCATGAAAGTCGGTGTCCACTACGAAGAGGACTCAAAGATCAAAAATGAGAGAAGGGACAAGGTGGAGGACCATCAGAGATGGGAGATCGCAGAGCTCAAGGCACAAGTGGCCCAGTTGCCGACACAAATGGCAGAAAAGTTTGAAGCAAGGTTGCACCAGATAATTCCTCCTCAACTATGGGAGGGTGTAGCTAGTGGAATGCTGTTAGTGGAGTTGGGACGATACCGATGCCCAGCGTGTCCGGCAGATACTCGGCCCATCATGTGTCTCCGAACATGGCGACCCCACCCTCCAACAGCTTGGCGCAGCCGGTTGCATTGGTGTGCCTGTCAGGGCCCAACACCAACGTGCAGCCTGTGGCGTCCAACACCAATGCACAACCGTCATTGCTTTTTGATTCACTTGAGTAGGAGCTGACACAGCCCCGCGTGTCCACATTAGTCGAGCTCGATGCCCTAACCAAGGTAACTAATTATGCTTCATCGTAGGCTCGACTTCCTCCATCATTGGCCTTTGATCGACTTCCATCTGATCATGATCCCCAACATGTTTTCCCATAGGACTCTAATTGCATATTACTATAGTATGTGGACAGCATGCTGAAGGATGTAGCCAAAGGTAGTATCATTCATCCTAAATTCCTCATGATGCACACCAGGCCGATCCCTTCTAGGATGTTCAGCGTCACCTAGGTAAGGACGTTGAAGGATTGCGACGGCATTGACCCCCACCAAACCAACATGAAGGAGACGATGAGCATAAGACTGTTGGAAATATGCCCTAGAGTCAAATAGTAGTAAGGACTATTATCATATTTCATATAGTTCATGACTAAGTTTTATATCATGCTATAACTGTATTGAGTGGAAACATTAATACACGTGTGATATACAAACAAACCAGGGGTTCCCAGTGAAACTCTAGTCACTGGTTCATTGGTCAACAGATGATCATGTTTCCTGATCATGTGGCGTTTATGTCAGTTGGAAATGAGGTCATCTCATTCTGATAATGAGATGATGAACCAATACCCAACATAAACATCGTGATTCGATCATGTCACGAAGTTCAAGTTGCGATGATTAGAAAAGAACCCTCGTAGACTATTCCTTAGACCGTGAGACTATATCAATCACTGTCTCCCGAGTGTGCTTAGATAGCATCAAACGCCATCTGGTAAAACGGTGGTTATAAAGGTGTGTTCAGGTATTCGGAGGAAACCGTAGAGGCAATATATGTCAATAGCAGGATTTGTCCGTCCATGTGACGGGAAGATACTCTAGGGCCCACTCGGAGAAGTTATATCCAATAGCTGCGCACCGTGTGATTTGATCACGGGGATATCACTTGTCGGAACGAGTTAAGTAGCATTGTTTAGTAACGAGATTGAACACGACATGGTGATGTCATTGATCAGATCTCGGGCAATGCAAGTATTGAATGACAAAGGGAATAAGACACGACTGTCCCGGTTCAAACGACGAATGATCTTTGTGGAACGCACAGGGGTCACATGGCCATCCAGGTCCCTTTGTCGATCATTGGTGCGGGAGTGTCCCGACCATGTCTGGAGTGTTCCCGAACCGTGGGGTATCACGGTTAAGGGCTTGATGATGCTTAGAGAGTGTTTATAGGATCGGTATAATCATCGAAGAAAAGAAGGGAGAAAACCGGAAGGATTTCGGTAAGTCCGGAGGATGTCCGGAGTGGAGGTGGAAGGTGTTCCATGGCCAGGGAGATTGAATAATATGTGAATGAATGTTAAATGTTGATTTAATTATTTATTCATAATTATTTAATAAAGAGAAAATCAATTAAAAAGGTCAAAGGCTTAATGGGCCAATTCAAGAGGGAGAGGGCCCATTAGGGGAAAGGAGAAAGGGGAGAGGGACCAAGGGGGAGGCCCGCTGGGCCTTGCCCCCCTGCGGGGCCCACTACGGGCTGGCCGGCGGCCACCCCACCCCCTCCTCACCTTTAGTCCCACCCCGGTACTTGAGGGGAGGTAGTACCTCCCCTCCCGCTATATAAAGTGGGGTATTTGGCCTCGAAAAATACACCAATAATCAATAAAAGGTCTTACCACTTTTGGGAGGATCTCTAATTGATATTTTCTCTCTCCCCCTATCTCTCTCATGACCGTGGTCCCAAGTCTGGACTGCGTGAGCGAGAGACATATTCACCGCGGAGCGCCGTCGCGCTGCGGGATTCGGATCCGGGAGCTCTACTTCCGCAACTGCTGCTCGATTGGGGAAGCGGGAGTCATCATCAGGCACCGGACGTGTGTAACTCCCCGCGATGTGTGGCACTTGAGGCACTCAATTCATTGGAGCCAGAAGGAGCGCAAGGACTTCATCACGACCTTGAGGTCGGCTTCGGCTCGTCTACATCAACCACGCTCTCCTGAGCGTTGACAACGCTTTTCGGTCTTCAAGGGTAAGTTCGCGAAAAGCCCCTTCCGTTACTGTATTGCTAATAGATAGGTCCTAGCAGCTTCAGGGGTTCAGGGGCGTAGGGTAAAATTTACTGTTTTTATGCGCGGAACCCCTACAGTGGTATCAGAGCTAGATCTATGCGTAGTAATGCTAGTACGGGTAGAACACACGAGATGTAGCGTGTGGGCGTTGATCTTTTAGTTGTTACCCTCCCACGTGTACTTGTGTATACCGCAGTAATGCTTGATGAAGCGGGCCCCAACCGACTTTACGCGTTCATTCGCGAGACTGGTCCACGCTTGACATACGGCTTGTACCATATAAAGTGGCTTAGGGGGGTGTCTGTCTCTCTCGCATTAGTTGGTATGCCATTTGCAACGGAGGGCCCCGAAAGGGGTGTAGTAGAGAAAACTACTTGATCAGCTAGTGTATTTGTACTCTAGTGCAAGTGGGAGACTGTTGGAAATATGCCCGAGTCAAATAGTAGTAAGGACTATTATCATATTTCATGTAGTTTATGATTAAGTTTTATATCATGCTATAACTGTATTGAGTGGAAACATCAATACACGTGTGATATACAAACAAACCAGGGGTTCCCAGTGAAACTCTAGTCACTGGTTCATTGGTCAACAGATGATCATGTTTCTTGATTATGTGGCATTTATGTCAGTTGGAAATGAGGTCATCTCATTCTGTGAATGAGATGATGAACCAATACCCAACCTAAACATCGTGATTCGATCATGTCACGAAGTTCAAGTTACGATGATTAGAAAAGGACCCTCTTAGACTATTCCTTAGACCGTGAGACTATATCAATCACTGTCTCCCAAGAGTGCTTAGATAGTATCAAACGCCATCTAGTAAAACGGTGGTTATAAAGGTGTGTTCAGGTATTCGGAGGAAACCGTAGAGTCAATATATGTCAAGAGCGGGATTTGTCCATCCATGTGACTGGAAGATACTCCAGGTCCCACTCGGAGAAGTTATATCCAATAGCTGCGCAGCGTGTGATTTGATCACGGGGATATCACTTGTCGGAACGAGTTAAGTAGCATTGTTCAGTAACGAGATTGAACATGACATGGTGATGTCATCTATGAGATTTCGGGCAATGCAAGTATTGAATGACAAAGGGAATAAGACCCGACTGTCCCGGTTGAAACGATGAAAGATCTTCGTGGAACGCACAGGGGTCACATGGCCATCTAGGTCCCTCTATCGATCATTGGTGCGGGAGTGTGCCGACCATGTCTGGAGTGTTCCCGAACCATGGGGTATCAGGCTTAAGGGCTTGATGATGCTTAGAGAGTGTTTATAGGATCGGTAGAATCATCGAAGAAAAGAAGGGAGAAAACCGGAAGGGTTTCAGTAAGTCCGGAGGATGTCCGGAGTGGAGGTGGAAGGTGTTCCATGGCCACAGAGATTGAATAATATGTGAATGAATGTTAAATGTTGATTTAATCATTTATTCATAATTATTTAATAAAGAGAAAATCAATTAAAAAGGTCAAAGGCTTAATGTGCCAATTCCGGAGGGAGAGGGCAAATTAGGGGAAAGGAGAAAGGGGAGAGGGACCAAGGGGGAGGCCGGCTGGGCCTTGCCCCCCCATGGCTGAAATGGATCGTATGGGCACCTAGAGGGAGGGTGAATAGGTGCTACACCAATTTTTAATTCTTTTTCAATTTTAGGCTTAGCACAAAGGGTAAATTTCCTAGATAAACTATTAGGTGGAATTTCCCTATATGCAAACCTATCTACTAGCAGGTAAAGAGCGAGTGGAAGAGGAACGAGTAAACCAATGTGAAGCACGCGGATATAAAGGATTTGTTTGACCGCAGTTCCTTCCTTGTTAAGGGAAGTACGTCTGTGTTGGAGGGGTGGGCGGTACTAAGACCACCATGCCACAAAAGGCCTCACCCTGTTCTCCGATGGATCTCGCCACAACAGGCCTGATCCACCTTCCACTATATGTACCCTTCGAGGCGGGCACCAGCGCCTTTACACAACTAGCGGGGCAACAACTCCACAACAACATGGAGGCTCCCGAAATGACAACAAGCTGCCACAAGAACAAACTTATCAAATACAATAAACAAGATCTAGGTATTGACAAGAATACTTGATCAGGGATTTATCCAAGTGAATGGAGAGGAGTTGAAGCGCTTGATTCTTGACGATGATGATGAACTTCTCCTCCTACAATTCCACCAAAGATCAAGACCTTCGGGTGGCTGAAGTGGGAGAACGAGTATGGGAGCTCTTGCACAATGTCTGGTCAATTTCGAATGAATCAAAAAATCTGAACGATGGGGAAGAAGGGGTACTTATACCCCCTTCCAAAAACCAGCCGTTACACACTTTGGGGGCCGGATTATCCGGCCCAAGTGAGGGACGGATTATCCGGTCTGGGGAAACACCGCCCCAGACTCGGAATATCCGGCAGATAATCCGCCCCCCTCACAGAGCGTCGCGCCTAGCTTGCCCTTGATCAACTTCTGGGGGCCGGATTATCCGGTCCTATGCGAAGGCCGGATTATCCGGCCTAGGGAAGAAAAACCACCATAGTTCAGATTTTCCGGGAGAAAATCCGACCGGATACCGAGCAACGCGCCTTGGCTCCATTTGATCGAAAACTGGGGGCGGATTATCCGGCCCATGCGACACCCGCATTATCCGGCCTAGGGAGGAAAAACCGCCCTAGTTCGGATTTTTCGGGAGAAAATCCGACTGGACACAGAACGACACGCCTTGGCTTCCTTGAGAGATGAGGTAGGCCGGATTATCCGGCCCCTGGAAATCTGCTTCCAACATCACCTTTTTGAATGCCTCCCTTTCTCTACCCTTGTGCATTTTTGAAAATGCATCTGAACCATCTTGTTAACCATCCTAAAGACTACCAAGGCCCACTCTTTACCTTGGTTAGATAATCTTCCAACCTACTTGTTCTTGATGGTTTTGCAGGCAAGAAAATAACTATTCCTGCAAATCTAGTCAACATGCCTACTTTGACAGAAGCTCACACCATCATCCAACCTTCTATGGAACAAATCATTGCATGGTTGTGTTCTACTCATATTGGTCTAACAATATCTACTTCACTTGTTCCAATTGGATCTTTGTGCTTCTTAAACCCACATGGTCTATAAGGCATCATGACTCATCTGGTATGGCAGCCTTATTTTCAACAAAGTTTGCCATCACTTCCAGACCACCTCAAATGTAACCAATCCAAACCCCTTCTGCCATGATCCTATATATGACTTGGTCTAACTAACCATCTATCCCTTTCCACAAGGGGAGATATGAAATCCAAGATACAACCATGTTATGGTGGTATAAAAATAACATCACCCTAGATCCTCAATGCCATGTTCTTCCATCTAATTCAAGTTGGAATTCCAATTACCAAGGTTGCAAATGCTTGCTACACCTTTTCTACATCATCTACCTTGATCATCAAGATTTATCAAATATTACCCATAATTATTATGGCTCCAAATATATTTAATTCCTTTAATAGACAAAATCTCAAAACCCCCTTCCCAATGGAAAGTTTGGTTTTTGTCAAAACATTTCCCCAACTTTTGGCTCTTGTGAGTTCCATATATCATACCCTATTTTCCCATCTCAACAATAAATATTTTTGAGAAGCTTCATTAATTCTTTTTGCCTATTTTCTAAAAAGGCAGAAATGGAATAATAATTGCTTTAAATACTTTTAAGCCACAAGAAATCTTGGGAAAATTCCCCTAAGTGTGCATTCACATATGGGACCTTCTCACACCAAAAACCAGCCTTGCCCAATGTAATTATATCAAATGATCTTCTAGAAACTACTTCTGCCCTTTTTGAATAAATAGTTTTAAGTGGACTAAAACTCCTTTGAAAAATCTCAAATAATTCCTGGAGAGGTCATTTAGCCTCATCTATCTCCCAGTACCATTCGCTCCTAGGGTCCAATGCAAGTTTTTGTACTTTCTTAATAACCACCTATTGGATCAAATTTGCCAACTAACCAAATCCACTACTCAAACCACCTACAAGCCTCATCAAAAGCTTGACCAGCACCCATCTCACTCCTGGTCGAAAACCCAGTAGTACACCCATCACCTGTCATTAGTACTTGGAAGGAGAGAGAGAGAGAGGGCCAAGACATTATTGCCTACCTTGGTAATATAAGCTTAGGACAGCAGCCCCACTGCCCCTCTTCACTAAGCACGACCCCAGATAACACCTCCACCCTCTCTCCACAGCCCTCCATACCCAATGGATGGTCAGCTCCCTCCCCTTGCCCCTCTTGTACTTTGTCCACCATGAACCACCCCTAGTCGGGATAAATAGCCTCAAGCCCTCCCAGCACTCCCCTCCTCCGCTCATTTGCTTCCTCCCACACCACCTCCCCTCCCCAGGTCTCCTCTCCCTCACCCCTGCTCTACTTTGCCCAAGAGAAGAAGAAGAAGAAGAAGAAGAAGGAGCATCGGCCTCCTCCCTAGTTTCATGCATATCTCCTCCACCCCTCTGCTTCTTCCTCTGCATGTTACCTAGACGAGCTCCCCTCCTTCCCCTGCATCTGACCCGGACTCTCTTTTCTTATAGATTCCTCCCTGGCGCTGCCGCGGACGAGCTCGGAGCCGACGCCCTTTGCTCGACAGCGGACTCCTCGGATCTGCATCAAAGGGGGCCCTTCCTCCCCTCGCGGAGGTCGTATCCGGTCACCGCGTCGCCCCAGAACATCCCCGATGCCCCTCCCGCACTCTGGTGAGCACCACGACCCAATTATCCCTTGCCTAGGGTTTCGGCTAGCCGGTCCAGCATCGAATGTTGAAGAAGCCCTAGCGTCGTTCGATCCTCTTTAGCCCAATAGACCAGATCAACATATACCAGTTCGGCCGCTCACTCCTACTGACCCCAGGGCATCACCTGTTGGGGTCAAAGCCGCCACTTCTAGCTCCCAGTGCAGCCTGGACAGGCCGATTTCCCCTCTGCAGCCCAACTTGCCTCTAGATCCGGCCCACTGCAGCCATTTTCTTTTTTTTAGCATATCTATTAATCCCAGAAGGTACCTTCTAGGATTAACTCCAAATAAAAATGGAAATCCCAATATTTTGTCCAGATCCAAAATTCTAAGGGTTCCTTCGTGTTTTATGCAACTTGCAGAACTGCAACCTAGCCAAAAATAATTTTTATTATTTACTGGCTTTTAATCTTCTAAAAAGTGTCTTTTGCAATCAATAATTTCCTCAGAGAGTTTTACATCTCCAATTGGGGAGAATCAAATCTCTACTGGAAGGTATTTGAGATACCTACCGTCTAGCATAGGCCCTATGCCAAGGTGAATTGTAGTGTGCCCATAGCAAAAATAACAAAAACAGCCATTGTCTGCCTTGGGTAAATTCTCTAGGTCAAACCATATGTGGTATTGACCTGATTCCAACTCCCAGAGAAGTGGCACACCATTTCGTATCTAAAACCAGGAGATATGGATTTATGGATCCTCTGTTGGATTTTAGTGATTTAATTACTTCTGTAAGTGGTTTTATCACTAAATAAATCACTCCAGGAGTTTGACAACTCCAAAAAGAGTGAATCCAATTCCTACAGAAAGGTATTATAAATACCTATCTTGTTCCCTTGGCATCAACTCAAGAGATTCTATAGCATTAATCTGGTGAAAAAGAGAAAAAAGATATAGAACTACCTTTGATGATTTATTAAGGGCATTCTAGTAATTCTTTTGACAAGTTTCCAACTCTATGTGGTTCACTACATCAAACCCTACAAAATCACCCAAGGAAATAATGTTTGGGCCTCCAGATAAATTCTGGTGAATTATTTCCTCAAACTAGAGTTAATTCCACTATAAAAAGCATAACTAAATCTAGGTATTTGATAATCTAGTGAAACCACTTGTGTTGGTATTGTTTTGCCAAGACCTATCTGAGGATATCATTGTTGCACATTGGTATCCTACAGACCTCATACACCCAATCCAAGTCCCTGGTAAATAACCTAGACAACTATCTTCCAAAGGAAAAACACTTCTAAGGCAATCTAGTAATTCCTCTACTAGTACCCAACTCCTCTGAAACCTACTACGTTAAATAAGATTCCTTATGTTTGTTTGTTGTATGGTTTGATGCTGGTATGCATTATCTTGATTGTGGTATTGTATGCTTGCATGTATACTCGATGACGGCGATAGTATGATTGTTTGATGACGAGCAGAAAAGGACTCCTTATTGTTATTTATTGGGTATTCTTGGTTATCTAAAGAAGTCCAGGGACTTATTGCTGATCATCAGGAAAGCAACCATTCCTGAATTCCGATACTTGTCCTACTCTTTTGATTACCTGTTTTGTATCTCCTTTATAAGTTGCATTATTTATCTGCATGTTTTATTTTATAAATACTGCACTAATGACTTGGCTCATCCAAGTTATGACTTTGTGTCCCTCGTGGCACCACCCTGATGTACCTACCATGTTATCCCTTTAGACCGAGAGTATGATGGTTAGCATCCTACCTCGTTGGAAACCCCGGCTTTGAGAAAATAACTTGTTTTAGGATTTACCCTACTTCAACTGTTTAAAAACTACTTTGTAAAACCCTTGGGAAGAGCCATCGTTCCAAGCGGTAGTTTTAACTAAAGAAGTGGAGTTGATGAGTAATAATAAAATGGACATGAGAAAGTGAAGGGATGTTCTATGCCTTTACCAGAACAATTTTTATCCGTGCAACCACATTACCCCAGGTGATGGGGATTAGCTCGTAGTTTGTCTTCATTAGCTGAAGCACCTTGTACCATGCTTATAGGGAGAAATCCCTTGAATTACAGGCGGGCGCTAACAGATCTACGGATCTGGAGTCTGCAGCCTGCTTCGGCAAGAGTGAGCCTGTCTTGGCAAGAGTGCCGGTGCACCAATTGGGTCTCCCGCGGACGGTATGACTTAGGTGGTACGGAAGGAAGTGGAGTCACCAAGTTAAAGTATACGCAAAATTGCGGTTTGGGTATACGCGTGTATGGAAGGCAGGACTATGGCTGGGAGCCACATACTCGTTGCCAGGAAGAACAAACCCAAAAGGAAAAGCAGCATTTGCTAGGGTCGACAAGCGAAAGGTTAGGTGTGATTATCCGGACCCCCATCTACCGTGGGTAGTGGGCCGTGGTTTTATCTTGGCGGATGTATTGATTCTTGTGGGGAAAGTGCGCAAACTCTGTAGAGTATAATCTATTCGAATAGTCGTGTCCACAGTCAAGGACGGTTGGAAAGGTGATGGCTAGGAGTACCCAAACGGTGTTTGTTTGGAAAGAATGGATGAGAGTATGGAGGTTGTGGGGGAACCTGAGTTCGAAAGTTTTGTTTTGACCATAGGTGGTCAAAGAGGTTTAAAAAGGTTTTTACTCCAAAAATGTTTTCAAAAAGTTTTTCAACAAGGGTATGGGGATATCTTGATTTATAAAACAGAGGCATGTTTCAAAACTCTTTTGAAAACAAACCTATTGAAAACAAACCTAGATAGAGCTATCTCGCTACAGCCAGAATTGCATTCCCTAATTAAAATATATTGGTGGTTTGCGAGTACATTCAAAAGTACTCATGGCTTTGTTCATGGCTATTTACTTGGCTAGACTTTCAGAAGCTTGAAGGTGGAAGGATAAGGAGACGTGTATGCGAGCTAGGATATCTTCCCAGTCAGCTGCCTGTATGTTGAGGCACGATTGGGCTCAGCGCATGAGGATGTTCTGCTGCTAAAGATGGTATAGCCATAATTGCATCTATGTAAGTCTTGTAAATTCGTTATGTTTTGGATGTTGTAATGATACTTGTCGGTTATGTTCCACGGCTCACTGATCATGGGAACGTGGATATATACATAACAGGGATTTCTCGGATGGTCAATCCGAGGGACCCCACAATATGCATGTATGCTTTCTCGATGCTTGTCAATTGCCCCGCTATAATTTGTTCACCCAACATGTCATCTATTTTAAGGAGAATCACCACTAGTGAACTATGGACCCCGGTCCTTTATTTTATTATCAATCTACAATCAACTGTTTACTGCTTTGTGTCTACTTTTTGCAAGTTATTACTTTGTTCCATTCGATACATTTAATCCTTTGGTGGTTGTGTTGTGCAGGTCTCTATGTTGCTGCTGGCACCGGTAGTGCGCCCTGCCAAAGTTCAGCTAGCTACACCTTTGGGGTGTTTCCTTGCTCCTACTGGATTGATAACCTTGGTTTCATAACTGAGGGAAACTTACTGCTATGCTCATCATACCTTCCTCTTGGGGTTCCCCAACGAGCTCGTTAATACACGAGTCAGCAAAGTGTCAGATCCAAATATTATGTTTACCACTAGCAAACACACTAGAAAGCCATAGGTGTTGAATGCGCAAGTTTTCAAACTAGATTATTGACTCTAGTGCAAGTGGGAGACTGAAGGGAATATGCCCGAGAGGCAATAATAAAGTGGTTATTATAGTATTCCATATTGATGATAAATTTTATTTCTCATGATATAATTGTATTAATTGGTAACATTCATACATGTGTGGTTAATAAACAAATAAAGAGTTCCAAGTTATGCCTCTCAGATAAAGTAGCTCGTTGATTAACAATTTGATCAAGGTTTCCTGATCATGAACATTAGATGTTGTTAATAACAAGGTCACAACATTGGTTGAATGATGTGATTAACACTCACCCAGAGTATAGTAATACCATCAAAGTCATTATGTTTACATATAAAAAACCCTACAAAGTAATCTTAGTCCTCACACAATGATATCATGTTACTTGCTAACACCGGAAGAGTTATTTGATAACATCAAACATCACACCGTAACAGGTTGACTATAAAGGTGGGTTTGGGTACTCTAAAAGTGTTATGTTGAGGCACATGGATAAAGAGTAGGATTTGTCCATCCCGATGATGGAGAGATATACTCTGGGCCCTCTCAGTGATATCACATTGACATATCTTGCAAGCAAGTGATAAGATCACTAGAATGTTATATCACGGGAACGCGAAAAGAGTACTTGTTGGTAACAAGATCAAACTAGGTATGGGGATACTTATGGTCAAATCTCAGACATGTAATATATCTTGAAACAAAGGGATTTAGTTACGAAGTCACCTAACCATCACTAAGTCATCATTGAATGTGTGGGAGTGTGTATGGATCTCCAGGTCCCAGTACTAATTATTGATCGGAGAGGGGACTCGATTATGTCTACATTATTCGTGAACCGTAGGTTGACACACTGAAGGGATACCGACACCATTTGGAGAAACTATGTTTCAGATAAAGAATATGAAAGCGTTGGAATCATTTCGATAGATACCGGAATTGTTTCGGGTGAAATTGCTGAGACTAGTTCTGCATGTGATATTGAAATGTTTGTTAACTAAAGTAATTAACAAAATATTGAATAAAATAAATAAAAGAGTTTTATTAAATGAGAGATGCATTAATTTTGGGCACTCCTAGTTAACCTTTTCTAGGGGGTGCTGTCGAATGACCCGGTTGATTTCTTGTACTAATTAGCTGCATATTTTGTTTAGTGTAAACATGTCGACTGGACACGTTAACAATGAGGCCAGCCATAAGAAGCAAATGAGTGTCGAAGAACAAGACTGGGACGACAACTTGCCATTTTAGCGGAATTCCTAGAGGGTGGAGGAGGAGCAGGAAATAGCTGCCATCGCCGATAACAAAGACTGAGAGGTTGGCAACGATGGAACGAATGATGGTGATGAGGATGATACCACCACAGCCGTAAAACACACCGATGGAAGCGATGATGACACCACCAATGCTAGTGAACACACCAATGCCGGCGAACAGACAGATGGTGGTGCCGCCCCGACCGCTAAGAAGAAGGTCGTGAGGAAGAATCTGTACCCGCCAATGCTCGGTATAGAGCGCAAGGAGTTCATGGAAGTGACAGCGAGTGGTGCACCTGTGGAGCCTAAAGCCCTTGCCACTGGGTATGGGATACAAATCAGGTGCATGGTCCAGGAGACCGTGACGCTCAACACGAGGAACCTCTGAGATCCCGGTAATGTGCATTTTGTCAAGCTCCTCATGTAGAAGCTTCACAAATGCTACATGTTCCCCCAAGATTTCGAAAACCTTGAGCTCAAGAACAATGCGGTGAACAAGATGGCCCTCATGAAGATGAGCACTGCCTTGAGTAGCTAGAGAACCCGGGTGAAGAAGTGAATTGACAAAAAAGAAAGCCAGGAGGAGATAAAGAAGCATAACGCAGCGCTCAACCATGAAGACTTTATCCTCTTCAAGGAGGGGTTGGAGACCGATACCGCAAAATCTTGGACGGTGTGGGGGATGAAAATGCATGACCAGAACATGGAGCGGCAGTTATAGAGGAATAAGGCTGATTTAGGACAAGGAGGACACCGAGCTTAGGCGTATTGGTAAACCATACATCTTTGACAGATTCGTGGATGAGTAGATGAGGAACTTTGTGCGGGCCCTCTACTTCCTGTGCCCCATAACAAAGGAATTCAAAACAACAGATAAGGATGTAGCGGCTTTCGAGAAACTCCTGGTAAGCAACTAACTACGCAGATCTCAAGTTGATTTGCAATTAATAATGAAGTCAAAATTCTAAACGGGTTCACCTTCCTTTTGAAGGAAGCGGAAATAGCGGCTGACACGGGTTGCTCCACCATGGGGCTATCGGAGCCGTGTGACACTCCTTTCAATAGGGCGATGAACTCTCCCAAGAGGCCCAAAAACTAGAAAATGACGTCCGGTGGACGTGTTTCTAGCTTTGGGATGAGCATGAAAGTCGGTGTCCACTACGAAGAGGACTCAAAGATCAAAAATGAGAGAAGGGACAAGGTGGAAGACCATCAGAGATGGGAGATTGCAGAGCTCAAGGCACAAGTGGCCCAGTTGCCGACACAAATGGCAGAAAAGTTTGAAGCAAGGTTGCACCAGATAATTCCTCCTCAACTATGGGAGGGTGTAGCTAGTGGAATGCTGTTAGTGGAGTTGGGACGATACCGATGCCCAGCGTGTCCGGCAGATACTCGGCCCATCATGTGTCTCCGAACATGGCGACCCCACCCTCCAACAGCTTGGCGCAGCCGGTTGCATTGGTGTGCCTGTCAGGGCCCAACACCAACGTGCAGCCTGTGGCGCCCAACACCAATGCACAACCGTCATTGCTTTGTGATTCACTCGAGTAGGAGCTGACACAGCCCCGCATGTCCACATTAGTCTAGCTCGATGCCCTAACCAAGGTAACTAATTATGCTTCATCGTAGGCTCGACTTCCTCCACCGTTCGCCTTTGATCGACTTCCATCTGATCATGATGCCCAACATGTTTTCCCATAGGACTCTAATTGCATATTACTATAGTATGTGGACAGCATGCTGAAGGATGTAGCCAAAGGTAGTATCATTCATCCTAAATTCCTCATGATGCACAACAAGCCGATCCCTTCTAGGATGTTCAGCGTCACCTAGGTAAGGACGTTGAAGGATTGCGACGGCATTGACCCCCACCAAACGAACATGAAGGAGACGATGAGCATAAGACTGTTGGAAATATGCCCTAGAGTCAAATAGTAGTAAGGACTATTATCATATTTCATATAGTTCATGACTAAGTTTTATATCATGCTATAATTGTATTGAGTGGAAACATCAATACACGTGTGATATACAAACAAACCAGGGGTTCCCAGTGAAACTCTAGTCACTGGTTCATTGGTCAACTTGATGATCATGTTTCCTGATCATGTGGCGTTTATGTCAGTTGGAAATGAGGTCATCTCATTCTGAGAATGAGATGATGAACCAATACCCAACATAAACATCGTGATTCGATCATGTCACGAAGTGCAAGTTACGATGATTAGAAAAGAACCCTCGTAGACTATTCCTTAGATTGTGAGACTATATCAATCACTGTCTCCCGAGAGTGCTTAGATAGCATCAAACGCCATCTGGTAAAATGGTGGTTATAAAGGTGTGTTCAGGTATTCGGAGGAAACCGTAGAGGCAATATATGTCAATAGCAGGATTTGTCCGTCCATGTGACGGGAAGATACTCTAGGGCCCACTCGGAGAAGTTATATCCAATAGCTGCGCACCGTGTGATTTGATCACGGGGATATCACTTGTCGAACGAGTTAAGTAGCATTGTTTAGTAACGAGATTGAACACGACATGGTGATGTCATTGATCAGATCTCGGGCAATGCAAGTATCGAATGACAAAGGGAATAAGACAAGACTATCCCGGTTCAAACGACGAATGATCTTCGTGGAACGCACAGGGGTCACATGGCCATCCAGGTCCCTTTGTCGATCATTGGTGCGGGAGTGTCCTGACCATGTCTGGAGTGTTCCCGAACCGTGGGGTCACACTCTTAAGGGCTTGATGTTGCTTAGAGAGTGTTTATAGGATCGGTATAATCACCGAAGAAAAGAAGGGAGAAAACCGGAAGGATTTCGGTAAGTCCGAAGGATGTCCGGAGTGGAGGTGGAAGGTGTTCCATGGCCACGGAGATTGAATAATATGTGAATGAATGTAAAATGTTGATTTAATCATTTATTCATAATTATTTAATAAAGAGAAAATCAATTAAAAAGGTCAAAGGCTTAATGGGCCAATTCCAGAGGGAGAGGGCCCATTAGGGGAAGGAGAAAGGGGGGAGGGACCAAGGGGAGGCCCGCTGGGCCTTGCCCCCCTGCGGGGCTGACTACGGGCTGGCCGGCGACCACCCCACCCCCTCCTCACCTTTAGTCCCACCCCGGGACTTGAGGGGAGGTAGTACCTCCCCTCCCCCTATATAAAGTGGGGTATTTGGCCTCGAAAAATACACCAATAATCAATAAAAGGTCTTCCCACTTTTGGGAGGACCTGTAATTGATATTCTCTCTCCCCCTCTCTCTCTCATGACCGTGGTCCCAAGTCTGGACTATGTGAGCGAGAGACATCTTCACCGCGGAGCGCCGTCGCGCTGCGGGATTCGGATCCGGGAGCTCTACTTCTGCAACTGCTGCTCGATCGGGGAAGCGGGAGTCATCGTCAGGCACCGGACGTGTGTAACTCCCTGCGAGGTGTGGAACTTGAGGCACTCAAGTCATTGGAGCCAGAAGGATCGCAAGGACTTCATCACGACCTTGAGGTCGGCTTCGGCTCGTCTACATCAACCACGCTCTCCTGAGCGTTGACAACGCTTTTCGGTCTTCAAGGGTAAGTTCGCAAAAAGCCCCTCCCGTTACTGTATTACTAATAGATAGGTCCTAGCAGCTTTAGGGCTTCAGGGGCGTAGGGTAAAATTTACTGTTTTTATGCGCGGAACCCCTACAGTGGTATCAGAGCTAGATCTATGCGTAGTAATGCTAGTACGGGTAGAACACACGAGATGTAGCGTGTGGGCGTTGATCTTTTAGTTGTTACCCTCCCACATGTACTTGTGTATACCGCAGTAATGCTTGATGAAGCGGCCCTCAACCGACTTTACGCGTTCATTCGCGAGACTGGTCCACGCTTGACATACGGCTTGTACCATATAAAGTGGCTTAGGGGGGTGTCTGTCTCTCTCGCATTAGTTGGTATGCCATTTGCAACGGAGGGCCCCGAAAGGGGTGTAGTAGAGACAACTACTTGATCATCTAGTGTATTTGTACTCTACTGCAAGTGGGAGACTGTTGGAAATATGCCCGAGTCAAATAGTAGTAAGGACTATTATAACATTTTAAGTAGTTTATGATTAAGTTTTATATCATGCTATAACTGTATTGAGTGGAAACATCAATACACGTGTGATATACAAACAAACCAGGGGTTCCCAGTGAAACTCTAGTCACTGGTTCATTGGTCAACATATGATCATGTTTCCTGATCATGTGGCATTTATGTCAGTTGGAAATGAGGTCATCTCATTCTGTGAATGAGATGATGAACCAATACCCAACCTAAACATCGTGATTCGATCATGTCACGAAGTTCAAGTTATGATGATTAGAAAAGGACCCTCTTAGACTATTCCTTAGACCATGAGACTATATCAATCACTGTCTCCCAAGAGTGCTTAGATAGCATCAAACGCTATCTGGTAAAATGGTGGTTATAAAGGTGTGTTCAGGTATTCGGAGGAAACCGTAGAGGCAATATATGTCAAGAGCCGGATTTGTCCATCCATGTGACGGGAAGATACTCTAGGTCCCACTCGGAGAAGTTATATCCAATAGCTGCACAGCGTGTGATTTGATCACGGGGATATCACTTGTCGGAACGAGTTAAGTAGCATTGTTCAGTAACGAGATTGAACATGACATGGTGATGTCATTGATCAGATCTCGGGCAATGCGAGTATCGAATGACAAAGGGAATAAGACCCGACTGTCCCGGTTGAAACGATGAAAGATCTTCGTGGAACACACAGGGGTCACATGGCCATTTAGGTCCCTCTATCGATCATTGGTGCGGGAGTGTGCCGACCATGTCTGGAGTGTTCCCGAACCATGGGGTATCATGCTTAAGGGCTTGATGATGCTTAGAAAGTGTTTATAGGATCGGTAGAATCATCGAAGAAAAGAAGGGAGAAAACCGGAAGGGTTTCAGTAAGTCCGGAGGATGTCCGGAGTGGAGGTGGAAGGTGTTCCTGTAGGGGTTCGTAGCATGGAAAACAAAAATTTTCTATCGCATACAAACAAACAAGCCAAGATCTATCTACTAGATTGTAGCAACGAGTCGATGGAATAACTCACCCTCGAAGATTCCAAAGTGTTTAACGAGAGCAGATTCTCGTGGGTGATGTAGTCGTACTCTTTCCGATCTCAAGATCGCGTAGACGATCCTTCCGGCGCCACGTTCCAGCAGCGCTCCCAATGATCGGTCACACGTTAAATTTTCGATGAAGACCTTCCTCTCCTTGTTCCAGCAGCAGGCGGAGGTTGTAGCACTCTCTCGCGATTCCGGCAAAGACAACGGCGTGGTACCGGAAGTAGAGGGAAATCCTTGAGGCTTCGCCTTAAGACGGTGCAGTATGGTGGAGCTTATGAGAGAGGCTATTAGTGGTCTAGTAATTAGACACACCAATTAGAAGGCTCTAAACCAATTAGAAGGCTCTAAATCAAATAGCTCTAAACCGGGGTTTAGGTCTAGGGTTTAGTTTAGAGGATAGGAACTTGTGTGTAAGGAGGGGAGCCCTGCCCCTCCTTATATAGGTGGGAGGGCCGGCCAAGGGAGGAGTTCCTCCCAAGTCGGCCTTGGGAGGTGCTTGGCCAAGGGAGGAACCCTCCTCCAACTCGGCCTCCACCAATCCTCCTCTTTCCCACTTCCCAAAATTGTTGTTTGACTTTCAAACTAGCCGTTTGACTTTTCAATTTAGGATTTAAATAAACCCTTTATTTTGGACAGCAAGAACACCTAGTACATGATGCAATCATTCCAATATGTAATGACACATTCATGTACCCTTCCCTCCGAGTGCCGGACATTCCGGGACCTTCTAGAATGTTCGATGAAAACACGGAACCATTCCCCAACTCAAACGGGACTTTCCTTATATGAATCTTATTCTCCGGACCATTCCGGATCTCCTCGTGATATCCCGGATCCCATCCGAGACTCAACAACATTCGGTCTCTTTCTCATAATACCATAACTACTCAAACAACGTCGAATCCTTATGTGTCTCCCTACGGTTCGTGAATTATGCGGACATGATCGAGATACTTCTAACAATAACCAATAGAGGAATCTGGAAATTCATATGGCTCCCACATATTTCTACGATTACTTTGCATCGAATGAACCACTTACATACGATACCAATTTCCCTTTGTCTCACGATATGTTACTTATCCGAGGTCATGATCGTCGGTATCTCCGCATACCTAGTTCATCCTCACATCGATAAGTACTCTTTTCTCCCGTGATATGTGATCCCTTGTGACCAAGTCACATGCTTGCAAGCTAATTGGATGACATTTCACCGAGAGGGCCCAGAGAATATCTATCCGTCATGTGGATGGACAAATCCCACTCTTGATCCATGTGTTTCAACCAATACTTTCCGAACACTCAATGCCACCTTTATAGCCACCTGTTACGGTGGTGTTTGATGACATCAAAGCATCCATCCAGTAAAGGTGATATGCATGATCTCATGGTCGAAGGAATTAGGTTACTATGTATCAGAAAGCATATAGCAATTGAACTATTGAAATGACTTGATCTTTATGCTACGCTTGTCTATAGGAGTATGTCCACCATATCATTCTCCTAACGATATGATCTTGTTGTTGATAACATCTCAATGTTCATGATAGGGAAACCACAATCATCAATCAACCAACAAGCTAGTGAAGTATAGAGGCTATACTAGGGACTTCAAATTAAGTTTACAATTCACACAAGTATTAATGTTTCCTTGTTAATACTATTATAGCATGAATATAAACATTTATCATAAACACAAAGATATATAATAATAACTACATGTATTATTACCTCTAGGGCATATGTCCAACAGTCTCCCACTTGCACTAGAGTCATCTAATCTAGATTACATGATAATATACCGAACACCCATGGCAGTTTGGTGTTGGTCATGTTTTGCCCTCGGGAGAGGTTTAGTCAACGGATCCGCCACATTCAGATCTGTGTGTACTTTGCAAATCTTTATATCCCTATCCTGGATATGTTCTCGAATAGCGTGAAAACGCAGCTTGATATGCTTCAGCTTCTTGTGTGACCTTGGTTCTTGCGCATTGGCTATGGCGCCCATGTTATCACAGTAGATAGACATTGGGTCCAGTGCACTAGGAACCACACCCAGCTCTGTAATGAACTCTTTCATCCATATCGCTTCTTGTGAAGCCTCCGAAGCAGCCATGTATTCTGATTCAGTTGAAGATCTCGCCACAACCCTTTGCTTTGCACTCCTCCAGCTAACTGCTGCACCATTCAAAATAAATACGTATCCAGATTTTGATTTAGAATCATCCGGATCGGTGTTCCAACTAGCATTGGTGTAACCATTAACAACGAGCTGTTCATCACCTCCATAAGAAAGAACCATATCCTTAGTTCTTCTCAAGTACTTAAGGATGTTTTTGACCGCTGTCCAATGATCCACTCCTGGATCACTTTGATATCTGCTAGTTAGACTAACAGCATATGCGATGTCGGGTCTAGTACATAGCATGGCATACATTAGAGATCCTATGGCTGAGGCATAGGGAGTCTTACTCATCCTTTCTCTATCTTCTGCCGATGTCGGACTTTGAGTTTTACTCAAGGTCGTATTGGGCAACATGGGCAAGAACCCTTTCTTGCTATCTTCCATTCCAAACCTCTTTAGAACTTTGTCCAAATATGTACTTTGTGACAATGATATTTGGCGTTTCGATCTATCTCTATAAATCTTTATGCCTAATATGTAAGCTGCTTCGCCAAGATCCTTCATTGAAAAACTATTATTCAAATACTCTTTGACACTATTAAGAAGGTCTACATCATTCCCAATCAACAATATGTCATCCACATACAGTATCAAGAATGCTACAGAGCTCCCACTCACTTTCTTGTAAATACAAGCTTCTCCATAAGTTTGTATAAAACCAAAACTTTAGATTACCTTATCAAAACGTTGATTCCAACTTCGGGATGCTTGCTTCAATCCATAAATGGACCGTTGAAGCTTGCATACCTTGTTAGCATCTTTAGGATCGACAAAACCTTTGGGTTGCATCATATACAACTCTTCATCAATGTCTCCATTGAGGAATGCTGTTTTGACATCCATCTGCCATATCTCATAATCATAATATGCAGCGATTGCTAACATAATCCTCACAGACTTTTAGCTTCGCTACTGGTGAGAAAGTCTCATCGTAGTCAACTCCTTGAATTTGTCGAAACCCTTTTGCGACAAGTCGAGCTTTATAGACAGTAACATTACCATCAGCATCTGTTTTCTTCTTGAAAATCCATTTGTTCTCGACAGCCTTTCGGCCATCTGGTAAGTCCACCAAAGTCCATACTTGGTTTTCGTACATGGATCCAATCTCGGATTTCATGGCTTCTTGCCATTTATTGGAATCTGGGCTCATCATCGCTTCCTCATATGTCTCGGGGTCATCGGTGTTGTCCACCAACATGACATTCATAACGGAATCATACCAATCTGGAGTGGTACGATTTCTCGTTGACCTCCGAGGCTCTGTAGCAACTTCAACCGAAGTTTCATGATCACCATCATTAGCTTCCTCTCTTATTGGTGCAGGCACCACAGGAACTTCTTCCGGTGCTGCGCTACTCGCAATTTCGAGAGAAGGTTCGACAACCTCGTCGAGTTCTACTTTCCTTCCAGTCACTTCTTTCGAGAGAAATTCCTTCTCCAGAAACGATCCATTCTTGGCAATGAAGATTTTTCCTTCGGATCTATGATAGAAGGTATACCCAATAGTTTCCTTCGGGTATCCTATGAAGACGCATTTTTCCGCTTTGGGTTCAAGCTTGTCCGGCTGTAACTTCTTTACATAGGCTTCGCATCCCCAAACTTTAAGGAACGACAATTTAGGTTTCTTCCCAAACCATAATTCATATGGTGTCGTTCAACGGATTTAGGCGGTGCCCTATTTAAAGTGAATGCTGTTTCTAATGCATAACCCCAAAATGATAGTGGTAAATCTGTAAGTGACATCATAGAACGAACCATATCTAAGAGAGTTCGATTACGACGTTCGACACACCATTACGCTGTG
Source organism: Avena insularis (assembly GCA_023614405.1). Taxonomy (NCBI): domain Eukaryota; kingdom Viridiplantae; phylum Streptophyta; class Magnoliopsida; order Poales; family Poaceae; genus Avena; species Avena insularis. The sequence continues at coordinate 2,113,162 of JAJUPC010000016.1, read as the reverse complement.
GTGTTCGGCGGTGTCAATCATGAAAGTATTCCACATTTCTTCAAATGCTCGCCAAACTCGTAACTTAGATATTCACCTCCACGATCAGAACGTAGAAATTTAATCTTCTTGTTACGTTGATTCTCTACCTCACTTTGAAACTCCTTAAACTTCTCGAAAGTTTCGGACTTATGTTTCATGAAATAGATATACCCATATCTACTCAAGTCATCCGTGAAGGTAAGAACATAACGATAACCATCTTGCGATGCTACACTCATTGGACCACACACATCGGTATGTATGATTTCCAATAAGTCAGTAGCTCGCTCCATTATACCGTAAAATGGAGTCTTAGTCATTTTACCCATCGACATGCCTCGCATCTTTCAAGTGATTCAAAATCAAGTGATTCAAGAAGTCCATCGAATGGAGTTTCTTCATACGCTTCACCCAATGGGACCAAGCCGACAGTGCCACCTATAGGTCGAGTTATCGCCTGATTTCAATCGTTTAGCTTCAATGTTGTTGATATGTGTATTTCCCCTATCGAGATTCAATATGAATAGACCATCTATCAAAGGTGCATGTGCATAAAACATATTACTCATATAAATCGAACAACCATTATTCTCGGATTTAAACAAGTAACCGTCTCGCAATAAACAAGATCCCGATATAATGTTCATGCTTAACGCAGGCACCAAATAACAATTATTTAAGTATAAAACTAATCCCGATGGTAGATGAAGAGGTAGCGTGCCGACCGCGATCACATCAACCTTTGATCCGCTTTCCTACGCCGCATCGTCACCTCGCCTTTCACTAGCTTCCGCTTATTCGGCAGCCCCTGCTTCGAGTTACAAATATGAGCAACCGAACTAGTATCACATACCCCGGCACTACTACGAATACTAGTGAGATACACATCAATAACATGTATATCAGATATACCTTTCTTCTTGATGTTGCCGTTCTTCAAATCCGCCAAGTACTTTGGGCAATTCCGCTTCGAAGGACCTTCTCCCTTGCGTAAAGCACTCGGTTTCAGGTTTAGGTCCAGCATTGGTCTTCTTCGTCGGTATTGTAACTTTCTTACCACCCTTCTTGAAGTGTCCCTTCTGCTTAGACTTGCCTTTCTTGAATTTGGTGGTCTTATTGACCATCAACACTTGGTGCTCTTTCTTGATCTCCACTTCTGCAGATTTTAACATAGCAAACAGTTCTGGCAACTCTTTGTTCATGTTCGCATGTTGTAGTTCATCACAAAGTTCTTGTAACTTGGTGGTAGTGATTGAGGATGCGGTAAACCCCAAAGTATTAGGAATCACTATACCCAAACTTTGAAGTTTATTTCATGCGTGCACATCTTAAGCACATGCTCACCGACGAGCTACCCTCTTCCATCTTGCGCTTAAAGAACTTTTCGAAGCTTCATAACTTTCAATTGCCGCATGAGTCTCAAAGATTAATTTGAGATCCTCGACAATATCATATGGATCGACTCTTCAAACCTTTTCTCAAGCTCGATTCTAAACCATACAAGATAGCACATCGAACTATGGAGTACTGATTCTTCCGAGCGAGGTAAACATTCTTTACTTCATCGGTAGCATCAGCAGGTGGGTCACCTAGCGGTGCATCCAGCACATAGGTCAAATTACCGTGAGGACAATCCTCAAATTGCGGAACCAATCCGCGAAGTTGCTTCCATTGTTTTTCAACTTTTCTTTCTCTAGGAACGCATTAAAATTGATGGTAGGGCTGCCATTGATCTACAACATATTTGCAATAGTTTAGACTAAGTTTATGACAAATTGAGTTCAAATTAATTAATGAAATTAAACTAGGTGAACTCCCACTCAAAACAACATCCCTCACATTGTTTTAGTGATCACACGAACCAAATCCACTACATCAACACCGATCATCACGAGAGTTGATATAGTTTTAATGGCTAACAATCATCATGTTCATCATATCTACTATATGATTCATGCTTTACCTTCGGCATCCGTGTTCCCGAGGCCATGTCTGTACATGCTAGGCTCACAAGATCAAACCTTAGCTACCGCATAAGCAAATCTGGCTTGCTTACGTTGTATTCACCAGCGGAATCAAAGACACTGATCATCACGTGGTGCTTCAAGCAGCAAGCTTTGTAACGGTGCATACTAAGGGTGAACACTTTAGAACTTGAAATTTATGTGCATGAGGGATCATCTTATAATGCTAAATGCCTACTAAGCAATACAAGATGCATAAAGGATTAACATCACATGCAATTCATAATATGTGATATGATATGGCCTTTCTTCTTTGTGCTTCCGATCTCCATCTTCAAGCACGAACATGATCTCCATCATCACCGCATAGCATCAAGGTCAATGACGCTTCTTCATGGTTGTCGATCCACCAGCTTCAACTATTACAACTACTTTGAATAGACACGCAGGTCTTAACAGAAATTAAAGACAACCATATGGTTCCTGCCGTTGCCAACTTACAATAAGGAACATTGCATACATCAAATATAATCACAATCATGGCCATATCACATCATCTGCACACCGCAAAACAAAGTTAGACGCCTCTACTTTCTTTGCATATTTTACGTGGTTTGGGGCTTTCAATAAGTGTTGTTCTAACTTACGAACAAGAACCACAACATTGATACTAGCATTGTTGATCACCCGTTGTAAATTGGATCTTTACTATGCTAGGAGAAACAGGCACCCGCAAAGCCACTTATGCAAAACGAGTTGCATGTCAAGCGTGGAGCAAGTCTCATGAACGATGTCATGTAAGGTTAGCCCGGGCCGCTTCATCCCAACATACCGCAAGATGCAAAGTACACAAAAGCAATCTACAATAAAGCATCAACGCCCACAATGACCATTGTGTTCTACTCGTCTGCAGATCTACAAATAGACACGGCTCGATACCCTTTGTAGGGGTTCAGAGTATGGAAAACAAAAATTTCTATCGCATACAAACAAACAAGCCAAGATCTATCTACTAGATTGTAGCAACGAGTCGATGGAATAACTCACCCTCGAAGATTCCAAAGTGTTTAACGAGAGCAGATTCTCGTGGGTGATGTAGTCGTACTCTTTCCGATCTCAAGATCACGTAGACGATCCTTCCGGCGCCATGTTCCAGCAGCGCTCCCGCAGTCGGTCACACGTTCGGTACTCGACGAAGACCTTCCTCTCCCTTGTTCCAGCAGGCAGTGGAGGTTGTAGCACTCTCCTCGCGATTCCGGCGACTGGCGTGGTACCGAAGTAGAGGGAAATCATGAGGCTTCGCCTTAAGCCGGTGCGAGTATGGTGGAGCTTATGAGAGAGGCTATTAGTGGTCTAGTAATTAGACACACCAATTAGAAGGCTCTAAACCAATTAGAAGGCTCTAAACCGAAATAGCTCTAAACCGGGGTTTAGGTCTAGGGTTTAGTTTAGAGGATAGGAACTTGTGTGTGTAAGGAGGGGAGCCCTGCCCCTCCTTATATAGGTGGGAGGGCTGGCGGCCAAGGGAGGAGTTCCTCCCAAGTCGGCCTTGGGAGGTGTTGGCCAAGGGAGGAACCCTCCTCCAACTCGGCCTCCACCAATCCTCCTCTTTTCCCACTTCCCAAAATTGACGTTTGACTTTCAAACTAGCCGTTTGACTTTTCTATTTAGGATTTAAATAAACCCTTTATTTTGGACAGCAAGAACACCTAGTACATGATGCAATCATTCCAATATGTAATGACACATTCATGTACCCTTCCTCCGAGTGCCGGACATTCCGGGACCTTCTAGAATGTTCCCATGAAAACACGGAACCATTCCCCAACTCCAAACAGGACTTTCCTTATATGAATCTTATTCTCCGGACCATTCCGGATCTCCTCGTGATATCCCGGATCCCATCCGAGACTCGAACAACATTCGGTCTCTTTCTCATAATACCATAACTACTCAAACAATGTCGAATCCTTAAGTGTGTCTCCCTACGGTTCGTGAATTATGCGGACATGATCGAGATACTTCTAACAATAACCAATAGAGGAATCTGGAAATTCATATGGCTCCCACATATTTCTCGATTACTTTGCGATCGAATGAACCACTTACATACGATACCAATTTCCCTTTGTCTCACGATATGTTACTTATCCGAGGTCATGATCGTCGGTATCTCGCATACCTAGTTCATCCTCACATCGATAAGTACTCTTTTCTCGTTCCCGTGATATGTGATCCCTTGTGACCAAGTCACATGCTTGCAAGCTAATTGGATGACATTTCACCGAGAGGGCCCAGAGAATATCTATCCGTCATGTGGATGGACAAATCCCACTCTTGATCCATGTGTTTCAACCAATACTTTCCGAACACTCAATGCCACCTTTATAGCCACCCTGTTACGGTGTGGTGTTTGATGACATCAAAGCATCCATCCAGTAAAGGTGATATGCATGATCTCATGGTCGAAGGAATTAGGTTACTATGTATCAGAAAGCATATAGCAATTGAACTATTGAAATAACTTGATCTTTATGCTACGCTTGTCTATAGGAGTATGTCCACCATATCATTCTCCTAACGATATGATCTTGTTGTTGATAACATCTCAATGTTCATGATAGGGAAACCACAATCATCAATCAACCAACAAGCTAGTGAAGTATAGAGGCTATACTAGGGACTTCAAATTAAGTTTACAATTCACACAAGTATTAATGTTTCCTTGTTAATACTATTATAGCATGAATATAAACATTTATCATAAACACAAAGATATATAATAATAACTACATTTATTATTACCTCTAGGGCATATCTCCAACAGTTCCATGGCCACAGAGATTGAATAATATGTGAATGAATGTTAAATGTTGATTTAATCATTTATTCATAATTATTTAATAAAGAGAAAATCAATTAAAAAGGTCAAAGGCTTAATGGGCCAATTCCGGAGGGAGAGGGCCCATTAGGGGAAAGGAGAAAGGAGAGAGGGACCAAGGGGGAGGCCGGCTGGGCCTTGCGCCCATGGGTGAAATGGATCGTATGGGAACCTAGAGGGGGGTGAATAGGTGGATTTTTAATTCTTTTTCAATTTTAGGCTTAGCACAAAGGGTAAATTCTCTAGATAAACTATTAGGTGGAATTTCCCTATATGCAAACCTATCTACTAGCAGGTAAAGAGCGAGTGGAAGAGGAACGAGTAAACCGAAGTGAAGCATGCGGAGACAAAGGATTTGTTTGACCGCAGTTCCTTCCTTGTTCAGGGAAGTACGTCTGTGTTGGAGGGGTGGGCGGTACTAAGACCACCACGCCACAAAAGGCCTCACCCTGTTCTCCGATGGATCTCGCCACAACAGGCCTGATCCACCTTCCACTATAGGTACCCTTCGAGGCGGGCACCAGGGCCTTTACACAACTAGCGGGGCAACAACTCCACAACAAACATGGAGGCTCCTGAAATGACAACAAGATGCCACAAGAACAAACTTATCAAATACAATAAACAAGATCTAGGTATTGACAAGAATACTAGATCAGGGATTTCTCCAAGTGAATGGAGAGGAGTTGAAGTGCTTGATTCTTGATGATGATGATGAACTTCTCCTCCTTCAATTCCACCAAAGATCAAGACCTTCGGGTGGTTGAAGTGGGAGAACGAGTATGGGAGCTCTTGCACAATGTCTGGTCAATTTCGAATGAATCAAAAAATCTGAACGATGGGGAAGAAGGGGTACTTATACCCCCTTCCAAAAACCAGTCGTTACACACTTTGGGGCCGGATTATCCGGCCCAAGTGAGGGACGGATTATCCGGTCTGGGGAACACCGCCCCAGACTCGGAATATCCGGCAGATAATCCGCCCCCCTCACAGAGCGTCGCCCCTAGCTTGCCCTTGATCAACTTCTGGGGGCCAGATTATCTAGTCCTATGCAAAGCCCGGATTATTCGGCCTGGGGAAGCAAAACTGCCCCAATTCGAATTTTCCGGGAGAAAATTCGACCGGATACCGAGCGACGCGCCTTGGCTCCTTTTGATCGAAAACTGGGGCTGGATTATCCAGCCCATGCGACACCCGGATTATCCGGCCTAGGGAGGAAAAACCGCCCCAGTTCGGATTTTCCGGGAGAAAATCCGACTGGACACAGAGCGACGCGCCTTGGCTTCCTTGAGAGATGAGGTAGGCCGCATTATCCGGCCCTTGGTGGGGCGGATTATCCGGCCCCCCTCAAAACTTCCTGCACACTTAGCGCACATGAAAAGTCTCCACAGTATTGTTATCTAACACGCAAAACATAGGAAATCATGAAATATTCTTTCAGCGGGGCCCAGTAGGGGCTGGCCGGCGGCCACCCCACCCTCCTCCTCTCCATTAGTCCCACCCCGGGACTTGAGGGGAGGTAGTACCTCCCCTACCCCTATATAAAGTGGGGTATTTGGCCTAGAAAAATACACCAATAATCAATAAAAGGTCTTCCCACTTTTGGGAGGACCTCTAATTGATATTTTCTCTCTCCCCCTCTCTCTCGTGACAGTGGTCCCAAGTCTAGACTGCGCGAGCGAGAGACATATTCACCGCGGAGCGCCGTCATGCTGTGGGATTCGGATCCGAGAGCTCTACTTCCGCAACTTCTGCTGGATCAGGGAAGCGGGAGTCATCGTCAGGCACCGGACGTGTGTAACTCCCCGCAAGGTGTCGCACTTGAGGCACTCAAGTCGTTGGAGCCAGAAGGAGCGCAAGGACTTCATCACGACCTTGAGGTCGGCTTCGGCTCGTCTACATCAACCACGCTCTCCTGAGCGTTGACAACGCTTTTCGGTCTTCAAGGGTAAGTTCGCGAAAATCCCCTCCCGTTACTGTATTACTAATAGATAGGTCCTGGCAACTTCAGGGGTTTAGGGGCGTAGGGTAAAATTTATTGTTTTTATGAGCAGAACCCCTACAAAGACCATTGGGGGTTGCTACACCTAGCCCTTGCTATGGCCCAAGTCCTAGATTCAGCTTGCAAAGGAAGGATGGCACGCCGCCCCAACTAATAAGACATGGCCACCGGTGTTCGTCGCCACCACCAAGAGGCATCATCGGTTAGCCACACAGACGCCATCACCACATCCCGAGGGCATGGAGGATTCACCTCACGGCGCCAAAGATATGGTTTACGTCGACGGCTTCCTCAACACCATGGCCAACGACAGATTCTACATGCCTCCTATTGGAGAGCCAGCTTCCCGCGATCAACAAGCCAGTTATCCCATGTCATGCACGAAGCATCTACACATCGGTGGCGGTTCTCAAGAGACGCCTCTGGGTGACGCCGCTAGTCCACAATCCACTCTGACGGTGGTCATCAGCCCTACCACACTCCACAAGGTGGCCGAGGAGCAGTTAGGATCTGCTGATCTAGTCGAGAAGACGAAGAAGGGCCGAAAGCATAGCAAATGCAAGAAGGCTTTGATCCAGCCACTTTTGGAGAGGATACAACGGGCTCAGGATAGCGTGAGAGAAGAGCCTCGTGATTTCATGGCACACATAGCGGGTAAGACAATTCTGACTAAGGATATGCTCAATGTCGTGGTGCACCCATAGTGAATTTGCATCACACCATTCTGCATCTCGAGACCCTCCTTAAAGACAAGAAGCCCGGGTACCTGATACGTCCAAAATGTATCTACTTTCCCGAACACTTTTGCTATTGTTTCTCATCTATACTTGTGTGATTTGGATACAACTAATGCGGACTAATGCTGTTTTCACCAGAATTGCCTTGGTGTCTACTTTTTGTGCAGAAAATCAACTATCAGGAAAAATCCTGGAAAATATGCCAAAAATCCTATTTCACCCGAAGACTCCAGGAGCCAGAATACAAGACGGAGAAGAGTCAGGGGTGGCCACACCACCTGCTGGCACGGGCCAGGCCAGGCCGCGCAAGGGGGTGTTGTGGGCTCCCCAGGCCCCCCCCCCCCGGCCTCTCTTCGCCTATAAGGAGCCTTCTGACCTAAAATCTTCGGGGGGTTCGACATTTTTCTAGAAGGAGTTCCGCTCCGCTGCCACCACTAGATTCCACGAAACAGCACCAGAAACTCCGTTCTGGCACCCTGCCGGGACGGGGAATTGGAGGAGTTCATCGCCATCATCATCACCATCGCTTCTCCATCGACCATCCATGTGTCCCCCATCTATGAGTGAGTAATCCCCCGCTGTAGGCTATGGGGATGGTAGGTATTGGATGAGATCGTTCATGTAATGGGATCAGACTGTTGGGGCATGGTGCCTAGTATCTTTTATTAGTGCTTTATGACTTTGTTGCAACTTGTTGTGCTTAATGCTTGTCACTAGGGCCCGAGTGCCATGATTTCATATTTGAACATGTTCTTGATTCATTATGATAGTATTGTTTTTGGTCTTATCTACAAGTTGTATACACATGTTGTTGACCAGAAATAATGGCCCCGAAGTGACAGAAATCGGGATAACCGAAAGGGAAAGGCTTTGATGTGAGGATCACATGTTTTCACGGAGTGTTAATGCTTTGCTCTGGTGCTCTATTAAAAGGAGCACCTTAATTTCCAATAGTTCCCTTGAGTCCCCGCTGCAAACGGGCTGGCAGGACAAAAGATGTTGTGCAAGTTCTCATTGCCAGCACGTATGACTATATATGGAACACATGCCTAGGATTGTCTAGTACTTGGATGCTTTATCTTATTTATCTGCAATTGACGTATGTTCTGATTGCTATTTGAATTGTCTTGTACATGCAACACCTGTCCATCCATCCCTATGCCTACCGCACTCGAATCCCACTGTTTACTGCTTTTGTTACTATTGTCTTTGCTTTACTACTGCTGTTACTTTACTATTCCTACTACAAAACTGTTGCTACTGATAAACTGTTGTGATCTAGATTGTTTCCAGGTGCAGCTGAATTGACAACTCAGTTGTTAAGGCTTATAAATATTCTTTGGCTCCCCTTGTGTCGAATAAATAAATTGGGTTTCACTTCCCTCGAAAATACTGCGATACACCCTCTATACTTGTGGGTCATCAAGACTATTTTCTAGCGCCGTTGCCGGGGAGCATAGCTTTATTTATTAAGTTCACTTGGATTCTCTATTGTTTGCTGTTATCCATCCATCATGGGTAAGTTTCGTGATGGCAAGGTTCATATTTTTACTATCCACTACAAGAAGAGGTACGGTTCTGAACACCTCTGCACCTCTTGATTCACCGTCTGTTATGAGTAAGTTCCTTACACCACCACATACACATGCTACACACACTGCTACTACTGCTGAATCTGAAACTTCTGATGCTTATGATGCTGCTTCTACTGTGCTTTATAAGAGTGGTTCATTAGGTCCTTTCCTAGATGCTACGATTGCTAGAACTATAGCTGGAAATACCGAAACTCCTAATGAAGACACTACCACACCTGTTAGCTCACCTGAGTCTAGTGAGAGTTATGATATTGAAGATGGTTATGTTGAGACGACCGATGAGTTTATTAAAAAATGTAAGAACACCCATGATAGGAGCGCTGCTAAGAGTCTCCTTGAGAGGCGTACTATTAGACCCAAATTGTCTCCTATTGCTAAGTTTGCTGATTCTCCCATAAACATTATAGATGAAGATTATGATTTCTCTCTCGATCTATCTTACATAGCTATTGTCGAGAAAGAACCTTTTTGTGGGACTAAGAATGAAAGTGCGGTAGCACATATGAATGAACTTTCTACCATGAGTGGCTTGTTTTCTGATGATATTAAGATGCCTACTTACTTTGTTGCTAAGATTTTTCCCTTTTCACTTAAAGGAGAAGCTAAAACTTGGTTTAGTAATTTACCTCCTAGATCTATTGATAGCCCTGAGTGCTTGATTAGTACTTTCCTGCAGAAATATTTTCCTTCCAGTGCTAGACATGCTATTTTGTAGGAACTTTTTGATTTTAAACAGGGAGAAAAAGAGGTATTGCCCGAATCTTGGGCAAGGTTTTGTGCTTTGATTCATGCACAGGCTGGAAGTCCATTACCTAAGAATGAGCTTCTTGATATATTTTATAATGGACTAACCGAAGAATCTAGGACATACCTAGATAGTTGTGCTGATTGTGATTTCAGGAATAGGACTCCTAAGGAAGCTGAGGAATTAATGGCTAAAATAAGCAAGAATTATGAAGATTGGACTCCTCCTAAACAGGCTATACCTGAAGTAATTGTACCTGAACCATCTATTCCTGTGCCTATTCCAACATCAAAGAAGAGGGGAGTTATTGAATTAAATGATGAAGTGATGAAGGAAGCTGAGAAATGTCTTAAGGAGAAGGGAATTAAAGCTGCAGATGTCAAGAATTTACCTCCTATAGAATAATTATGTAAGCCTATTCCCTACTCATCCACTATTGAGGTACACTCTCACAACACTTTGATGAAGGTGATATCCCTTACTCTAAACCTCCTGATCAATGCTTAGAAGAATTTGATATCTTTATTGTTAAGCAAGATAACTTTAATAAAAGGGTGCAAAATCATCTAATGGACAACAATAGAGATATTGTTGAGTTGAAAGATATTGTGGAAAGAACATCTAATGATGTTAAAATGATTGTTAAATACTTTCAAATGGTTCAAACCCAAATAGATCAACTCGTTAAAGTGCAAAATGACTTGCTAGTTAATGCTGCTAAAGAAAAACATGCTTATGAAATTAGAACTAGAATTGGTGCTGCTACCCAGGATCCTCTATATCCTGAGGGGCATCCCAAAAGAATTGAGCAGGATTCTCAACAAGCTGAAAATAGTGATTCTACTCGTAAGAAAAGGAAAAAGAAACATAAAACTGTTGTAGAACCCTCTAAACCTGTTATAGATCCTAATAGTATATCTATCTCTGATGCTGAAACTGAAAGTGGTAATGAAGAAAATGTTGTTCCTAATGAAGAAAAAGTTGAAGAAGAACCTGAAAACCACACTAAGAATACTAAATACACCAAAGAAGATTTTATTGCTAAGAAACATGGTAGTGAAAGAGAACCTTGGGTCCAAAAACCTATGCCTTTCCCTGATAAGAAACACAAGTCAAAGGAAGATGAACACTATAATAAGTTTTGTGAGTGGATGAATCCTTTATTCTTGCAAATTCCTTTGACTGATGCTATTAAATTGCCTCCTTACTCAAAGTATATGAAGGACATTGTCTCGAATAAAAGGAAGATCCCTAATGAAAAAATTTCTACTTTGCTTGCTAATTATTCCTTCAATGGTAAGGTTCCTAAGAAACTTGGAGACACAGGGATTCCAACTATCCCTTGCTCTATTAAGAACAGTTATGTTAGAACTGCTTTGTGTGATTTGGGAGCTGGAGTTAGTGTTATGCCTTTCTCTCTCTATAAGGGGCTTCAACTTGAAAAATTAATACCAACTGATATATCTTTGCAAATAGCTGATAAATCTACCACTATTCATGTGGGTATATGTGAGGATGTACCTGTTCAGGTGGCTCACAATTGCTTGATATTAATTGATTTTGTTGTGCTTGAAATGCCCGAAGATGATAATATGTCTATTATTCTTGGGAGACCTTTTCTTAATACTGCAGGAGCTGTTATTAATTGTAATCAAGGAAAGGTGACCTTCAATGTTAATGACAATGAACATACTGTCTATTTCCCCAAGAAGATTGAAAGGACTTATGGTTTGAATTCAATTGAACATGTTGAAGGCATTCAAGTTGGAGAAATATATTGTCCCATACCAAGAGAAAAATTTGAAACTATTATGATTGGGACCATTGCTATCAAGGTTGAGGCAACATAATCATTAGTGGAGTACAAAGTTTTGTCTCATATGCAATTGTTTTGGTAGCAAGACTTGATCAACCTTGTTAACAAAAGGATTCCATTGAACAAAACAATGTTTTCAATATGATTATCTTCGTTTATTTCTATCCTTAGCATTTTAGTTTTTGCTTTTGTTTAGTTTTCTTTTTGTTGTTAGTTGCTTGCATGTTAGAACTTCTGTAGTTCTAGCCTTGTTTTGTCCTTGAATCATGTTTCCAAAAGAAAAAAAATCTGTCTGTCAGAAAAATCATTCTTCTATTTCTGAAAATTACCCAAAAATAAAGTGTCTCGAAAAATTCTAGAAAATTCATATTAAATTTTTACATGAAAAAAGGGGCAGAGGAGTACCTGGGAGGTACCAGAGGGGCCCACTAGGCAGGCACACCACATGGTGGCGCGGCCAGCCTTGGGTGGCGCCATGCCCTGGTGTGTGCCACCCCTGGCCCCCCACTAACTCTCTCACCTGCCACTTTCTTCTCTCTCCCGAGTAAGCTCCAGTTCATTGCTCAAAATCGCGTTCTTGCTGTGCTTGCTCTCGATTTTTTTCAATCTCCTTGCTCAGCCCATCTTTCTTGCTGAAACTTGGAGCATTTGTTCCCTGGTATGTGACTCCTCCCCTTGTCCAAGTAGATTTGTGTTTAGTGGATTATATATTGAGTATTTTGATGCTATAGGTGACTGGTTATGAGAGCTTGTAAGCTTGTTTGATGCTTAGAGATATAGTTTTGATGCATGTTTAAGCCTCTTGCAAGTCCCTATGAGTAGAATCCTTCATTATATTTACTTTGCAATCACTTGTTTAATAGCTGTTTAAATTTCAGAATACCAAGCATGAACAACCATACTTTTGGAGAGATATTTGAGAGTGATGCACCTAGGAGGTCGAGGCCCTCGAGGACAGCCTATCAAGCTAGGCCATCATACAATGAAGATCTCATTGCAACTCGTATTGGTAGTGAAAGGGATGATGGGGATGCTCACCCATCCTCTTTTCCTTGTTTTACTTTCTTACAAGCTGCAGGTATTCTTGATGATTTCTTGCTACTAATTGAGAGGGTTGGTTTGACCTCATATATTCAAGATGAGAGTGCGCAATATGCTATGCTCACCAAAACTTTTGTTGAGAGCTTCATGTTTACTAACACACCCTATCAGTCTACTGTCTCTTTCAAAATCTATAATATGCCCTTCACCATGCCTTTGGAGAGATTTTGCAGTATTGTAGGTGTGCGCATGACAGGAACCGTGAAGAAAATTCAAGGGCGACCCGCTGATTTGTTGGAGCTTTACCGACGGGTGACCAATGATGATGACGGGCAGTATGGAAAGATAAGAAATATCCAACTCCCTGCTCTTAGATACTTTGCATATTATCTTGCTACTAGTGTACTTGGTAGGGAGAACACAAGTAATATCTCCAACTATCATTTAGCATTCCTTGCTGCTGCGCTTAACAATGATACTCGGTACAATCTTGGCTCGCTTATTGCTCGCCGCCTAGCTGCTAAGGGGCCTATCTATCGTGGCATCATTGCCTCGCGTGTAGTCAATGCATTAGGTCTTTTAGTGGATCCCTATGATGCTATGCTGGCACCATAGAGGCTTGATCTTGTTGCCATGAAAACTCATCACTTTGTCACCGCTACCTCTGATTTGAACAATCTAGTATATAGGGTGCTTTTCACTGACGGGGATGAAAGGGAGATCCTTTTGCCATAGCCTGCTTTGTTTAGTGTTCACAGGAGACCGTGGTCGCGCTCCAAGGAGGAGGTGGACGAGCAGCTTCGCTTGCTGGGTTTCCACGAGCAGCACCGGGAGGATGTGCCCTCCTATGATTACTCCGCGCATTACGGAGGGACGTACTCGAGTTCGCACCAGGATGAGGGCACCTCTTGCTGCACTGTGGTGACACTTCATCCTGGCCAGCTTGGGATTGATACCCACTTAGGCCAAAAGCCTAAGCTTGGGGGGAGGTATGCCGACACCGCACTCATCTCCATATCATATTGCGTCGGTACTTTGTATATTAATGTTTCTTTGCTTTGTTTCTCTTTGGTTTGCTTCTTCTTTTTGCCTTGGTTTGCTTTTCCCTTTTTGCTTTGTTTGAACTATTCGAAAAACCCAAAAAGATGTTGCTTTGCTTGTTTTTCCCTTTTGGTTCTTGTTTAAAAAAATCGAAAACACCAAAAATATTTGTCGTTCTTCTTTGGTTTTGTGAGTTTGTTATAGGGTTCAGCAGTCCTCAGTGGAATATTGGTTTCATATTATTATTCAAGCCACACAAGTGAAGAGCAATAATGAGGATTAATGACAACTTGAGGCGTGGTAAGAGGCTGGTAACGAACTCTATTTGTTTTCATTTTTGTACATATACTCATCACTGGGGGCTTGCTTAGTCCGTTCAAGTAGGGTGTATGTTATCTTTGGATGCTTAGTAGTTCTTGCTTTCTTATGATTAACTCCAGCTCGCTAATAGTTTGTAGCATGTCTTATGAATGTTTGCTTGCATTTCTCTATTCATAAATTGGTATGACACCGCGGTATCCTCCTCTGAATGTTTCATTTGAATTGACTTGGCACATGCTCACGCATGCACATGACTGTGATAATTAGTTAAGCCTTGATGAATTATTTTGCCTTTAGGATCTTGAATCACTTTCATGCCATGAGTAGTCCTGTTTTGTTGCAAGCATGATAATGACAGCTATTGCTCTCTCGTTTGTCGCTCCCTTACTATTGCTAGCCTTCACTTTCACTGAGTATGTTTTACTCAAGTTCCCAACTCCCTAAACCAAATATTTCCAAAGTGTCCACCATACCTACCCATTAGCATCATTTCCTACCTCCGTGCATATTCAATATGCCTTGTTTTCTTCCGAATAAAATGTTTGCTTGTTATGAGAAAGTTAGTTAGTAAAGCTCTCACGAACTTGATGGCACACTTTATTTTCTTGCACTTAATAAACCTGAACCATTGCGTCCTTCTTTCTTGCGCATATGCTTGCGCGCTTTATGAGTTGAAGTTAGCAGAACCATGTATCATGGGGACCACTTTCAAAGCTTCATAGGTACTTTGTACCTAGTTGATATCATGTTATTTTGCTTATGGATCCCGGCGGTGTGAAATAAAAGTGGAAGAGTTTGTATGTATGTTAGAGAAACGCCTGGGATGCTAGCCTAAGCCATGCCTAATCATGGTGGAAACTTGCAGCATAACCATAATGAGCATTCTATGAAGCATCCTCAATAAAAATCTATGCACATAGTAAATAAAAAGATCGCCGAGATTCTCATTGTCTGCTTGCCTTGTTATTTTGATTATGGGATAGCTCCCGTGTCATGTGCAAGGGGTACCCCGTTGG
This sequence comes from Avena insularis, assembly GCA_023614405.1. Classification (NCBI taxonomy): domain Eukaryota; kingdom Viridiplantae; phylum Streptophyta; class Magnoliopsida; order Poales; family Poaceae; genus Avena; species Avena insularis. The sequence goes on along the minus strand of JAJUPC010000016.1, from coordinate 2,097,982 downwards.
CGGTTCTCTATGATATGTATATACTTACAATGACAAGAGCTTACTTATGACTGAAGTTGAGTAGCATGAGGATCGGTCTTCGTAAGTAAGGGGCATGTGACTTCGATTTATAACTTGTCAAGCATATCCTCTTAGTTGTGTCACTTTAACCTTAACCATTTAAAGATGCTTATGATAGGGGCAATGAGAGCTCAAAGCTATTGAGTACCATACTTTCAGCATTTGGAAGCTTTTCAAAATTATTCAAAACATTTTTCTTTACTTGTTGAGTCTCCATTTATTCTTTGAGCACCTTCTTGAGAGCATAGTTGTCATTCTTTGTGTTTGTTCCATTACTTGATTATTTGTGTTATGACTTTGATGCTTGTATCCTTGATATCTTTACTTCTAGTCATCACTTGAACTTCAGAGGTGCCTTGATATTCATAATCAAAGGCAAGCGAGATACCACTCTATCATACCTTTCTATGAGCATTATAATGTTGCTTATGTTTGTGCCTGATGCTACTTATTATTCTTGAGTTGGAATCTCTTCATAGCTTGCAATGACTATTAAGTAGACTCAGTTGCATACTCTTTATTATGAACTGTTTAAGTAGTTGATCGCATTGCTGAGAATATTTACATATTATGAAGCAAAACGTATGTACTTTCCCGAACACTTTTGCTATTGTTTCTCCTCTATACTTGTGTTATTTGGATACAACTAATGCAGACTGACGTTGTTTTCAGCAGAATTGCCTTGGTGTCTACTTTTTGTGCAGAAAATCAACTATTAGGAAAAATCCCGGAAAATATGCCAAAAACCCTATTTCACCCGAAGACTCCAGGAGCCAGAATATGAGACGGAGAAGAGCCAGGGGTGGCCACACCACCTGCTGGCGCGGGCCAGGCCAGACCGCGCCAGGGGGTGGTGTGGGCCTCCCAGTCACCCCCTCGGCCACTCTCTTCGCCTAAAAGGAGCCTTCTGACCTAAAAACTTCAGGGGGTTTGACGTTTTTTCAGAAGGAGTTCCGCTCCGCCGCCACCACCAGATTCCATGAAACAGCACCAGAAACTCCGTTCTGGCACCCTACCGGGACGGGGAATTGGAGGAGATCATCGCCATCATCATCACCATCGCTTCTCCATCGACCATCCATGTGTCCCCCATCTATGAGTGAGTAATCCCCCGCTGTAGGCTATGGGGATGGTAGGGATTGGATGAGATCGTTCATGTAATGGCATCAGATTGTTAGGGCATGGTGCCTAGTATCTTTTATTAGTGCTTTATGACTTTGTTGCAACTTGTTGTGCTTAATGCTTGTCACTAGGGCCCGAGTGCCATGATTTCAGATCTGAACATGTTATTGATTCATTATGATAGTATTGTTTTTGGTCTTATCTACAAGTTATATACACACATTGTTGTACGGAACCAATGGCCCCGAAGTGACAGAAATCGGGATAACCGGAAGGGAAAGGCTTTGATGTGAGGATCACATGTGTTCACGGAGTGTTAATGCTTTGCTCCGGTGCTCTATTAAAAGGATCACCTTAATTGCCAGGAGTTCCCTTGAGGCCCCGCTGCAAACGGGCTGGAAGGACAAAAGATGTTGTGCAAGTTCTCATTGTGAGCACGTATGACTATATATGGAACACATGCCTAGGATTGTCTAGTACTTGGATGCTTTATCTTATTTATCTGCAATTGCCCTATGTTCTGATTGCTATTTGAATTGTCTTGTCCATGCAACGCCCGTCCATCCATCCCTATGCCTACCTTTTCGAATCCCATTTATCGCTTTTGTTACTACTGTCTTTGCTTTACTACTACTGTTACTTTATTATTCCTACTACAAAACTGTTGCTACTGATAAACTGTTGTGAGCAAGATTGTTTCCAGGTGCAGCTGAATTGACAACTCAGTTGTTAAGGCTTATAAATATTCTTTGGCTCCCCTTGTGTCGAATCAATAAATTGGGTTTCACTTCCCTCAAAAATACTGCCATACACCCCCTATACTTGTGGGTCATCAGTACCCGGTCTTCACATGCAAGGTGCCATCTGGCCATGGCTTCGTTGATCGAGCACCCGAGAACATATTCTTCATGCAATACGAGGACATCTACATTCTGCTACACTCGAAGCGGCTGGACAATAACTTGGTCCATCTGTACTGACTCCATATGGTGTTCAGGGCCAAGAGGGATAAAACCCCTGGCATCATGATAATGGACCCCTACTACATGTGCGACGTTGTCTTGGCAGATGATGGGGAGCGAGTAATGGTGAAGGACTACATCGGGAATATCTTCTAGAAGAACCAGACAATTGATTGCATTCTTCTGCCTTGCTTTCCTAGATTTGCGTTGCCCTCTTCCAACAATTAATGTCATTTCAGTTGTGTTGCGTAGAGGCATATACTGCACACTCATCTCCACTTGCCTAAGGTTGTCGCAAGCAACATACTTTGAATCGTCAGCTGACATGAAGCCGAAGGACTACGGCAGATTCAAGAGAGTTCTGGATGATGCATTACAAGTCTACGTCAAAAAGGTAGACCAATTCTCCAAGGGGAGGGGGCAATAATCAAGGATGGCAAACATGTGTTCATGCACCACATGAAATTCCCCTGTGTCAAGCAGCCGACTGGAAGTGTGAAGGAGGCCTTCTACGTCGTCCATCACATCAAGGGCTTCATATGGGATTCACGGGTCAAGGCGCTGCCAGCTAATCTTCGACACTAGGCCACACAGTTGGCGGGAATTGATGATGCAGACCTTATGGAAGACTTCTAGCACATCCAGACTCACCTCTCCCAAGTCATCCATTAAGATGTCAAAACGAACGGCGGGCATGTACATGGCTAGACCGTTGACTAACCGCGAGATCGAAGAACACCTCGACATGCAGCGCGACACCAGGACGTTCATGACGAGAGAAGGCGTGACCTTGTTCCTGACGAGGTCTACATGATGTGTGTGTGCCTAGCTAGCACTGTTGGTCGTGTGTCGTTTGTGTGGCATCTCGTAAACTTGACTATCCTCATGATATTTCCGAACTATCGTTTGATGTGTGTGTTGTAAACCTTAACTTACCAAGGCTCGTAAAAGTCTTGACGGTCGATGTTGGACTTGCTTGTATGATCGTCATCCATGCTATATTTTATTTTAGGTTTATGATTCTTTGCTATATTTTATGATCATGCAAGCATGTTTACAGTTTGCCATTCTTTTTGTTGCATAACATATAATACATGCCTTCTCTATGTATGCTTTGTACATAGAGATGGCGAAGTGGTACGTGGTGTACAGGGGTCGGGTTCTAGGAGTCTACGACGAGTGGAAGGACTGTTATGCACAAGTGAACAACTTCAACGATAATAACTACAAAGGGTACAAGACAAGAGAGATAGAGATAGCAAAGTTGAGGAGACACATGTCAAAGAAGAATCGGATGAAGATCGTGATCATGGTCTCGATGTTGCTCACCATAGTTATACTCTATGCGATCATAGTCTAGGGTGATAGCTCTATTTATAATGTGATGATCGAATTTGTACTACCACTTGCGTAATAATCCAGCACTTGAATTCATATTGATGTATTTCAGCACTTTGGATCGTTATTATCTCAATTTTGGTGTATTAATGTTTACTTCAGTATAACTGCTGTATTACCCAAAAAAGAAATACAATCAATATTTCTATTGTATTTCTGCTGTATTCAGTGGCACACCTCTTCTGTCTTTAGTGGCGCACCAAACCGGGATGCACCTCCGAACTCATCTGTGGCGCACACAAGCAAGGCACCACTGACCATTGACCTATCTGTGGCGAAAGTCGGGGCTACGTGCTCCGTCTCCGCCAAACACATATGTGCCGCACCGGCGTGTGCCACCGACCCCATATTTGGTGCGTCACAGATAGGCCTTTTCCTACGAGTATTAAAGACACCTAAGGAAAAAGTGAGGCTTGGGATAGGCAAAATCGAGGAGACTTTCAGAGAAAAAAGTGAATAGAACTAAGGAACTAGAAACATGAAAATAGAAAATCCTAATTTATCATATTACTAGTACTATCGCCATTCCTAAATATAAAATATTTTGCTAAATTATTTTAGCCTATCAAATTATTTTATATCTCGCAAGAGATCCCGTGTATCCAAACTCCCTGTTGTTTCTCAATAAATGGCATGTTTTCAAATAGCAGAGGTCTTCGTGACTTGGCTAAACACTTGTTTTTTACCGATTGTGTGAGATTATAAGTTGGATTTTTTTGGATATTTCTGAGACTGGTAGACATGATTTTTTACAATTCCTACTCAACCGCCTTTCAGGTGGAGTGGACTTTACGTGGATATCACGTCCGTCGCAGGGTAGATCCCGGGAAGGGGGGAGGAGGTGTCCTATTAGGCGTTCGTGATGAGACCATGGAAATCTTAGCTAGTTTGGTTGGAGACCTTTTATAAAACTCCATGAAGAGGTCGATCTATGGCGGCAGTGTCCAGGGGCCGAGTTGTAGCCACGCAGGATGCACAGATGGAGGTGGCAACTTTGCCTCGTGTGCCGCCACCAGTGCAGAGAGAGGGATGACGTCCAAGATCTAGAGCGTGTCCTCGTCATAACGTGAGAGCTCCATGGAATGACGGGTGGCCTTCTCCTCGCCCTCCTTCTTCAAGACGACGTGTGTGTCGTCGTCGTTAACGTCCTTCTCCATGTCGGAGACCTCTCATCGAAGATTAACGTAATCTTACCCCGGCTAAAACTTTCCCCGGTTTCAAGCTAGCCTACCGTGTGTCGTGCTCCTAAGCGAGGAACTTCTGCCAGAAATCCTTCCGTTGGTACGCGCGGTCGTACTGCAACACCGGCAGGAGTAGTGCCATGCGGTGTTGCGTCTCCGCTTATAGTGCCGACCCGTCTTGCGGCGGAGGTGGAGGCGGCACCGACACCCTGATGGCGTTGAGGTGCCAACCAACAGGGAAGGAGATCCGCCTCGCATAGATCCCCTCGTCCCATAACCTAGAAAAAAAGAATTACAAAAATTATACTATTGGATTCATCTTCAAACATACTTTTCAATGGTATATTTTTTAGGACATATATTGCATATTTTATTTCCAATAGTCAAAATTGATGGTCAAACTTGTTCTTAAAATACGTGCATGTCTAATAAACCGGACCGGAGGAAGTAAGTAATTAAGCACCCAATTCCAAAAAAAAAACAGATATAACACTATGGAACTAGATTCCATATAATTGCTCCGTCCGTTCATTAATTGTGGCATTGTAGGCTTTTCCAAATAAATATTATGTAGACATATTTTAGTTTGTAGCTTCATTTATTTCGGGTGTATCTAATCCATTTTAAAATATTTAAAATGTCTTACATCAAATGAAGGGAGTAGAATAGACAGTTTGGTCACATTAAAATGACGCCCTCCGGGGAGCGGCATGGATAGCCTGTCGATCTAACAGACGTACGAGCAGCTCTAAAATTCTGGCCAAGCTACTCCCTCCGATCTAAATTAATTAACTCGGATTTGACGAACAGAAGTAAGGGTCAGTTCGCAAACAGCCGTGTTAGCGACAGAGCTGCTACCAGAATGACATCACTGGTTGCACGTATCGAATCCAAATTTGAAAGCACAGGCTGTTGGGCGTGGATGGCTCGATTGATCAACATGAAGCACGCGCAGCTAGCTCCAAAAGATACAAGTGCACTGTTGCGTGCTCACGCAGTTACAAGATTTGCAGATGCAGGACAGACAAGCCAACTGCCTATTTCGATCGTGTCGACTTTCCAATGGGGAAATATAAGTCTGGGCAACACGGGTATGTAAACCTGAGAACGGTTTTAGCTTAAACCGGGTGTAATGGTTTAGTTTTGCCTGTTGGGTTTGACTAGTTCGGGTGAGAAAGGGCAGATTTTGTTGGACGGTTGGGGCACCCGTGGCGTAACACTATGCGGTGCCCATGACTAAGTGTGTCCATCAGCAACTCCACACCCCTTTGTTCACCATTTTAGTGCAGAAAATAAATTAAATAAATGATAAACACTTAAAAAGAAAAATCCTTTTAGATATAGGTAGGTTATATGTGATATAGTTTCTAGGAAAATTATCAAATATGAATTTTGAATTTTTTTCAAAAAATGTTTATGCGGCGCTAAAATGGCTATAACTTTTGGATACGATGTTGAAAAAAATCTTTAATATATCAAAGCGACGAGCAAACAATTCTACATCCGATGCCAACCACCTTAGATTGTTTGCCGATGTTTTAGAATCTCACAATTCGAAAAGAAAAAATATATATTTCAAAAATAAGATTGCCAAGCACCTATCCCTTATCATTCTCTTCTCCTCCACATCCCCCTCCCATTCTGCTCTGCCCTTCTTCCTCCTTCCCCCTCCTCCACTTCTACCCTTCTCCTTGTTCTTCACCTCGACCTTCCTTTTCTTCTCCTTTTCCCATTCTATCCCTCTCCTCCTCCCCTTCTACCCTTCTCCTTCTTCTCCATCTGCACCTTCCCGTTCTTTCTCCTCTCCTCCTCCTCTCTTTCTTCTCTCCTTCTCCTCTCCCCCTCCTCCTCCTCCTCCTCCTCCGCTTCTTCTTCTCCTCTAGATTTGGTCACGACACCCTATTTCGACCGTGTCACTCTACTCCGATCGTGCCGCCCTACTCCAACCGCGCCGCCCTATTTCGACGGGTGGCTTCTCCTCGCCGTCCTTCTTCAAGACGACGCGTGTGTCGTCGTCGTTAACGTCCTCCTCCACGTTGGAGACCTCGTCGTCGAAGATTAACGTAATCTTGCCCCAGCTTCAAGCTAGCCCACCGTGTGTCGTGCTCCTAAGCGAGGAACTTCCGCCAGAAATCCTTTCGTTGGTACGCGCGGTCGTACTGCAACACCGGCGGGAGTAGTGCCATGATGTTGCGTCTCCGCTTATAGTGCCGACCCGTCTTGCGGCAGAGGCGGAGGCGGCACCGACACCCTGATGGCGTTGAGGTACCAACCAACAGGGAAGGAGATCCGCCTCGCATAGATCCCCCTCGTCCCATAGCCTAGAAAAAAAATTACAAAAAAGTAAAATTCTCCTACGGCGATTAATTATTAACACCAGAAGTCCATCAAGAAGGACAGGGCTAATTTGGTTCGTACTGTTATTCATGAGTTCATTTATTCGATTCTATGGTGTGGTAAAATATCCAGGTCATTCACGGGGAAGCATTGGACGCAACCATTAGAACGAGTTGACAGAAAGCACGTGTGCTCCAATCTTTGGTACGGGCGGTGAAAAGAAAAAGGGTGTTCCTTCGACCCTCCGCCACCTCATTGGAGTAACACGCAGGGACCTACAGGAGTGGCATGACACTTGAGTTGTCTTTTGTGGAGGTGCAAATACTGTAGCTCCGTCAGCCCGGGATTGTTCACCATCGCCGTCAAGGCTTTTATCTTCTGGAGCTAGCATAAGCTACTAATATAAAATTTTATTTTAAGCACGAATCTGCGAAACTTTATAAAGCATAAAATATTATAAGATAGATTCATTTTTCAAGCCAAGATTTCATATAAATTAGTTGGTTTTGCACATAATAAAGTAATATTGAATTTATTGTTGCTTTCCAAATGACCAATTTAGTAAAAACCATCCTAGTTATTTAAACAATTACTACTGGGATGTTTGTTTGCCTAGACGGTTTATAACAACAGATTTTAGATTATGTTATCATAAAAATTAAATCATAGAAGAAAAGATGAAATCATAGAAACCATATGTTAGCACGACTTTCCAATCTAGAGAAATAATCCCTCCATTTTATAATATACATTCGTTTCACAAAAACTAAAACACCTTATATTGTGAAACGGAAGGAGTAGTTGCCAATCTAAACCATATGTTAGCAGAAAGATGATATAGGACCAATCATAAGGAGAGAGAGGCACACGGCGAGGGCATAGATGGTTCCCGCCATGCCGGGTCAATCTATACTATCCCGCCCTCATATGAACTGGTGATTGAGGTGCTTTTTTTCTCGGTGTAGTATGCGTTAGGGGCGATTGAGATGTTTTTTTCTCATGGTGTTCCGAATCAAAGAGTCATGCCCTAGGATTGTATGACATAATTTACTAATCCCTAGGATTATGGTGGAACCGTGCCACGGGCAGAGCCAAGGTTTAGGTATAGGAGGGGGGGGGGAGATAGAAATTGATCTAAAGTTTTCCTTCCCCAAACAAACTTAGAAGTTTTATATCTAAGTACCATCCATGGAAAACAATTACGAGGGTATGTGGCATACATAATAATGGTGAATAAATCTATATGCGATGTCGATGAGGTTGGTAATCGAGCTACTCTGTTATATTGCACGAGGTACCTTGATACAAAAACATACAATATCAAAGTTCTAAGATATACCGATGAAATTAATCATTTTAACTATACTCTTGGATTTAGCTAGCGTTTACATGGGTTTGGATATCAAATTATTGGTTGGACCACAACTCAAAAAGGACTTGATAGCTACGACGTGTACATACACAATCAAATAGGATTGTTAATTAATTAGTAGTGCACAAGGAGTGGCGGAGAATGTTGCGGGAATACATCCTTGAGAGAATTAAATCTAGGTCATGGTTGTCTCTTCCACATCTGAGTAGAATTAGAGGTTGAAGGAGATTCCGTGAGAAAAAGAGGCGGCGACTAGGGTAAAAACCCTAGCAGCCGCCACGATCTACTTCGTTCTCGCCGTCTGCGACCGAGCATCGACGGGTCCCCGCCTCCTCTGTTTGCCGCTGCGGCGGCGGGAGGAGGTGGGGACCTTGGACCTGCGCTCGGCGGTGTAGAAGGGTCCCTAAAGTTAGAGTTTGGTCATCCGGCATCGTCGTTATGGTGGCTATGGCGGTGTTGTGCGGGAAAAGAATAAGGTATACCCGTCTCCTCTTCCACCTCGTCGGCGACGATCCTGCTGCTGGCGTTGAGGAGGGTGGGGATTCGTCTGGTCGCCGCTTCCATAGAGTGGTGGATCTCGTCCAGTCTACGTGTGTTTTAGGTTTGGTGTTGCAAGTTTCGGATCAATTCAAGGGTTCAATGGCGACAACTTCATCTCTGGGGCATTGGTCCTTAGGGGCACGTGCACGAAGACTTCCCGACTGTCATCAACAATGGCATGCCGGCTCCGGTAATGGAGCGGCGACAGCGACGCGTCGGAGGCTCGCTCTGGCGGCAGTAGTATTCGTTAGGTGGTCCAAAGACCTCGATGTAATTTTTATTATGTTTAGGATACTTTGTACTTCTTATGAACTCATGAAATAGATTCAGATCTTTTTCTGCAAAAAAAAAAAGAGGTTGAAGGAGATTGGCGGCAGGTGCGCAGGGAAACCATCGCTATTTTCTAGCATTTGATGCAGTTTGTTCCCTGTTCCCATGATCCATTTATCTTGGAGGGCAATTTTGACTATGTGTCTGCCCATGCCCTAGATCGGCCAAACCTGGCGACATAAATCAATAGATAATGACTCAAACACGAAATACAACCGGAATAGCGTAGCACATGCGCCCGTGAGAGGTGGAACTGAATGGCGACTGGCAAAACTACCTGGAGAGCGGCGTCAACAACAACGTCCTAGAGCCCTAGAAGTTGGCGATGAGACAGAGGTGGCAGTCATGTACGCAACATCTCCCGGGAACAAACTACAGCCACCACTAGTGAATTGCGCAATCCGGAATAAAGCCCCCCGCCCATTTTGTCCCGGTTGTGTGGCGAACCAGGACTAAAGACACTCCACGTGGCCGCGGTGGACAGCGGGTGATGGAGGAACACGAACAGGGACTAAGGGAGCTATGTCGCGGCAGAGCTTTGGGGGATTCGGCTGCCACGGCAGGAGAGGGCGGTGCGGCAGTAGGTTCTGCCGCGACACAGTTTTGGGACGAATTTCTGCCGCGGCTGGAGAATTGGTAGAGGAGAGAGAGAGAGATCTGGCGTAAGTGACGTGCCGAGAGATGATATATATACAAATCAATGCTACTACATACATCAATGGAGGAACCATTGTCTAAATATAGAGATCGAAGTGACCTCTTTCTTCGTGCTTGGTCTAACATATTACATACAACACACGCTTATGGATATACAATATGATCTCTCTTACGATCCCTATTGTCTAAATATAAATTCCCGATGGTATTCTCCGGTTGTATCTATGAGCTCCTTAAATAAGAATCCGGTCAATTTCTCTTGAATTGCTCGTACGCGATCCTTTGATAGGAGACCGTCTCGCATCCATTCGATCTAATTTAAAGAAGGGGATCAATAAATATGAATGAACTCAATGATGGCTGTGAAATACCACCTCTTTTAGCCATATAAATTGTACCATTTATCTCTCATATCATGTTTCTTCCAGCTATAGCTATGCCTTATATGCATGATTTTTATTTCTCATTTACTTTCATATGAGCTTTTCACATTAAGTAATTTAGGTAGAATGTTATCACTTTTATTTGTCTATGACATGTGTGTAGGTGTTAATGATGATTATGGATAAAACAAAGGCAAAAGGAACAAAGAGAGCATAGTATGGAGGAGCTACAGGGACCTGACTTAGCCATTTGAGAGGTTGAAAAAGTCAAATTTTCCAACATCACAAAATAAATATCCAAGACCACATGGTTGTAGCCCTCAACGATAGGAACTCAACAAGCCCAAGAACACCAAAAACGGAGTTCGTATAAAGAAATAGCTGCCAAAATACGAAAGGGGACAGACAGTTTAATGAGCAACTATATGGCCGGAGCTATTATTTTGGTCATATAGCTCCGCCCGTATAGTTGCCAAAAAGGTCAGAAATGACGGGATTTCGCTCCAGAAAAGCTCTAGAACCTTATCTAAGTCATATGACAGTATTGGGGGAACCCTAGGGCACCCCAAGGCCTATATAAAGAAGGGAGGACCCAAGAGAGAGGCACCAAGCCATATCCTCTACCACGGTGGAGCCCTACCGCTATGCCTCCATCATAGCCGCCTCCAAACAGATCTACACCATCACCATCACACAAGAGGAGAAGGTACTACGATCTTGAAGGCCTCCACATCGATCTACATCGTCATCTTCATCAACAACGTCTCCATCACCGATACCCTTTGGTTACTTGTTGTAATTCTAGATTAAATCTTGGATTTGCACATTCTTCAATTGTATTATCACACTTCATCCATATTCTATCGATGATGTTTATTGCCTTCATGTGTGAGTAGTTTCCTTTGTTGTTGGGGAGATGGAGAAACCCTAGTATGAGATTGAATTTAGATAAAGATTATTATGTGATATAGTTCATTTTTTCTGTGTTAACTGTCTTCATCTTGATGTTGGGAGTTGTGCACCTCCTTAATATTTGCCTCTTGCGGGAACTTGATGAAGGGGATTACTTGTTGGTAGATGGAAGGATGATAGCACTTAGTGTGACTATAAAGTAGTTGTCATTCTTTACGTACTAACTTGGGTAATCAAGGAGAACTCATCAAGACATGTCCATGCCACGGGAGAAATCCCTTAACACCGCGGTAACGCGATGGTTGTCGGTTATCGTCTGCTGTGGTTATGAGGATGATGTGTGCAGCGGTTGCTAGCTATTCGTCCATATATGGAGCTCCTTCCACACATATCATAAATGGTCTTATTCATTATAATAATTTTGATCACTCTTTCTAATTACTAGCAGTGGATTCACTACTCCCTGAGAACTCTTTCCATCATCTTGCAGACTTTCGTAATCATACTTGCATGCTCTTGTGTACTTATAGCTTTAGTTTACTTGTAATTCTCTTATTTCAAAACCTAGAAATATATTTTATACAAAACTCGCATTTTATCTTCTTACTTAGAACGTTATTTAGCATTACTATTTCAGTATTTAGTTCAAAGAGATATTAGACTTCAGACTCCTGCTCCCTATGGGATCGATATCTTTATTTCAAAACTAGCTACAAACGATCTGTGCACTTGCAGTCATCAACCTATTTTCTGGCGCCGTTGCCAGGGAGCTAAGCATTGTAGGTCTTTTAGCTTTTGTTTATTTATTTTAGTTTTGCTAGATTTTGTTTTAAGCTTTCTTTATTTGCTGCATTTGTATTTTGGTTTTTTTTACAAACCAAAAACCCATAAAAATATTTGTTACTAATCATGTCTTCCAAGAAGACTACTCTTGAACTGGAGAAGCTCGCAAAGAAGGAGAAGTTGCAAGAAATATTGAATCAATGGCTGGCTCTAGTGAATGATTATACATCAATTCTATGTTCCTCATACTAGTTTTCTTGTAGATTCTGAGGATCCAAAGATCATATCGCCTACCAATGTAAGTATAACATTGATCCCGCATTAGAATCTTATAATAGAAATGAGTTTAAAAGCTTAGTTGATATGGAACTTCAAGAATTTGCACTTTATACTAGTTGTTCTAAATTGTTTTCTTCTATAAAAAATAATATTCGAAAAAGATGCAAGGACGTTGATGAAATAATTGAAGAAGTTTATCATATATATTCATGTTGTTGTAAGTCCTTTATGGATAATGTTTTAGCTTGCACTGTTTATGAGCGGGTTTCAGCCCACGTGGAAGACCCTAGCCTTTTGCAGGATTAAAAAGCTAAAGAGAAGGCAACATCATATGAAGAACCTCCACCGAAACCGCCTGAACACATTGCTAATAAAGAGGTGGCACTTGATGTTGCAGCCTCTCAACTAGTGGAAGGTTAGCCCGAAGGTAATACTATCACTGAGCTGCTCGCGGATTATCTTAGCAAGAATGAAGAGGAGCAACTTGATCAACCACTTGAATCTCCTACTTCTGAAAATAACTTTCCACACACAAATAGTATACATGCAAACGATATCTCATTATCTAGTAAGGATTTCTGTAAGTCCCAAACTTACGATGATTGTTCCGAGGAGGAACTAGAAAATGAATATTTCTATCAATATTGTGATGCTATTAAGATGGGACAGGAAATCTCATTGGAGAAGGACGAAGTTCCTTCCCAAGAAGAGGATGAACACGAAGAAGAACTGCTAATCCTTGAGGATATGCAACTACTGGACATGTGGAAGCAGGTGGATTACTGTTCTAGCAATTTGTTAAAATTATTCGAAGGGATGAGGAAATATAATGGTAAGTCTAACAAGCTTTATGATTATGAATGTATTCCTCTCTTTAAAGAATTTTTATCAATCGATACTCAGATAAACGGTAATAATGTAAAACTCTTGGAATACATAGTTTATGAAGGGTCTCATGAGCTGCTTATGAAAATTGGTATTATTATGAAAAGTAGCAATAATGAGGATTTAGCAAGGTATCATAATATTATGGATTATATTGTCAATTATCGTCAAGAACATTTTAGTGGGAATGCACTTATGATAAAAAGTAAGGAGCTATGTAAAACAATAGTTCCCGAAACTAACATTTTGCAGGAACCACTGGATAACAAGGAGGAACAGCAAAAAGGTGAGGTTGAAGACAAACATCATTCTACTAGTAATAAGTTTGGTTATGATGCCTTAGTCTCTAGTAATGATTCTTATTATGTTGAAACTGAAGATAATTTATTTGCGGAGGCTTTATGCCTAGATACTCATTTGGAGAACACTAATATTGATGAACTAGAGTTAAATCGTTGTAGTATTAATGAGCAGGTTTTGGGAGAGCACATCTTTGATGAAACATTTGTTGATGATGCTTCTTTTTGTGATTGAATTGATAACTCTAGAACTGATGAACTTGTTAGCAAGGGTGATGAACTAGAGAATAGAGACACTTTTGAATTTTTCCCCGCTGCTGAAGATGAGTATTATGAAGTGTTCCCTCGTGATAGTGTATCCCAAGAAGAGTACTATGAATTGTATCCCGATGATGCTATCAAAGGTAAAATGTTTGACTTTACATGTAAATATCTAATCCTTTTGTTCAAGCTATCTAGGGAGGTATGCTCACCACACATGGCGCATCAATCATCATTTGTGAGCAATAACACATTTATCTACAAGACTCCGATGCACCGCAAGCGGGTGAGACTTCTACTAGGCTATAATAGTAAGTGCTCCAAACCTCTTTTGGAGGTAAGAGTAAATAATTCTCCGGCTCCTATTTAAATCATATTGGAGAAAATCTTGGCTACTTGGTTATAAGAAAGCGCTTCTCGGGAGGCAACCCTGAAGTCATTAGGTGTCTTTCTTAGTGTTGTGTCTTAAGTCTTGATGCATTCATGTTGCATTGGCATTTTTATTCTTTGCATGATTTTCTATTATAGTTATCTTGTTATAGTTTTCAAAAGGTAGAATTTATTGTTACTACATGCTGTTATTGGTCAAAAATTAAAGTTGTTATTTTTCTGTCAAAACAAGGTATATCACTAAGTTTGAGGTTAAGAAAGAATTCTCAAAGAAATAGAATTTTTTTTGCATACAGAGAGTTTAACCACCAACTATACGGCGAGAATAAAAATTCCGGCTATATAGTTCCGGTCGTATAGGTATCTTTGCCATCGCCATTTTTTCCTTCATATGTACTGAGAGTTTAACGACCAACTATACGGTGGGAATAAAAATTTTGGTCGTATAGTTCCGGTAGTATAGATATCGATACCTTTGTAAATTTTCTTTCTTAGGTACAGAAGGTTTAACAAGCCACTATACGGCGGGAATAAAAATTCCAGCCGTATAGTTCCGGCCGTATAGATATCTCTACCTTTGTAAAATTATTTTCCACAGTACTGACAGTTTAACGACCAATTATACGGCGGGAATAAAAATTCTGGCCGTATAGCTCCGGTCGTATAGATATTGATGCCTTTATATATTTTTTTCCCAGGGATAGACAATTTGAGAACCAACTATACGGCGGGAACATGTTGTTCTGGCCGTATAGCTGCGTTGCCAGGGGAAACCCTAAAATTTTGATAGAAGGCCAACTATACGGCAGGAACACATTGTTCTGGCCATATAGTTGTGCCCGTATAGTTGAGAAAACCCCTCAAACGCCAAATGGAAGGTAACCATTACTCAAAATTTTATTCTTTCTTCTTCTAAAAACCTCAAAACACTACCTGGGAGCCTCTCCCATGATCTAGAGAAGCCGATTATATGTAAGCAATAATTGTGTACCTCAGAAACCTACTAGACTATAATTCTCTATAGAATTTCATGTTTTCTTTTTTACTTTCCTTTTATCGGTGGGGTAAACGAACTATGTTCGTATACCAAACCGATGCATTTTATTTTGTGTGTTATTTTCGCAGGGACTTGAACCTTGTGTGACGACGTGTACGGTAGTGTCAACCGTGCAAACACTCACATGAGCCACTTGGTTGCTTCAATTCAACGCTTCGACAATCAGTGTCTAGTAAAACCTTCCAATTCGAACCTCTTTTAATAGCGCATACGGGCTACACACTCATTTCTCGTATCCTGTTTCGCTTGTACCTCATCACAATCTTGGAGAGGCATCTACTAGAACTAGTTTGTTGACTTAAGTGTGGTGCTTAGGTTGATGAACCGACTTAGTCGGACTTGTATTTTTATCACTTGTGAGCTAAACCTGTGTCTCTAGAAACACAAAAAAGTTCTATATAATTTCCAATCAACAATATTTCATCCACATATAATATTAGAAATGAAATAGAGCTTCCACTTACTTTCTTGTAAATACAAGCTTCTCTCATGGTTTGGACAAATCCAAAGCCTTTGATTACTTCATCAAATCGGAGATTCCAACTTGGGGATGCTTGCTTTAATCCATAAATGGATCGCTGAAGTTTGGATACCTTGTTAGCATCTTTAGGATCGACAAAACCTTTAGGTTGCATCATATACAACTCTTCCTCAATGTATCCATTAAGGAACGTTGTCTTGACATCCATCAGCGAGATTTCATAATCAAAAAATGCAGCAATTGCTAACATAATCCTAACAGAGTTTAGCATCGCTACCGGTGAGAAATTCTTATCGTAGTCAACCCCTTGAATTTATCGAAACCCCTTCACGACAAGTTGTACTTTATAGATGGTCACATTACCATCAGCGTCCTTTTTTCTTTTTGAAAATCCATTTATTCTCAACGACCTTTTGGTCACGAGGTAAGTCTACCAAAGTATAAACTTTGTTTTCATACATGGATTCCATCTCGGATTGCATGGCTTCAAGACAGTTGTTGGAATCTGGGCTCATCATCGCTTGATCATACGTTGCAGGGACATCGATTCCATCTATCATGAAATTAAGGACTGGATCATCATACAGTTCCGGATTTGTACGTATCCTGCCTGACCCACGAGGTTCAGTAGTATTCTCTATCGGAGTTCCATGAGGAGGGGCTGGTACCTCATCATCATTACCTTCTTCCATTGGTAGAGTCAACATTGGAGCAGATTCCGGCGCTACTCTACACTCCACTTCGGGAAGAGAAAGTACAATAACCTCGTCGAGTAATACCTTCCTACTACTCACACCTTTCGAGAGAAACACGTTTTCTAGAAAGGATCCATTCTTGGCAACATATACATTGCCTTTGGATCGGTGATAAAAGGTGTACCCAATTGTTTCTTTTGGGTATCCTATGACGACGCATTTTTCCGCTTTGGGTTCGAGCTTATCAGGCTGAAGTTTCATCACATAAGCATCGCAGCCCTAAACTTTTAGAAATGATAGCTTAGGTTTTTTTCCAAACCATAATTCATACGATATCGTTTTAACAGATCTTGATGGTGCCCTATTTAAAGAGAATGCAGCCGTCTCTAATGTATGACCCCAAAATGATAGCGGCAAATCGGTAAGGGACACCATAGATCGTACCATATCTAATAAAATTTGATTACGACATTCGGATACACCATTACGTTGTGGTTTTCTAGTGGGAGTGAGTTGTGAAACAATTCCGCATTGTCTCATGTGTGTGGCAAATCTGGTATGATGATTTTCTACTTCACTATGAAATTCTTTGAACTTTCCAAATGTTTCGGAATTGTGTTTCATTAAGTAAATATACCCATATTAATGCGTACAAAATTGAAACATATTTACCTCTTTTATTTTTGCATAAATAGAATAGGGATTTGTGTATTTCACTGTCCGTACACACGCTATTTTGTTCTTGTTTCAACATGATCCCAAATCATGAGTCATATATGAACATATCAATTAGATCTATCATATTGTGTAAATATATGATATTTCTAAGTGATAAAAGTCATTTTATGAATTTACTTTCACACCTAGAAGAATAACAAACAAGGAGGAGGCATCAGTACCGATAACGATCACTGGTACGGGCTGAGCCCGCCCGTACTGTCCACCCGTACCAGGCACCATCACGACTGCCTCATCAAATGCTTTCTCCTGGCAAAGACAAGAGGGAGATCCGACATTCACAGCCACCAGAAAACACGAAATACCACATCCGAGAGGGATCTGAAGGAGGAACTCTGTTGGAGTAAATCCCGGCTGCTTTACGGATCATTGGAGGACAAAGCATCGTCCCCTTCATCATCAACCGCTGCATCTTCATCATCACCATTACTCCAATCCTTTCATCTATTAGATCTCTTTGTAATTCCATATCCAATTGTGGTTTGCATTAGACTATAATCAGTAGCTGACCATGTTTCGCCCGTCTCAAACTGCTTTCATGCAAGGAAGAAACATCCTAGATGGTGTAGTTATCTTGTATGAAACAATCCATGAACTACACTCAAAGAAGTTAAATGGTGTACCGTTCAAGATTGACTTCGAGAAGACTTATGATAAAGTTAATTTGTCTTTTCTCTAGCAAACACTCCGTACGAAAGGTTTTTCGGAGGAGTGGCATGCTCTGATACAGTCTTTTTTGTCTGGTGATAGTGTTGCCATAAATGTCAATAGCGACACTAGCAAATACTTCCAGACCAAAAAAGGGCTGAGACAACAGCATCCATTATTGCCTATACTATTTCACACAGTGGTTGATATGTTGGCTATCCTTACTGAGAGAGCCAAGACTGATGGACAAATTGAAGGATTAGTTCTCCATCTAGTTGATGGTGGTCTCTCCATTCTTCAATTCGCTGATGATACAATATTATTTATGGAACACGATCTAGAGAAAGCTAAGAATCCGAAATTAATATTATGAGCATTTGAGCAACTCTCTAGATTGAAAATTAACTTCCATAAGAGTGATTTGTATTGTTTTGCCTAGGCTCAAAACGAGGCCCACCTATACGCTGAAATATTCGGTTGTGGCCAGGGTCAATTTCCAATCTACTATCTGGGAATATTGATCCACGGTCGGCGTCTCACAATCGGTGAATGGAAACTTGTTTAGGAAAGACTACAAATCGTCTTAATAGTTGGAAAGGTAAATTGCTATCCTTGGTGGAAGAGTTGTACTCATAAATTCAGTACTCACCAACATGCTAGCGTATATGATCTCGTTTTTCCAGCTACCAAAAGGTATCTTTAAGAAATTTGATTATTTCTAATCAAGATTCTTTTGGCAAGGGGATCATGAAAAAAAGAAATATTGACTGGCCAGATGGAATGTGATTTTCTGGCCGAAAGATACGGTGGACTGGCCATACATGACTTGCAAGTCAAAAACACCACGCTTCTGGGTAAATGGCTTTTCAAACTACTTACACAAGTTGTTGTCTGGCAAATCATTCTATGGAGGAAATATGTTGGCTCTGAAATTGTGTCTCAAGTGGTTTAGCAACCCGGTGATTTACACTTCTGGGCTGGACTAATGGAGTCCAAAAAGCATTTCTTCTTATTTGGTGTTTTCAGTGTTAAGGATGGATCGCAGATTAGGTTCTGGGAAGATAAATCGCTTGGCCAAACTTCTCTTCGTGAATAATATCCAGCTCGATATTCGATTGTTAGGCACAAAGGGGATACACTTTCCACAGTAATAGAATCTAATCATCCTAAGGTGTCTTTCAGTAGAAGTCTCATAGGTCCTAAACTAGTATCTTGGAACAATCTTTTATTACGATTATCTACGATACAGTTGTCAGAGGGTGTGAACGAGTTCAAATAGAAATTACTAGAGTGTGGTAATTTTTCTGCTGACTCAATGTATAGAGCTTTGATCCAACCTGATATTCCACTCGATGATAATAGTAAATTTTGGAAGATGAAAATACCCCTTAAAACGAAGATATTCGTTTGGTATCTCCGTAAGGGGTAATTCTTACAAAAGATAATCTTGTTAAGAGGAATTGACATGGAAGTACACAATGCGTTTTTTGTCACCATAATGAGACAATCCGGCATTTATTCTTCCGGTGTAAATTTGCTCGTGCTATATGTTCAATCATGAAAGTAGCCTCTGGTTTATCTCCTTCATGTTCGGTAGCCAATGTATTTGGTAACTGGTTGCATGGGATAGAGGATAAATACATGACTTTGTTTAGGGTCGGAGCGCTTTCCGTTATTTGGTCGCTTTGGCTATGTAGAAATGACAAGTTCTTTAATAACATTGTGTCTTCTTCCCTATAGGTTATCTGTTGAGCTACGGCTATCCTCCGATCATGGACTACTATCCAACGTATAGAGTTTCACGACTTGTTTGTGGAGGGGTGTACGCGATTGGAGGACACAGCGAGGGATATTTTCTCCCGACGTGGATGGCAGTGTGATCTGCAGATAGACCTGCCATAGCTCGAGGCTGTTTATTTATTTTAAATACCATGTTTTGTAATGCAGGTATTTTTATTTTGGTCGCTAGTTCTGTGGTTGATTAGTTGTGTGCATCCTTTTTTTTTAGAGAGAATCAGTTGTGTGCATCCTAGCAATGCAAAGGCCGGTGTAAACATTACCGTTAAGTAATAAAGCACCCATTTTCAAAAAATAATAATATATATAACACTATGGAACTAGATTCATATAATTGCTCCATTCGTTCACTAATATATGGCATTGTAGGCTTTTCCAAATAAATATTATGTAGATATGTTTTAGTTTGTAGCTTCATTTATTTCGGGTGTATCTAATCCACTTTAAAATATTTAAAATGTCTTACATCAAATGAAGGGAGTAGAATAGACAGTTTGGTCACATTAAAATGATGCCCTCGGGCGAGCGGCATGGATAGCCTGTCGATCGACCCGACGTACGCGCAGCTCTAAAATTCTGGCCAAGCTATTCCTTCCAATCCAAATTAATTAAGTCGGATTTAACGAACAGAAGTAGGGGTCAGTTCGCAAACAGCCGTGTTAGCGACAGAGCTAAACTGACGTGAACGCATCCAAGTTTGTCGCTCAGCGAAACCAGAGCCGTAACGTCTAGTGCTACCAGAATGACATCACTAGGGATATTGACCAGAGCCGTAACGTCTAGCGCTACTAGAATGACATCACTAGGGATATTGACATCACTAGCGAAACCAGAGCCGTAACGTCTCGTTCAAAATTGAAGCATATTGACCTATTTTTTTTATAAATAGAGTATGGATTTTTGTTTTTCTACGTGTGCTATTTTGTGCTTGTTTCAACAGGATCCAAATCATAGAGTCGTATATGAACATATCAACAAGAGTTATCATATTATGTAATTATATGATATTTCTATGTGATAAAAGTCATTTTGTGAATTTACCTTCGCACCTGGAAGAATAACACAAGGAGGAGGCATCACTATCGATAACGACCACTGGTATGGGCGTAGCCCGCCCGAACCGTCCGCCCGTACCAAGCGTCATCGTGACCACCTCGTCAAATAGTTTCTCCTGGCAAAGACGAGAAGGAGATGCGACATTCATAGCCACCAGAAACCACGAAATACCACATCCGAGAGGGATCTGAAGGAGGAACTCGGCTGGAGTAAATCCCGGCTGCTTCACGGATCATTGAAGGACAAGGCATCATCCCCTTCATCATCAACTGCTGCATCTTCATTGATACCTTCGATCCGGATTCACGGATGTAGTATAATAGCTTTTTCCCTAGAATACCTAGGTTTAATCCAACCTCAGAAAGCACTGCTAAAAGGTAATAAAAAGGACACGTCTACAAGACTTCATTTGTTTGTTTGTTTGTTTGTTTTACCTTACTTGACCGGACCAGTCTAGTTTACTTTATGATGGGTTTGAATCAATGGATGGAGATAGACCAGGGTTGAAGATCCACCTGCAGCTGCACATCAAATGGGATGAAAGATAATAATAAGCATTGTCATGTATAGTGTTTGTATTGAGATAATCTTTTATGGGAAACACATCCTAATATTCGAGAGCCCCCGTGATGCAGCAGGCATAGAAATAGACTTTTAATCCAACTGAGAACACATCGAAGCTACCGGTTGCAAACGATTATTAAGTGTAAGCATAAATTAAAGCTTTAAGTGGTGATGTATTTGTTTATACCGAATGGAGCGCTAAGCGAATACCGTACTTTCCTTTCTGTCACTGAGTTTCCTATGAGATCGCCGCTATCCAAGTATCTCACCTCAAGCCTTTATTAATCTATGAGATCTTGGGTACTGATGGCTCAATGCACGGCGCCCAGAAAAATGCTTGATGGCGGTGTTGATGTAGAGCTCGTTGGGAACCTCAAGAGGAAGGTATGATGAGCACATAAACAAGTTTCCCTCAGTTATGAAACCAAGGTTTAATCGAACCAGTAGGAGGAAGGAACCCCCCAAAGGTCTTACTAGCTGAGCTTTGGCAGGGCGCACTACCGGTGCTAGTAGCAACGTGGAGACCTGCACAACACAACCACAGAACTTTGTCCCCAACTTGCGATGAGGTTGTCAATCTCACCGTGTTTTGTGGAAAACAAAGGATTAAACGTATCGAATGGAAAGAAGTGAAAGTTTGCAGAAAGTAAACACAAAGCAGTAAAAGATTGTAGATTGTATGTAAAGCAAAAGGACCAGGATCCATAGTTCACTAGAGGTGGCTCTCCTTAGATAGATAACATGCTGGATGAACAAACTACAGCGGGGCAATGGACAAACACCGAGAAAGCAATACATGCAAATGCTAATCATCTTGACTCCTTTGAGACTTGATTGGGCATTACAACATAATACATAGACCGCCATCCAACTGCATCTATTACTAATAATCCACCTTCAGGTAATCATCTGAACCCCCTCCAGTATTAAGTTGCAAGCAACAAATTATTGCTTTACGAACTGCGTGTAAAGTAAACAATACGATTGTTCTATGAACAAAAGATCGTTGTTTTCTCCCTAGTAGCAACAACACATCTAGTACCTTAGAGATTTCTGTCACTTCCCAGTTACGGAGGCATGAACCCACTATCGAGCATAAATACTAACTCTTGGAGTTGCTAGCATCTACTTGGCCAAGATAGCTACTAACAACGGAAAGCATGCAAGATCTCAAATAACAAAGACATGATAGAATCAATAATCAATCTGAAATAGCATCTCAATATCCATCGGATCCCCGCAAACACAACATGTATGGATTACAAGTAGATAATCTTGATCATGAACGGAGCTCACAAGATCTAAACATGAAAGCACAAAGGAGGAGAAACCAGCCATCTAGCTACTACATGGATCCATAGTCCAAGGATGAACTACTCACGCATCACACCGGAGGCTTGCATGGTGATGAAGAAGGCCTCCAGGGTGAATTCCCCTCTACGGCAGGGTGCCGGGAAGAGCTTCAGATCCCCCCGATCTAGGGACAGAGACGACGGCGGCTACAGACTCTTTCGTGGATTTTTGATCGGGTACCTAGGGTTTACGTCCCGGGAGCAACTTATAGGCGGAAGGAGAGGTCGAGGGGGTGTTGGGGTCGGCCAGACCACCCCTTGGCGCGAGCCAAGCCTGGCCGCGCGGCCAGGTGGTGTGGCCGGCCCGTGGCCCCTCTCCGTCTCGTATTCTGGCACTTGATCCCTTTTGGAAAAATAGGCACTTTGGCTTTTGTCCCGTCCAATTCCGAGAATATTCATTTTCTGACTTTCCTGGAACCAAAAACAGCAGAAAACAGGCAGCAGGCACTGTGGCTCTTGTTAATAGGTTAGTCCAAGAAATCATAACAAAAGTACTCCAAAGTTGGAACAAAACACAAGAAAGTGGATAAACTAAGCATGGAACATCAAAAATTATAGATACATTTGCAATGTATCAACATCCCCAAGCTTAACTCCTGCTCGTCCTCGAGTAGGTAAGTGATAAAAAGAAATAATTTTTGAGGTGACATGCACCTTCAAAGACTTGATCAAAGTGTTTGCAAAACATTCAAAGCTGGGATCATAGTACTTCAATCATAACATGAAAGACAAAGTTCTAGCAATAAGCAAAGAAAACATGAAAAGGCACGAAGAAAAGATTCATGAATAACAATGCTTTGCAAGACGTTTGTTTGTTTCACATAAAGAAAACATAGCATCGAAGTATTCAGCTTGTCCCTCAATAGAGTAGAAAATATAAATGCATAGGACACCTTCAAAGTTCATAAGAGTGACTAGATACAATAGTTTCAAACAAGCAATAACAAGTTATGCATCAATCAACTAGTCTTGGGACAATGCGCATAGAACTAAGAATGGCCACTATGCTCTCAAAGTAGGTGCATAAAGATAGAAGGTGGAGACTCAATATAATGGTGGAAGAAAAGCCTTTTGTAAAAGGAAGTAGGGATTCAAGTCTCATAAAGAGCTTCCAAAAATTATGGTACTTGTAGCTTTCAGCTCTCATTGCCCCTATCATAAGCATCTTTAAGATGATTAAGGTTAAAGTGACACAACTAAGAGGATATGCTTGACAAGTTATAAACCGAAATCTCATGCCCCTTACTTACGAAGACCGATCCTCATGCTACTCAACTTCAGTCACGAGTAAGCTCTTGTCATTGTAAGTATATGTGTATCATTAAGAACCGCCAACGGGGTACACCTTGCACATGATATGGGAGGTTTCCCATAATCAAAATGACAAGGCAAGCAGACAATGAGCATCTCAGCGATCTTTGCTATTTGCATAGGTTTTTATTGAGGATGCTATATAGAGTGCTCATTATGGTGATGCTGAAAGTTTCCACCATGATTAGGCATGGCTTAGGCTAGCGGCCCAGGCGTTTCTCTAACACACATACAAACTCCATGATCTTACAAGTTCCACTTTTATTTCACACCGTCGGGATCCGTAAGCAAAAGAACATAATATCAACGGGTACAAAGTACAAGTGCAATGTTGAAAGCGTTCCTCATGAAACATGGTTCTGCTAATTTCAACTTATAAAGCGCAAGCATATACGCAACAAAGAAGGACCCAATGGTTCAAGTTTATTAGAGGCAAAAAGTAAAGTGTGCCATCAAGTTCGTGAGAGCTTTAATCACTAGTTTTCTCATAACAAGTGGAAGGTAAACAAAAGCATGAATATACTTGGAATAGCATAAGCTAGTAGGTAGGTATGGTGGACTCTTTGGAATAACTTGGTTTAGTGAGTTGGATGCATGAGTGGAACTCATACTTGGTGGTGGAGGTTAGCAAAAGACTGGGAGCGACAAACTAAGAGAGCAATAATGACCATAATCATGCAGAGTGACAAAACATCATTGATCAAAGCATAAAGTGATACTACAAGTTGAAAACTAAAGGATCATAAAGGCTATGGTGACTTGAGATAGTCATAACATGGTGTGAGCATGCGCCAAGTCAACCCAAATAAAGCATCAAAGTAGAATACCACTATACTATGCTTTAATATGCTAAAACAACGCATGATTCATCCAAGGCACATTAATCAATCTCAATTGTTTATAACAAGTCATGCTACAGCAAATAATAATAAGCATAAAGCCAAAACAATATCAAGCATGGCATGACAAAGCATAGGCCACAGTCAAAAACGAGCTCTTTTTACCACATAAGCATGAACTTTCCTACTCTTTTCCAAACCAAACCAAACTATTTGCAAACCAAAGTATGAAAGAGGGGGTCCAACCAATTAATTCAGAAAACTAAGCAAACTAAAAACCAAAACAAAAACGAAAAAGAAGACGCTCCAAGAAAAACACAACTGTGCATGAAACAATAAAAATGAAGCGTTTGGAAGAAACCTGGAATTTTTTTTGATGAAGAAGGGGGATGCCTTGGGCATCCCCAAGCTTTGACGCTTGTACTTCTTAGATATTTCTTGGGGTGACACGCGTGGCATCCCCAAGCTTGAGCTTTAGTCCATCCTTCATCTCATTACTCATTCCTTCCATACACCTGAAATTTTTCCTTCATACAAAACTTCACACAGTCTCATTAGCAACATTAGTGCACTTAAAATAAATAAGTCTCGAGGTTCAGTTCTAACACCAAATAAAATTCCAATAGAACACTAGATACTGTAGCACTTCCCTCAAAAAGCTCAATTTTCCAAAGGAACTCAAGAAGGAACTAACAAGAAGCAAATGCAGAAAATGGCAGAAATCTATCAAAACAGACAAGCAGGTAAAGACGAATTTTTTCGAAGACCTTCTGTTGCTCAAATCAAAAAGTGTTGAACTAACGAAAGTTAGATAACAACCTGGGGCAGAAGCACAAACAATTACAGCTCAATCCGACGTACAAAGCTCTCTCAGGAATTTTTACGGTGAAGCACAGAAATCTATTTCGGGACAGCAACTTTCCCAATCATTACTTCACTCTCATTAGAGGTTACTCTTGGCACAAAAAGCAAATAAAAAGGATAAGGAGAGATTATTACAGAGGTAATAACTTCCAAGAATCATCTAAAACTCTTGGGTTATCTCCCAACAAGTACTTATCTTTAACGCCTTTAAGTTAGACATAAGAAGCAAAGAAAGAATCAAGTGTTCTCAAATGAAGAAGCATTAAGACCAAATTTTGTTTTCATAGGAGAAGCAAAAGAAATCTTTTATCTCTTTTTAGGGAAGTGTTCTATACCTTTCTTGAGTGGGAGTTGATATTTAATGGTGCCTTCTTTCATATCAAAGATGGCACCAACAGTTCTAAGAAAAGGTCTTCCCAAAGTAATAGGACAAGAATCATTGTATTCAACATCCAAAACATAGAAATCAACGGGGACATAGGAATCATTAACCATAATAAGAATATCATTAAGACTCCCCATGAGTTTCTTTTTAGCATTAGCATCAAGTGGGACATTCAAATAAAAATCTTCAAGAGGAGGCAAATCAAGCATATCATAAATCCTTCTAGGCATAATAGAAACACTACTATCAAGATCACACGAAGCTTTGAAATCAAAGTCATTCACTTTCATATTAATGATGGGTTCCCAACCATCTTCTTGCTTTATAGGAATAGAAGTTTTATGTTTCATCTTTTCTTCTTTAATCTTTATGAGAGCATCAGTAATGTGTTTTGTAAAAGCCATGTTCATAGCACTAGCATTAGGACTTTTAGCAAGCTTTTGTAGGAACTTAATAACTTCAGAGATGTTGCAACCATCAAGATCAAAATCAACTTTATCATCTAAATTAGTAGAACTATTAGTAGCCTCAACACTAGTGGTGGTGATAGTAGAAACACTAATGTTTCTAGCAATTTCATCTTCTCTTTCCCACTTAGCATGTAATTCAGCTAATAGTCTAACATTTTCATCAATTCTTACTTGTATGGCATTAGTAGCTGCAAAGGGATTGTCATTAGTTTCAGGTTTATCAGCCATTTTATTAATCAATGAAGATTGAGCTTCAGACAAAGATGCTATATTTCTTTTAGCATTAGAGAGTTTTTCCTCAATAGTTTTATTGAAAGCAGTTTGTTTACTAATAAACTCTTTAAGCATAACTTCAAGTTTAGAGGGAGCACTTATTATTGTTGTAAGAATTTCCATAAGCATTACCATTGTTGGAAGGATATGGCTTATAATTGTTGTTACCAAAATTGTTCCTATAAGCATTATTACCATAAGCATTGTTGCCAAAGTTGTTATTTCTTATGACGTTCACATCAACTTGCTCTTCTTGAGCAACCAAAGAGGCTAAAGGAACATTATTTGGATCAATATGGGCTTTCCCATTAACAAGCATAGACATAAGTATATCAATCTTATCACTCAAGGAGGAGGTTTCCTCAACAGAATTTACTTTCTTACCTTGTTTAGCTCTCTCAGTATGCCATTCAGAATAATTAACCATCATATTGTCGAAAAGTTTTGTTGCAGCACCCAAAGTGATGGTCATAAAGGTACCTCCAGCAGCTGAATCCAATAGGTTCCTTGAAGAATAGTTCAATCCTGCATAAAAAGTTTGGATGATCATTCAAGCAGTCAGTCCATGAGTGGGACAATTCTTAACAAAAGATTTCATTCTTTCCCAAGCTTGAGCAACATGCTCATTATCAAGTTGTTTAAACTTCATTATTTCACTTCTCATGGATATAATCTTAGCATGAGGATAGTATTTTCCAATAAAAGCATCTTTGCATTTAGTCCAAGAATCAATAATATTCCTAGTTAAGGAATTCAACCATTCTTTAGCTTTTCCTCTCAAGGAGAAAGGAAACAATTTCAGTTTAATAATATCACCATCTATATCTTTATGCTTTTGCATCTCACAAAGTTCAACAAAGTTATTTAGATGGGAAGCAGCATCTTCATTACCAATACCAGAAAATTGCTCTCTCATAACAAGATTGAGCAAAGTAGGTTTTATCTCAAAGAAATTATTTTCAGCCACAGGTGGAGCAATGGGAGTGCTCATAAAATCATTGTTGTTGGTGCTAGTGAAGTAACACAACTTAGTGTTTTCAAGAGTAGTCATTTTTCTAGATTTTCAAATAAGAAAGCAAACAAGTAAAACTAATTTTTTTGTGTTTTTGAAGAACAAAACAAGCAAACAAAGAAAAAAGAAAACTAATTAAAACAAAAACAACAAAGTAAAGAGATTGGTTATGAGGGACTTCCCTTGTGAAGATGTCCTTGACTCCCCGGCAACGGCGCCAGAAAAATGCTTGATGGCTCAATGCACGGCGCCCAGAAAAATGCTTGATGGCGGTGTTGATGTAGAGCTCGTTGGGAACCTCAAGAGGAAGGATGATGAGCACATAAGCAAGTTTCCCTCAGTTATGAAACCAAGGTTTAATCGAACCAGTAGGAGGAAGGAAACACCCCAAAGGTCTTACTAGCTGAGCTTTGGCAGGGCGCACTACCGGTGCTAGTAGCAACGTGGAGACCTGCACAACACAACCACAGAACTTTGTCCCCAACTTGCGATGAGGTTGTCAATCTCACCGTGTTTTGTGGAAAACAAAGGATTAAACGTATCGAATGGAAAGAAGTGAAAGTTTGCAGAAAGTAAACACAAAGCAGTAAAAGATTGTAGATTGTATGTAAAGTAAAAGGACCGGGATCCATAGTTCACTAGAGGTGGCTATCCTTAGATAGATCACATGTTGGGTGAACAAATTACAGCGGGGCAATTGACAAACACCGAGAAACCAATACATGCATATACTAATCAACTTGACTCCTTTGAGACTTGATTGGGCATTACAACATAATACATAGACCGCCATCCAACTGCATCTATGACTAATAATCCACCTTCAGGTTATCATCCGAACCCCCTCCAGTATTAAGTTGCAAGCAACAGATTATTGCTTTACTAAATTCGTTTAAGGTAAACAATAAGATTGTTCTATGAACAAAGGATTGTTGTTTTCTCCTAGTAGCAACAACACATCTAGTACCTTAGAGATTTCATCACTTCCCAGATTACCAGAGGCATGAACCCACTATCGAGCATAAATACTAACTCTTGGAGTTGCTAGCATCTACTTGGCCAAGATAGCTACTAACAACGGAAAGCATGCAAGATCTCAAATAACAAAGACATGATAGAATCAATAATCAATCTGAAATAGCATCTCAATATCCATCGGATCCCCGCAAACACAACATGTATGGATTACAAGTAGATGATCTTGATCATGAACGGAGCTCACAAGATCTAAACATGAAAGCACAAAGGAGGAGAAACCAGCCATCTAGCTACTACATGGATCTGTAGTCCAAGGATGAACTACTCACGCATCACACCGGAGGCTTGCATGGTGATGAAGAAGGCCTCCAGGGTGAATTCCCCTCTCCGGCAGGGTGCCGGGAAGAGCTTCAGATCCCCCCGATCTAGGGACAGAGACGATAGCGGCTATAGACTCTTTTGTGGATTTTTGATCGGGTACCTAGGGTTTACGTCCCGAGGGCAACTTATAGGCGGAAGGAGAGGCCGAGGTCTGGGGTCCATGAGACCACCCACAGGCCGGGCCAAGCCTGGCTGGGGTGTGGCCGGCCCCTGGCCCCTCTCCGTCTCGTATTCTGGCACTTGGTCCCTTCCGGAAAAATAGGCACTTTGGCTTTTGTCCTGTCCAATTCCGAGAATATTCATTTTCTGACTTTCCTGGAACCAAAAGCAACAGAAAACAGGCAGCAGGCACTGTGGCTCTTGTTAATAGGTTAGTCCAAGAAATCATAATAAAAGTACTCCAAAGTTGGAACAAAACACAAGAAAGTGGATAAAACTAAGCATGGAACATCAAAAATTATAGATACATTTGCAATGTATCAGGTACCCACAAGTGCACAGAACGAGGCGAGAAACGAATAAAAAAAGATACAAATCACGAATCCAAACAAAATACAATTATCCCATGATCTAAATGAACATAATTACCGAGAGGTTTCTCTCCAACCCACAGCCCGTGAGGACTACTCACTCATAACAAATAGATTGGAGATAGAAAACATCATGCAAATACTTACATTGAAATCAAATATTCTTACAATGGTCGTCAAATCACAAGGAGATCTAAAAGTAGAAAGCAATAGCTATGGCTAGTGGAGGGATGGATGGTGGAAGTGACGAACAATGGATGAACTATGGATGAACAATGGTGTGGATCTCAGTTGGGGGTGCTGTGATGCAATCTGAGAATGGCGACCCTCTGGCCAGCGGCTGGAGCCTCAAAATATGTAGGCGTGTTCACAAAAGTTGTAGGGTTTGACGAGACGAAGCCGTCGCCACCTGGTACGGGCGGCCGCGCCTGTACCAATGGTTGTTAAGCTTGCAGGCGTGCTAGAATGCCTCTCCAATTAGTTGGTCGTGTGTACTTCCTAAAATCCTTCATTATGACTCCTTATTTCGCCTTAAAAGTAGTTATTTCCCGCACAACATAAATCATAGAAGGTATTTGCATATCTTTAAAATTATTAGTCATTAGTATCAAGGTTGAGAGTTTATTTGGAAATTTCTTGATCAAAAACAACGTTTAAACGCAGTGGAAGATGGCAAAAACGGAGCCATCAATTTCCCCAAATCTCAAACCTTGATCGTCCTCGAGCAAGAAGAACCAAAAGAACTATAAGGAGTTCAGTCTTTAAACTTGAAACAATAAGAATAAGAGTTCACTTACAGTAGGTAGTCGTATGTGCTCAACGCTTCATTTATTTGGGAAACTTATCAAAGTTAGAGAGATGACAAGAATACTATACAAGCTTTGGTAAGTCAATATAATCAAAGTAAACTCTAATATAAGTATAAATAACTAGAAGTGTAGCAATCAATCAAATTCCTACAATTAAATCTCAGCTTGCCAAGGAACACTAGGATGTTTTAAATAGCATAATTCAGTAAGAGAGTTTCATGTCCCAAGTAGTATAACAATGAAGTGTCTTATTTACACCCACATCAATAGATCAAGTCAATCTAAAACACTTCTAATTCAATCATTGTCTTTCAAGAAAAATTCGTAAAGTAGTAATGAGACCATGCTAAGGACTTGTTATGTGGATCCTCATAGATATATTTTTTCTTTCTTTCTTTTTCAACTCATTTTTCAAGGATCATTGTTTGTTTCTTTTTGCTAGTATTTGCACAACCTTTGAGAGTACCAATACTTTTGCCCATACATTGAAATGGATGCTAATCATGTCATCAACTCATAGTCGAAATCCGGGGTTATACCATAGATTGTTCAAAAGCCAGCGGAGTTGTTGGCATCCGAAAGGTGTGCGTCAGAGACATATAACAAAGTTGTCTCGCATCTTTCTTTTTTTTTGAGCTAGAACTGCGGTTTGATCCACAAGGTTAGCTTTGGCATGAATCACAATTACCACTAGTCTTTATTTCAATCAAATAATTCCTTTCATGAGTGTCGTTGAGACTGTCAAAATATCAATGGGGTTAAGTATAATCAAGGGTATACTCTCAAGACAATCATTCATCAAACAAGTCGTAAATTTCAGACATTTTCTTTTTGTACTTGTATGGCATTATTATTTCCAAGGAAACACTCGGTTAACTAAAAGAACTAGAGCAAGAGCTTCAACAACTAATCACCATACTAATAAAAAGCTTTACTCTAACCATATTAAATTACTTCCCACTAGCATGGCATCTTAGCAAATCAACCAACTAAGATAAACAATTCAAACTTCATAAGTGGGAGACATAGGACATACCTCTCATAAGTAACTTCATGATCCTCGTCCTTATAGGGATGTGTTCCTTCAAAACTCAAACACGATTACTCTCGAAATGATATTAAAGCAAAGAGGCAAAGCATAAATCCATGTTTACGACAAAAGGATAAACAGACAAATCTTTTTGTTTTTTTGAGTATAGGGATTAAAGAAAACAAAAGCAAAGGAAAACAAATAAACTAAAACGAAAGAAAATTAAAAAGAAAAGGAAAAAGCAAAGTGTTGGAACATGCCAACATGAGTGTTTCAAAGCTCACAAGGAGCTAGAGTACAACCTCGTTATTATACAGATAAATTTGCTAGGGGCACACATCCCTAACATCAGGCTTTTGAAAGCCCTTTTGTTGCTCATTGTGGTGGTGGTGGATAATCTCCCATGTTCCATTGGCTGCTCCAATTATTGATCTGGGTGGAGAGGCTTGTAGTGGCATCTCGAAGGTTGATGGAGAGGTTGCTCATGTTTTGAATATTTTCCTCGAGTGCATAGATATCTTCATAGGTGGTGTAGTAGTTTGGTGGCTACACATCATGTTCGGGTCCTTCTTGTTCTACTTCTTTATCTTCTTCTCCTCCCATGGGTATTTCTTGTTGGGGTAGATTAGCTTCGACCTGCACGTCATAACGCAAATGTCTATCCTCGATAGAGAATAAACAGTTGGGCAAAGGAGCAGGGATCAAGTGATCTGCTCCAGTACATTGAAGAAATATCTACCATGATTTTTAGAAATCACACCACATGCTCTTAGAGTAGATGGACCAAGACTGTTACCTCTAGTCAAGAATTGGATGTTACCTACGTTGATGTGAAGTGCGCGTGCAAGAACGGTCACAATTCCTCTTTCACATATGGGTCCTCGAGATTGAAGAGCTTGATGCTTAAGATAAAACACAAGTAAAGCGCCCAAATTTGGCGTTAAGTTACAGTTGATAAGTGCAGCTTTTGCAAGGATCAACATGTGCTCCTCATTAACTCTAGTAAACTCACCACATGCCTGCAATGTGTTGGCAATAACATAGTACAAATATCGAATAGCAGGATGAGCAATTTGGTTCCCCTTGGGTGTGTGTCCACGAATTCTCATCAAGTTAAAATATTATGAAGGGGAAGGATCTAAAACAAAGGTAGTTGTGCGTACATCTATGGTGTTGTTGGTAAATCCAAAGCATTGAGCCCATTGGCCGAGTATCAAAGTATACTCATAGTTCATAAGGCGGAATTTGATTCGATCAACTCCGAGCCTTTGTTCCTCGAAACAACCATAAGGATCCACCGTGGGAAAATAATCCTATACGACCCAGGTCGTACGAACCAGTCGGGTGGACCACCTCCAGCGTGCGACACCTGGCATGTGCGAATCTCCAATCAATAGGTAGAATAAATCCCCTTATTCCCAATTACCATAACTAATAGTTTGTTCTTCTCCAGCACCGCAGGCAATTGCCTCTGCTCTACGCAGCCGCAAATCTCCTGCTCACCGGGTGTCTGCGGCCACACTTCTCCGTGTCCCGGCGACCAATTCTCGTGCTCGCTGCATCTCTCCTGCCAAGGCCACCCTCCTTGACGCCATCGCTTCAGGTGCCGCCGGTGGACTGCCCCAGCGAATGACTCCACAACCATCTCACATGTATGACTCCTCGTGTTCATCTAATAAATAAAAACAAGACAAAGTAAAAAAATTGCTAATATTTTTTTGGTCCAATAGAAACATAGCATAAGTGATTATCTACACGAACTACAAAAGAAACTCCTCTAAAAACAATGCTAGGCATACTTAGTACTAAGATATTTATCAAGAACAAGACCCATGTCTAGATTGACAATAATGAATGATAAAGCCAAGCTTTTGCACAAATAAGTTAGGTATCGGAGGAGAATCATACCTTAGATCGAGTAAGTGCGAAGAATCGAAGAAAGTTTGAGTAAATTTGAAGATCCAATGGAGGTGATTTGATGTTTGGAGGAAGAAGAAAGAGAAAATAGATGATTTGGGATTTTTAGGTTAACTCCTCGGGGTGCTTATGGCGTCCGCGTACTTGGTACGGGCAGGCAGTACAGCCGGAGCCCGCCCTTACCGGGTGTCTTACCTTGGGGGTGCCGGCTGCTCCCACGTGGTGCACGCGATACAGGCGCGTGGTACGAGCGCGCGTGCCCGTACTGCTAGTCGTTATTTCTACGGTGACTTTTCTTGAAATCTGATGTTTTGCTTGGGGTTACGGTACGGGCGCGCGGTACAGGCGCGTCCCGCCATACCAGTGGTCGTTATCTACACTATTTCCTTCGGCAATCATCAAAATTTATATCCTCCTTTGCCTTGAGGTGGTACAAGCGCACGGTACGGGCCACTCCGGCCTTACCAGTGGTCAGTATCGATATTGTGAACTACAAAAACTCAAGACTTTTATAGTAGTTCCGCACGCCTTTGCACATCGTATCAAAAGGTTAGATAGCATAAAAAACACTAAGTAATGATCCAGCAATACCTCTTAGGCCATGTGTTAGTAAAATAAAATATAGAGGATTACCTTATTTCTTCACCTCTTTCCATAGGTCTTCCTGAACACTCTTTATTAAAAAAACATTTACAAAACTAACACAAAAATATAACATAATTATAAAAAAATAAACAAAAATTATTTCACATGGGTTTCCCATGAAGCACTTCTAGTTAAGGTCAATTAGCTTGACCTTGATGGCAATCAATTAGGTTTGGGGAGTGGAATGCCCACTCCGAAATAGTTTTCTTTTAAAATAATCACACCATCATCATTATTAGGCTTGGCCTTCTTTTTCCTAGGGAAGTGGACTACAAAAGGATCTCTACATGGTAGCCCTATCCTTACATTCCCTTCATGAAAATTAATCAAAGCTTTAATAGTTCATAGGAATGGCCTACCTAGAATTATAGGTGCTATGGGATGTTCAGGCATGTCCACAATAACAAGATCAATAAGAGAGTGACTACCTTTAATTTCAAAACTATATTTTCTTTGATCCCAACAACTTGTTTATAAGTTGAATCAGCTAGATGGAGTCTTAATTCAGTTGTAACAAATGGCCCTGAGTTTGACTTATCGAATAGGCTTTTGGAAATTGTTGATACGGTTACACCAAGATTACAAAGTGAGGATATCTCATTAACTCTCAACTTAATTTTAATATTGGGCTCAACTGTTGGGAATATGCCCTAGAGGCAATCATGGTTGATGATATTTCCCAATGTATTCATAAAGTTATTGTCCATGTATGAACTTCTAATATGTATCATTGAATATGTGATTCTCTTGTGGAACTATATATTCATGTTGTTCATACTAATTGTCCTTGGTCATTGAGGTTGTGCTAGACACACAACTTAGACCAATGTGAAAGTCGGCAGATGACTCGGTTCCACTTGTCAAGGGCATGGGGATGCTATTCTGAATTACATGGATTTGACTAAAGCATTTAGCGAGTCGGACTGACCTATACTGAGATACAGTGAATAAGTCGGCATTTGTATATCTCAATCAATGTAATCCTTAGACCTGAGGTTATTGCATAATCCGAGTTGAGGATCGCCGACTTAGGTTCTGTCAAACGCTGTTCCGTCATTGGGCAGTTATAAAGGCGGAGTTCGGGTCGACTGAGAATCATGCTGCGCGATGTGAATAACCAAGATGTGATTTTGCCCCTCCATCTGGAGAGATATTCTCTAGGCCCTCTCGAAAGATATGATTCAGAAAGCATGGCCATGCACGACTCGGTTAAGTGTTAACCGAGGCGACCGACTAAGAGTTAGTCAGATGAATCACTTATCTCGGATCGAGAAAGAGAGTCAGACTATTTATGGGATTATGATTATTCGCCTATAGTTTGACAAGGTATATCGTGAGGCAAAAGGGACTAGACGAAAGTCGCATTGGAAGGTATGCCGTCATGACTTTTTGGTACCTAGGAGTCGGCACGTTCTGCTAGGAGCCTCTACCGACTGATCGACCCCGAGTGAGACTCGGATCGTGTCCGGATTACCATGAACCTGTCGGGTCACACACTTAAGAGGGGGAGCAAGTTTGGGTTAGACCCAAGCAGGAAATCTATTTGGGTTGGACCCAAATAGAGACATGGACTTAGTCAGCAAGTTGGACTTGTAGTGACTAATATAGGCTTTTTAGTGAATGGGCCACAAGTGAGTGGAGTCCACTTGCACTCCCTATATAAGCTGGGGCGCAGGTGCTTAGAATACACAGTTAGCTCACTCCATGTGTTGGAAACGCTAGCCCCAGTCCGTCCTGTCGCTGCCGTACCGGACCTAGAAGTCCACCGCCGATGCTCCTCCTCATATGTGTGGATACTGGCGGAGGTGTTGTATGTTCAGCACTTCGATGATCGTGGAACCGGAACAGATCGTGAGGACTGCACTACATCAAGCGAGGTGCTTCATAAATTCCACAACTGCGCGTCTAGTGGTAATCCTCGTGGCCTTCTACCAGAGCTGGATCTTGGGATCACCATGTAGGGAAAACGTTTTGTTTATCTCTGCGTGGCCCAACAGTGAGATCTTGGGACCACCGGCTTCGCCCTGTCGTAGCGTCTTAGATGTCGTTGCGAGTTTCACAACGCCCGTATATATCGTATTTATGCATAACTTGTTTTTGCAGGATGAGCTTGTGAATGGTATGGCTTATATGCATGTGATGTGTGTAATCCATACGTGATCTGCGTATCATGGTCTTTGTCAGCCGGCTGGAGCCTAGGTGTTGTCATCTTATTGTATAATGGCCTTCATGTCAGATTCTCTGTGTAATTTGCTTTACTAGCTAGTGTAGCTGGTTGGAGAATCCGGAAGGCATGCAAGTCGATGTACAAGTCGGCTACATGGTGTAAGACGGCACGTGACAAGAGTTGACACGAGTCGGATTACAGACTTTGTGGAGATGGAGATCGCCATGAAGAGAGCCATACCATTTCACATTATAATTTCTTTATTTTGTGTTATGTTTATGTCTGTGTTTTTACCTCTATTAGATAGTTGGTAGAAAGTAATCCCTCAAAGAAGGTCTAGTCGTTTTCCCTGCCAGTGCTGCACCATCACAAGTCGGACTTTTTTAGTAGTGGGCTCATAAAATTTAGGTGCTATCAATTCTTTCCAACTAGGTGGGTTCGAATCGGCCTCTTACAGCGGAAGCACTTGGTAATCTAGACGGGTCTATCACAACGGTTGTGGGACTCAGGGAAAAGTCGGATGGGAGCCGGGGCATGTGATACCACCCATCCAACAGGAGTCGTATGAGATACGATTGACAAGGAGTTGTCTACCTAGATCACTTGACGACTAGCGGTGATGATAAAGCTCACCATCCCTAAGTAAGCATCAGAGGGGTGTTGGTTCTAGTGGGAGCATAAATATTAAAGTGTTTAGTATGCTTGCTCTTTTATGGATACATGTCTTAAGTGTCTTTCATATTTTCTGTTGTAGATCAATGGCACCTAGCAGTCTCCCTCAGATTTCCAGTTTTTCTTCGAGAACCATCTTAGAGAAAGATAAGCTAAATGGAACTAACTTCACCAACTGGTATCATAATCTAAGAATTGTTCTCAAACAAGAAAAGAGGGACCATGTCCTAGACAACCTACTTCCAGATGAGCCGGATGAGAATGCGATTGTCGCAGCCACCAATGCCTACCGTCATATTTGTGATGAATCCACGGAGATTAGCTGTCTTATGCTTACTCACATGGAACTGGACTTGCAGTAGCAGTTCGAGAATGTTGAGGCCTACGATATGATCGAAAGCCTCAAAAGTATGTTCGAGGCTCAAGCAAAGACTGAGAGGTATCAAGTCTCTCAGGCTTTGTTGAGCTGCAAGCTTAAGGATGGTGATCCACTGAGTCTGCATGTGAACAAGATGGTTGGTTTCGTGCAGTCTCTTGAAAGGCTTGGCTACCCCATTAGCGAAGAGTTTGCTACAGACATATTTCTGAACTCTCTTCCTAGTGCGTACGGACAGTTCATATCGAACTACCACATGCATGGTTTCGATAAGAAGCTCACTAAATTACATGGGATGCTCAAGCAGGCTGAGGGGATCTCAAGAAAGGTGCCAGTCAAGTGTTGATGGTGCAAAATAAGGCTAAGTTTAAGAAGAGTTCTTGTACTAACAAGAAGGCAAAGTCCGGAGGTAAGGCTGAGGACCCAGTCCAATAGGGAGCGCTGGCCGCGCACCCTACGATTTTCTTTTCTTTTTGTAGGAACAAGGACAATCAAAAGCAAACCCAAACCATTTGAAATACGATTTGACTATGGACATGGGTTACTCCCATAGGGAGCGCTGGAAAAATTCGACTGAAACAAGCAACCAAAAGACGACGGCAGTCGCAAAGTCCTATGATTATTTATACAGAAAACTGTGTGTTGATAACATCCGCACTCGAAGCTCATGGCGACACCGCCTCATAATTTTCCCTACAAAGAGACTGCGTCTCCTGGGTCACCCGAATCGTCTCCGCGATGATAAAATTCGGATGCCACGCTTACATCGTGAAGGTAAGACCTGAATAAGGCCTGGCAACGCATTTAGCTGCGCACTACCAGAAATGTATCTTTGCCTATAGGTACGATGAACATGCCTTGACGGACGCGTCGAGTGCTCACACCCATATAACTGGAATTCGACTCCTGTAAGACCTCCGCGGCCTGAGTCGAATTACGCCAGCACTTATCCGGATTCGAGTCCGGGGACTCGAGTTCGAGTAGATTGCGTTGTTTCACCCTAAGGTGGTTAACTGACACCGAGACTTCGGTTATATCAGGCACGTATATCAACATTCCCTATGACACAAATAAAGGCGGTCGAAATGCACTTGTTCAGGCACTCGAAGACTTCAAAAAGTCTCTAGTCGAATCTGCGATTCCACTGGACACTCGGGGGCTACTGACATGGGTATACCCTACAGGTACTCGAGCTTGGTATATACGGTCCAAATACATACAGACCCACGGTGTCGCGAAGGCCCAAACAAAGGACTCGAGTAACCTACGGACTCTCGATTGCTTGAAGAACAAGAAGAAGTTAAAGATAGAAAGTTTGAAAGGGAAAAACCCTAACTTGTAACCGACTCGACCTGCTACCCGAGACCTAGTCTATCTATATAAAGGCTAGGAGGGGGCGGCGAGGAGCACACATGCAACCCTAGTTTCCACAACCCTCGCCAGATTGCATCTGCGCACCATTGTAACTTTCGATTCCTTTGATAATTCCACGAGCAGACAAGCAGGAGTAGGGACCTCTACGAGGCCTGAACCTGGGTAAATCTTTGTCCCCTGTGTGCTTGTTTGCTAGCCGGTAGATGTCTCCAGCACTCACTCCTTCACCAAAACCCAAGTTCATAACAATGGGCATTGATGAGTTAAACCCTCGTCAGTAACAAAATAAATTTGTGAATATTGTTTTCGTACCTCTCTATTTCTTTGATTTTTCATTCTCTCGCTGACAATCTTATGGATGTACTCGCAAACGTAGTATCTACATAGATTAGTACCCTTTGATTGTTTCGCGCATTTCTGTACAAGAATATAATTTAATCAAACAATAATCAAGTATGATAAAGGTGTGTGGACCTAGGGAGTACTACTTACTTTGTTCGTACGCCATATCAGCTTTTGTTTCCATCCGCCGGTCGGATCTTCCTGGATGAATTTTTGCCATACGCTGCCCGACAGAAGAAAATGCATAAAAGAGTTATCAATTTTTTGATATCAGGAAATTAACGAAAAAACCGTTAAGTATTAAAATTACTTTTTGAGCATATCAAAAGACGTCATGTATAGTATAGGCTCTTTGGTTAGTGAGTCAAAGACTTCAACATCTCCATCGTACATTTTAATGACGATAAGAATAAAGTGGAACATGCGCACGTTTAAATATGCAGTGCCATAGATATAAGTCATCAGTTAAAATTTTAACATATGGTGAGCAAAATAGAATGTGTTATAAGACAGTAACACTCATCGTACTCCTCGTGATAGAGGAGGGCAGAAAACATTCTTTGTTTCGTACATACTAGAGGGCAATACGTTCTCCCCTAGAAGCATCTTTTTTATTATTTTCAGCAACTTTTCAAATCCCTTGTTAGAAGTACCATTCTCTCCCTTCCATTGCAGCAATTCTAGTGTGGTACCCAGCTTTTTCTGGCCATCTTCACAATTTAGGTACAACAGTTTGTTGTGATCCTCTAACATTTTCTCCAACTTCAACCTCTCCTTTTCACTTCCGCAGTTTATCTTCGCATCAAGAATGGCCCGACCCAAATCATCATCGGGGTCATTAAAAATGGGCTCATAAAAAATGGACTCTTCTTCAGCTTCGTCTTCCCCCATTCTACTATCACCGTCTTCAGTGAACATAGGATAGTTGTCACTATCCTCTTCTTCTTTGTTGTCTTCTATTATAACTCCTCTTTCTCCGTGCTTGGTCCAACAATTGTAGCCGAGCATGAAACCGTTCTCAAGCAGCTAGACGTGAAGGGCCTTTGAGGTAGAGTAATCCTTTGTACTGTTATAGAAACTACATGGACAATAAATGAAATCATTCGACCGCATGTTTGCTTTCAGCCATGTTGAGAAAATAATGCATGCAAGTAATGAAGTCGGGATGGCATCGATTACCGTACATCCATTGTCGATTCATCTGCATTATATAAATATAAGTATATCAAAAATCATTAATTACACAACATCATGAATATATGAGTGACCAACTTAATTAATATTCAAGTTCATCACATAAAACTAAGTTTTTTTATAAAAAAGAAGAGGCTCATCGAGGTGGTACGGTGTCGGCTAGGGGACGACGCTGGCGATCGACGGAGGTGAGGACGGGGACGATACTAAAACCTACAAATTATACTTTAATTTGAGCTCAAATTGCATATAAAAAGAATGAAATCCCTAACTTAGGCATTTTATCGAATACCTTGCTAGCGCTACAAAAATAATACGAGTTAAATTAGCAAAGAAATGAGCTAAATTAGGAACGCCGGAAGAAAGGCTGATATTGCTAACCCTTGGATAGATGGGTGCCATCAATCTTGATAAAATGGTGGAGAAAAATGGAGATTTGTTGGAGTGTAAGAGGTGCAAAATATTTGGAAATGTGAGAGAGGAGAAGAAGAAGGCGAAATGAGATGCAGGCCGATCGGGCTGAAGAAATAGGGCAGCGACCCTATAGTATCGGTTCTTCAGGCGAACCGGTACTAAAGGTTTAGCTCTGGCCCCACCTCCGCCCCAAAATTGTACTGAAACCCTTTCGTACCGGTTCGTAACACGAACCGGTACAAAAGGCGCCCAACGAACCGGTATTGATGTTCCTCGGCCGCCTGGGAAAGGGAGCCGGTACTAATGCACCCTTTAGTACCGGTTCGTAAGGGAACCGGTACTAAAGGCTTAGACGGATGCCCATTTTTCTACTAGTGGGTGCCTAGGTCCCGTAAAAAAACCTTAGCGCACCTGGTCCCGCTCCGCCTGACGAGGCAACTTATGTGTCCGACGAGGCAACTTCTGTGCCCGGCGAGGCAACTTCAGAGCCTGGCGAGGAAACTTGTGCTCAACAAGGCAACTTTCGAGCCCGATGAGGCAACCTCGGAGCCCGATGAGGCAATTGTTCTCGGCGAGGCAACTTTGGAGCCGAATGAGACAACTTCATAGCCCAGCGAGGCAACTTTAGGGGGCCTAACAAGGTAACTTGTGCCCAATGATGCAACTTTTGTGCCCGACGAGGCAACTTCGGAGCCTGGCGAGGCAACTTCGGAGCCCGATGAGGCAACTTTGGTGCCCAACAAGACAATTTTGGAGCCCGGCGAGACAACTTTGGAGCCCGGCAAGGCAACTTTGGTGTCCGACGAGACAACTTTGGAGCCCGGCGAGGCAACTTCGGTAGGCAAGTTTGGTAGGCAACATCGGAGCTCGGCGAAGCAACTTCGGTAGACCATTAGGATGGCGAGGCAACTTCAGAGCCCGACAAGGCAACTTTGGTGTCCGACGAGACAACTTCGATAGGAAAGTTTGGTAGGCCATATTGGAGCTCGACGAGGCAACTTCGGTAGACCATTAGGATGGTGAGGCAACTTGTGCCGGACGAGGCAACTTCGGTAAGCCATTAGGATGGCGAGACAACTTTGGATCCTGGCAAGGCAACCTCGGAGCCTAGCGAGGCAACTTTGGTACGAAACTTCGGTAGGCAACATTGGAGCCTGACGAGGCAACTTCGGTAGGCCATTAGCATAGCTAGGCAACTTTGGAGCCCGGCGAGATAACTTCAGAGCCCGACGAGGTAACTTGTGCCCGACGAGGCAACTTCGGAGCCCGGCGAGGCAACTTTAGAGCCCGGTGAGGCAACATTGAATCTCGATGAGGAAACTTTAGAACCCAACGAGACAACTTGTGCCAGACGAGATAACTTCGGTAGGCCATTAGGATGGCGAGGCAACTTTGAATCCCGACAAGGCAACGTCGGAGCCTGACGAGGCAACTTTGGTAGGCAACCTCGGTAGGCAACATCGGAGCCCGACGAGGCAACTTCTTTAGGCCATTAGGATGGATAGGAAAATTTGGAGCCGGCGAGGCAACTTTAGATCCCGACGAGGCAACTTCTGTGTCCGACGAGACAACTTTTGTGCGCGACGAGGCAACTTCGAATCCCGACGAGACAACTTCTATGTCTGACGAGGCAATTTTAGAGCCTGACGATGAAACTTGTGCTCGACGAGGCAACATTGAATCCCGAGGAGGCAACATGTGCCCTTGACAAAATTTGGTCACTTAAAACGATAGATAGACAAGTTAGGAGCACAATTAGGCAAAATTCAATAAACAGAATTGCCTGAGGATAATCATTATGTTGGCTCCAGTTCACATGATATGATATGCACAGAAGATCGATTTTGTACTTATAGTCAAAACAGCCTAAAAGCACCATGTATGGGCACTTTTTTCTTGAGGGCACCATGTGTGAACACTTTGTATCTCTCGTGAGTAGTAGCACCTAATTTTCTCGATTATCTCTTATCTTATCTCCTCCGCCTCTGTTCCCAACCTCTAGACCACCACGGCAAAGCCTCCGTTTCGTCCAAGCCCAAGCAGTAGCGCAGCGGAGCTTCAAGATTGATTGGGGTGGAGGAGATCTACCTCGGCGGCACGCGGTCGAGTCGTCGAGACCTGCTACGGCGGTGCTCGTGCAACTCAGGCGGGGAAGCGTTGACCTTCGTGGAGGGGGATTGAGATGCGGTCACAGGTAAAACTGGGGTGTTGTAGCTACCGCCGGTGGGGAAAGAGGTTGGGGAGCCGCGTCTACCGTCGCTGCGAAGGAGGCCCGGGGCTAGGGCGCTGCCGAGGACGGCCGTAGAGCTGACGCAGGGGTCAGCAGGAATCGTGAGGGAAGAAGGATGGGTTTTTTGTGACGTAGTGGGTGCGCTCGAGACATCAGTTTAGCGCCCGCGCGCCCTTAAGAATTTGGGAACAAATCAATTTCCAAGTGACGCCAAAACATGTACTCCCTCCATCTAGACATGTTTTACTGTTTAAATTCATTCTAGACTACTTTAAAATCTCTAAAAGATCTTACATTAGCGAACGGAGAGAATAACAAATTTCATAGACTGGATTTTA
Source organism: Avena insularis (assembly GCA_023614405.1). NCBI lineage: Eukaryota > Viridiplantae > Streptophyta > Magnoliopsida > Poales > Poaceae > Avena > Avena insularis. Next base: position 2,054,892 of record JAJUPC010000016.1, on the reverse strand, counting down.
AATTATGATACAATTAGATGACGTGGAATCACATTGAATAGATAGAATTCAACTCCAAACAAAATCGTAATTATAAGGCCATTTCAGAACGCTAGACCTACTTAAGATTTGCATGCTACGGTGCTGTATTCTGTCAGGTTACAATACTGTATTCTATTTATGTTCATTTTTTTTTAAAGCGTAGAGCAGGATATAAAATCGATCACACTCTCCTAGCAATGTAAGAGGACAGAGAGTACACATGACGATGCAGACACAATTTGCATGGACTGTGACGGACCCAGGATTTGGGCAAGACCAGGGCTAAACTTTTAATGCCCAGAAACTATGAAAAAATATTATCTTCCAATTCCAGGCCACTCTTGTCTAAGGACACGGGCTGGACTGCTTAAGCTTTATAAATTTTTTGTGCAATTTACCAGGAGTGAACAAGTACTACGTGGGCCATGGCCCGGGCTATAGCCCAGGCTGCCCGGGGCCAGAACCGCCCGTGTGCATGGAAGTATACAATGTGTTTTTTGTCATCATGACGTGACAATACGACATTTATTCTTCTATTGTAAATTTGTTTATTCTATGCGGTCAATCATGCAAGTAGCTTCTGGTTTATCTCTTCCATATTCGGTTTTCAATGTATTTGGTAACTGGCTGAATGGGATTGATGTAAAATATATAACTTTATTTATGGTGGGAGCGCTTGCTATTATTTGGTCGCTATGAATATGTATAAATGACAAGATTTTTAATAGCATTTTGTCTTCTAATTTGCAGGTGATTTATCGGGCCACGGCTATTCTCCGCTAATGGACTACTCTACAACGAATGGAGTTTCGCAACTTGTTTATGGAGAGGTGTACACGATTGGAGGACACGGCGAGGGATATTTTTTCTCGACATGGGTTGCCGTGTGATTTATGGATCGATCCTGCATAGCTCGAGGCAATGTATTTTTTTAGTGCACTATGTAATGTTGGTCTTTTTACTTTGTTCTCTAGTCATGTGGATTGATCAGCTATATGCATCCTAACTATGCAGAGACCAAAAACGCCCATTTTAAAAAAAGGTCTAGGCTTAATATCCGATCGTCCCCATGAATTTTCCTCGTCATATGGCCTTATTCACATATCTGCTTATGTAATAGAGCCGACACTTCTGCTTTTTTGGTAGGGCTAGTTCTTAGACTTAACGGAACGGAAGAAGTGAGCGTGTTTCACACATATCCGCTTATATAATAGAGCAAGGGATAGTTGGAATCTCTAGGTCTCCAAGTTTCTTAGAAACCTTACCATTGAAGGAATAATTAGCAAGTAAACTAGAAATTTCTTCATTAGGGATCTTCCTTTTATTCGATACAATATCCTTCATATACTTTCAGTAAGGAGGCAATTTAATCGCATCAGTCAAAGGAATTTGCAATAATAAAGGTTTCATCCACTCACAAAACTTATTATAATGTTCATCCTCCTTTGACTTGTGTTTCTTATCAGGGAATGACATAGGTTTTTGGATCCAAGGCTCTCTTTCACTACCATGTTTCTTAGCAATAAAATCTTCTTTGGTGTATTTAGTATTCTTAGCGTGGTTTTCAGGTTCTTCTTCAACTTTTTCTTCATTAGGAACTTCATTTTCTTCATCACCACTTTCAGTTTCAGCATCAGAGATAGATATACTATTAGGATCTATAGCAGGTTCAGAGGGTTCTACAACAATTTTATGCTTCTTTTTACTTTTCTTACGAGTAGAACCACTATTTTCAGCTTGTTGAGAATCCTGCTCAATTCTTTTGGGATGCCCCTCAGGATATAGAGGATCCTGGGTAGCAGCTCCACTTCTAGTTCTAATTTCATAAGCATGCTTTTCTTTAGCCGCATTAACTAGCAAGTCGATTTGCACTTTAACGAGTTGATCTATTTGAGTTTGAACTATTTGAAAGTGTTTAACAATCATTTGAACATCATTAGAGGTTCTTTCCACAATATCTTTCAACTCAACAATAGCTCTAGTGTTTTCCATTAGATGATTTTGCACCCTTTTATTAAAGTTATCTTGCTTAACAATAAAGATATCGAATTCTTCTAAGCACTGATCAAGAGGTTTAGATTAAGGGATATCACCTTCATCAAAGTGTTGGAGAGAGTGTACCTCAATAGTGGGTGAGTAGGGAGTAGGCTTACATAATTCTTCTATAGGAGGTAAATTCTTGACATCTGCAGCTTTAATTCCCTTCTCCTTAAGACATTTCTTAGCTTCCTTCATCACTTCATCATTTAATTCAATAACTCCCCTCTTCTTTGATGTTGGAATAGGCACCGAAATAGAAGGTTCAGGTATAATTACTTCAAGTATAGCTTGTTTAGGAGGAGTCCAATCTTCATAATTCTTACTTATTTTAGCCATTAATTCCTCAGCTTCCTTAGGAGTCCTATTCCTGAAAACACAATCAGCACAACTATCTAGGTATGTCCTAGATTCCTCGATTAGTCCATTATAAAATATATCAAGAAGCTCATTCTTAGGTAATGGACTTCCAGCTTGTGCATGAATCAAAGCACAAAACCTTGCCCAAGATTCAGGCAATACCTCTTTTTCTCCCCGTTTAAAATCAAAAAGTTCCTGCAAAATAGCATGTCTGGCACTAGGAGGAAAATATTTCTGCAGGAAAGTACTAATCAAGCAATCAGGGCTATCAATAGATCCAGGAGGTAAATTACTAAACCAAGTTTTAGCTTCTCCTTTCAGTGAAAAGGGGAAATCTTAGCAACAAAGTAAATACGCATCTTAATATCATCAGAAAACAAGCCACTCATGGTAGAAAGTTCATTCATATGTGCTACCGCACTTTCATTCTTAGTCCCACAAAAAGGTTGTTTCTCGACAATAGCTATGTAAGATAGATCGAGAGAGAAATCATAATCTTCATATATAATTTTTATGGGAAAAGCAGCAAACTTTGCAATAGGAGACAATTTGGGTCTAATAGTACGCCTCTCAAGGAGACTCTTAGCAGCGCTCCTATCATGGGTGTTTTTTACATTCTTTAATAAATTCATCGGTCATCTCAACATAACCATCTTCAATATCATAACTTTCACTAGACTCAGGGGAACTAACAGGTGTGGTAGTGTCTTCATTAGGAGTTTTGGTATTTCCAGCTATAGTTCTAGCAATCGTAGCATCTAGGAAAGGACCTAATGAACCACTCTTATCAAGCATAGTAGAAGCAGCATCATAAGCATCAGAAGTTTCAGATTCAGCTGTAGTAGCATTGTGTGTAGCATGTGTATGTGGTGGTGTAACGAGCTTACTCATAACAGATGGTGAATCAAGAGCAATAGAGGTGTTCAGAACCGTACCTCTTCTTGTAGTGGATGGTAAAATAGGAACCTTGCCATCACGAGACTTATCCATGATGGATGGATAGCAGCGAACAATAGAGAATCCAAGTGAACTTGATAAATAAAGCTATGCTCCCCGGCAACGGCGCCAGAAAATAGTCTTGATGACCCACAACTATAGGGGGTGTATCGCAGTATTTTCGAGGGAAGTGAAACCCAATTTATTGATTCGACACAAGGGGAGCTAAAGAATATTTATAAGCCTTAACAACTGAGTTGTCAATTCAGCTGCACCTGAAAACAATCTTGCACATAGCAGTTTATCAGTAGCAACAGTTTTGTAGTAGGAATAATAAAGTAACAGCATAGTAAAGTAAAGATAGCAGTAACAATAGCAGTAAACAGTAGGATTCGAGTGCCGTAGGCATAGGTATGGACGGGCGTTCCATGAACAAGACAATTCACATAGCAATCAGAACATAGGGCAATTGCAGATAAATAAGATAAAGCATCCAAGTACTAGATAATCCTAGGCATGTGTTCCACATATAGTCATACGTGCTCGCAATGAGAACTTGCACAACATCTTTTGTCCTGCCAACCCGTTTGCAGCGGGGCCTCAAGGGAACTACTGGCAATTAAGGTGCTCCTTTTAATAGAGAACCGGAGCAAAGCATTAACACTCCGTGAACACATGTGATCCTCACATCAAAGCCATTCCCTCCGGTTATCCTGATTTTTGTCACTTCGGGGCCATTGGTTCCGGACAACAACGTGTGTATACAACTTGCAGATAAGACCATAAACAATACTATCATAATGAATCAATAACATGTTCAGATCTGAAATCATGGCACTCGGGCCCTAGTGACAAGCATTAAGCATAACAAGTTGCAACAAAGTCATAAAGCACTAATAAAAGATACTAGGGACCATGCCCTAACAATCCGATGCCATTACATGAACGATCTCATCCAATCCCTACCATCCCCATAGCCTATAGCGGGGGATTACTCACTCATAGATGGGGGAAACATGGATGGTCAATGGATAAGCGATGGTGATGATGATGGCGATGATCTCCTCCAATTCCCCGTCCCGGCAGGGTGCCAGAACGGAGTTTCTGGTGCTGTTTCGTGGAATCTGGTGGTGGCGGCAGAGCGGAACTCCTTCTGGAAAAACGTCAAACCCCCCGGAGTTTTTAGGTCAGAAGGCTTCTTATAGGCAAAGAGGGAGACCGAGGGGGCTCCTGGGGGGCCCACACCACCCTGGCGCGGCCTGGCCTGGCCCGCGACACCAGGTGGTGTGGCCACCCCTAGCTCTTCTCTGTCTCGTATTCTAGCTCCTGGAGTCTTCGGGTGAAATAGGATTTTCTGCATATTTTCCGGGATTTTTCCTGATAGTTGATTTTCTGCACAAAAAGTAGACACCAAGGCAATTCTGCTAAAAATAGCGTTAGTCCACGTTAGTTGTATCCAAATCACACAAGTTTAGAGGAGAAACAATAGCAAAAGTGTTCGGGAAAGTAGATACGTTTTGGACGTATCAACCTCCCCCCAAGCTTAGGCTTTTGGCCTATGTGGGGATCAATCCCAAGCTGGCTAAGAATGAGCGCCTCCATAATATGACGAAGAAGTGCCTTCATCCTGATACGAACTCGAGGACGCCCGGCATAGTGCGCAGAGTAGTCGTAAGAGGGCGCATCCCCCTGGTTCTGCCCGTGGAAACCAAGCAAACGGAGTTGCTCATCCACCTCCTCTTTGGAGCGCGACCATGGCATCTTGCAAATACTGAATAGAGTGGACTGTGGCAAGGGAATTTCCCTCTCTTCTCCATCAGTAAACAACATCTTGTAAACTAAACTCTCTGTACTAGAGTCAGTAGTAACAAAGTGATGTGTTTTCATAGCAGCGAGATCAAGCCTTTGTGGAGTCAGCACAGTATCATTAGGATCAATGGAAAGTTCTAAAGCAACAACCATGCGTGCAGTGATGATGCCCCCATAAATAGGTCCTCTAGCGGCTAGACGGCGAGCAATGAGAGAGCCAAGATTATACTTGGTTGTATTATTAAGCGCAACAGCAAGAAAGGCTAAATGATAATTAGAAATATTACTAGTGTTCTCCCTACCAAGAATGTTAGTGCCAAGATAATAAGCAAATTATCTAAGAGCTGGGAGTTGAATGTTCCTTATCTTCCCGCACTGAGCTGTGCGGTCATCATCATTTATCACACTTTGGTAGAGCTCCAGCAAATCAGCAGGTCGATCTTGGATCTTCTTCACTGTCCAAGTCATGCCTATACCTATAATGCTGCAAAATCTTTCCAATGGCATGGTAATAGGCATATTATAAATTTTGAACGAAACAATTGACCGATAAGGGTGTTAGTGAAAGTGAAACTTTCAACAAAAGTTTTGGTGAGCACGACATATTGCTCACTCTCATCCTGCATCTAAATGGTTAGACCAACCCTCTGAACAAGATGTAGGAAATTATCAAGGATCCGTGCAGCTTGTAAAAAGGCAAAACAAGGGAAGGTAGATGAGTGAGCATCTCCCTCATCCACTATTGCCAAAGTGCGGCGCAATAAGATCTTCATTATATGATGGCCTAAATTGAGAAGCTGATCTCGAAGGCCTTGCCCTCCTAGGTGTGTCTCTCTCAAATACTTCTCCAAAAGTATGGTTGTCCATCTCTCCTTATTCTGAAATTTTAGGCAACCATCACACATAATAATTTCAAAGTGATTACATAATGAAAGGAACTACTTATAGGGACTTGCATAAGGGCTAAACATACATCAAAACAATATCTCTAAGCATAGAACAAGCATGCAAGCTTATATAACTTGCCACCTACAGTAGCAAAATACTCGAGATATAATCTACCAATCACAAATCTACTTGGACAAGCGGAGGAGTCGCATACCGGAGAACAAATGCTCCAAATCTCAGCAGCAAAGATGGGCTAAGCAAGGAGATCGAAAATCGCAAGCAAGAATAGAAAGAACACGAGTTTGAGCAATGCAATGATATTTTTCTCGGGAGAGAGAGAGAAGTGGCAGGTGGGAGAATAAGTGGAGGGCCAGGGTGGCCCACACCATGGCCAGGCGCGCCCCTGGTGTGGTCGCGTCACCAGGTGGGGTGCCTGACTGGTGGGCCCCCCTGGGTGACTCCAGGTAGTTCTCTGCCCCACTTTTGGTGCAAAAATTTAATATGAATTTTCTGGAATTTTTCGAGAAACTTTATTTTTGAGCAATTTTCAGGTATTGATGGATGATTTTCTAGCAGAAAAATGATTTTGGAATGATGCAATAACAAAATAAAACTAAAACTTTGGAAGTTCTAAGACACTCTAATATGCAAGCAACTAGCAATAGAAAAGTAAACTAAGTGAAAACAAAAATTAAAATGGATAAAATAAAAGTGAGCAAGGATAATCGTGGTGAAAACATTGTTTTGTACATTAAAATCGCTTTGTTAACAAGGTTGATCAGGTCATGTTACCAAAACAATTTTATATGAAACAAAACTTTGTATTCCACTAAATGATTATGTTACCTCAACCTTGATAGCAATAGTCCCAATCATAATAATTTCATAGTTTTCTCGTGGTATGGGACAATATATTTCTCCAACTTGAAAGCCCTCTATATTTTCAATGGAATTTAGGCCATAAGTCTTATCAATCATCTTGGGGAAATAGATAGTATGCTCCTTGTCATTACAAATAAAATTTACCTTTCCTTGATTACAATTAATGACAGCACCTGCAGTATTAAGAAAAGGCCTCGCGGGAATAATAGACATATTATCATCTTCAGGCATTTCAAGCACAACAAAGTCAGTTAATATCAAGCAATTATGAGCCACTTGAACAAGAACATCCTCACATATAGCAACAGGAACAGTAGTAGATTTATCAGCCATTTGCAAAGATATATCAGTTGGTATTAATTTCTCCAATTGAAGTCTCTTGTAGAGAGAAAAAGTCATAACACTAACACCTGCTCCCAAATCACATAAAGCAGTTCTAACATAATTATTTTTAATAGAACATGGAATAGTTGGAATCCCTGGGTCTCTAAGTTCCTTTGGAACCTTACCATTAAAGGAATAATTAGCAAGCAAAGTAGAAATTTCCTCATTAGGGATCTTCCTTTTATTAGAGACAATATCCTTCATATACTTTGAATAAGGAGGTAATTTAATAGCGTCAGTAAAAGGAATTTGAAAAAATAAAGGTTCCATCCACTCACAAAACTTATTATAGTGTTCTTCTTCCTTTGACTTGTGTTTCTTATTAAACCCATTGCCAGACACTGTTTAGATAATTGTTTAGATAAAGTAAACCCAATCAATCTTTAGATAATTGTTTCACATTGCCAGACACTGTTTAACACTCTTCTAGAGAAACCAAACACTTACGCAAGGAAACCGATTTGCAAAGATATCATGATTTGCATTTGTCAATATATAAAACACCTAGATCTCCCTAATAACACATACGGTTCAAGGTATGAGCAGCTTGCACATGAAAATCTAGCTTGAATGGGGCATTAAGCCAGACATCACTACGTCACTTAAAACATAATCCATGATAGCATGCAATATTTATAGTGTAGTTAATAATTCGGTGTTGAAATAAATTGTCTAGGCCTTTCTATCAGTTCCGACTTTTGGTTGCGTTGGCTAGTGCATGCAATTCAATATGGTATCAGAGCCAAGAGGTCTCAAGTTCAAGACCCTGCTCAAGCAGTATTAAAAAAAGGATTCTGCGGCCTGCACCGAACCCACGCTAAGGACTAAAATAGCCTCAATGTAATCAGGGAACATCATTATATGGTGCTCATGATCTTCCCTACAAAGAAACAGATGTGTTTTGAGCATGGATTCAATCAATGTTACCTTTATCTTGCAGGCATTGCAGAAAAGAATGAGAAAACTAAAAAGTTTGTCAAATATTCAATACCTCAGAAAAGAACATTAGTTAAACCATGATTAGCAGATGAACCAGCATACAACAATATTATAAGCAAATTTAGTGTAGGAAGAGAGGAGCGTCGCACGGGAGCTGAGGGACATTCATTCCGGTTCATAAGGGAGTATTCGTCTCGGTTTGTAACACAAACCGGGACTAAAGGTATTGCATCTGACACGTGGCCTGTCACAAATATGCCGCCCCAGCCAGCCCTTCCTTCCTCTGTTTTTTTCTTGGTGTGGAAGTGTGAGATGTGTGTGCTAGTTTATTTTTTTATGCACATGAGGTGTTCCATGAAATGCATTAGAGAATGTTGTAGCTTGATTTCACATAAAACAAAAATGATATGAGGTGCTCGATCCATATTTAAGCTTTCTCCTCTTTCTTTTCCTCCTCGGTCGAGGTGAGCAACCTTATCATTTCATCTATCATTGGTATAATACATTTGTCGATGTAAAGTGGTCATTTCACTATTCATGATGTCTGGTACCTTCGATCTGGATTCATAGATGTAGTATACTAGCTTTTTTCCTAGAAGACCTAGGTTTAATCGAACCTCAAAAAGCAATGCTAAAAGAAAATAAAAAGGACACGTCTACAAGACTTGGTTTGTTTGTTTTACCTTAGTTTATCGGACCAATCTAGTTTACTTTATAATGGGTTTAAATCAATGGATGGATATCGTCTAGGGTTGAAGATCCACCTGCAGCTGCACATCAAATAGGATAAAAGATAATAATAAGCATAGTCTATATTATTAAAAAAAACTCACGTCGTTCATCACATCCCAAATTTTCCGTCTATCCTTTTATGACGATTTTGCACTTCTAAACGGTGACCAATTACCTACCATACCACGTCTAGGTGGAAATAACGGTTCGATAGAAAAAATCGTTCTGGCGGCCACAACAAAGGAAGCGGTGGGAGCTCGCCCTCAACCCTATCCCCTCCCAGTACGGGGCGCAGAGAGGCTGGAGCGGCGGGCGGCATCTGTCTCCGGTAGATGGAGCGGGGGAATGGAGCCGGGCGGAAGTGTGGGAAGGCAGGCGAGCCTCTTTCGGGCAGTGAAGCATGGCAGGGCTGTAGCGGCGCTGGCCAGCGAGAGAGATAGGAGGGAGGGAGGCGAGGAATTGATTGAATTTTTTCATCCTCTTCTCATACTGTTGGGTTTCATGTAGCACAATGGTTACGCTGGACCGTGAAAGGATTTGGCATCGATACTCTCATGTGGCATATTTAGGGTCTAGATTCCTAGATTTATTCATAGAGCGAGCAGCGTGCATTTTTCCTCAAAGCAATTATTTTTTTTTTAGATTTGGAGGTCAGTTTTTTTTTAAGATTTAGAGGTCAGCTGTTGCCATTCAACTTTCTAAATTCTAGATTTGTTTTGTGTAAATTTAAGATAGCTACCATCAAATAAATTTTAAGAGAGCCAAATTATCATTAGTGTTAGCCTTAGTCTATGAGACCAGTCGCACAGCTGCCGATCTTTTGACGATTTTGCCCTTGGATTTTCGCAGATATTACCCACCATGTCAACGTAAAGAAAAAAATCCCTCATCTTCTCCTCAACCGGGCATCTCCCTGCGCCGCCGTCGCCCGCTTCCTCACGAGCGCACCGTCCCGTGCTCGCGGACGGGGCGCACACCATGGCGGTGACGTGCTCGACTGAAGGGGATCGGTGGATGCTGCTGAAGACACGCAAAGAAGGGAGCCGCGCGGGCTCGACTGGAGGGGATCGTGGCCCGGCAAGGAGGATGGACGGCGAGCTCTGTACTTGGAGGATCGAGCGCAGGTAGAGGATGTCGCCTAGAAGAGGAGGGAGAGCTACAGAGGGAGAGGGGGCGGTGATGGAGGAGTTCCTCGCGGGCGGCGAAGGGCGAGGCGGCGGGCTTGGTGGGGTTGCCGGGAAGCAGAGGACGGGAGGGCCGGAGCAGCAGGCGCGATTGGGGCTGGTGGGCAGGCGGCGGCGCTCAAGCCTGGCGACGGGCGGACATGCGGATGCGGCGACGAGGAGGAGATGGCGACTTCGGGTTGGGAAAGGAGGAAGATGTGGGGTTTCTTTGTGCGGGGAACAGAAGATGGAGGCGGACGAGCTCGCATCAATGGGAGAGCTGAACGAGCAGCGCAGCTAGCGAGCTTGGGGTTCCAACCAGAGGAGCTAGGACTCACGGGGAGGTGACCGCGATGTGATGATGCAACGGGAGAAGGGAGGGGTCGACCGCTCATGGGTGCCTGACTGCCTGCCTTCCCATGGACACGCATTCAGACGACAGGGGAGATGCTTCATGGCACGCTGCAAAGGCCAGGAGACCAGGACCTCTTTTCCCTTGCCCAGATAAATATCTACGAGACAAGTTCAGTAAATCCAATGAGAAGTTGAGCAGGGAGGTTACAGAAGATTGAAACCAATGAAATGGTTAGTCTATAATCTGCCTGCAATGTTGCTGAAATATTTTTGCGTAGATCTAATTGTTGAACGATTTTGCCCTCTCACTAACCTAGGAATTAGCCCCAATACCGCCCTGAGGGCTCGTTCGTTTAATCCCTTAGACGCATGGATTGGACTGGATTAAGGCCTGTCCAAGGTTATCCAGCCCGGCGAGAATTTTTCCAGCCTAGCACTTTTGTTGTCTTCAACCGAGTTGGTCTGGAATTTTTTTTTATCTCCGCTCGACCCATGGAACAATTTCCAGGACATGAGACAGAGCGATCGATTGTTAGTTTCAGTCAATCCTTGCAACCATTGGGCATAACCGAACGTGTCTTTGAGATGCTAGAGATCCAATCCATGGGTGAAATTAACCAAGTTTGGATTGGGTGAAGCACCCAAATCCACCAAATCCACACCTGAATCAATTCCAGACAGGGATTCAACCCCAAGCAACCAAACGAGGCCTAAGACCTCGTTCGTTTAATCCCGTAAAAGTCATGGATTGACCTGGTTTGGCCTGGATTGCAGCTGTTCCTGATTTTCCAGCCCAGTAATGTATTTTTTTCCAGCCCAAGAAACATGTGGTGTTCGTTTACTCCAAGACAGTAATATTTACCCAGGCCATCCCGTCCGTGACAGCTGAGTTGACCTGGAAAAATATTATCGTCACTCTACGTATGGAATAAATCCAGGACAAGAGAGAGGTCGCGAGCGAACGTCACGAGGCGGCGCACTCGTGGGTTGTGACATAGCAATGGATTAACCGAACAATTGAAATTTAGAAGAGATTATGGGAAAGGAATTAATTGGGGTTAGCATTGATTCGGTGTAAGACAGGATCCACCAAATCCTAACCTGGATCTTTTCCACGTCTGGATTCCTTCCCAGCAAAACGAACAGGGCCTAAAGTGGAAAAAATGGTTCGTGTTTTTTTAATGGCCACCCATTGTCTAGCACCTCTATCCTCGCGAGAGGGAGGGGAGGAGGAGGGGTGTGGAGGACGAGGGTACGCCGACAGATGGAAGGAGCGAGCAATTCATGAAGACGCGGAGGACCGGAAAACACATGGCGGCCGGTGGACTATGGGTCGGGACCAAGCGCAAAGACTCTGCTGCTTTCCCCTCCCCTCCGCCTTCACCGACAACATCAGGTACTGCCCGTTTGCAAGATTCTGGTACCACTCGTTCCAACTTTGAGCTGGACAACAATTTGGTCCCTGGTACATCTTCAGAATCAACAAAGAGGAAATTGGTCCCTCTACTTCACAATCAACAAAGACAAAATTAGATGGAGAACATATTTTCTAGGCTTCTAGCTAAATCCCATGGGCCTTCAGAACTTCATGCTTGGTGTCGGCTCTCATCTTTGATAGTTGACGAATTGTAGAGTGCTTCGGTATTTGGAGTAGATATTTTCGTTGCTTACTCATTTCAGTATGAGTTGTTGAATCGTTACAGTTCATCCTTTGTGAGATAAGGTTATGGGATGATCTCAAATTTATATTCTAATGAATGTTTAGCAGTGTTCTGAAAAGTGTTGTTCCAAGTTAAAGCCTTGTTCTGTAGTTGCAGACAGACACATTCCTGTAGTCATGTTCTTTTATATGAGTGCTCAGTTTTCTGATGGACATTTTTTTCTCCTTCTGTCAAGGTAACCCCCGGAAGTAAAAATTTCAGCCTTGGACGAGTTTCTCTTGTTGCAATGGAGGCTAAATTTTCAAGGTTTCTGAATCTTGTTGGAGTCGGCTTTAAAGTAAGAACAAAGCATCACTACAGGAAAGATTTCAGACGCTGACGGCCAGCTGCCGTCGGCACAGCGCCAAACTGCCGTCGGCATAGCCCCCTCGGCGTAGCTCCTTGACGGCACATTCCTTTGGCCGTCGGCACAGACACAGCGCCTTGGCATAGCAATCGCAGCGGGCCCCACGATATCAGGCCACGGCCGTTACGAAACAGCCCAGCCTGGAGCTACGCTGACGGCCAGGCCGTCGGCACAGGAATGGAGCTATCCCGACAGCCTGGCCATCGGCATAGCCTAAATTATTTAAATTATTTTTTAATTTTTTTAATCTTTGAATTGTTTGACTCGTTAATCTCTCGTTTTAATCATTTTTAACACTATTTAAACTTAATAATTGATTACATCGCAGTTTTAGTCAAACTTTCCGGTCAGTCACCCATCCTAACACTACTCTAGCACGCTTAATCAATTATTGTGTCAAAAAAAAAACTTCCTCGTTCCTTCAAAATCTCTTTCCGCAAAGCAATTTACACATTGTTGTCAATACTATGATATCAATCCTATTAACTCTTATATCATCATGTCACATGGTTGTATTTTTTGAAATTAAAAGCAATTATTTAAGTAAACAACAATAAATAAGTAAAAATATTATTGAAATCAAATAAAAATATAATGATTTTTTTATTTAATATGGAATAATTAATATCTTTAAATCTGTAAATCGGAATTCGGCAAATAATATGTCTAAATTGATTAAAAAATGAGAGGAATCCAAATATGATGTCAATATCAACTTATCACAAACTATGCCATGATTCTTATCATAATTTCATTTGCCTGTTTAAAACGGCACGCATAAAGATTCTTAGCTCGGACATGAGACTCGCTAAAGTTGAAGTGGATCTCTGATAAAACAACATATTGTGAACCTAAAAATGATTTTTGTAAAAATTAATGAGAATCCGATTATGTACCTGTAGTTCATATCTGACCCACCTCCTACCGATTCGGTAGGAATTTGTCTTTTTCACTAGGGATAGACGGAAAGGTTTGAGATCCCCCTGTTATGACATTATCCATGTAACGTGGTCTAGTATTTTAAAAATATGTGATGGTAGCATTTTAAATTAGCCATTTGGTGGTTGTTTAACTTCCTCCTGAAACATTGTTCGCCATCCCATGATGCACATATATACATAATATAGACACATCATCACAAACTATGTCTTCATTCTGCCGATAACATTGGTCTTCGATCCGAAAGCCAAGAAACCTCGAACGTGATAGGTCATTTTGTGAAGGGTTTTTTGGGACATAATCGATATACCAAGTTTGATATTTTTCCTTCTAACTATGTCACATAATATGACACTATGCGAAGGTTTCGCACTTTATGGATCGTTTTTGAATCTGTAATGCCTGTTTTCAACTATCGTTGAACTTTGTCGAAGGACGGGCATGAAGATTCTTAGCTCGGGACTGAGACTCGCTAAACTTGAAGTGGATCTCTGATAAAACAACATATTGTAAACCTAAAAATGATTTTTGTAAAAATTAATGAGAATCCGATTATGTACCTGTAGTTCATATCTGACCCACTTCCTACCGATTCGGTAGGAATTTATATTTTTCACCAGGGATAGACGGAAAGGTTTGAGATCCACTTGTTATGACATTATCTATGTAAGGTGGTCTAGTATTTTAAAAAAATGTGATGGTAGCATTTTAAATTAGCCATTTGGTGGTTGCTTCACAAAACCGTCCATTTTTTGCACTTGGAAAATGGAAAACAGCTTGGTGCGACAAAAAGGAAAAGTTCCTTCTGAAACATTGTTCGCCATCCCATGATGCACATATGTGCACAATATGGACACATTATCACAAACTATGTCTTCATTCTGGCGATAACATTGGTCATTCGATCCGAAAGCCAAGAAACTTCGAACGAGATAAGTCATTTTGTGAAGGTTTTTTCGAGACATAATCAATATACCAAGTTTGATATTTTTCCTTCTAACTATGTCACATAATATGACACCATGCGAAGGTTTCGCATTGTTTGGATCGGTTTTGAATTTGTAATGCTCGTTTTAAACTATCGTTAAACTTTGTCGAAGGACGGGCATGAAGATTCTTAGCTCGGGGCTGAGACTCGCTAAACTTAAAGTGGATCTCTGATGAAACAACATATTGTGGACCTAAAAATGATTTTTGTAAAAAATCATGAGCATCCGATCATGTACATGTAGTTCATATCTAACCCATTTCCTCCCGATTCGGTAGAAATTTGTCTTTTTCACCAGGGATAGACGAAAAGATTTGAGATCACTGTCTTATGACATTATCCATATAAGATGGTCTAGTATTTTTGAAAAATATGATGCTAGCATTTTGAATTAGCCATTTGGTGGTTGCTTCACAAAACCGTCCGTTTTTTGCAGTCGGAAAATGGAAAACAACTTTTTGGTGTGATGAAAAGGAAAACTTTCTCCTGAAACATTGTTCGCCATCTCATGATACACATGTATGCACAATATGGACACATTATCACAAACTATGCTTTCATTCTAGCCATAACATTGGTCATTCGACCCGAAAGCCAAAAAACTTCGAACGAGATAGGTCATTTTGTGAAGGATTTTTTGAGACATAATCAATATATCAAGTTTGATATTTTTCCTTCTAACTATGTCACATAATATGACACCACGCGAAGGGGTTTGGATCGTTTTTGAATTTCTAATGCCCATTTTAAACTATATATAATATTTTATGTTTCACTTACTTTTTGTTTTCAAATATAAAATATTTTAGTGTAGATAGATAGATCTTATTTTTCTGCAAATTTTGATATATTATTTGTATTTTTCTGAATTAGAATGATATAGTTATGATTTTTCAAAAATTAATGAGGTAAAAGGAAAAATAGCAATGGCTAAAATTAAATGGAAAAAAATATGAGACCTATGCCGACGGCCTAGCCATCGGCACAGACCAAACAATTTTTTCCATAGAGCTGTGCCGACGACTAGGCCGTCGGCACAGCCTGAATACCTAACGCCGTTTTCGTCGTCGTGTCTGAACTAGGGCTACGCCGAGGGTTGTATCTAGGCCGAGGGCCACCGTCGGCACAACCTACTCTACTACGCCGAGGGCTACCCTCGGCACCGCCATCTATGCCGACGGCCATTCCTATGCCGACGGCCGGGCTGGTCGGCTGGCCGGGGGAGGCAGGTACGCCGACAGTCCCGACATTTGGCCGTCGGCGTAGCCGACCGGCCGTCGGCACCCCAGTTCTTTCCTGTAGTGCATGAAGGCGTGAGATGTTTTAGAAAATAGGTTACGTGCAGTTCATCGCCCCACCTGCCTATACGCGTCCTTTGCTTCAAACCCATAATATGCTACACTGACATCCACAAGCATATGGTACACAATTTTGCCGAAGACGTTCATAGTAGTAACTCTAGAAGTGTGGGAAGGACATATAAAGGTGAAGCCGGGGAAGAACACAAAGAACTAACAGATGGATGAACCTCCGCATTTCACTTCAAGCATGTCAAGAAGCCACAACACACTTTGTGATGCATTAGATTTCATTTGGTTTTCTCGTGCTAAAATGCTGAACTTCGTAATATTCTCAGTATCATAAGATGAGCCTTGTATTGTATTTTGTTCGGATTTTTTCTTTTCAAGGTGACATGTGACTGTCACTGGTGGAAAAATGGCCTCTAGTCCCGGTTCATAAGGGCCATTAGTCCCGGTTCCTGAACCGGGACCAATCACTCAGGACTAGTGCTGGTCCCGGTTCACGCACGAACCGGGACCGATGGTCTTCACGTGGGTGGGCGCGCGACGAGGGGGAGGCGGTGGATCATTGGTCCTGGTTCGTGGAACAAACCGGGTTCAATGGGTCTCCACGTGGCAACGCCACAGATGGGCGGGGGTGGATCATTGGTCCCGGTTCTTGGCACGAACCGGGATCGTTGGTCTCTGTGCCGCGGCAGGGTTATGTGCCGCGACAGGATTTTCGGGCTATTTTTCTGCCACGGCATGATTTTTTTAATCAATTTAATGGTACTACATATATACAGCAATAATGAAACCACGATATATATATTACACATCATGCATGATCACAAATATATACACTGTCTCATCCGTCTTCTTGGTCCAAACATAATATAATTACAAACGATAATGTCACACGGATTTGATCTAATTTACATCTTCGTTTTTACACTTCACCCTTCCAAATGAAGCGAGTAATAGTATTCTCCTTTCGGATCTATGACTTGTTCTAACAAGAATCTGGCAATTTCCTCTTGAATTGCTTGCACACGTTCTTGTGATAGAAGACCGTCCCGCATCCGTTCGATCTAATATAAAGAAGGGGATCAATATATATGAATGAAACTATACACAATTGGTGGTAATAAAATAAAGTTGTGATTATTGTTTATTGTACTTCAATTTTTTTTATGTTCCGGTCTGCGCCCTTCTCTTTGGTCGTCTGGCAAATAAACTCGCAGACATAGTATCCACATAAGTTATTCCCGGCTTCCTGCCTCAAGCACTTTACGAGAACGAAGTTCAATCAAAATAATAATCAAGCATGATAATGGTGGTATTGAAACTAGAATCAAAGAGATGCGTGGATCTAGCAAGTAGTACTTACAGTCAATGGTTGAAATATAAGCTCTGACTTCCAACACCCCTAGTTTTGGCGATGAACCGTTTCCAAGCCTTCTGGAGGCATTCCTGCATGTCCGCCCACTTTTCTAATGGTGTGCGTTTCGAGTCCAGGACTTTTACTACTCTGTTGTCAACAGCAATGATTAACAGAATATAGTGGAAGCTGGACACACTAACAAAATATAACACGACTCAATTATACGCTTAACATCGAGTAAGCGAAAATAGAATGTGTACAAGACAGTAACATTCACCCAGCGTTGTAAGGAAATAGTATTTCCCTTCTGTTGCTGAAATGCTTCAACGCTTGGAACAAGTTATCCTCTGTCTCTTTGGGTTTTGTTTTTAGAGTAACTTCATGAACGAAATTACAATCAACAAACCCAAGGTCATAGATTGTCCTTTCTTGCATTCTTGAATCTTCATTCTGCATATATAATTAGTATAGTGATTAGTAAGATTATACAAGCAACGAATGAGCTGAGCTAGAAAGACTTAGTTACAGAAATTAATAATACTTACAAACAATGGGCACTGACGATAGTTTTGTCGAGGGCGTCTTGTTGGTAATACTGAAATAATTCTGGAAATTCGATCAGTAGGAAGCCATCTCCATGGCCGTAATGGTGGTGTTTATATGCAGCATAGATCTAGTTTTTGGAATCAGCACAGGCTTGGATGTACCAGTTATGCAATGTTCGTATTTTTGTTGGTAGATCTTTGACTAACTCCGGTTTGACGAGAGGAGCCCCGTACTGGTACACGTATGCTGTTTCTTGGTACCCCTCGAACTCATCCATACGGCTCATGTACTCAGTAATAGACAGTCCATATAACTGAGCCTTTTCTCCGTATAGTCGAACAAACTCCGGATCAATGTTCGGATCATGCCGCTCCTAGGCTCTCCACTCATTGGTATCGTACACTTTGAGCGGTTCGATCGATTGATTTTTCTGTTGTCCGAGCTAGGCAACTTCTTTCCCGACTCTTCGTTCTTTTGCCTCAGCTGACTTGGTAATAGAGCGATTATAGTCTGATGTGAGCGCTATGGGTTGGTGAAGCTGAATCTTAAGCGTGGCTGCTTTGGCTTTATCTTCTGCGGTGACTGGGAAATATGCCTCTATCGGCTTTTTCTTGTTAGCCATGTCAATCTTCCACTTTTCATAATGGGCAGCTGCGGCCGCATCAGTTTTCTCATATGTCTTCTCGCAAGGTAGCTTCTTCATATTCTAATGAGGTACTTTTGGGAGGGGAGATAGCTTACATTTCGGCGATCGGAACGTGCTCTTACTGCTGATGGTGGTACTGCCCCCCTTAGTATACTTCCGCTTTTGTCTCTAGGGCTCAGGGGACGGAGACGGCTGACGTGGCGGCGGAGACGGCTGAGGCGGCGATGGAGACTATTGTGTTGAGTGGTGAGGCGGTGAAGGCGACGGTTGCGCTGGAGAATGGTGATGTGGCGGCGAAGGTGGATTGCTGCTCTGAGGAGCGGGTGGCCTTGGCGGCACATAATTTGGAAGCATGATGCGCTCCTTTGGCCATAGAATAGTCCCCCCTTTGGCTTCTCCTAGTTGAGTCAGCTCCATATCTTCCCCTGCAGGGTGGTCTAGCTTTAGCTCCTCAAAATCTTCCTTCACCTCATCCACCGTGACGACAGCGTACCCTTTTGGAACCGGTCTGCAATGCCAAGTTGGGTTAGGCGCAATTGGTACCGCCATGCCGACCACCGCCGTCACCCTTAAGTTCATAACCTGCACCTTTAGCTCACAAGCTATGGTCTCCGTGATATCATCCACTGGGTAGCGTTTAGGAGGAGATGTCGTCGGTGCATCATCATCAACATCATGGAGCTGCGTGGAAGCGACACTGCTTTTCTTATTCGATAGGGAGCCGGTTCCCTCGAATGCAACTTCTACCACGTGCCGTTGAGATTGGCCGCTAGTACCTTGCTGGCTAAGTCTGTCGAGTTGATCCTGGTGCCGCTTTAATGCTTCTTCTACATTACGCAGCCGGTCTAGAGTGGTCGCTTTCTCAGCTGCCTCCCTTTCCTTTCTCCTCTGTTGGCTTTTATCGAGATATCTCTTCATTTCCGGGGGGAAGGCAATCTTCCACGGCTTGGAGCCTGGTGTGCCTCGTGCTCATCCGTCGTGTTCAGGATTTTTAAGGGCGCGTGTGAGCTCGTCGTTCTATCGGGAACAAACTGTCCCGCTGCAACATCATCTACTGCATTTCTAATATCGTCGATGGGCAGTAGGGGATCATATTTGTGTTTCTGATTATATATTGCCCTCCCTTCTTTGTCCAACGTGCCCCCATGGCCGTAAAACCAGTTTTTCACCCGTGGTGTCCATGTTGCGGGCTCTGGTCTGATCCCGGCAGCTATGTAATTGGCCTCAAGTGCATCCCACTTAGGCATGCAACCGGCGTAGCCAGTAGTCCCCATGTTATGATGGTACAGTTTCTTAGCAGCGTTCTCCGTATTTATTCTAGACCTTTCCTTAGCTTTCTCTGATGTCTTGTACTTCACAAAATCCTCCCACTGGTGTCTTAACTTAGCATAGCCGCCTTGAGTGAAATCCGGAGTCTTCTATACTTTGACAAAGTTATTGTACAGTTTCTTCTTCCAGTTCTTGAATGCATCGGCCATCTTGCTGAGAGCAAACTTCTTGACTCTTTGCACAAGCTCCATTCTTGCTCTCTCCTCCTCATCTGGATTCACATCTGGTATCGGCAGGAGGAAATTAGTCATGAGCTTGTCAAAAAGCTTATCTTTGGCGGCGTCACCGACATACGGGACTCCACCGCCGCTTGTCCGATTCCATTCTTGAACGGTGATCGGGATGTAGTCCCTCGCAAGAACTCCGCATTGCTTGACAAATTTTCTTGCGTCATCGACGGGAGCTCGCGGTTCGCCATCTACACCGACCATGTCGATCCTATACCTCACAGTGTCATCCAACTTTTTTGTTGGGCCTCGTTTCGTTCTTACAGAAAAAGTTCTCGATCCGGAGGGCTAAAACAAGAAAGAGTGTTAATATATGCATGTATATATATAGACATCAGCATTTTAATTACAAAAATACATATATACACCTCGCCGGTGTTTGCGAGATTTAAGGTTCCGCCGGAGCCGTCGCCTTCTTCCTCATTGGCTTCTCCCCTGTCCCAGGTTTCGGCTTCTACCTCACCGGAGCCGTCTCCTCGGTTGAGAGACTCATCTCCTCGGAGGATGTTTTCCTGATGTGTTGGATCCATAGTATCTACAAAAATGATGTTCTGGAATTACATATTAAGTTTATGACAAGAAAGGGGAAACAACAATCAACACATGGCATCGATGATGATATGACAAGTTAAACAGAGTTGAAATTTAACCCTAAGGCATGCTTGGCAATTTAAGTGGGATCCGAAGGGTCCAAACCCTAGTGCAGGAGAGACCCCGAAATCACCTACGAGGGGTTGATTTAATTCTCTTATTAAACTTGTAATTAAAGTTGTTGAACAATGCATGATTATGAGTCTATTGTGTAGATCTCATTTTTCTGAACATTTTGATATATTATACATATTTTTCTGACTTAGAAATAATTAGTTATTGAATTTATAAGATTAAACTCTTTTTTGAAATTATTTAAACAATTATTAAACTTTTACTGCGTCATTATGACGTCAGCTCGTGGTGGGTTTTTTTTCTCCATGGCTAAACTAGCCACAGAGACTGACGCGAGGGGCCCAAGCCACCTCAGATGCCACGCTGGCGGGGCTTGGTCAGCGCCCACGTCAGGCACACGCGACGCCACGTCGACGCCACAGTGGCGCCACGTAGGCTCGCCGGCGAACTGCCAGGCGGTGGTGGAAGACGGCGGAGAGAAGCGCGCGGGGTGACGCGACTAGGACGGTTCGAACCAGCGCGATGCGGGCTACCTAAAACGGGCGGCACCGCTACGGGAGGTGCGCCGGAGCAAGGTGTTTGACGGTGGCCGGCGGACGGTGGCGGCAGGTGCTCGTGGGGAGGATGATACAGTGAGGGAGGGAGACGTAGGAGTGGTGTTGGAGCACCAGTGGCTCACCAGGAGGCCAATAGAGGGTGCGGCGAGGCCGGAGGAGGCCGGGCGCTGCCGGAATTAGTGGAGAACGCGGCGGCCGGAGTCGGGGACGGTGGGGTCGATTGCAGCGAGGCGGAGCTTCCTTGCCTGCTCGCGACGGCGGACAGTGGCGCTCGGCGACAGGCGTCGATGACGTGACGCGGCCGATCTGGATTTGGGCAGCCTGCCGGCGTGATTTTGCTCCGTCGCAAATTTTCCTTAGCCGCGCGTCGATGTGCTCTATGAATTGGGGGAGTTGGGGAGCAGAAAGGGCCGGGGCTATTAACTGTACAGACCATTGCTCCCGGGTCGTCCCAATAACCGGGACCAAAGGACCAACGGTCCCGGTTGGTGGGACGAACTGGGACCAATGGTCTGACCTTTGGTCCCGATTCGTCCAACCAACCGGGACCAAAGGCCTGTTGATCAGCGCGCGCACCCAGGGATCATTGGTCCCGGTTGGTGGGATGAACCGGGATCGTTGAACCGTTTTTCACATTTTGGCAAACATTTTGGTCTTTCCGCCATTTTCAAATTTGTTTTCTTCTTTAATTAATAAGATGTTTCAATTTAAGATGATTATTTATTTAGAATTTCAAAAAACTTTTAACAGGAAAAGTGCATCAATTTAAATAACTAATCAAACACCATTTTCTGTTTTCAAATATTTTTATTTGAACTATACAATTTTACTATTTTCAATTAAAATTCATTAACAAATATTTATTACATAATTTGGAATTTCAAAAAACTTTTAATAGGAAGAGTGCTTCAATTTAAATAACTAATCAAACATCATTTTATGTTTTCAAATATTTTTATTTGAACTATACCATTTTACTATTGTCAATTAAAATTGCATTACAAAATATTTATTGCATAATTTGGAATTTCAAAAAACTTTCAACAGGAAAAGTGCTTCAATTTAAATAACTAATCAAAAACCATTTTCTGTTTTCAAATATTTTTATTTGAACTATACAATTTTACTATTTTCAATTAAAATTGCATTACAAAATATTTATTGCATAATTTGGAATTTCAAAAAACTTTCAACAGGAAAAGTGCTTCAATTTAAATAACTAATCAAGAACCATTTTCTGTTTTCAATTTTTTTTATTTGAACTATACAATTTTACTATTTTCAATTAAAATTGCATTAACAAATATTTATTACATAATTTGCAATTTCAAAAAACTTTTAACAGGAAAAGTGCTTCAATTTAAATAACTAATCAAAAACCATTTTGTGTTTTCAAATATTTTTATTTGAACTATACAATTTTGAACAGAAAAAGTGCTTCATGCACGCCGTTTTGAATATAGTTTGAAGCGGGCATAAGAAATTCAAAAATGATCCAAACAATGTGAAACCTTCACGTGGTGTTATATTATGTGTCACAGTTGCAAGGAAAAATATTGAACTTGAAAAATTGCAAACATCATAAAAAATCCTTCACAAAATGACCTATCATGTTCGAGGTTGCATGGCATTGAGGTCAAACCACCAATGTTATGGCTAGAATCAGGGCATAGTTTGTGATAATGTGCCCATATTGTGCAGACATGTGCATCTTGGGACGGCTTATGATGTTGTAGGAGGAAGTTTTCCTTTTTGACCCACAAAAAAGCCAATTTCCATTTTTGAGATGCCGAAATCGGGGTGTTCTGTGAAGCAACAACCAAATTAAAGTTTGGCATTGGTACCAACCCATTTTCAAAAATACTAGACCACCTTATATGGACAATTTCCCAACCGGTGTACCTAGAACCTTTCTGTCTATCCCTCATGAAAAAGACAAATTCCTGCCAAATCGGTAGGAGGTTGCCAAGATTTGAACTACAAGTACATGATATAATGCTTGTGAATTTTAAAAAAAATCATTTATAGGTTCACAACAGGATATTTCATCAGAGATCCACTTCAAGTTTAGCGAGGCTCAGCCCCGGGCTAAGAAGCTTCATGCCCGCCGTTTTGAATATAGTTTGAAACGAGCATAAGAAATTCAAAAATGATCCAAACAATGTGAAACCTTCGCGTGGTGTCATATTATGTGTCATAGTTGCAAGGAAAAATATTGAACTTGAAAAATTGCAAACATCATAAAAAATCCTTCACAAAATGACCTATCATGTTCGAGGTTTCATGGCATTTAGGTCAAACCACCAATGTTATGGCTAGAATCAGGGCATAGTTTATGATAATGTGCCCATATTGTGCACACATGTGCATCTTGGGATGGCTTATGATATTGTAGGAGGAAGTTTTCCTTTTTAACCCACGAAAAAGCCAATTTCCATTTTTGAGGTGCCGAAATCGGGTTGTTCTGTGAAGCGACCACCAAATTAAAGTTTGGCATTGGTACCAACCCATTTTTCAAAAATACTAGACCACCTTATATGGACAATTCCCCAACCAGTGTATCTAGAACCTTTCTGTCTATCCCTCATAAAAAGACAAATTCCTGCCGAATCGGTAGGAGGTTGCCAAGATTTGAACTACAAGTACATGATATAATGCTTGTGAATTTTCAAAAAAATCATTTATAGGTTCACAACAGGCTATTTCATCAGAGATCCACTTCAAGTTTAGCGAGGCTCAGCCCCGGGCTAAGAAGCTTCATGCCCGCCATTTTGAATATAGTTTGAAACGGGCATAAGAAATTCAAAAATGATCCAAACAATGTGAAACCTTCGCATGGTGTCATATATGTGTCATAGTTGCAAGGAAAAATATTGAACTTGAAAAATTGCAAACATCATAAAAAAAACTTCACAAAATGACCTATGATGTTCGAGGTTTCATGGCATTTAGGTCAAACCACTAATGTTATAGCTAGAATCGGGGCATAGTTTGTGATAATGTGCCCATATTGTGCACACATGTGCATCTTGGGATGGCTTATGATGTTGTAGGAGGAAGTTTTCCTTTTTGACCCATGAAAAAGCCAATTTCCATTTTTGAGGTGCCGAAATCGGGGTGTTCTCTGAAGCAACCACCAAATTAAAGTTTGGCATTGGTACCAACCAATTTTTCAAAAATACCAGACCACCTTATATGGACAATTTCCCAACCGGTGTATCTGGAACCTTTCTGTCCATCCCTCATGAAAAAGACAAATTCCTGCCGAATCGGTAGGAGGTTGCCAAGATTTGAACTACAAGTACATGATATAATGCTTGTGAATTTAAAAAAAATTATTTATAGGTTCACAACATGCTATTTCATCAGAGATCCACTTCAAGTTCAGCGAGGCTCATCCCCGGCTAAGAAGCTTCATGCATATCGTTTTGAATATAGTTTGAAACGGGCATAATAAATTCAAAAATGATCCAAAGATTGTGAAACCTTCGCGTGGTGTCATATTATGTGTCACAGTTGCAAGGAAAAATATTGAACTTGAAAAATTGCATCATAAAAAATCCTTCACAAAATGACCTATCATGTTCGAGGTTTCTTGGCATTTAGGTCAAACCACCAATGTTATGGCTAGAATCAGGGCATAGTTTGTGATAATGTGCCCATATTGTGCACACATGTGCATCTTGGGATGGATTACGATGTTGCAGGAGGAAGTTTTCCTTTTCGACGCACGAAAAAGCCAATTTCCATTTTTGAGGTGCTGAAATCGGGGTGTTCTGTGAAGGAACCACCAAATTAAAGTTTGGAATTGGTTCCAACCCATTTTTCAAAAATACTAGACCACCTTATATAGAAAATTTCCCAACCGGTGTATCTGGAACCTTTCTGTCCATCCCTCATGAAAAAGACAAATTCCTGCCGAATCGGTAGGAGGTTGCCAAGATTTGAACTACAAGTACATGATATAATGCTTGTGAATTTTTAAAAAAATCATTTATAGGTTCACAACATGCTATTTCATCAGAGATCCACTTCAAGTTCAGCGAGGCTCAGCCCTGGGCTAAGAAGCTTCATGCCCGCCGTTTTGAATATAGTTTGAAACGGGCATAAGAAATTAAAAAATGATCCAAACAATGTGAAACCTTCGCATGGTGTCATATTATGTGTCATAGTTGCAAGGAAAAATATTGAACTTGAAAAATTGCGAACATCATAAAAAATCCTTCACAAAATGACCTATCATGTTCGAGGTTTCATGGCATTTAGGTCAAACCACCAATGTTATGGCTAGAATCAGGGCATAGTTTGTGATAATGTGCCCATATTGTGCACACATGTGCATCTTGGGATGGCTTATGATGTTGTAGGAGGAAGTTTTCCTTTTTGACCCACGAAAAAGCCAATTTCCATTTTTGAGGTGCCAAAATCGTGGTGTTCTGTGAAGTGATGCGCTCGACTTTCGACGCAGAGCTCGTTGGGAACCCCAAGAGGAAGGTACGATGAATATAGCAGCAAGTTTTCCCTCAGTTATAAAACCAAGGTTTAATCGAACCAGTAGGAGCAAGGAAACACCCCAAAGGTGTTACTAGCTAAGGTTTGGCAGGGCGCCCTACTGGTGCTAGTAGCAACGTGGAGACCTGCACAACAGAACCACAGAACTTTGTCCCCAACTTGCGATGAGGTTGTCAATCTCACCGTGTTTTGCGGAAAACAAAGGATTAAACGTATCGAATGGAAAGAAGTAAAAGTTTGCAGAAAGTAAACACAAAGAAGTAAAATATTGTAGAATGTATGTAAAGTAAAAGGACCGGGATCCATAGTTCACTAGAGGTGGCTCTCCTTAGATAGATAACATGCTGGGTGAACAAATTACAGCGGGGCAATTGACAAACACCGAGAAAGCAATACATGCATATACTAATCATCTTGACTCCTCTGAGACTTGATTGGGCATTACAACATAATACATAGACCGCCATCCAACTACATCTATGACTAATAATCCACCTTCACGTTATCATCTGAACCCCCTCCAGTATTAAGTTGCAAGCAACAGATTATTGCTTTACGAACTGAGTGTAAAGTAAACAATATGATTGTTCTATGAACAAAGGATTGTTGTTTTGTCCCTAGTAGCAACAACACATCTAGTACCTTAGAGATTTCGGTCACTTCCCTAGATTACTAGAGACATGAACCCACTATCGAGCATAAATACTAACTCTTGGAGTTGCTAGCATCTACTTGGCCAAGATAGCTACTAACAACGGAAAGCATGCAAGATCTCAAATAACAAAGACATGATAGAATCCATAATCAATCTAAAATAGCATCTCAATATCCATCGGATCCCCGCAAACACAACATGTATGAATTACAAATAGATGATCTTGATCATGAATGGAGCTCACAAGATCTAAACATGAAAGCACAAAGGAGGAGAAACCAGCCATCTAGCTACTACATGGATCCGTAGTCCAAGGATGAACTACTCACGCATCACACCGGAGGCTTGCATGGTGATGAAGAAGGCCTCTAGGGTGAATTCCCCTCTCCGGCAGGGTGCCGGGAAGAGCTTCAGATCCCTCCCGATCTAGGGATGGAGATGACGGTGGCTACAGACTCTTTCATGGATTTTTGATCGGGCACTTAGGGTTTTCGTCCCGAGGGAAACTTATAGGCGGAAGGAGAGGCCGAGGGGGTGCCGAGAGCGGCCACACCACCCCTAGCACGGGCCAGGCCTGGCCGAGCGGCCAGGTGGTGTGGTGGCTCCCTGGCCCTTATCCGTCTCGTATTCTGGCACTTGATCCCTTCCGAAAAATAGGCACTTTGGCTTTTGTCCCGTCCAATTCCGAGAATATTCATTTTCTGACTTTCCTGGTACCAAAAACAGCAGAAAATAGGCAGCTGGCACTGTGGCTCTTGTTAATAGGTTAGTCCAAGAAATCATATGAAAAGTACTCCAAAGTTGGAACAAAACACAAGAAAGTGGATAAAACCAAGCATGGAACATCAAAAATTATAGATACATTTGCAATGTATCAACATCCCCAAGCTTAACTCCTGCTCGTCCTCGAGTAGGTAAGTGATAAAAAGAAATATTTTTTGAGGTGACATGCACCATCAAAGACTTGATCAAAGTATTTGCTAAACATTCAAGGCTGGGAACATAGTACTTGAATCATAACATGAAAGACAAAGTTCTAGCAATAAGCAAAGAAACTATGATGCAACATGAAAAGGCACAAACAAAAGATTCATGAATAACAATGCTTTGCAAGACGTTTGTTTGTTTCACATAAAGAAAACATAGCATAAAAGTATCCAGCTTGTCCCTCAATAGAGTAGCAAATATAAATGCATAGGACACCTTCAAAGTTCATAAGAGTGACTAGATACAATAGTTTCAAACAAGCAATAACAAGTTATGCATCAATCAACTAGTCTTGGGACAATGCACATAGAACTAAGAATGGCCACTATGCTCTCAAAGTAGGTGCATAAAGATAGAAGGTGGAGACTCAATATAATGGTGGAAGAAAGGCCTTTTGTAAAAGGAAGTAGGGATTCAAGTCTCATAAAGAGCTTCAAAAAATTATGGTACTTAATAGCTTTCAGCTCTCATTGCCCCTATCATAAGCATCTTGAAGTGATTAAGGTTAAAGTGAACAAACTATGGTGTACATGCTTGACGAAGTATAAGTCAGAAATATCATGTCCCTTGTATACGAGGGCCGCTCCTCATGCTACTCAAGTTTAGTCACCGGTAAGTTCTTGTCATTCTAAGTACATGTGTATCATTGAGAACCGCCAACGGGGTACCCCTTGCCCGATGATACGGAAGAATCCCCATATCAAAATGACAAGGCAAGCAGACAACGAGCATCTCAGCATTCTTCTTATTTACCATGGGAATATGGTGCTTTTTTATCTCTTTCCTCTGTTCATAGTATCTCTTTTTTCTTTTCTTTTCTCTTTTTTTTCTCAATATGGGACTCTTCTTTTTATAAGAAGAATGCTTCATAGACAACTCATTATGGTTACGCTGCAGGTTTCCACCATGTCAGCATGGATTAGACCAGCGGCCCAGGCGTTTCTCTAACACATATACATAACTCCATGGACTTACAAGCTCCCCTTTCATTTCACACCGATGACATCCATATACAAAAGATCATGATATCAACTAGGTACAAGTACCAAGTGCAATGTTGAAAGCATTCCCCACGAAAGCATGGTTCTGCTAATTCCCAACAAATAAGTGCAAGCATATAGAACATAGAATACACAATGGTTCAAGTTTATTAAAGGAAAGTAAAGTAAGGTGTGCCATCAAGTTCGTGAGAGCTTTAATCACTAGTTTTCTCATAACAAGTGGAAGATAAACAAAAACATGAATATACTTGGAATAGGATAAGCTAGTAGGTAGGTATGGTGGACTCTTTGGAATAACTTGGTTTAGGGAGTTGAATGCATGAGTGGAACTCATACTGGGTTGTGGAGGCTAGCAAAAGACTAGGAGCGACAAACTAAGAGAGCAATAATGGCCATAATCATGCAGAGTGACAAAACATCATTGATCAAAGCATAAAGTGATACTACAAGTTGAAAACTAAAGGATCATAAAGGCTATGGTGACTTGAGATAGTCATAACATGGTGTGAGCATGTGCCAAGTCAACCCAAATAAAGCATCAAAGGAGAATACCACTATACTATGCTTTAATATGCTAAAACAACGCATGATTCATCCAAGGCACATTAAGCAATCTCAATTGTTTATAACAAGTCATGCTACAGCAAAGAATACTAAGCATAAAGCCAAAACAATATCAAGCATGGCATGACAAAGCATAGGCCACAGTCAAAAACGAGCTCTTTTTACCATATAAGTATGAAGTTTCCTACTCTTTTCCAAACCAAACCAAACTATTCGCAAACCAAAGTGTGAAAGAGGGGGTCCAACCAACTTATTCAGAAAACTAAGCAAACCAAAGCAAACGTAAACCAAAACGAAAACGAAAAAGAAGACGCTCCAAGAAAAACACAAATGTGCATGAAACCATAAAAATGAAGCGTTTGGACGAAACCTGGAATTTTTATCGATGAAGAAGGGGGATGCCTTGGGCATCCCCAAGCTTTGACGCTTGTACTTCTTGGATATTTCTTGGGGTGACATGCGTGGCATTCCCAAGCTTGAGATTTAGTCCATCATTTATCTCATTACTCGTTAGTTCCATACACCTGAAATTTTCCTTCATACAAAACTTCACACAATCTCATTAGCAACATTAGTGCACTCAAGATAAATAAGTCTCAAGGTTCAGTTCTAACATGAAATAAACTTTCATTAGAACACTAGATACTGTAGCACTTCCCTCCAAAAGCTCAATTCCCCAAAAGAACTCAAGAAGGAACTAACAAGAAGCAAATGCAGAAAATGGCAGAAATCTGTCAAAACAGACCAGCAGGTAAAGACGAATTTTTTCGAAGACCTTCTGTTGCTGAAATCAAAAAGTGTTGAACTAACGAAAGTTAGATAACAACCTGGGGCAGAAGCACAAAACATTACAGCTCAATCCGACATACAAAGATCTCTCAACAATTTTTACGGTGAAGCACAAAAATCTGTTTTGGGACAGCAACTTTCCCAATCATTACTTCTCTCTCATTAGAGGTTACTCTTGGCACAAAAAAACAAATAAAAAGGATAAGGAGAGGTTATTACAGAGGTAATAACTTCCAAGACTCAACTAAAACTCTTGGGTTATCTCCCAACAAGTACTTTTCTTTAATGCCTTTAAGTTAGGCATAAGAATTTGAGAAGATGCACTCATAGGAAATATGAATTGAAGTAAAATAGAGCATCAAGAAGAAAATTCAAAACACATTTAAGTCTAACCCACTTACTATGCATAGGAATATTGTATGCAAATAAATGCACAAAGAGCAAAGTGACAGGCATAGGAAGATAAAATAAAAGTAACTTCAAAACTTTTAGCACATAGAGAGGTGTTTTAGTACCATTAAAACTTCTACAATCATATTTTCCTCTCTCATAATAATTTTCAGTAGCCTCATGAATAAACTCAACAATATAACTATCACATAAGGCATGCTTTTCATGATCTACAAGCACTAGAGCTTTATTATAAACATTTTCAAAAGAATCCTCAGGAACATAACATTCACCCTCCTTTGATAAGCATGGGGGACAATCAAATAATGTAAGGGATAAATAGTTACTCTCATTAGAAGGTAGGCATGGGTAAATCCATTATTCCTACTTTTGTCCATCACTCTCCTTCTCTTTTTCATCTAATGAGCTTTCAGGTTCCGCAATTTCTTCTTCCATGGAGGTTCTAGCAGGCGGTGGTTCATCTATTACCTTAGCAGTCATAATACTGTTCCCAAATAGGAAACTGAGTGAGCTATCCATAATGAAATAGTGACTGGAGCAGAGCTAGTCATAAAGGCAACTTAAGAAAGGAACTAATTTTTTTGTGTTTTTGAAAGAACAACACAAGCAAACAAAGCAAAAAGAAACTAAGCAAAACAAAAACAACAAAGTAAAGAGATTGGTTATGAGGGACTCCCCTTGTGAAGATGTCCTTGACTCCCCGGCAACGGCGCCAGAAAATCTTGATGCGCTCGACTTTCGACGTAGAGCTTGTTGGGAACCCCAAGAGTAAGGTACAATGAATATAGCAGCAAGTTTTCCCTCAGTTATGAAACCAAGGTTTAATCGAATCAGTAGGAGCAAGGAAACACCCCAAAGGTGTTACTAGCTGAGCTTTGGCAGGGCGCACTACCGGTGCTAGTAGCAACGTGGTGACCTGCACAACACAACCACAGAACTTTGTCCCCAACTTGCGATGAGGTTGTCAATCTCACCGTGTTTTGCGGAAAACAAAGGATTAAACGTATCGAATGGAAAGAAGTAAAAGTTTGCAGAAAGTAAACACAAAGTAGTAAAAGATTGTAGATTGTATGTAAAGTAAAAGGACCGGGATCCATAGTTCACTAGAGGTGGCTCTCCTTAGATAGATAACATGCTGGGTGAACAAATTGCAGCAGAGCAATTGACAAACACCGAGAAAGCAATACATGCATATACTAATCATCTTGACTCCTCTGAGACTTGATTGGGCATTACAACATAATACATAGACCGCCATCCAACTGCATCTATGACTAATAATCCACCTTCAGGTTATCATCTGAACCCCCTCCAGTATTAAGTTGCAAGCAACCGATTATTGCTTTACGAACTGCGTGTAAAGTAAACAATACGATTGTTCTATGAACAAAGGATTGTTGTTTTCTCCCTAGTAGCAACAACACATCTAGTACCTTAGAGATTTCTGTCACTTTCCCAGATTACCAGAGGCATGAACCCACTATCGAGCATAAATACTAACTCTTGGAGTTGCTAGCATCTACTTGGCCAAGATAGCTACTAACAATGGAAAGCATGCAAGATCTCAAATAACAAAGACATGATAGAATCAATAATCAATCTGAAATAGCATCTCAATATACATCGGATCCCCACAAACACAACATGTATGAATTACAAATAGATGATCTTGATCATGAACAGAGGTCACAAGATCTAAACATGAAAGCACAAACGAGGAGAAACCAGCCATCTAGCTACTACATGGATCCGTAGTCCAAGGATGAACTAATCACACATCACACCGGAGGCTTGCATGGTGATGAAGAAGGCCTCCAGGGTGAATTCCCCTCTCCGGCAGGGTGCCGGGAAGAGCTTCAGATCCCTCCCGATCTATGGATGGAGATGACGGCGGCTACAGACTCTTTCGTGGATTTTTGATCGGGCACTTAGGGTTTTCGTCCCGAGGGCAACTTATAGGCGGAAGGAGAGGCCGAGGGGGTGCCGGGAGTGGCCACACCACCCCCTGGCACGGGCCAGGCCTGGCCGCGCGGCCAGGTGGTGTGGTGGCTCCTTGGCCCTTCTCCGTCTCGTATTCTGGCACTTGATCCCTTCCGGAAAAATAGGCACTTTGGCTTTTGTCCCGTCCAATTCCGAGAATATTCATTTTCTGACTTTCCTGGAACCAAAAACAGCAGAAAACAGGCAGCTGACACTGTGGCTCTTGTTAATAGGTTAGTCCAAGAAATCATATGAAAAGTACTCCAAAGTTGGAACAAAACACAAGAAAGTGGATAAAACCAAGCATGGAACATAAAAAATTATAGATACATTTGCAATGTATCATGAAGTACCAACCAAATTAAAGTTTTGCATTGGTACCAACCCATTTTTCAAAAATACTAGACCACCTTATATGGAAAATTTCCCAACCGGTGTATCTGGAACCTTTCTGTCCATCCCTCATGAAAAAGACAAATTCTGAATCGGCAGGAGGTTGCCAAGATTTGAACTACAAGTACATGATATAATGCTTGTGAATTTTTTGAAAAATCATTTATAGGTTCACAATAGGCTATTTCATCAGAGATCCACTTCAAGTTTAGCGAGGCTCAGCCCCGGGCTAAGAAGCTTCATGCCCGCCGTTTTGAATATAGTTTGAAACAGGCATAAGAAATTCAAAAATGATCCAAACAATGTGAAACCTTCGCGTGGTGTCATATTATGTGTCATAGTTGCAAGGAAAAATATTGAACTTGAAAAATTGCAAACATCATAAAAAATCCTTCACAAAATGACCTATCATGTTCGAGGTTTCATGGCATTTAGGTCCAACCACCAATGTTATGGCTAGAATCGGGGGAATAGTTTGTGATAATGTGCCCATATTGTGCACACATGTGCATCTTGGGATGGCTTATGATGTTGTAGGAGGAAGTTTCCCTTGACCCATGAAAAAGCCAATTTCCATTTTTGAGGTGCCGAAATCGGGGTGTTCTGTGAAGCAACCACCAAATTAAAGTTTGGCATTGGTACCAACCCATTTTTCAAAAATACTAGACCACCTTATATGGACGGTGCATCTGGAACCTTTCTGTCCATCCCTCATGAAAAAGACAAATTCCTGCCGAAACGGTAGGAGGTTGCCAAGATTTGAACTACAAGTACATGATATAATGCTTGTGAATTTTAAAAAAATTATTTATAGGTTCACAACATGCTATTTCATCAGAGATCCACTTCAAGTTCAG
The DNA here is from genome assembly GCA_023614405.1 of Avena insularis. Taxonomy (NCBI): domain Eukaryota; kingdom Viridiplantae; phylum Streptophyta; class Magnoliopsida; order Poales; family Poaceae; genus Avena; species Avena insularis. The sequence goes on along the minus strand of JAJUPC010000016.1, from coordinate 2,021,609 downwards.
CGAGGCTCAGCCCCGGCTAAGAAGCTTCATGCCTATCGTTTTGAATTTAGTTTGAAACAGGCATAAGAAATTCAAAAATGATCCAAACAATGTGAAACCTTTGCGTGGTGTCATATTATGTGTCACAGTTGCAAGGAAAAATATTGAACTTGAAAAATTGCATCATAAAAAATCCTTCACAAAATGACCTATCATGTTCGAGGTTTCTTGGCTTTTAGGTCAAACCACCAATGTTATGGCTAGAATCAGGGCATAGTTTGTGATAATGTGCCCATATTGTGCATACATGTGCATCTTGGGATGGCTTACGATGTTGCAGGAGGAAGTTTTCCTTTTCAACACACGAAAAAGCCAATTTCCATTTTTGAGGGGCCTAAATCAGGGTGTTCTATGAAGCAACCACCAAATTAAAGTTTGGCATTGGCACCAACCCATTTTTCAAAAATACTAGACCACCTTATATGGACAATTTCCCAACCGGTGTTTCTGGAACCTTTCTGTCCATCCCTCATGAAAAAGACAAATTCCTGCCGAATCAGTAGGAGGTTGCCAAGATTTGAACTACAAGTACATGATATAATGCTTGTGAATTTTAAAAAAATTATTATAGGTTCACAACATGCTATTTCATCAGAGATCCACTTCAAGTTCAGCGAGGCTCAGCCTCGGCTAAGAAGCTTCATGCCCGCCATTTTGAATATAGTTTCAAACGGGTATAAGAAATTCAAAAATGTTCCAAACAATGTGAAACCTTCGCATGGTGTCATATTATGTCTTACATATGCAAGGAAAAATATTGAACTTGAAAAATTGCAAAAATCATAAAAAATCCTTCACAAAATGACCTATCATGTTCGAGGTTTCTTGGCATTTAGGTCAAACCACCAATGTTATGGCTAGAATCAGGGCATAGTTTGTGATAATGTGCCCATATTATGCACACATGTGCATCTTGGGATCGCTTACGATGTTGCAGGAGGAAGTTTTGCCTTTCGATGCACGAAAAAGCCAACTGAGACTAAAGCTGTCGGTGGGATAAGGACGCGTGGGTAACCTTTAGTCCCGGCTGGTAGGTGCAACCGAGACTAAAGCTCGTCGGTGGGATAAGGACACGTGGGTAACCTTTAGTCCCTGCTGGTGGGTGCAACCGAGACTAAAGCTGTCGGCGGGATAAGGACATGTGGGTGGACGCACTGCTCGATGAGATAAAGCATGTAGCACACGACGCCCTGTCGGAGGAACAAGACAAAGTAGGAGCGGCGCCGTGCCTATAAAAGGACCATCGATACGCCATGGCAAGCAGCTCAACAAGCCAACATAGGTAGAGAGAGTTTCATCCCCATGGATGGAGGGTTGGGAAATCTCCCGTGGCGGAGCTTCTCGAAGATGTCGTGGGTGCACACGCCCTACGGCATGTTCGGAAGCTCCGCCTCGAATTTTTTTCCCTTCAAGCCTGTGAAAGACTCCATCTCCTCTAACAGTGTTGGGGAAAGGGTTGAGAAATCTCCCGTGGCGGAGCTTCTCGAAGATGTCGTTGGTGCACACGCCCTACGGCATCTTCGGAAGCTCTGCCTCGAAAACATTTCCCTGCAAGCCCGTGAAAGACTCCATCTCCTCTAACAGTGTTGGGGAAAGGGTTGGGAAATCTCCCGTGGCGGAGCTTCTCGAAGATGTCGTTGGTGCACACGCCCTACGGCATCTTCGGAAGCTCCGCCTCGGAAAAATTTCCCTGCAAGCCCGTGAAAGACTCCATTACATAAAGTTTCGATACATCACATAAAGTTTCCATACATCACATAAAGTTTCCATACATTACATAGATTTACATAGGGTTTAGGATATGAATCCTTCGTCGCGTATGTCGATCCCTTGCCTATGATCGCTTCTTAGGACGTAACATGGAGCATCTTCTTTGCTTAACGGGATGCTTGGGTCAGTTTTCACGGTGAAGGGCGGAATTTCATCAAACTTATCATAATCTGCTGACATGTCTGTCTTGTCCTCGACTCCCGCGATGTTTCTTTTCCCTGAAAGAACTATGTGACGCATGGGCTCATCGTCTGATGTATTCGTTTCCTTATTTTTTCTTTTTTCGGTCTAGAGGACATGTCCTTCACATAAAAAACCCGAGCCACATCATTGGCTAGGACGAATGGTTCGCCTCTGTAACCAAGATTCTTGAGATCCACTGTTGTCATTCCGTACAACTGGTCTACCTTTACCCCTTCTCCATTCATGTTGACCTAACTGCACCGAAACAAAGGGACCTTAAAAGTAGGTCCATAGTCAAGTTCCCATATCTCCTCTATGTACCATAGTATGTATCCTTTTTCCCATTCTCGCATGTTGCATCAAAGCGGACACCACTGTTTTGGTTGGTGCTCTTTTTATCTTGCGCAATCATGTAAAATGTATTTCCATTTATCTCGTACCCTTGGAAAGTCAATACAGTCACAGATGGTGTCGCGGCCAACAAGTAGAGCTGATCTCCAATAGTGGTGTCATTCATGAGATGTAATTGCAACCAAGTGCCGATAGTCTCCATGTGATTTTCTTTAATCCAGTAGTCATCCTTCCCCGGGAACTTGGAGCGTACAACATTCATGTGTTCCTCGATATACGGAGCCACGAAGGTAGAACTTTGGAGAACTATGTAGTATGCTTGATTCAAAGAATGTCCGTCCCTAAATATCATTGCTTTCTTTCCTAGCATGCCTTTTCCACTCAGTCTCCCCTCATACCGCGATTCAGGAACACCAATCGGCTTAAGGTCAGGAAGAAAGTCTACACAGAACCCAATGACCTCCTATGTTCCATAGCCCTTGGAGATGCTTCCTTCTGGCCTAGCACGGTTACGAACATATTTCTTTAAGACTCCCATGAACCTCTCGAAGGGGAACATATTGTGTAGAAATACAGGACCGAGAATGGAAATCTCTTCGACTAGGTGAACTAAGAGATGCGTCATAATATTGAAGAAGGACGGGGGGAACACCAACTCAAAACTGACAAGACATTGGACCACATCCTTCTGTAGCCTTTCCAGACTTTCTCGATCGATTACCTTCTGAGATATTGCATTGAGGAATGCACATAGCTTCATAATGGCTAATCGGACATTTTTCGGTAGAAGCCCCCTCAATGCATCCGGAAGCAACTGTGTCATAATCACGTGGCAATCATGAGACTTTAGGTTCTGAATTTTTTTCTCTGCCATATTTATTATTCCCTTTATATTTGACGAGAAGCCAGCCGGGACCTTGATACTGTAAAGGACTTCAAAAAAGATTTCCTTCTCTGCTTTGGTAAGAGCGTAGCTGCTTAAGTATTCACGTCCTTTATCAGTATGCTTGTTGTATGGGTCTTTGATACGTTGCTGGTCCTCCCGTGCTTCTTGTGTATCTTTTGTCTTCCCATACATGTCCAGGAAGCCTAGTAGGTTCATGCAAAGATTCTTCGTCACGTGCATCACGTCGATTGAAGAACGGACCTCTAGGTCTTTCCAATACTCAAGCTCCCAAAATATAGATTTCTTTTTCCACATGGCTGTGTGTCCGGTAATGGGGTCTTTTGGAACAGATTGACCGCCAGGACCCTTTCCAAAGATTACTTCTAGGTCCTTCACCATACCAAATACATCAGCACCTTTAGGGAGCTTATGCTTCTTCTGGTAATCTGCCTCACCGTTAAAATGCTTGCCTTTCTTTCTTACTTGATGATTGGTCGGAAGAAATTTACGACACCCCAGGTACACAACCTTCTTACATTTATCCAAATATGTACCTTTAGTCTTATCTAAATAGTGCGTGCATGCATTATATCCTTTGTTTGACTGTCCTGAAATGTTCCTAAGAGCAGGCCAATCATTGATGGTTACGAACAACAACGCTCGTAGGTCAAATGGCTCCCGTTTGTGCTCATCCCACAACTTTACACCTGGTTCTGCCCACAACTGCAAAAGTTCATCGACTAATGTCCTTAGGTACACATCAATGTTGTTGCCGGGTTGCTTCGGTCCTTGGATGAGCACTGGCATCATAATGAACTTCCGCTTCATGCACAACCAAGGGGGAAGGTTGTAGATACATAGAGTCACTGGCCAGGTGCTGTGACTACAGCTCTGCTCCCCAAAAGGATTCATGCCGTCTGTACTTAGACCAAACCATAAGTTCCTCGTGTCACCTGTAAAGTTCGAGTACTTTCTCTCGATGGTTCTCCACTGCGACCCATCGGCGGGGTGTCTCAGTTTCCCGTCTTTCTTACGCTCTTCTTTGTGCCATCGCAACAACCTGGCATGCTCTTTATTTCTGAATAGACGTTTCAACCATGGTATTATAGGAGCATACCACATAACCTTAGCAGGAACCCTCTTCCTGGAGGGCTCGTCATCGCCCTCAACATCACCAGGGTAATCTTGTCTGATCTTGTATCGACATGCAGTGCATACCGGGCATTTATCCATATTCTCGTACTTCTCACCGTGGTACAGGATGCAGTCATTAGTGCATGCATGTATCTTCTCCACATCTAATCCTAGAGGGCAGATCGTCTTCTTTGCTTCGTACGTTGTCTCGGGCAGCTCGTTATCCTTTGGAAGCTTCGGCTTCATTATTTTTAGTAACTTCTCAAATCCCTTGTTAGATAAGCCAGTCTCTGCCTTCCATTTCAGCAGTTCAAGTGTGGTACCGAGCTTTGTGCTGGCATCTTCGCAATTTGGGTACAACAACTTTTTGTGATCCTTTTGCATGGCCTCCAACTTAAGGTTCTCCCTTTCTGTATCACATTGTTGCTTTGCATCAGAAATGACCCGACCAAGACCATCAGCGGGCTCATCCGATGCCTGTTGTTCTTCTTCATTGCCGCCTCCCTCTTCTTCATTGTCTTCCATTGCAGTATCACCGTATTCTTTAGGGGACATAGGATAGATGTCATCATCCTCCTCTTCTTCATTTTCTTCCAGCCTAACCCCTCTTTCTCCGTGCATGGCCCACCAATAATATCCGGACATGAAACCTCTCCGAAGCAGATGGCTTTGAAGGATTCTTAGGGTAGAGTGCTCCGCCACGTTCCGACAGTCGACGCAGGGACAAGGCATAAAATTATCCACTTTGTTTGCCTTAGCCAAATCGATAAATTTATGCAGGCCTGCAATAAAATCGGAATGGCGTCGGTCGCCATACATCCATCGCATCCGTGCATCGATCTGCGACATAATAATTAACCATTACAATAACATCGTGAATAGTAAAATGACCACCCTACATGGACACATGCAATATTTGTTGGGCCAGACAGAGAAAAACAAAACTTTTCCTACGCGGTGATCCCAAGATCTAGCTGGGGTAGTAGGCCACGAGAATTACCACTAGACGCGCGGTTGCGGAATCGATGAAGCACGTCGCTTGATGCAGTGCAGTCCTCACGATCCGTTCCGATCCACGATCGTCGAAGTGCTGAATGTACAACACCTCCGCCAGTATCCACACGTACGAGGAGGAGCGCCGGCGATGGACTGCTAGGTCCGGTACGGAGGCGATAGGACTAGACTGGAGCTAGGGTTTCCAACACATGGAGTGACCTAACCGTGTGCACTAAGGACCTGCGCCCCAGCTTATATAGGGAGTGAAAGTGGGCTCCACTCACTTGTGGCCCATTCACGAAAAGGCCTATATTAGCCACTACAATTCCCACTTGCTGACTAAGTCCATGTCTCTATTTCGATCCAACCCAAATAGATTTCCTGTTTGGGTCTAACCCAAATTTTCTCCCGCTCTTAAGTATGTGACCCGACAGGCTCATGGTAACCCGGACACGATTCCGAGTCTCACTCGTGACCGATCAGTTGGTAGCGGCTCCTAGCAAAACGTGCCAACTCCCAAGTACCAAAGAGTCATGACGACATGCCTTTCAATGCGACTTTCGTCTGAGTCCCTTTTGCCTCACTATATACCTTGTCGGACTATAGGCGAATGATCGTCATCCCTTAAATAGTCCGACTCTCTGTCTCGATCCGAGATAAGTGATTCATCCGACTAACTCTTCGTCGGTCGCCTCGGTTAACACTTAACCGAGTCACGCATGGCCATGCTTTCCGAATCATATCTTCCAAGAGGGCCCAGAGAATATCTCTCCAAACGGAGGGGCAAAATCCCATCTCGGTTATTCACATCACGCAGCTTGATTCTCAGTCGACCCGAACTCCGCCTTTTATAACCGCCAAAGATTTTGAACAACGTTTGATGTAAACCTAAGTCGGTGATCCTCAACTCAGATTGTGCAATAACCTCAGGTCTAAGGATTACATTGATTGCGATATAAAAATGACGACTTACTCATTGTATCTCAATATGGGTCAGTCCGACTCGCTAAACTCTTTAGCCGAATCTGTGTAAGTCGGAATAGCATCTCCATGCCCATGACAAGTGGAACCGAGTCATCTGCCGACTTTCACATTAGTCTAAGTTGTGTGTCCAACACAACCTTAACGACCAAGGACAATTAGTATAAACAACATGAATATATAGTTCCACAATCGAATCACATATTCAATGATATATATCAGTAGTTCATACATGGACAACAACTTTATGAATACACTAGAAATAATATCATACATGATTGCCTCTAGGGCATATTCCCAACAGTCTCCCACTTGCACTAGAGTCAATCATCCGACATCTAATGCCCATAGCTCTAAGGTGCGCCTCATGCTTCGGCTGTGGAAGTGGCTTTGTCAACGGATCCACAATGTTTGCATCCGTGTTTACCTTGCATAACTTGATATCACCTTGATCCACAAACTGGCGAATAAGGTGGTACCGCATGAGTATATGTTTGTTCTTCTGGTGTTGTCTAGGTTCCTTGGCTTGTGCAATAGCACCTTTGTTGTCACAATACACGTCTAACGGATTGGACGAGCCCTGAACTACACCAAGATCCATGAGGAAATTCCTCATCCAAACGGCTTCCTTTGCCTCCTCTGAGGCAGCAATATACTCAGCCTATGTCGTAGATGCAGACACCGTCTCTTGCTTGGAACTCTTCCAGCTCACAGCCCCTCCGTTTATTACAAACACATATCCGGATTGCGAACGAGAATCATCTGAGTCAGTGAGATAACTCGCATCCGTGTAACCCCTTACACTGAGTTCATCCTCACCTCCATAAACTAGGAACATATCCTTAGTCCTTCTCAAGTACTTGAGGATATTTTTAGCTGCTGCCCAGTGGATTTCTCCAGGGTCAGCCTGGTACCTGTTCACAAAACTTAGAGCATTGGAAACATCCGGCCTAGTACAAATCATAGCGTACATGATCGATTCGACTGCAGAATCATACGGAATCGCACTCATCCGACTTTGCTCATCAGTTGTCGAAGGACACTGAGTCTTGCTAAGTTTTACGCCATGGGACATCGGTAAGAACCCCTTCTTAGACGATTCCATGTTGAACTTCTTCAACACTTTGTCCAAATATGTACTCTAACTCAATCCAATGAGCCGCTTTGATCTATCTCTATAGATCCAGATTCCTAGTATGTAAGTCGCCTCACCCAAGTCTTTCATCGAAAAACTCTTTTCCAATGATTCCTTGGTCTCTTGCAACATCTGGACATCATTTCCAATCAGTAATATGTCATCCACATATAAGATCAGAAAGTTTACTTTGCTCCCACTAAACTTCTTGTATAAACAAGAATCATGATCACTCTTGATGAAGCCAAACGATTTGACTACCTCATCAAAGCGAATGTTCCAACTCCGAGATGCTTGCTTCAACCCATAAATGGATTTCCGAAGTTTGCATACCTTGTAAGCATTAGCCGGATCGACAAAACCCTCGGGCTGTATCATATACACGTCCTCGGTTCAATTTCCATTAAGGAAAGCCGTCTTGACATCCATATGCCATATCTCATAGTCGAAATAGGCTGCTATAGCTAACATGATCCAAAATGATTTAAGCATTGCCACGGGAGAGAAAATCTCATCGTAGTCAACTCCTTGAACTTGTCGGAACCCCTTCGCGACAAGCCATGCCTTATAGATAGAAACATTTCCATCCATATCAGTTTTCTTCTTAAAGACCCATTTGCACTCGACGGGTCTTGCACCGTCTGGCAGATCAACCAAGTTCCACACTCGGATCTCATGGCTCCAAGCCATGACTTAGAATCAGAACCCACCTTCGCTTCCGAATAAGTTACCGGCTCATCACTGTCTAACAGTAACACATCACGAACACTTCGCAATCTGGCCAATCTTCGCAGTGTCGGTCTTTGTTTCGCTCAGTACCACCGGCTCAACCTCCAAGGCTTTTGCTGACTCGCTACTGGCTGGTACCTCTCGAATTTCTTTGAGTTGCACCGTGCTCCCACTGACTCCCCGACCGAGAAACTCTTTCTCAAGGAAGACACCATTCCGAGCGACAAACACTTTGCTCTCTTCTCGGTTGTAGAAGTAGTAACCCAAGGTTTCCCTCGGATATCCTACGAAAATACACTTATCCGACTTAGCTGTAAGCTTGTCCGACTGAAGTCGCTTGACAAAGACTTCACAACCCCAAATCTTAAGAAAAGACAAACTCGGCTTCTTGCCAGTCCACATCTCATGCGGTGTCTTCTCTACTGACTTTCATGGTACTCTGTTTAGTGTGAACACTGCAGTTTCTAGACAATAACCCCAAACTGATAAAGGCAGATCTGTCCGACTCATCATTGATCGTACCATGTCCAACGAGGTCCGATTTCTCCTTTCCGACACACCGTTTCTCTGCGGCGTTCCTGGAGGAGTGAGCTGGGGAACTATTCCACAACTCTTAAGATGGTCATCAAACTCATGGCTCATGTACTCGCCTCCTCGGTCCGACCGAAGAAACTTTATTTTCTTGCCAAGTTGATTCTGTACCTCATTCTGGAAGTCCTTGTACTTTTCAAAGGCATCCGACTTATGTTTCATCAAGTAGATATATCCATACCTACTCAAATCATCAGTGAATGTAATGAAGTACTCATAACCACCTCTGGCTGTTGTGCTCATCGGGCCACATACATCACTATGTACTAGTCCCAATAAGTTGGACGCCCTTTCACAACTCTTTGCAAAAGGAGTCTTGGTCATCTTGCCGAGTAGGCAGGATTCACATGTCTCGAACGACTCCAAGTCGAACGAAGTTAGGAGTCCATCATCATGGAGCTTCTTCATGCGTTTCCAACTTATATGACCAAGCCGACAATGCCAAAAGTAAGTCATATTTAGATCATTTCGTTTTAACCTTTTCACATTTATGTTATAGACAGATTCACTATCAAGATTCAAAATAAATAACCCGTCCTGGACGGGTGCAAAGCCCTGAAACATATCATTCAAATATAAAGAACAACCATTATTCTTAATATTCGACTCATAGCCTTGTCTCATCAAACATGAGGCAGAAATAATGTTTCGACTAAGCACTGGAACATAATAACAATTATTTAGCTCCATTAAGAATCCAGAAGGTAAATGAAGTTGCATTGTGCCGACTTCCAACGCAATGACTCTCGCTTTGTTTCCAACTCGAATGTCAACCTCGCCTCTCGCCATGCTCCTAGTTCTTACCAGTCCCTGCAACGAGTTGCAGATGTGAATAACTGATCCGGTATCATATACCCAAGAACTACCAGGTGCATCAGCAAGATAAATGTCTATAACATTGCAAACAAGCGTACCTGAGCTGGAAGTCACACCTCCACTCTTGGCTTTGTCAGCAAGATACTTGCTGCAATTCCTCTTCCAGTGGCCATCCGCCTTGCAGTAGAAGCAAGTGGATCCGGCTGCAGGAGATGGCTTAGTCCCTGAGGAAGCGCTCTGGACCGGGTCCTCAGCCTTACCTCCCGACTTAGCCTTCTTCTTCTTAGTCCAAGAACTCTTCTTGAACTTAGCCTTATTCTGTACCATCAACACTTGACTGACACCTTTCTTGAGATCCGCCTCAGCCTGCTTGAGCATCCCATGTAATTCAGTGAGCTTCTTATCCATACCATGCATGTGGTAGTTCGATATGAACTGGCCATACACACTAGGAAGAGAGTTCAGAATTATGTCCGTAGCGAACTCTTCGCTAATGGGGTAGCCAAGCCTTTCTAGAGACTGCACGTAACCAACCATCTTGATTACATGCGGACTCAGTGGATCGCCATCCTTAAGCTTGCAGCTCAACAGAGCCTAAGAGACTTGATACCTCTCGGTCTTTGCCTAAGCCTGGAACATACTTTTGAGGCTTTCGATCATATCGTAGGCCTCAACATTCTCGAACTGCTGCTGCAAGGCCGGTTCCATGTGAGCAAGCATAAGACAGCTAATCTCCATGGATTCATCACAAATCCGACGGTTGGCATTGGTGGCTACGACAGTCGCATTCTCATTCGGCTCATCTAGAAGTGGGTTGTCTAGGACATGGTCCCTCTTTTCGTGCTTGAGAACAATTCTCAGATTACGATACCAGTTGGTGAAGTTAGTTCCATTTAGCTTATCTTTCTCTAAGATGGTTCTCAAAGCAAAACTGGAAATTTGAGGAAGACTGCTAGGTGCCATTGATCTACAACAGAAAAAATGCAAAACACTTAAGACATGTATCCATAAAAGAGCAAGCATATTAAACACTTTAATACTTATGCTCCCACTAGAACCAACACCCCTCCGATGGTTGCTTAGTGATTCAGGACCCTAAATAAGCAAGTCGACTAGTGAGCTTTAGCATTATCGCTAGCCGTCAAGTGATCTAGGTAGACAACTCCTTGTCAATCGTATCTCATACGACTCCTGTTGGATGGGTGGCATCACATGCCCCGGCTCCCATCCGACTTTTCCCTGAGTCCCACAACCGTTGTGATAGACCCGTCTAGATTACCAAGTGCTTCCGCTGTAAGAGTCTGACTCGAACCCACCTAGTCGGAAAGAATTGATAGTACCTCAATTTTATGAGCCCACTACCAAAAATGTCCGACTTGTGATGTTGCAGCACTGGCGGGGAAACCGACTAGACCTTCTTTGAGGGATTACTTTCTACCAACTATCTAATAGAGGTAAAACAGAGACATAACAATAACACAAAATAAAGCAATAATATTGTGAAATGGTATGGTTCTCTTCATGGCGATCTCCATCTCCACAAAGCTTGTAATTCGACTCGTGTCAACTCTTGTCACGTGCCGTCTTACTCCATCTAGCCGACTTGTACATCGACTTGCATGCCATCCGGGTTCTCCAAACAACTACACTAGCTTGTAAAGTAAATTACATAGAGAATCCGACACACAGGTCGTTATACAATAAAGTGACAACACCTAGGCTCCAGCCGGCTAACAAAAACATGATACGCAGATCACGTATGGATTACACACATCACATGCACATAAGCCATACCATTCACAATATCATCCTGCAAAAACAAGTTATGCATAGATACGATATCTACCGGCGTTGTGAAACTCGTAGCAACATCTAAGGCGCTACGACAGGGTGAAGCCGGCGGTCCCGCTCTGGAACATGGATTTTTCCGAAAAACGCAGATCTCATCTGCCTTCTGGACATGGATTTCGTCATCGGATAAAACAATTTTACCCAAATCCGATCCGGACTCCGATTCGACCAAACTCTTTGATCTTCGATCACCGCATCTGGGTTTACGTGTCACAGTTTATCCCGATGGCGGAAGCCGACTGGTAGGGGTATGTCATTCCATGACCTTAGCAGTTAGATCACGGAAACCAGATCATCCATTCCCCCGAGTACAGTTGATCCAATCAACTTTGTACAAAACCGATCTATCTCATAGATCGACCACCAAAACAACAATTAGATCTAATCTAACGCCAACCGCATATCACATATGCACGATCTCGAGCCTAAAACCAGAAGCTAACGCTCTGATACCACTGTGGGGCCACGCAGAGAAAAACAAAACTTTTCCTACGCGGTGATCCCAAGATCTAGCTGAGGTAGTAGGCCACGAGAATTACCACTAGACGCGCGGTTGCAGAATCGATGAAGCACGTCGCTTGATGCAGTGCAGTCCTCACGATCCGTTCCGATCCACGATCGTCGAAGTGCTGAACGTACAGCACCTCCGCCAGTATCCACACGTATGAGGAGGAGCGCCGGCGATGGACTGCTAGGTCCGGTACGGCGGCGACAGGACTGGACTGGAGCTAGGGTTTCCAACACATGGAGTGACCTAACCATGTGCGCTAAGCACCTGCGCCCCCGCTTATATAGGGAGTGAAAGTGGGCTCCACTCACTTGTGGCCCATTCACTAAAAGGACTATATTAGCCACTACAAGTCCCACATGCTCACTAAGTCCGTGTCTCTATTTCGGTCCAACCCAAATAGATTTCCTGTTTGGGTCTAACCCAAATTTGCTCCCGCTCTTAAGTGTGTGATCCGACAGGCTCATGGTAACCCGGACACGATTCCGAGTCTCACTCGTGACCGATCAGTTGGTAGCGGCTCCTAGCAGAACGTGCCAACTCCCAAGTACCAAAGAGTCATGACGACATGCCTTTCAATGCGACTTTCGTCTGAGTCCCTTTTGCCTCACGATATACCTTGTCGGACTATAGGCGAATGATCGTCATCCCTTAAATAGTCTGACTCGCTTTCTCGATCCGAGATAAGTGATTCATCCGACTAACTCTTAGTCGGTCGCCTCGGTTAACACTTAACTGAGTCACGCATGACCATGCTTTCCGAATCATATCTTCCGAGAGGGCCCAGAGAATATCTCTCCAAACGGAGGGGCAAAATCCCATCTCGGTTATTCACATCACGCAGCTTGATTCTCAGTCGACCCGAACTCCGCCTTTATAACTGCCCAGTGACGGAACATCGTTTGACAGAACCTAAGTCGGTGATCCTCAACTCGGATTGTGCAATAACCTCAGGTCTAAGGATTACATTGATTGACATATACAAATGACGACTTACTCGTTGTATCTCAATATGGGTCAGTCCGACTCTCTAAATTCTTTGGCCGAATCTATGTAAGTCGGAATAGCATCTCCATGCCCATGACAAGTGGAACCGAGTCATCTGCCGACTTTCACATTAGTCTAAGCTGTGTGTCCAACATAATCTTAACGACCAAGGACAATTAGTATAAACAACATGAATATATAGTTCCACAATCGAATCACATATTCAATGATATATATCAGTAGTTCATACATGGACAACAACTTTATGAATACATTGGAAATAATATCATACATGATTGCCTCTAGGGCATATTCCCAACAATATTTTTGTATCAGTTACAGATAAAGAAGATAAGGTTGCTAACCTCAGCCGAGGATACCGTGTTCTGCGAACTAAAGTGTGGCTCGGACATTTCGTTAAACACCTTCTGTGCAATCAAAGAAAAAAAAAGCTAGCACCCACACCTCACACACAATCCAGCAAAATTTGGTGGGCAAAGGGCTAGGCTTATATATAGCCAGGGGAGGGTTTTTGGTCTCGGTTATTGCCACTTACACTAAAGGGACCTCCGACACGGTCTGTCGCCAAAGATTGCACCCACCAGGTCATTGGTCCCGGTTAATGGCACGACCCGGGACCAATGACCTGGGTGGGGGGCACTTTGCTGGGCCGCCACGTGTCGCGCGGGAGGGGCTTTGGTCCCGGTTCGTGGCAATAACCGGGACCAATGCCCACCGTCGCTTCGTCGTCCCCGTGTATAAATATGAGGCCACAACGCTCGCTTTTGCCATCTCCTCGGCCTCTCTGCAGTCCATCCACCCCACCCCTTTAGCCATCGCCTCTCCACCGTGCCGTCGTCTCGCCTCCCCTTCCTCTCCAATCTCCACCGCGCCGCCATGGAGGTGCCCACGCTCAACCACTACGAGGCGGCGATGTTTGCGTACTACGGCATCCTCGCGCCTCCGCGCGCGACCGTGGCCGCCGGATTTCGCATCAGCGAGGCGGGTGTGCTGGTGGCTCCGCTCCTCAACCCCGCGGATACGAGATTGAGTGCGTCATCGCGGAGCATCGCCGTCAGCTGCCCGCGTGGATGAGGGCGTTGCCCCGGTACGCGGCGGCCAGCGAGTACTGGCCCCGGCTGTTCAAGAAGGAGCGGAAGGCCAAGCTTGGCAACCGCATCGTGGACGGGTGCCTGGTGCACCCGGATCTCCGCAACCAATAAGGGCGGGAGATGTTCTGGTCCGTCCCTGGACAGACCATCTACACCGCCATCGACGCCGCTAGCCGCGCAGAGGAGCTCCGTCTCCCGAACAACGCCGAAATCGTGGAGATTTCGTCCGACGACGACGAGGAAGCCGGCGGCTCGAAGGACAGCGGGAGCGGAAGTGTTGTCGACTAGGAAAATTTGTAAAGTCGCATCTTTGTATGGAAAAATTTGTGGTCGAATAATAAAATGTCTCAATTTAGATCTTTGTCTCGATTAATTTGTGAAAGATTTTTTCAAAAATACTGATCAATTTAATTTCTACCTCGAATTAATTTATATTAATTGTCGTGGACTGCTGACCGTCGCGGGGTTTTTGGTCCCGGTTCGTGGCATGGACTCGCCACGTGTGTGTGTCGTGGGGGCATTGGTCCCGGTTCATGCCACGAACCGGGACCAATGCTTAGAGATGAACCGGGACGAATGCCCAGGCGGCATAAACTGGGACCGATGTCTGGCATTGGTCCCGATTAAGGAAACGAACCGGGACCAATGGAATTTGGGCGCTGGACCAAAGGTCCTCTTTCTACCAGTGTGTGGAGTGGAGGAAGACAACGCGTTCTGATCGCGAGGCTAAAAAAGGAGGTGCATGTCGTGAAAACTAAACACAATCACCAAAATTTGTTCTCGGGGTATTCTACCAACGTCTTAGTTAGGACACTAATTTAAATCTCAATGAATTGAAATTACTTAGTTTCCATCATACTAGATTCTACTAGCATATCCGACGACTCAATCAAGAGTTTCAATCTGATAATGGCAGATTGGCCTAATTTTTTAATAAGGCCGTATGCATTATTTTAATACAGAGGCCGGGGCTTTTTCTCATTTCGAAAAAAGTTAGATTGGCCTATATAACTGTTTTAGTTTATGACATTCGCCATACATAAGAATTGGCTGCATTTAGATTGGAGGGTGATTTCTGTGATCATAATCTCAATCGTTGTCAGAAGGGTATTGCGCTAAGGGATTGACTTGCCTAGCTGGCTGGCTAGAAAAGAGTATTTATTTTATGTGGTATGTTTTCTTTTAAAACCAATTTTCTGATAAGAGCATTATATATTTTTAACTGATTTGTATATTTATCTGAATTAATTTTTAACCGTGACAACGTACGGGCATTTAGCTAGTATTAACTAGGATATAGATGGAAGATTATGTTACCTCTCATGTAATATTTTTAATCATATTAGAATACTATATATATACGGCAAATTTTTAAGATAAACTTGGAATTCTAGTGGTTAAGATTTACTCGTTTGATGACGTCGAAATCCCAATTCAATCTTTTGCCAAATAATACGTGCAAATGCAAAATTACTCAGGGAAAGGGGCACTCATGATCTCGCCTTCCTCTATCTCCAAAATCGAAAAAATAGTAAATTAAGTCAAAAAAATCGAAACAAATGTTTGCATGTAGAGGCCGCAGATATATTTGTCCGTATTTTCTGACATACGGAAGCTCGAAATTAGGTATCTTAGACAACATGACAAAGTACATCAATCTATACTATAATTTTTTTGAGAGAATCTTCTATACTATAATTTGTCTTGAGGTAGGTTAGTCTGCCAGATTTCTGTCCGATTTTCTTTTGGACGATTTTGCCCCTGACTTTCAAACATATTATAGGTATGCCACCGCCAAGTAGTGAAATGATACCAAATATTTTTCGTCAATGGTCTCCGCCCGGCTCCTCCCCAGTCCCCAAAACATCCTCCGCCGCCGCCCATCTTCCCTGTGCGGCGCTCCTCCCTGCGGCCTCTCTTCCTCGAACCTGTGCTGACTGCTGCACGTCGACCGTGCCGTGCGTACGTCGCCATACACGGGAGCTCCCTTCCCCGCCACCATGGGCGCCGTCCTTCGCCGCCTCTGTTCCTCGAACCGGTGCTGCACGTCGACCGCGCCGCTCCGTCGTCTCCATAGCGCACCCGCGCGAGCGTGACCCATGCACGACCACGACGAGCGGCGCAGGAACCGAGGCGTCAGGCAGAAATAGCGGTGAGCGGCGTCGGTGCCGCCATGCGCCGCCATGGATTCTGTCCTTGACCGCCTCTCTTCCTCGACCTGGTGCTGGACTACACAATAGCAAGCAGCACAAAAGTCTGGTGACGCTGGTGCACAATCCAGTTAGTGCCACCCCTCTCTCTAGCTTCCATGCTAGATTGATTAAAATCTCCGATTTGTGACCCGTGCCTGTTCGTGGTAATGCCTCCAAGGGAGCTAGCAGCAATTATCCTGAATTTAGTTGATCGTTACGAAGATCTCATGATGACGCTGCGCAGACTGTCCACAATCCCCAGTGAAGGATTCTTGAAGCAAGCCCTTTTGTAGCAGTGAACATGGAACCGAAACTACCATACAATGCATCAGAACTCACGGAAGTTTCTTATGTCAATACACCATCAGAAGCGTGCTTACCATTTGCAGCATGTGAACTGGGGATTTCTAAAAATTAGGCGTGACAACTGCAAGTGATGCGGAGATGATGTTTGTTTATTCCAAATCTCTCAAGGACATAGAACAGCCTTTAAACAAGCTAGAGTGGTGGTGTTGACGAACTCAACCTGGACGCTGAAACCTTGTTACACGTCTCAAGTCTTGTTGTTAATTGAGATCCCTTAGACGGTTCTGGATAGTTGCATGTCAGTAACGCAAAATCCATGGATGACATTTGTGCTGATTTGAAGGAACACCCTGGCCTTGATTTTAATAGTTTCCTAGAACAAAATGAAGATAGACATGATTGTCGATAGATTGCAGAATTTGAAGGCACACATATGTTCAAAGTCTGCATTTGTCAACTGACATAGAGCCTGAACTAATGAAGACACATGCAAGCAACAAGAATTGTATTCACACATGGCATCGCCTAGCACTGGAGCAGCTACAAAGTGATAAAAAATAAATAACTCGAAACGGTTTTCTCTGAGTCACGCACTCTCACTGTGGTAGACTTGGAGGCGCCAGCGACGAGGCTTGAAGGAGGCCGATGGCAAGAAGGTGGCGCACAGACGTTTGGGTCGTCATGAGGTCCTGCCTGACTCGGTGAGAACTCGACCGGAGTATGGACGACGTTGGTGTGGCATGGGTCCTGTCGACGAACCCTGAAGTGAAGAAGGCTTCGGCCCCTGGAGGGCGTGAGAGCCCATGGCCGCCACCGTCAAGGAGCCGGCCGTGACGCCGAGGTACAAGTTGAGGAGACAGTCTCGAGCGACCGTGATGTGGCCGACGCGCGGTTTGTGGTGAGAGAGCCAGTGCAAGAGTTGCAGGGATGATGAGGGGCGACGACAGGGCCTGCGTGCTGCCGCGCGATGAGGAGATGACGAGGACCAAGCCGAGAGGCCGGCGAGCGGGGGTGTGGGTCGGTGCAGCAACTGACAAACAGAGCCATGAGATAGGATAGACGAGAGAGGACTGGGGCGTCGGGATTGAGCGCAACAAGAGGACTGCGGTGCGA
The DNA here is from genome assembly GCA_023614405.1 of Avena insularis. Classification (NCBI taxonomy): domain Eukaryota; kingdom Viridiplantae; phylum Streptophyta; class Magnoliopsida; order Poales; family Poaceae; genus Avena; species Avena insularis. The sequence goes on along the minus strand of JAJUPC010000016.1, from coordinate 2,003,929 downwards.
TGGGGAGAGATCGAGGGAGGCGGGGCTCCTGGCGGCCCGGTGGGCCACCTCGTGCGCGCGTGTGTGTGGTAAGATTAGTGCAGGAGTTCAGTGAGTGTGTGTGTGATTTGTTGGGTTAGGTGGGCTGGATACGTTAGGTAACAGCTGGCCTTTTGGGATAGATCGGTCTGGGGTCTCTCAAATATTTTTTATTGGTAAACGTTTTCTTTGCTTATTTTCTATTTATTTTTATTCTGTTTTACAACATACTAAAGTATAGTTTAAGTCGTCCATGTAGTATAAGTCATACAGCCCAAGTGGCTACGTATGAATGCAAGTTAGGAGTAGATTTGTCAGGTTTGCTTTTTGAATTTTTAAACCCTATGCGATGTAGTACAATTTCTTAATACCAACTACTAAACACTTTAAACAAGAAAATATCTATTTTCCCTAAAAAAATATATTTAGCAAACCGAAGCACGATTGACCATAATAACTACCAAATGAAAAAGTTATGTTTATCATGTTTACACGTGAGATACGTGTAACGAATAACCGTAGCAACGCACGGGCATTTAGCTAGTAATGACTAGTTAAAAGGAATGGCCAAGCTACAAACTTTTCTGTAAGTTAAGTCCGAGATAATTATGTAACTTAATGATACAGTAGCTAAAGTTGGATTCAGGAGTACCCATGTCCCAGATAATTCTCATGGAAACGAATAAATTGTGGGGGCACAGCGCCAGGAAAGGTGAAAAAAATAAACTCCATCTTTGGGTATCTGAAAAATCGCTCAATTTTATTTTAAATCTAGGTACGGGTCACCCCTCTGAAAAATCGCTCAAAAATAAGATTTACCACTTTGTTACAAGTTTGCAATCCATTTTTTTTGATCATGCCGGCCACCCTTCATGTACATGTATCTTTTTTTTTCTGCGAATTCATGTACATGTATCTAGCTGGGACGTTTCGGGGCGTCTAAACCTCAGTCGACTAAGAATTAGAGCATATTATTTCTCAGCTGATGTCGTGCAATTTCAATTACAAGCCAATTTGCAACTAAAAATATCTCGGTTGTGATCCCCATTTGCAACCTCACATGCAACCAAAATTACACTTGCAGCACCACTTAAAACTCACAGGATCCCGAATCACGATGCAAATCTACTGGACCAAGATCTACTTGAGCTCTGACTTAATTCTCAGTCTAGTACTACCTCCCAAGATCTAATCGAGCTCTGACTTAATTCTCAGTCTAATACTACCTCCGTTCCACATTATAAATCTCGTGAAAAAGATTATATTGTGGAACGGAGGTAGTAAGAATTAGCGAAATCTTTTGTTCTCTATATATCCAAAGGAAGATGCATAGCTCTTTGTGATGGGACGTAATCAACGGAAAACATTCTCGTTTCAGAGACGAGGGATCTTATAATTAGTACTGCACTCAGTTGGTAAGGGAAACACCCATGGCGCCGGGGAAGAACACAGAGAACTAACAGATGGATGAACCTCCGCATTTCACTTCAAGCATGTTAAGAAGCCACAACACACTTTGTGATGCATTAGATTTCATTTGGTTTTCTCGTGCTGAAATGCTGAACTTCGTAATATTCTCAGTATCATAAGATGAGGCTTGTATTGTATTTTGTACGGATGTTTTCTTTTCAAGGTGACATGCATGTGACTGTGGAGTGGAGGAAGACAACGCGTTCTGATCGCGAGGCTAAAAAAGGAGGTGCATGTCGTGAAAACTAAAGACAATCACCAAAATTTGTTCTCGGGGTATATATTCTACCAAAGTCTTAGTTAGGACACTAATTTACATTTCAATGAATTGACATTAATTAGTTTCCATTATACTAGATTCTACTAGCATATCTGACGACTCAATCAAGAGTTTCAATATGATAATGGCATCGTGGACAGTTAGTTAGATTGGCCTAATTTTTTAATAAAGGCCGTATGTATTATTTTAATATAGAGGACGAGGATTTTTCCCATTTCGAAAAAAGTTAGATTGGCCTATATAACTGTTTTAGTTTATGACATTCGCCATCCATAAGAATTGACTGCAGTTAGATTGAAAGGTGATTTCTGTGATCATAATCTCAATCGTTGTCAGAAGGGTATTGTGCTAAGGGATAGACTTGCCTAGCTGGCTGGCTAGAAAAGAGTATTTATTTTATGTGTTATGTTTTCTTTTAAAACCAATTTTCTGATAATAGCATTATATTTTTAATCGATTTGTATACTTATCTGAATTAATTTTTAACCATGGGAACGCACGGGCATTCAGCTAGTCACGTATAATATGTGAGTGGAGATAGTTTCTTGTGGGAAACAAATCCTAATATTCTAGGGCCCCCGTGATGCAGCGGGCATAGATATAGACTTTTAATCCAACCGAGTGCACACCGAAACCACGGGTTACAGACGATTATTAAGTGTAAAACACATAACAAAGCTTTAAATGGTGATGTTGTTGTTGATCCCGAATGGGGCGCTAAGCGAAGACCGTACTACCCTTTCTGTCACTGAGGTAAAATGAGATCGTCGCTAGCCAAGTATCTCACCTCAAGCCTTTATCAATCTATGGAATCTTTGGTACCTATAAGTCCACATATCGAGATAAGAGACGAAGAAACAAAAGATACAAATCTCAATTGCAAACAAAATACAATACTCCCATGACCTAGATGCACATAATCATTGCGAGGTTTCTTCCCAACCCGCTGCCCATGAGGACTACTCACTCATAACAAATAGATCGGAGATAGAAAACATCATAAAAATACTTAGATTGAAATCAAATATTCTTACAATGGTCGCCAAATCACAAGGAGATCTAAAGTCCAAAGCAATGACTATCGCTAGTGGATGGATGGATGGCGGAAGTGATGAACAATGACATGGATATCCTTTGGTGGTGTTGTGATGTAATCTGAGAATGGCGGTTGATGACTGCAAGTGCACAGATCGTTTGTAGCTAGTTTCAAAATAAAGATATTGATCCCACAGGGAGGAGTAGGCCAAAGACTAAAATGGTTTTAACTATAACTAAATGAAGTACTTAAGAAATAACTTTAAGATGCAAGGAAGTTAGTGTTGTTTTTGGGTTTTGGTTGAACAAGGTAATTTAAAGTAAGCAAAACTTAATGCAGAAACTAAAAATCGCGTGTGTAATAGAACTTTGGAACTACAATAGGAATAAAGGCGTTCTCGGGGATTAGTGGATCCACCACTAGCAATTTAGACTAAGTAATCGAGAGTATTGTAACGGATATTCGCATAGTGTGTATGTATGTGACAGGAGCTCCATATATGGATGATTTGCCAGCAACCGCTGGACACATCATCCTCATAACCACAACAGACAGTAACCGACAACCATCGCATTACCGTGCTATTAAGGGAATTCTCCCGTGGCATGGACACGGCATGATGAGTTCTCCTTAGTTCCCCAAGTTAGTACGTAAAGAATGACAACATCTTTATAGTCACAGTAAGAGCTATCATCCCTCCGTCTACTAACAAGTAATCTCCTCCATCGAGTCCTCATAAGAGGCAAATATTAAGAAGGTGCACTTATCCTTAATATCAAGATGAAGACAATTAACACGTACACATAATGATCTATAACATAATAATCTCTATCTCATCTGAGTCATATGCTATGGTTTCTCCATCTCTCCAAGAATTAAGGATCTACTCAGACATGGAGGCAATCAACATCATGGGAATGGTAATGGAAACAATCATAGGAGAATAGTACTTGTAGAAATCCACAACGAGTATAGGAATTACAACAAGATCTAGACAAGATGTAGATAGGATGAATGAGAATGGTGGTGATGCAGCGGTGGTTGATGAAGATCAATGCCTTAGTCTCTCGGATCTGCGCAGGCTGAAGATAGATCTCTGGCGGATGAGTTCCCCCTCCAGATGCCTTTCGGAGGTGAGGTTTTCACGATTTCTGGGTGTTCTGTATGTCGTCACTCCAAACCAATTGCACGGGGTAAAACTATTTGACGAGGTGGAGGCCTGCCAGCTTTACGGCGGGAATATTTCCTCCGCCCGTATAGTTGGTCGTTATGCTCTCTGTCTCCTCTGTTCGCTTCAGGTTTTCTTCTGGTATTATTAATATTTCCCAAATAAGCGTTTTACATTGTTTTGACTCCTTTTCTCCATAGTACAACTAACGAGGGTTTATGTCGTCAATGCCCATTATTATGGACTTGGGTTTTGGAGAAGGAGGGAGCGCTGGAGACATCTATTGGCTAGAAAACAAGCACACAGGGGACAAATGATTTACCTAGGTTCAGGCCTCGTAGAGGTCCCTACTCCTGCTTGTCTGCTCGTAGAATTATTGAAGGAGTCGAAAGTTACAATGGTGCGCAGATGCAATCTGGCAAGGGTTGTGGAAACTAGGGTTGCGTGTGTCCTCCTCGCCGCCTCCTCCTAGCCTTTATATAGATAGGCTAGGTCTTAGGTAGCAGGTCGAGTCGGTTACAAGTTAGGGTTTTCCCCTTCAAACTTTCTATCTTTAGCTTCTTCTTGTCCTTCAAGCAATCGAGAGTCCGTAGGTTACTCGAGTCCCTCCATCCGGGCTTTGGCGACATCGTGAGCCTGTATGTTTTTGGACCGTATATACCAGGCTCGAGTACCTGTAGGGTATACCCATGTCAGTAGCCCCTGAGTGTCCGGTGGAATCGCAGATTCGACTGGGGACTTTCTGAAGCCTTCGAGTGCCTGAATGAGTATATTTCGATTGCTTTTATTTGTGTCATAGGGATTGTTGATAGACGTGCCTGATATAACCGAACTATCGGTATCAGTTAACCACCTTAGGGTGAAACAACGCAATCTACTCGAATCCGAGTCCCCGGACTCGAATCCAGAAAAGTGCTGGTGTAATTCGACTCATGCCGCGGAGGTCTTACAGGAGTCGAATTCCAGTTACATGGGTGTGAGCACTTGACGCGTCCGTCAAGGCATATTCATCATGCCTGTAGGTACGGATATGTTTCTGGTAGTGCGCAGTTAAATGCGTTGCGAGGCCTTATTCAGGTCTTACCTTCACGCCGTAGGCGCGGCATCCGAATTTTATCATCGCGGAGACGATTCGGGTAACCCAGGAGACGCAGTCTTTGTAGGGGAAGAATTATGAGATGGTGTCGCCATGAGTTTCGAGTGTGCATGTTATCAACACACAGGTTTTTGTACAAATAATCTTAGGGTGCGCGACCAGCGCTCCCTAAGGGAGTAGCCCCCGAGTGCCTGGTTGAGTCAAAGACTCAGGCAGGGACTAAAGAACTTTTTGCGATTGCTGTCGGCTTTCGCTTGCCTGTTTCAGTCGATGACTCGGGCAGGTACTAAAACACTTTTGCGACTGCTATCATCTTTTGCCTGCTTGTTTCAGTCGATGACTCGGGCAGGTGCTAAAATACTTTTGCGACAGCTGTCGTCTTTTGCCTGCTTGTTTCCGGCGCTCCCTATGGGAGTAACACATGTCCATAATCGAACTGTGTTTCAAGTGATTGGATTTGCTTTTGTGATTGTCCATGTTCCTACAACAAGAAAAAGAAAAGTCATAGGGTGCGCGGCCAGCGCTCCCTATGGGAGTAGCCCCCGAGTGCTTGGTGGAGTCGAAGACTCCAACAAGGACTAAAAATAGTCGAAGTTCTCCATTGCATAGCCTTGGTGACGTCAGTACTGACGCTTGTATGACCTTAGTTGCCCGCGTGAGCGATTTGGCGAGACGTGACGAGCTGTGGGTCCCACTTTCTGACTTTTATTTGACTGCGCGTGCATAATCTTATTTTTAACTGTGCCTCCTCGATTTCCGCGCGTAATGGTAGAAGTGGGGGGACGGTTCACGCTTCCTCTTCTCCACGTGTCCTACGCGATGCGTGCCACGCGTCCAATAGGGTTTTTGTCAGCCGTTGGATTGCATCTTCCAGGGGTTAAGTAGCGATGCTGCGGCGGTAATTTCCCATCTGTGCTCTTTCTTCCTTGCTGCCATCGCCATTGCCGTTTGCTTTTCTGCTTTCCTCTGCGCCCATCTTCCCCACGGCGCTAGACCAGCTCCATTCGTTCCCAAGCTATTTCCTTCACTCTCATCGCTGCCGTGCAATGGGGAAGAAGAAGGGAGGCGCTGCCGCTGATTCCGCGGCCACCCTCGCTACAGCGAAGAAGAAAGGTGGCTCCGCTGCTGCGGTCACTAGTGCCGCCGCCGTCGGGAAGAAGAAGGTCACGGGCACCCGCGTGACTAATGGCGCATGGCGCCCCTCTATCATCAAGGCGTCAGATCTCCGTCTTCTTCGCCAAGACGGAGTGATTTCTGCAGCAGTCGCCGATTCGCGCGTCCCTAGAGGTGAGACCGTTCCTGTGCCTCCCGCTGGTTATCGAGTGATGTTTCTTGCATTCATCATTCGTGGTCTTTCCTTGCCTCTTCACCCCTTTCTTCGGGGTCTTCTGTGTTTCTATGGGCTCCAACTCCATCAGCTGTCCCCAAATTCTCTCCTCCACATTACCTGTTTCATCACTCTCTGCGAGTGCTGGCTCGGAATCGAGCCGCACTTTGGTCTTTTCAAACGCATCTTTAAATTGAAGCGTCAGTCCGCATCTGGCTCTTTAGTTTATGACGTAGGTGGTTGCGGAATCCACGTTGACCCATCCGCCACCTACATCGATATCAAGCTTACCAAGTCCGTCCAGGGATGGAGGGACAAATGGTTCTATGTGCACGACCAGAAGGCCAAGGACGAGCACTTTGGACTCGCACCTTTCGATCCCGCGACTCCCTGCAAGAAGATGCGTTCTTGGAAGAACGTGATCATGCCTTCCGAACTCGCGGAGACAGACGTGTTATATCAGCGCGTCTGCGACCTCGAGAGTCGCATAGGTGCAGAAGAGGGAGGCTGCGCCCTTGTCAGGACTTGGCTGCGTCGTCGCGTCCAGCCTCTCCAGGCCAGGGTCCATCCCATGTTCCAATGGGGTGGCGCTGATGATCCCACTCGCGTATCTGCTGATGGTATGTACGCGAGTGAGGTAGATAAGAGGGTGCGACTGGTCACGAAGTACACCCTCAAAGATGTGCTTCCGAACGAGCCAGTCGTTCCTCCCTTCGATGCTTCGAATCCTCCTCGCGAGGTACAGTTGCGCTACGTAGTAGTTTATTTTCTCGATTGCGTTTCCTATTGTGTTTGCCGATCTTTAATTTTTGTATGCAGGAGTGGGCGGTGTCGCCTTGCATGCCTCCCCTCCCTGAGGGGATTATTCCTCATGAAGCGTTGGAAGAGGACGAGTCTGAGTCGACTGTCCCTTCCGATGTGGAAGAGGAAGCCCCCGAGTCCGAGAGTCCGAATACTCACAAGCGTTCACGTAGCAGGGATTCCGACGCGTCGACTCCTTCCACTCTTGGAGGCGCGGCTGTTGGTGTGGAGTCGCCAATTCCCGCCGTTCTTGTGAGGACTGTGGCACCGTCTTCTCGCAAGAAGATGCGATTGCCCAAGGAGTCTTCGTCAGAGTCGACGGAGGCCACATTTGATCTTGATAGATTTGACTGGTAAGTTTGCTAGTGCATTCATTCTTCTCTTGTTTTCTTCTTGTTGGCTTTGCCCTGGAGTTTGCCCTTTCTGAGTGCGAATTTTGCCTTGTAGTCAAGAGGCATCGTCATCGTCTGGCGACGTCAAATTTTTGAAGGAATCAGGAGTCGCGACCTCAAAGGCCAAGATAGAGATCGAGCATGCTCCTTCTCCTCCGGCGGCGGCCCACTCCGGGAACAATTCTTCGAGCTCTCCTCACGTAGGGGAGCATCGAGTAGTTGCTCGGATGGCGGTTCAGCAATCTTCTTCGGAGTCGCTGGAGGACCATGTAAGTATATCTTTCTTTCTTTTATAATTTGGCAGTCAACGCCCTTTGTTGCCCTCTGCTGACTCCTTGTTTTGTGCGATAGCTCCTTGTAAAGGAAGCCGCACAGGTGGCAGAGCAGGTGATGGCGATGGGTTGCCAACATGCAGTGCTGGAGACGCGCCACCGCGTGGTTGAGAGTGAGTGTTCTATACTTATTCTTTTTGTCTTCCCTGTATTTTGGTATAATCGACTGACAGCCAAATTTTTGACTGCCATGTAGCTGAGCATAATGCGTTACTGCGTGATGTCGCCACGTTGGAGAAGACGCTGGCCGTGGCTGTAAAGGGGCGTGACGAGGCAATCGCGGCTCGTGATGAAGCCCATAAGCGCGAAGAGGATCTGCGTGCCTCCTTTGCGGCCAGGGAGAAATTGTTCAAAGAGCAACTGTTCTCAGTCGCCAAGGCCCTCTTAGGTACTTTTACGGGTAGATATTTTATTGATGTTCTTCTCTTCCTCTGTAGTGCCGGTGGCATTAGAAGTTTGATCCATGTGTGTATTTTGGTGTAGATGCTGGCGGCTTGAGTTTTGATCCACAAGTCCTTGGTCGCGATGGCTCTGGGCGCCGGGTCGAAGATCGTAGCGCCGCTGTCCAAAATACGCTGTCCAAAGCCAAGGCCACCCTGAGTCGCCTCCGGGAGGAGCTGATGCCGAAGGCGGAGCTGGTCGACAATGTAGAAGAGCTGGTGGAGTCGCTCGCTGGGGGTGTGCCTGCCACGTACAAGAACTCTCTCCGCCCAGCTGGCGCGACCATGTCGCTTGCCATGGTGCAAGCCCACGGAGTCGAAGTGGATCCCTCTGTGGTGTCGAAGACGATGCCTATTGGCGCGGATGGTCAGCAGGTAGTATTCGCTCCCTTTGCGACTGCCTGTGCCAAATATGGCCATTCCTTGATAAACACCGTTGCCAAGTATTCGGAGGAGCTCAATCGCGCAAAGAAGGCGGCGAAAACTTCGCCTCGTGGTCGACGGAAAGTCGGGCATCCGACATCGCCACGGACTTGATGAAGCCCCCGAGGTCCTCGAAGTCGAAGAAGCCAGCTGCTCTGTAGTTAGTTTCTTGTAATAGCTGATGAACTTGCTCTTTTGATTGGAGAACATGCCTGTTGGCGAATGTGTTTGTAGATACTTTTATTGATCCTAAATGCATCTGTTACTTTTGACTTTTGAGTTGGTCGCCTTATTTTGCCTCTGGCTTGATTTTTGGTAGGGTACATCAAGTGGTCATGTGGGGGGAACCCCGCACTCGCCATCTCTTGAGGATGCAATGGCACCACCATGCTCCAGGGTAGAGGAGTTGTCCTTGCTTTCGCGATTTCGTGATCGCGTGAAGCAACTGGAGCCTGAATTGCCCGTGATCCGCGGTAGCGCGGACGTGTGGAAGTCAAAGGCTAAAAAAGCCGCCGCCCGCGAGCAATATCTGCTTGGCGAGGTAACGCAACTGGGCGACCAGTTTAAATGTTAGTTTGCTCATCCTCGTCTTTTCCTTTGTAGTTAATCGCAATGGTACGTTGTACTCATGCTATTGATGCTGCTTCGTGTAGTTGTTAGCGCACGCCGTCCGCAGGAGGAGAGGGATAGAATTGCCATCCGCCTTCATGATCTCACCCAGGAGCAACTTCAGGAGAGTGGATACTTCTGGGTAGATCATGATCGTGCGACTGCGTTAGCGACCCTACAGGATCGCGCCTCGCGAGTGCTACTCTTTTTGAAGAAGTCGCAGTCGTGTTTGAAGAACATCTACCGGGCGATGTTCCTGTTGGATGATACTCCATCGAGCCTGCTGGCCCTTCTGACGAAATTTCAAGATATGTCCGCGATCCGCGAGTGCGTGAGGCAGCAGCTGGTGGCTGGTGCCAAGGCTGCCCTCTCCGTGGTGCGTTTGCATAGGCCTGACGTGGATGTCGCCGCCATTGCATCTGGGCCACCGGTGCCACTAGCAGGATCTTCCTGGAACATGGTGCCGCACTATCAGGCGGTGGATCGTCCAGCCGAGGAGATCGTGGACTTCTTCGAGGAACAGACTAATGTTCTTCTGTTGCAAGGGTAGCCAAATATGTATCCTGCTATAAGTGTACTGGTGTTGTAAAGCTCATATATATTTATAGATAATTTATTGTTGAATGTATACAAATAGCTTTATAAGCGTGGGGTGCGTTGCACTCATGCGAGTCCTTTTCGTTAGCCTGACCATCTTTGTATCGTTCCCTTGTCAACCTGCGTTGCAGCTGGGTTGAGTTTGTGTTAAGGGGTTCTATTGATGTGCCAGCTACTCAAGATGTCGCGTTATTGTTCGAAGAACATATGTGTATAGGGTGGCGTAGCCCCCGAGTATGAAAGTTGACAAAAGAAAGGAGAACACGGAGTTTTGGGGCACTTATCTTTTATTTATTCGGAGAACAGTACGTAGTACAATGTGCGGCTAAGTAGCCTTGGCTGAATAGCCTTATTTGCGATGCAAAAGTAAAGAAGAAACGACTAAGGGTAGAAGCATCATAGTTGTGCGACGTTCCAAGGGTTGGAGTATGCGACTCCTGTCTCTAAATCTTGAAGGCGATAGGCGCCACCTGGGATTACTTCTGTAATCATGTACGGTCCTTCCCAGGGGGACTCGAGCTTGAGGTGCCCCTGCTGCTTCAGTCGCAGGACTAGGTCACCTTCGACGAAGGATCTTGGGCGAAGCCTTCTGCTATGGTAGTTGCGTAGGTTCTGCTGGTAGATCGTAGATCTTTCTGCGGCGATTTCTCTTGCTTCGTCAAGGAGGTCGACGGCGTCTTCGAGTGTGAGGGATGACTCCTTCTCGCTGTAGGCGACTACACGCAGCGCTTTGTACCGTACCTCGGCGGGTAGTACTGCCTCCGCTCCATGTACCATAAAGAATGGTGTGTAGCCGGTGGCGCTGTTTGGAGTTGTACGCAGGCTCCAGAGTACGGATTGTAGTTCGTTTGGCCAGCATCCCGCGGCTTGTTCTAGTGGACGGAGGAGTCGCTTCTTGATGCCACTGCAGACGAGCCCGTTTGCCTTTTCCACCTGACTGTTGGTCTGCGGGTGTGCGACTGAGGGATAGTTGATATTGATCCCCAGGTTCTCGCAGAAATCTTGGAACTCCTTGGATGTAAAGTTCGTTCCGTTGTCGGTGATGATGCTGTGCGGCACGCCGAAGCGGTAGACAATGGACTCGAAGAACTTGACTGCGCTGTGCCATGATTGCTTGGTCACTGGCATGGCCTCAATCCACTTGGTGAATTTGTCGACTGCGACCAAGAGATAGACGTAGCCTCCTTGCGAGGAACTTGGAAGTTTGCCAACCATGTCGAGTCCCCACTGAGCGAAGGGCCAGGCCAATGGGATAGGCCGGAGTTCTGCGCCTGGTGGGTGTGGCTTGTCTGTGAATCACTGGCAAGCATTGCACTTTTGGACTATGTCTTTGGCGTCGCGCATGGCCATGGGCCAGTAAAATCCAGCTCGTAGAGCTTTGGCAACGAGGGCGCGACTGCCAGCGTGGTGTCCGCAGGTCCCTTCATGGATGTCGAGGAGTACTGCTTTTCCATCGGCTAGGGAGACGCATCGCTGTAACACGCCTGTGATGCTGCGTTTATACAGTTCATCATTGATAACGGCGAATGCCTTGGAGCATCGCGCGATGTGTCGTGCGTCTATCGGGTCATCCGGTAGGCGCTTACTGAGGAGGTACGTAATGTACGGCTGCGTCCAGGATTGTTCGATCATCATGACGCTCATTGGTCCCTCGAGTCCTATGTCATTGGCTCATTGGGTGGCGTAGCCCCTGAGTCCGTTGCTGCGCTTGTTTTCTTCTCTGCGGACTTCTGCTTGATGGAGCGTTCGCATATGCGCTCGAGAAATACACCAGGTGGTATGGGTGCGCAGGTGGAGCCTATGTTGGCGAGTGCGTCCGCCTCCTCATTGCTTTCGCGACCTATGTGTTGTAACTCGCAACCATCTAAGTCTCCTTCGAGTGTGTCGTAGAGGTCGCGGTATGCGATCATGTTGTCGTTTAGTGCGTCGCACTCGTGCATTGTTTGGTTGATGACCAGCTTGGAGTCGCCATATATGATTAGCCTCTTTGCGCCGAAGGCTTTTTCCATCCTCATCCTGTGTAACAGGGCCTCGTATTCAGCCTCGTTGTTTGAGGTTGTGAACTGCATTCGCAGGACATATTTCAGCTTGTCCCCTTGAGGCGATGTCAGTATGACACCTGCTCGTGCTCCATCTTTTCTCTTGGACCCATCGAAGTACATTGTCCAGAGGTAGGACATGTCTGGCTTGTCCGGGAGTTGGTTTTCCATCCAATGTACGAGGAAGTCAGGGAGAACTTGCGACTTGATTGCACGCTGCCAGATGTGATGTCTCGTGGAGACAGTTCGATTCCCCAAAGCGCGACTCGCCCTGTGGCGTCAGGGTTATTGAGGATATGTCCCAATGGGGCGTCGTTGACTACCACGATTGGGTGTTCCTCGAAGTAGTGGTGCAGTCGCCGGGCGGTCATAAAGACGCCGTACGCCAGCTTCTGGTAGTGCGGGTACCGCTGTTTTGTTGGCGTGAGGACCTCGCTGAGGTAGTATACCGGGCGTTGTACGCCATGGACCTTGTTTTCCTCGGCCCGTTCGACGACGAGCACTGTGCTAACCACTTGGTTGGTGGCGGAGATGTACAGCAGCAGTGGTTCCCTTTCTCGTGGAGTTACCAATACTAGCGAGGTGGATAACAGGCGTTTGAGGTCTTCGAATACTTCTTGCGCTTCATTGGTCCACTCGAATTTGTCAGCTTTGCGGAGGAGCTGATAGAAGGGCAGCGCCTTTTCTCCCATTCGACTGATAAATCGACTAAGGGCCGCGATTCGCCCGGCTAGTTGCTGAACGCCTCTTATGTTCTTTGGCTTCTCCATGGCCAGTATGGCCTTTATCTTTTTCGGGTTTGCCTCGATCCCTCTCGTGGAGATGATATACCCGAGCAGCTGCCCAGAGGGTACACCGAAGGCGCATTTGTCCGGATTGAGCTTTATCCGGTAGCGATCGAGATTGGCAATTCTTGATACATTCCCCCTTATTTACGAAGGTGCATCCCTTCTTGGCGTTGCCCTCGAGAGCCTCATTGAGAACACCCCTTATTCTGGTGTAGTCTTTCTTCTTCGTCCAACTCCCCGAGTCGAAATACGTGGCTAGCGAATACCTCGGGGCAAGGACGATGAGTGTGCAGTATTTGTCTCTGCGCAACACAATTAGAACAGAATGTCAGAAAAAGAGAAAAGAAAGAAATCTATAAGAAATGCATAAGTTACGGTGGCGATGAGCGAGTGTGTACTTACTCAGGAAAGAAAGTCAAAAGAAGTGCGTCCTTCCTCTTGTTGTCCACCATGAACTTCTCGAGGTATGCCGTCGCCTTGGTCCGTGTCTCTGATCCTTCGACCAACTGGTTGTCCCGCATGTAGTAGGGATCCACTATCACGACTTCCAGGGTACTCTCTCTATTGATCTTGATCGCCATATTGGGCGCGTATAGGCAGACCAAGTTATAGTCAAGACGTTTCGAGAGAAACAGCTTGAAGATGTCCTCGTACGCTATCAAGAATAGATCCGCAGGGGGTTCAACGACGAAGCCCACGTCCAATGGAACCTTGGCCATGAAAACTGGGTAACTTGGATCTTTGTCTTTAAGAAGGATGCTCTCTAGTGTCTTGACACCCTCATGCAAAGTTAACATGGGTCCAACCGCGACGTGGAGCATATCCGGAGTCAATATTGGATCACCAACTCCATGCACTCAGGGCAAGCCATATTGTGTGGATGGTACGACGATGGCGTCCTGAGCCCGGATCCTCTTCGGAAGAGGCTAGCTCGCACCCTTCTTATTATTATTACCTATCTTCCTATGCTTATTCTTCACAATATTGTCCTCCACTGCCATCTACTCATCGGCCGCCTTTTAGAGTGTGTTGGGGATAAAAACCAATCCTGGTTTCTCTTGTGGTGGATCAGCGGCCGGAGGCGTCTCTTGAGAAAAACCATGGAAGACCAGGCGCTGCATGCATGTATTGGGCCAACCAGCTTGATGGTCGCGAGATGTGAAGGGTTCTTCATCCACAGAAGGCATATACAATCCTTTGTCGGTGCCAGTGTTGATGAAGTCATCAATGCTGACCAATTCATCATCATATTCATGGGTGCCATCATGTGGTGGCGGTAGCAGGGGCGACGGCGGTTGCGGCACAACATCTTTGCCATGAGGTGGTACACACCATTCCAAGAGTTGCTGGTGACGGCTGGTGATGGCGACGATGGCGGCTGCTGGCTTCCGAGGTGGTGGCCGGGCGATCTATCGAGAGGTGGCACTGGTGCTCCCCCCACAAGACGAATCTGGATCTTCGGCCATGTCAAGGGCCAGTTGTAGCATTCTCTAAGGGTCTTGTGTTCGTCGGCTCCCTGAGGTTGAAAGGGGGATCCATGTCATTGATGGCTCAATACACGGCGCCCAGAAAAGTGCTTGGTGCGTGGTGTTGATGTAGAGCTCGTTGGGAACCCCAAGAGGAAGGTATGATGAGCACAACAACAAGTTTCCCTCAGTTATGAAACCAAGGTTTAATCGAACCAGTAGGAGCAAGGAAACACCTCAAAGGTGTTACTAGCTGAGCTTTGGCAGGGCGCACTACCGGTGCTAGTAGCAACGTGGAGACCTGCACAACACAACCACAGAACTTTGTCCCCAACTTGCGATGAGGTTGTCAATCTCACCGTGTTTTGCGGAAAAATAAGGATTAAACGTATCGAATGGAAAGAAGTAAAAGTTTGCAGAAAGTAAACACAAAGCAGTAAAAGATTGTAGATTGTATGTAAAGAAAAAGGACCGGGATCCATAGTTCACTAGAGGTGGCTCTCCTTAGATAGATAACATGCTGGGTGAACAAATTACAGCGGGGCAATTGACAAACACCGAGAAAGAAATACATGCATATACTAATCATCTTGACTCCTTTGAGACTTGATTGGGCATTACAACATAATACATAGACCGCCATCCAACTGCATCTATGACAAATAATCCACCTTCAGGTTATCATCCGATCCCCCTCCAATATTAAGTTGCAAGCAACATATTATTGCTTTACGAACTGCATGTAAGGTAAACAATACAATTGTTCTATGAACAAAGGATCGTTGTTTTCTCCCTAGTAGCAACAGCACATCTAGTAACTTAGAGATTTCTGTCACTTCCCCAGATTACCAGAGGCATGAACCCACTATCGAGCATAAATACTAACTCTTGGAGTTGCTAGCATCTACTTGGCCAAGATAGCTACTAACAACAGAAAGCATGCAAGATCTCAAATAACAAAGACATGATAGAATCAATAATCAATCTGAAATAGCATCTCAACATCCATCGGATCCCGCAAACACAACTTGTATGCATTACAAATATATGATCTTGATCATGAACGGAGCTCACAAGATCTAAACATGAAAGCACAAAGGAGGAGAAACCAGCCATCTAGCTACTACATGGATCCGTAGTCCAAGGATGAACTACTCACGCATCACACCGGAGGCTTGCATGGTGATGAAGAAGGCCTCCAGGGTGAATTCCCCTCTCCGGCAGGGTGCCGGGAAGAGCTTCAGATCCCCCCGATCTAGGGATGGAGATGACGGCGACTAAAGACTCTTTCGTGGATTTTTGATCAGGTACTTAGGGTTTTCGTCCCGAGGGAAACTTATAGGCGGAAGGAGAGGCCGAGGGGGTGCTGGGGTCGGCCAAACCACCTGGCTGGCCCCTAGCCCTTCTCCGTCTCGTATTCTGGCACTTGATCCCTTCCGGAAAAATAGGCACTTTGGCTTTTGCCCCGTCCAATTCCGAGAATATTCATTTTCTGACTTTCCTGGAACCAAAAACAGCAGAAAACAGGCAGGTGACATTGTGGCTCTTGTTAATAGGTTAGTCCAAGAAACCATAATAAAAGTACTCCAAAGTTGGAACAAAACACAAGAATGTGGATAAAACCAAGCATGGAACTTATAGATACATTTGCAATGTATCAGCATCCCCAAGCTTAACTCCTGCTTGTCTTCGAGTAAGTAAGTGATAAAAAGAAATAATTTTTGAGGTGACATGCACCATCAAATACTTGATCAAAGTATTTGCAAAACATTCAAGGCTGGGATCATAGTACTTCAATCATAACATGAAAGACAAAGTTCTAGCAATAAGCAAAGAGTATGATGCAACATGAAAAGGCACAAACAAAAGATTCATGAATAACATGCTTTGCAAGACGTTTGTTTGTTTCACATAAAGAAAACATAGGATACTAGTATTCAGCTTGTCCCTCAATAGAGTAGCAAATATAAATGCATAGGACACCTTCAAAGTTCATAATAGTGACTAGATATAATAGTTTCAAACAAGCAATAACAAGTTATGCATCAATCAACTAGTCTTGGGACAATGCACATAGAACTAAGAATGGCCACTATGCTCTCAAAGTAGTGCATAAAGATAGAAGGTGGAGACTCAATATAATGGTGGAAGAAAAGCCTTTTGTAAAAAGGAAGTAGGGATCCAAGTCTCATAAAGACCTTCCAAAAATTATGATACTTAAAGCTTTCAGCTCTCATTGCCCCTATCATAAGCATCTTGAAGTGATTAAGGTTAAAGTGAACAAACTATGGTGTACATGCTTGGCGAAGTATAAGTCATACATCTCATGTCCCTTGTATACGAGGGCCGCTCCTCATGCTACTCAAGTTTAGTCACCGGTAAGTTCTTGCATCATAAGTACATGTGTATCATTGAGAACCGACAACGGGGTACCCCTTGCCCGATGATATGGAAGAATCCCCATATCAAAATGACAAGGCAAGCAGACAACGAGCATCTCAGCATTCTTCTTATTTACCATGGGAATATGGTGCTTTTTTCTCTCTTTCCTCTTTTCACAGTATCTCTTTTTTTTCTCTTTTTTTCTCAATATAGGACTCTTTTTTTTATAAGAAGAATGCTTCATAGACATCTCATTATGGTTACGCTGCAGGTTTCCACCATGTCAGCATGGATTAGACCAGCCCATGCTTTCTAACACATATACATAACTCCATGGACTTACAAGCTCCCCTTTCATTTCACACCGACGACATCCATATACAAAAGAGCATGATATCAACTAGGTACAAGTACCAAGTGCAATGTTGAAAGCGTTCCCCATGAAAACATGGTTCTGCTAATTCCCAACAAATAAGTGCAAGCATATACAACATAGAAGACACAATGGTTCAAGTTTATTAGAGGCAATAAAGTAAAGTGTGCCATCAAGTTCATGAGAGCTTTAATCACTAGTTTTCTCATAACAAGTGGAAGGTAAACAAAAGCATGAATATACTTGGAATAACATAAGCTAGTAGGTAGGTATGGTGGACTCTTTGGAAAAACTTGGTTTAGGGAGTTGGATGCATGAGTGGAACTCATACTTTGTTGTGGAGGCTAGCAAAAGACTGGGAGCGACAAACTAAGAGAGCAATAATGGCCATAATCATGCAGAGCGACAAAACATCATTGATCAAAGCATAAAGTGATACTACAAGTTGAAAACTAAAGGATCATAAAGGCTATGGTGACTTGTGATAGTCATAACATGGTGTGAGCATGCGCCAAGTCAACCATATGCTAAAACAACGCATGATTCATCCAAGGAACATTAAGCAATCTCAATTGTTTATAACAAGTCATGCTACAGAAAAGAATACTAAGCATAAAGCCAAAACAATATCAAGCATGGCATGACAAAGCATAGCCACAGTAAAAAACGAGCTCTTTTTACCACATAAGTATGCACTTTCCTACTCTTTTCCAAACCAAACCAAACTATTTGCAAACCAATGTGCGAAAGAGGGGGTCCAACCAACTTATTCAGAAAACTAAAAAAACCAAGCAAACTAAAAACCAAAACGAAAATGAAAAAGAAGACGCTCCAAGAAAAACACAAATGTGCACGAAACAATAAAAATGAAGTGTTTGGAAGAAACCTGGAATTTTTATTGATGAAGAAGGGGATGCCTTGGGCATCCCCAAGCTTTGACGCTTGTAGTTCTTGGATATTTCTTGGGGTGACACGCGTGGCATCCCCAAGCTTGAGCTTTAGTCCATCCTTCATCTCATACTCATTCCTTCCATACACCTGAAAATTTTCCTTCATACAAAACTTCACACAATCTCATTAGCAACATTAGTGCACTTAAGATAAATAAGTCTCAAGGTTCAGTTCTAACACCAAATAAACTTCCATTAGAACACTAGCTACTGTAGCACTTCCCTCAAAAAGATCAATTCCCCAAAGGAACTCAAGAAGGAACTAACAAGAAGCAAATGCAGAAAATGGCAGAAATCTGTCAAAATAGACCAGCAGGTAAAGACGAATTTTTTCGAAGACCTTCTGTTGCTCAAATAACAAAGTGTTGAACTAACGAAAGTTATATGACAACCTGGGGCAGAGGTACAAAAAATTACAGCTCAATCCGACGTACAGAGCTCTCTCAGGAATTTTACGGTGGAGCACAGAAATCTGTTTCGGGACAGCAACTTTCCCAATCATTACTTCACTCTAATTAGAGGTTACTCTTGGCACAAAAAGAAAATAAAAAGGATAAGGAGAGGTTATTACAGAGGTAATAACTTCCAAGACTCAACTAAAACTCTTGGGTTACCTCCCGACAAGTACTTTTCTTTAACGCCTTTAAGTTAGGCATAAGAACCAAAGAAAGAATCAAGTGTTCTCAAATGAAGAAGCATTAAAACCAACATTCTTGCCCTTACCTCCCTTATTTTTATTCTTAACCTTTTGTGAAAATGTGATTGTTTGGTGGAGAAGAAAGGTGCATGGTCCCCTTTCCCACATCTATTATTGCTCCAAGGAGTTCTAATAGGGACCTTCCAAGTGTAATTTGTCCTTTTCCTGCACATTCAATAACAAGATAATCAATAGAAATCATTTTCCCAAGGATCTTTGTAAACACTCCTTCAGCTATTCCAAGAGGTAATATGGTAGTATTATCAGTGAGAGATATTTCTTTTCCTCCTTCAACGAGCCCCCAAAGATTCAGAGATTCATAAATAGCTTTGGGCATAAGACAAAATTCAGACATGATGTCACAGCGGGCTTGAAAAGTTTTAGTGTTTATCTCAATCTTTACTGTAGGGAACCACTTTGATGGTTCAGAGTTTATTGGAACATAGTCATGTTGCTCCCTAAGCGTATTATTGCACCCTTCTAATATAGTAGTGCTAGCCTCAAGAGTATCCAACCTAGCAAATATTTTCGTGAAAGAAGTATCAGTTTGGCTAGGCATGTTGTAAGTGAGGATCAATTTCTTTATAGCATTAATGGCATCATCCTCATTACATTGGAGTAAATCTCCTCCCGCAATACCATCTAAAGCATATCTATAGCAAAGAGCAATCCCAAGGTAAAAACTGCTAAGGAACAAGCCTTGAATCATTTTAGGCTCAGTCTTTTCATGTAGATCAGAGATTCTAGACCAAGCTTCCTTAAAACTTTCCTCAATTCCTTGTTTAAAAGTGAGAATCATTAGCTCAGGTGACATATGATTGGAGCAAGGCTAGACATAGTGGCAACTCAAGATAAGAACTAATTTTTTTGTGTTTTTCAAATAAGAAGGCAAACAAGTAAAACTATTTTTTTTTGGATTTTTGAAGAACAAAACAAGCAAACAAAGGAAAAAGGAAACTAAGCAAAACAAAAACAACAAAGTAAAGAGATTGGTTATGAGGGACTCCTCTTGTGAAGATGTCCTTGACTCCTCGGCAACGGCGCCAGAAAATCGCTTGATGGCTCAATACACGACGCCAAGAAAAGTGCTTGGTGCGTGGTGTTGATGTAGAGCTCGTTGGGAACCCCAAGAGGAAGGTATGATGAGCACAGCAGCAAGTTTCCCTCAGTTATGAAACCAAGGTTTAATCGAACCAGTAGGAGCAAGGAAACACCTCAAAGGTGTTACTAGGTGAGCTTTGGCAGGGCGCAATACCGGTGCTAGTAGCAACGTGGAGACCTGCACAACACAACCACAGAACTTTGTCCCCAACTTGCGATGAGGTTGTCAATCTCACCGTGTTTTGCGGAAAGCAAAGGATTAAACGTATCGAATGGAAAGAAGTAAAAGTTTGCAGAAAGTAAACACAAAGCAGTAAAAGATTGTAGATTGTATGTAAAGAAAAAGGACTGGGATCCATAGTTCACTAGAGGTGGCTCTCCTTAGATAGATAACATGCTGGGTGAACAAATTACAGCGGGCAATTGACAAACACCGAGAAAGCAATACATGCATATACTAATCATATTGACTCCTCTGAGACTTGATTGGGCATTACAACATAATACATAGACCGCCATCCAACTGCATCTATGACTAATAATCCACCTTCGTGTTATCATCCGAACCCCTCCAAGATTAAGTTGAAAGCAATGATTATTGCTTTACGAACTGCGTGTAAGGTAAACAATACAATTGTTCTATGAACAAAGGATCGTTGTTTTCTCCCTAGTAGCAACAACACATCTAGTACCTTAGAGATTTCTGTCACTTCCCCGGATTACCAGAGGCATGAACCCACTATCGAGCATAAATACTAACTCTTGGAGTTGCTAGCATATACTTGGCCAAGATAGCTACTAACAACGGAAAGCATGCAAGATCTCAAATAACAAAGACATGATAGAATCAATAATCAATCTGAAATATCATGAAAGCACAAAGGAGGAGAAACCAGCCATCTAGCTACTACATGGATCCGTAGTCCAAGGATGAACTACTCACGCGTCACAGCAGACGCTTGCATGGTGATGAAGAAGGCCTCCAGGGTGAATTCCCCTCTCCGGCAGGGTGCCGGGAAGAGCTTCAGATCCCCCCCGATCTAGGGATGGAGATGACAGTGGCTACAGACTCTTTCGTGGATTTTTGATCGGGTACTTAGGGTTTTCGTCCCGAGGGCAACTTAAGAATGAACCACATCAAAATTATAACCGCATCATACCAGAACATGTCGAGCAGGAATGGAAGACATGAATGAACTATATAGTAAAGAAAAATTATGCCGTTGATTAAGACGAACCAACACCAAATACAAAAAATATATAATGGCATCGCTGGTGGACCTGTAGGTTGTGCAAACTAACATGTTCAATGTTGCCTTTTTAATCTCTACGCAAAGAAAACAAAAATAGTTAGTCTTGCAGCTTTTGAAGAACCAGATGGCAACAACAAAATTATAATCGAACTAGTACGAAGAGTTTGAACGGGTACCACATGATAGCGGAACGATGTCAGGGAGGAAATAATAGCAAGAACTTAGCTTAAGAATAACCTGATAGAGTCAGTAACTATGGAGCAGGGAATACACACTGATATTTTCCACTAACATTACATTTTGCAAGAACACAATAGAATACATTTACTAGTGTACGGAGCAGCTAAGATAAGAGCATGTGTATGACAAAATAACAGACATGTGCATGACTTGAAATTTGTAGACCAGCGAATGCAAACCAACATGTCTAATGACCTTGTATGCACTAGCACGAAGAACAGGCGTGCCCAGTGAATTGTATGTGCTAGCATGATTACAAAAATGCAGTTCAGTGCGACAGGCTTGAGCCTGCTATACCACTGACAAAACAAAAACGGGTTGGAGCTCTAGTTACCTTGGTCGGGGAGGCGTCTAAGAATCATTGGTAGCGTGCGAGTGACGTCCAGGTGATCGAGGGTGCTGCGATTGCAGTGGCTGTTGGCTTCGGGGAAGCAGATCTTGGGCGGTCGATGCCGGTGCAGTCAACGACGACGACCGTGTAGCTGGTCTAGAGCTGTGGACATGGAACTTGTTGAATTAGATCTCGTCTGGTGGACAACGGTGAAGCTTCTCCGGTACGGTTGGGTAGCTTTCAGTGGAGGGGAAGCAGAGCGTGGGCGGTCGACAACACCATAGGCGTGCTCAGCGCAACTCTAGTGGAGTGGCAGAGAGACCCAGTTACGAGGGTTTAACTCTTCAATGCCCATTGTTATGGACTTGGGTTTTGGAGAAGGAGGGAGCGCTGGAGACATCTATCGGCTAGCAAACAAGCACACAGGGGACTGGACGATTTACCCAGGTTCATGCCTCGTAGAGGTCCCTACTCCTACTTGTCTGCTCGTGGAATTATTGAAGGAATCGAGCATTACAATGGTGCGTAGATGCAATCTGGCGAAAGTTGTGGAAACTAGGGTTGCGTGTGTCCTCCTCGCCGCCTCCTCCTAGCCTTTATATAGATAGGCTAGGTCTCGAGTAGCAGGTCGAGTCGGTTATAAGTTAGGGTTTTTCCATTTGAACTTTCTATCTTTAGCTTATTCTTGATCTTCAAGCAATCAAGAGTCCGTAGGCTACTCGAGTTCTCTATTTGGGCTTTGGCGACACCGTGGGCTTCCGCTGTATTCAGGCCGTATATACCAAGCTCGAGTACCTGTAGGGTATACCCATGTCAGTAGCCCCCGAGTGTCCAGTAGAATCGCAGATTCGACTGGGACTTTATGAAGCCTTTCGAGTGCCTAAATGAGTATATTTTCGACTGCTTTGTTTGTGTCATAGGGATTGTTGATGTGCGTGCCTGATTTGACCGATGTATCGGTATTAGTTAACTACCTTAGGGTAAAACAACGCAATCTTCTCGAACTCGAGTCCCCAGACTCGAATCCGGAAAAGTGCTGGCGTAATTGGACTCAAGCCGCGGATTCCAGTATACGGGTGTGAGCACTCGGCGCGTCCGTCAAGGTGTGTTCATCGTACCTGTAGGAGTAGATATATTTCTGGTAGTGCACAGCAAATGCGTTGCCAGGCCTTATTCAGTTCTTATCTTCACGCTGCAAGCGCGGCATCCGAATTTTTTGTCATCACGGAGATGATTCGGGTGACCCAGGAGACGCAATCTCTTTGTAGGGAAAAATATGAGGCGGTGTCGCCATAAAATTCGAGTGTGGATGTTATCAATACGTAGTACGATGTACAAATAATCATAGGGTGCGCGACTAGCGCTCCCTATGGGAGTAGCCCCCGAGTGCCTGGTTGAGTCGAAGACTCAGGCAGGGACTAAATAACTTTTGCGACTGCTGTCGTCTTTTGTTACTTGTTTCAGTCGAATTTGCTTCAAGCGCTCCCTATGGGAGTAACCCATGTCCATAGTCGAATTGCGGTTCGAGTGGTTGGGTTTGCTTTGATTGTCCATGTTCCTGTAAAAAAGAAAAAGAAAAAAATCATAGGGTGCGCGACCAGCGCTCCCTATGGGAGTAGTCTCCGAGTGCTTGGTGGAGTCAAAGACTCGAGTAAGGACTAAAGTAATCGAAGTCTTCTGCTGCGTAATTTTGGATGACATCAGTGCTGAAGATGCGATGACCTCAGTTGCCCGCATGAGCGAGTTTGACGGGACATGACGAGTGGTGGGTCCCATTTTCTGACCCTGACTTGACCGGCCGTGTGTAATCTTTGTTTTAACTGTGCCTCCTCGATTTCCGCGCGTAATGGGGGTAGTGGGGGATGGTTCACGCTTCAGGTCCTCCACGTGTTGAGCACGATGGATGCCACGCGTCTTGTAGGGTTTTTCCTGGCCGTTAGATTGTAGCTTCCCGTGGGTTAAGTAGCGATGTCGCGACGGTAATTTCCACATCTGCTTCTTTTCTCTACCTTTGCCTCTGTCGCTATTGCTGCTGCTCCTCTCCTTCTTTGTGTTCCTCTCTTTCGCGGCGCTGGACCAGCTCCACATATTTACCAGTTACTTTCTCCGGTCACACCGCCACCGTAGAATGGGGAAGAAGAAGGGAGGTGTCGCGGCCGATTCCGCCGCCTCCACGGTTGCTGCGAAGAAGAAGGGTGGCTCCGCCTCTATGGGCACCAACACCGCCGCTGTCGGGAAAAAGAAGGGCACGGGCACTCGTGTCACCAATGGTGCGTGGCGTGCATCCGTGATCAAGTCTTCAGAGCTTCCTGTTCTACGCCAAGACGGAGTTTTGTCCTCCATAATAGCTGACGCGCGTGTCCCTGGCAGCGAGGTAATCCCCTCTCCTCCTGCCGGCTTTCGGGTGATGTTCCTAGCGTTCATCATCCGTGGTCTCTCGTTGCCCCTGCATCCTTTCTTCAGGGGCCTTCTATGTTTTTACGGGCTCCAGCTCCATCAGCTGTCCCCAAACTCCATCCTCCATGTAGCTTGCTACATTACTCTTTGCGAGTGCTGGCTCGGAATTGAGCCGCACTTCGGTCTCTTCAAGCACCTCTTCAAGCTGAAGGGCCAATCGGCGTCTAGCTTCGTAGTCTACGATGTAGGCGACTGCGGTATCCACATCGACTCCTCCGCCACATACTTTGATATCAAACTCACAGCGTCCGTCCAAGGGTGGAGGGACAAGTGGTTCTACATCCGCGACCTGAAGGCCGACGAAGATCACTTCGGACTCGCGCCCTTCGATCCTGCGATGCCGTGCAAGAGGAGGTGTTCCTAGAAGAACGTAGTTATGCCTGACGAGTCCGCGGAGACAGATGTGCTATACGAGCGCGTCTGCGACCTCGAGAGTCGCATGGGTAAAGAGGAGGGAGGTTGCGCCCTCATTCGCACATGGCTGCGCCAAGATCCAGCATTCAAAGACTGCAGCGAGTCCACCCTATGTTCTAGTGGGCTGGCACGGACGATGTCACTCGCGTATCTGACGATGGCATTTCCGCGAGTGAGGTAGATAAAAGGGTTCGACTGGTCACCAAGTACACCGCCAAGGATGTGGTTCCCAATGATCTAGACGTTCCTCCGTTCGATGCTGCTAACCCTCCTCTTGAGGTACAATTGTGCTACGTAGTAGATTTTCTTTGTCGACCGCTTCTTTGCTGTTTCATGACTTTGTGCTAAATTGTTTTCTGTATGCAGGATTGGGCGGTGTCACCCTGTATGCCCCCTCTTCCTGAGGGGGTTATCCCTCGTGAAGCATTGGAAGAGGACGAGTCAGAATCGACCGTCCCATCTGATGTGGAGGAGGAAGCCCCCGAGTCGAGTGGTATGGACACTCGCAAGCGTTCGCATAGCGAGGATTCAGATGCATCGTCTCCTTCAACTCCGGAAGGTGTAGCTGTTGGCGCAGAATCGCCAATACCTGCCGTTCCTGTGAGTGCCATGGCGCCATCTTCTCGCAAGAAGATGCGGCTGCCGAAGGAGTCGTCATCAGAATCGGGCATCAAACCTTCAATTTTGACAAGTTTGATTGGTAAGAATATGATTCTTCCTTTTGGTTCTTCTTTGGAGTTGCATTCTTTTGATGTTGGTTTTGTTCTGCAGTCAGCCGATGTTGTCGTCTTTTGGCAACGTCCAATTTTTGAAGGAATCTGGAGTCACGACCTCCAAAGCCAAGAAAGTGGCTGAGCGCACTCCTTCTCCTCCATTGGCGGCCCACTCCAGGCATAATTCGTCAAGTTCTCGACACAATGTGGAGCACCAGATGGTTATCCGGACGTCTACAAATCCATCGACTTCAGAGACTTTGGAGGATCATGTAAGTGTAGTATCTCTTCTTCTGAGTTTTGCAGTCGAATTTTCATCTATGCCATCTGTTGACCCTTTACTATGTTTTTTCCATAGCTCATTGTGAAGGAAGCCGCTCGTCTTGCGGAGCAGGTGCTTGAGATGGGTCGTCAGCATGCAATGCTAGACACTCACCATCGCACAGTGGAAAGTGAGTGTTCTTTACTTTTTCCCTGTATCCTTTTGATGTACTCGACTGATGGTTTGTCTTCATTTGTGTCATAGCTGAGCATAATGCACTCCTCCGTAGTGCTTCTTCCGTCGAGAAAACCCTTGCCGCAGCGGTGAAGAGCCGTGATGAGGCAATCGCAGCATGGGACGAATCGCGGAAACGCGAGGAGGACCTGCGCGGATCCATTGCCGCCAGGGAGAAGTTGTTCGAAGAACAACTTTTCTCTATTGCCAAGGCCCTCTTAGGTATTCCCTTGCCGCCAGGTAGAAGTTGTTCGGCTGGTGCTTCAATGTCACTCGCCATGGTTCAAGCACACGGAGTCGAAGTTGATCTTGTAGCAGTCTCCAAGGCGATGCTTGTCAGCACTGATGGCTAGCAGGTAGTTTTTGCTCCCTTCTCTACTGCTTGTGGCAAGTATGGCCAGCAGCTGATCAATACAGTTGAGAAGTACTCTGAGGAGCTTCAGCGATCCAAGAAGATGGCTAAGGCTACGACGTCAGGGGCCGGGGGAAGTCTGTGGCATCTGGCACTGCCACAGACTCGATGAGGCCCCCAAAACCGAAGTCGAAGTCGAAGAAGCCAATCATTCCTCAGTAGTTGTATCTTGTAATAGTTAAATAACTTATGTCTTTTGTCGAGAACATGCCTTTTTGCGAGTGTATCTGCTGATACTTTGTTAATCGTGAATGCGCTCGAATCTTTTGTCTATGCATCGCCTTAGTCTTCTTATTGCCTATTGCTTGACTTGTGATAGGGCACATCGAGTGATCCATTGAGAGAATCTCAGGATTCGCCATCCCTTGATGACGTCTTGGCGCCGCCGCGCTCAAGGGTGGATGAGCTGTCTCTGCTCTCGCGACTCCGTGACCGCGTGAAGCAGTTGGAGCGTGAATTGCCCGTGCTCCGCAGTAATGCGGATATGTGGAAGTCGAAGGTGGAGAAAGCCACCACCCAAGAACAATATCTGTTAGGGGACGTGACGCAGCTGGGCGACCAATTCAAATATTAGTTTTCTTATTCCTTATCTTTTCCTTGTAGTCACTCACAGTTGTTCCTTGTCTTCATGCTCCTGCCTTTGCTTGGTATAGTTGTCAGTGCGCACCATCCACGGGATGAGAAAGATAGGATCGCCATTCGCATGAATGATCTAACCCAAGAGCAACTTCAGGCGAGTGGATACTTTTGGGTGGATCATGATCGCGCGATTGCACTGGCGACCCTGCAGGATCGTGCATCGCGAGTGCTCGACTTCTTGACGAAGTCGCAATCATACCTTAAGAATATTTATCGGACGATGTTCCCGCTGGACATCGTTCCATCGACCCCGCTGGCCCTTCCTGCCAAATTCCAAGATTTAACTGCGGTCCTCGAGTGTGTACGGCAGCAGCTAGTGGCTAGTGCCAAGGCCGCTCTGTCGCTGGTGCAACTGCACATACCCGACGTGGACGTTGCCGCAATTGCAGCCGGACCCCCAGCGCCGCCAGCAGGGTCGACTTGGAACATGGTTCCGTACTACCAGGCGGTGGATCACCCAGCGGAGGAGATCGTTGACTTCTTCGAGGAGCAGACCAACGTTCCTTTGCTACAACAGTAGTTTAGTTTGTATCATGCGCATACTTGTACCAGTGTTGTAAAGTTCATAGACATGCTATGTATAATTGATTAATATTGATGTATATAAAGAGCTTGCTAGCGTGTATGTTTTGCGAGTGCATTGCACTATGCGATTCCTTTTTGTTAGCCTGACTTATGTTTATCTCAGCCCCTTGCCAACCCGTCAGGTGCCTTGCAACTGGGTTGATGTTTTTCAAGTGTTTCGATTGGTGTGTCAGCTACTCAGGATATCGCGTTTAGTTCGTAGAACAGATGTGTATAGAGTGGCGCAGGCCCCGAGTGGATAATTTGCGAAGAATAAAAGAAAAATACAGAGTTTTGGGGCACTTAGCTTTATTTATTCGCAGGGTAGTACGAGGTACAATTTGTGGCTAAGTAGCCTTGGCTGAGTAGCCTTATTTGCAATGTAAAAACAAAAATGACTAAGGGTAGAAGCGCCGCAGCTGCACGACGTTCCAAGGGTTGGAGTATGCGACTCCTGTCTCTAAATCTTTAAGGCGATAAGTGCCACCTTGGATTACATCTGTAATAACGTATGGTCCCTCCTAGGGGGATTCGAGCTTGAGATGCCCTTGCTATTTCAGTCGCAGGACCAGGTCGCCTTCAACGAAGGACCTAGGACGTAGCCTTCTGTTGTGGTAGTTGCGCATGTTCTGCTGGTAGATCGTTGATCTCTCCACGGCGATTTCCCTTGCCTCGTCAAGTAGGTCGTCGGAGTCTTCGAGTGCAAGAGTTGACTCTTGCTCGTTGTAAGCGACCACACGTGGTGCTTTGTATCGTACTTCGGCGGGTAGCACCGCTTCAGCCCCGAGCACCATGAAGAACGGAGTGTACCCTGTGGCGCTATTTGGAGTTGTGCGTAGGCTCCAGAGTACTGATTGTAGTTCATCTGGCCAGCAACCCGTGGCCTGTTCGAGTGGCCTGAGGAGTCGCTTCTTGATGCCGCTGCAAACGAGCTCGTTAGCTTTACCAACCTGACCGTTGGTCTGTGGATGTGCCACGGAGGCAAAGCTGACATTGATTCCCAGATTCTCGCAGAATTCTTGGAACTCCTTGGATGTGAAGTTCGTCCCATTGTCCGTGATTATGATGTGTGGTACTCCGAAGCGGTAGACGATGGACTCGAAGAACTTGACTGCGATGTATCCTGACTGATTGGTCACTGGCATGGCCTCTATCCACTTGGTGAATTTGTTGACTACGACCAGGAGGTAGACATAGCCTCCTCGTGAGGACTTTGGGAGCTTGCCGACCACGTCGAGTCCCCATTGCGCGAAGGGCCAGCCAATGGAATAGGCCGGAGCTCTGCACCAGGTGCGTGTGGCTTGTCTGTGAATCGCTGGCATGCGTTGCATTTCTGGACGATGTCCTTGGCATCGCGCATGGCCGTAGGACAGTAGAATCCAGCTCGTAGAGCTTTGGCAACAAGGGCGCGACTGCCGGCGAGGTACCCGCAGGTCCCCTCATGGATGTTGAGGAGAACAGCTCTTCCATCGGCCGTGGAGACGCATCGTTGGAGTACTCCTGTGATGCTGTGCTTGTATAGTTCGCCGTTGATAATAGCGAATGCCTTGGAGCCCCGTGCGATGTGCCTAGCATTAGTCGGATCGTCCGGTAGCCTCTTGCTAAGGAGGTACGTAAAGTATGGTTGGGTCCAGGATGTCTAGATCATCATGACGCTCATTGGTCCTTCGAGTCCTATGTCTAGCTCAAGGTCGTCGAGTGCCATTGGCTCATTGGGCGGCGCAGCCCCCGAGTCCGTTGTTGCGCTTGTTTTCTTCTCTACGGCCTTTGGCTTGATGGAGCGTTCGCAGATGCGCTCGTGAAATACCCCAGGTGATATGGGGGCGCAGGTAGAGCCTATGTTGGCGAGTGTGTCCGCCTCTTCATTGCTTTCGTGACCTATGTGCCGCAGCTCGCAACCGTTGAAATCCCCTTCGAGTGTGTCGTAGAGGTTGCGATAGGCGATCATTTTGTCGTTTAGTGCGTCGCACTCGTGCATTGTCTGGTTGACGACCAACTTGGAGTCGCCATATATTATGAGCCTCTTGGCGCCGTAGGCTTTTGCCATCCTCATCCCATGCAGTAGGGCCTCGTATTCAGCCTCGTTGTTGGAGGCGGTGAACTGCATTCGCAGGATATATTTTAGCTTGTCTCCCTGGGACGATGTCAGTATGACACCTGCGCTGGTCCCGTCTTTTCGCTTGGAACCGTCAAAGTGCATTGTCCAAAGGTAGGACATATCTGGTTTTTTGGAAAGTTGGTTCTCCATCCAGTGCCCAAGGAAGTCAGGGAGAACTTGCGACTTGATTGCATCGCGTTTTTCATATGTAATCTCTCGTGGAGATAGTTCAATTCCCCAAAATGCGACTCGTTCGGTGGCGTCGGGATTGTTGAGGATGTGCCCAAGCGGGGCGTCGTTGACTACCATGATTGGGTGTTCCTGGAAGTAGTGGCGCGGTCGCCGGGCCGCCATGAAGATGTCGTACGCCAGTTTCTGGTAGTGCGGGTACCGCTGTTTTGTTCGCGTAAGTACCTCGCTGAGGTAGTAGACTCGGCGCTGTACTCCATCGACCTTGTTTTCCTCGGCTCGTTCTACCACGAGCACCGTGCTGACCACCTGATTGGTGGCGGAGATGTATAGCAACAGTGCTTCCCTTTCGTGCAGGGTCACCAGTACTGGCGTGGTGTATAGTAGGCGTTTGAGGTCTTCGAATGCTTCTTGTGCCTCGTTGGTCCACTCGAATTTGTCGGCTTTGCAGAGGAGTTGGTAGAAAGGTAGTGCCTTCTCGCCCATTCGACTGATGAGTCGACTGAGCACCGCGATTCGCCCAGCCAGCTGCTGGACGCCCCTTATGTTTTTCGGCTTCTCCATTGCCAGTATGGCTTTTATTTTCTTTGGGTTCGCTTTGATCCCTCTCACGGAGATAAGATACCCGAGTAGTTGCCCAGATGGTACGCCGAAGGTGCATTTCTCTAGATTGAGCTTGATCCGGTAGCGGTCGAGGTTGGCGAAGGTTTCATGCAAATCGTCGATTAGTGAGGCTTCCTCTTTGGTCTTGATTACTATGTCGTCGACATAGACTTGAATGTTGCGACCAAGTTGGTTCTTGAGGCAAGCCTGCATGCACCGTTGGTAGGTGGCTCCTGCGTTCTTTAGCCCGAAGGGCATTGTGTTGTAGCAGAACACACCAAAAGGCGTTGTAAACGCTGTTTTTTATTGATCTTCCTCCTTCATTCGAATCTGGTTATAGCCTGAGTAGGCGTCGAGGAAGCAGAGGCGCTCGCATCCCACGGTGGAGTCGATGATCTGGTCGATTCGCGGTAGTGGGAAGTGATCCTTTGGGCAGTGCTTATTCAGAGAGGTGAAGTCCACGCACATCTGCAGGATATCCGTGTCTTTCTTTGGTACTAACACCGTGTTGGCGAGCTAAGTGCTTTCCTTGATCTCGTGTATAAATTTGGCGTCGCGGAGTCTGTTGATCTCCATTCCAGCTGCCTTTGTTTGCTCTGGTTCGCACGTCAGCCAAATGTTTGTTTGACCGTTTATGCGTAGGTTGACATTGAGTGCGGTTGGCGAATTCCTCGGGAACTCTGGCATGTCCGCTGACACCAAAGTAAGATTTCCCAGTGCTCATGGAGGAATTCGACGAGCGCGAGTTCCTATGCGGGACCCAAGTTGTTGGCGATGAGGGCCGTCTTGGCGGGATCCGATGGGTGGACCTGAACTTTCTTTGTGTGCTTCGATGAGTCGAAAGATAGGTCAGGTGAACTTGGTCGGCTTAGGGGAGGAAGACTGTTGTCTGTCGACTCCTTTAGTCTTGCAAGTTCTTCCTGCATGCCGAAGGACTGGGAAATTCTGTTGAATTCCCTGTCACAACTGTTGGACCTCTCGAATCTCCCGTTGACTGTGATGACGCCATTAGTGTTGGAGATATGCCCTAGAGGTAATAATAAATGTAGTTATTATTATATATCTTTGTGTTTATGATAAATGTTTATATTCATGCTATAATAGTATTAACAAGGAAACATTAATACTTGTGTGAATTGTAAACTTAATTTGAAGTCCCTAGTATAGCCTCTATACTTCACTAGCTTGTTGGTTGATTGATGATTGTGGTTTCCCTATCATGAACATTGAGATGTTATCAACAACAAGATCATATCGTTAGGAGAATGATATGGTGGACATACTCCTATAGACAAGCGTAGCATAAAGATCAAGTCATTTCAATAGTTCAATTGCTATATGCTTTCTGATACATAGTAACCTAATTCCTTCGACCATGAGATCATGCATATCACCTTTACTGGATGGATGCTTTGATGTCATCAAACACCACACCGTAATGTGGGTGGCTATAAAGGTGGCATTGAGTGTTCGGAAAGTATTGGTTGAAACACATGGATCAAGAGTGGATTTGTCCATCCACATGACGGATAGATATTCTCTGGCCCTCTCGGTGAAATGTCATCCAATTAGCTTGCAAGCATGTGACTTGGTCACAAGGGATCACATATCACGGAACGAGAAAAGAGTACTTATCAAGAACGAGGATGAACTAGGTATGCGAGATACCGACGATCATAACCTCGGATAAGTAACATATCGTGAGACAAAGGGAAATTGGTATCGTATGTAAGTGGTTCATTCGATCGCAATGTAATCGTAGAAATATGTGGGAGCCATATGAATTTCCAGATTCCTCTATGGGTTATTGTTCGGAGAAGTATCTCGATCATGTCCGCATAATTCACTTAACCGTAGGGAGACACACTTAAGGATTCGACGTTGTTTGAGTAGTTATGGTATTATGAGAAAGAGACCGAATGTTGTTCGAGTCTCGATGGGATCCGGATATCACGAGGTGATCCGGAATGGTCCGGAGAATAAGATTCATATAAGGAAAGTCCTGCTTCGGAGTTGGGGAATGGTTCCGTGTTTTCATCGAACATTCTAGAAGGTCCCGAATGTCCCAAGACCGGAGGGGAAGGGTACATGAATGTGTCATTACATATTGGAAGGATTGCAGCATGTACTAGGTGTTCTTGCTGTCCAAAATAAAGGGTTTATTTAAATCCTAAATTGAAAAGTCAAACGGCTAGTTTGAAAGTCAAACGGCAATTTTGGGAAGTGGGAAAAGAGGAGGATGGAGGCCGAGTTGGAGGAGGGTTCCTCCCTGGCCAGCGTGACCTCCCAAGGCCGACTTGGGGAGGAACTCCTCCCTTGGCCGGCCAGCCTCCCACCTATATAAGGAGGGGCAGGCTCCCTCCTTACACACACAAGTTCCTATCCTCTAAACTAAACCCTAGACCTAAACCCTGTTTAGAGCTATTTCGGTTTAGAGCCTTCTAATTGGTTTTGAGCCTTATAATTGGTGTGTCTAATTACTAAACCACAAATAGCCTCTCTCATAAGCTCCACCATACCGCACCGGCTTAAGGCGGCTCATGGGATTTCCCTCTACTCCGGTACCACGCGCCAGTCAGCCGGAATCGCGAGGAGAGTGCTACAACCTCCATTTTCGCTGGAACAAGGGAGAGGAAGGTCTTCGCCGAAAATCTAACGTGTGACCGATTACGGGAGCGCTGGAACGTGGCGCCGAAGGATCGTCACGCGATCTTGAGATCGGAAAGAGTATTTACATCACCCACGAGAATCTGCTCTCGTTAAATACTTTGGAATCTTCGAGGGTGAGTTATTCCATCGACTCGTTGCTAAAATCTAGTAGATAGATCTTGGCTTGTTTGTTTGTATGCGATAGAAATTTTTTGTTTTCCATGCTACGAACCCCTACAGTGGTATCAGAGCCAGGTCTATTTGTAGATCTGTTGCACGAGTAGAACACAATGGTCATTGTGGGCGTTGATGCTTTTATTGTAGATTGCTTTTTGTGTACTTTGCATCTTGCGGTATGTTGGGATGAAGCGGCCCGGGCTAACCTTACATGACATCGTTCATGAGACTTGCTCCACGCTGACATGCAACTCGTTTTGCATAAGTGGCTTTATGGGTGCGCTTTCTCCTAGCATAGTAAAGATCCAATTTACAACGGGTGATCAACAATGCTAGTATCAATGTTGTGGTTCTTGTTCGTAAGTTAGAACAACACTTATTGAAAGCCCCAAACCACGTAAAATATGCAAAGAAAGTAGAGGCGTCTAACTTTGTTTTGCGTGGTGTGCAAAGTGATGTGATATGGCCATGATTGTGATTATATTTGATGTATGCAATGTTCCTTATTGTAAGTTGGCAACCGCAGGAGCCATATGGTTGTCTTTAATTTCGTTAAGACCGCGGTTCTATTCAAAGTAGTTGTAATAGTTGAAGCTGGTGGGCGACAACCATGAAGAAGCGCCATTGACCTTGATGCTATGCCGTGATGATGGAGATCATGTTCGTGCTTGAAGATGGAGATCGGAAGCACAAAGAAGAAAGGCCATATCATATCACATATTATGAATTGCATGTGATGTTAATCCTTTATGCATCTTGTATTGCTTAGTAGACGACGGTAGCATTATAAGATGATCCCTCATGCACATAAATTTCAAGTTCTAAAGTGTTCACCCTTAGTATGCACTGCTACAAAGCTTGTCGCTTCAAGCACCAAGTGATGATCTGGTGTATTTGATTACTCGGGTGAATAAAAAGTAAGCAAGCCAGATTTGCTTATGCGGTAGCTAAGGTTTGATCTTGACGAGCCTAGCATGTACAGACATGGCCTCAGGAACACGGATCGCCGAAAGGTAAAGCATGAATCATATAGTAGATATGATGAACATGATGATTGTTCGCCATTAAAACTATATCAACTCTCGTGATGATCGGTGTTGATGTAGTGGATTTGGTTCGTGTGATCACTAAAACAATGTGAGGGATGTTGTTTTGAGTGGGAGTTCACCTAGTTTAATTTCATTAATTAATTTGAACTCAATTTGTCATAAACTTAGTCTAAACTATTGCAAATATGTTGTAGATCAATGGCAGCCCCTACCATCAATTTTAATGCGTTCCTAGAGAAAGAAAAATTGAAAAACAATGGAAGCAACTTCGCGGATTGGTTCCGCAATTTGAGGATTGTCCTCACAGCTGGTAATTTGACCTATGTGCTGGATGCACCGCTGGGTGACCCACCTGCAGCTGATGCTACCGATGAAGTAAAGAATGTTTACCTTGCTCGGAAGAATCAGTACTCCATAGTTAAGTGTGCTATCTTGTATGGTTTAGAATCGGAGCTTCAGAAAAGGTTTGAAGAGTCAGACCCATATGATATTGTCGAGGATCTCAAATTAATTTTTGAGACTCATGCGGCAATTGAAAGTTATGAAGCTTCTGAAAAGTTCTTTAACTGCAAGATGGAAGAGGGTAGCTCCGTCAGTGAGCATGTGCTTAAGATGTCTGGGCACGCAAATAAACTTCAAAGTTTGGGTATAGTGATTCCTAATACTTTGGGGGTTTACCGCATCCTCCAATCACTACCACCAAGTTACAAGAACTTTGTGATGAACTACAACATGCAGAACATGAACAAAGAGTTGCTGTAACTGTTTGCTATGTTAAAATCTGCAGAAGTGGAGATCAAGAAAGAGCACCAAGTGTTGATGGTCAATAAGACCACCAAATTCAAGAAAGGCAAGTCTAAGCAGAAGGGACACTTCAAGAAGGGTGGTAAGAAAGTTACCATACCGACGAAGAAGACCAAAGCTGGACCTAAGCCTGAAACTGAGTGCTTTTACTGCAAGGGAGAAGGTCACTGGAAGCGGAATTGCCCAAAGTACTTGGCGGATTTGAAGAACGGCAACATCAAGAAGAAAGGTATATCTGATATACATGTTATTGATGTGTATCTCACTAGTATTCGTAGTAGTGCCTGGGTATTTGATACTGGTTCGTTGCTCATATTTGTAACTCAAACAGAGCTGAATAAACGGAAGCTAGTGAAGAACGAGGTGACGGCGCGTAGAAACGGATCAAAGGTTGATGTGATCGCGATCGGCACGCTACCTCTTCATCTACCATCGGGATTAGTTTTATACTTAAATAATTGTTATTTGGTGCCTGCTAAGCATGAACATTATATCGTGATCTTGTTTATTACAGACGCTTACTTGTTTAAACCGAGAATTATGGTTGTTCGATTTATATGAGTAATATGTTTTATGCACATGCACCTTTGATAGATGGTCTATTCATATTGAATCTCGATAGTGGAAATACACATATCAACAACATTGAAGCTAAACGATTGAAATCAAGCGATAACTCGACCTATATGTGGCAATCGCTGCCTTGGTCACATTGGAGTGAAGCGATGAAGAAACTCCATTCGATGGACTTCTTGAATCACTTGATTTTGAATCACTTGAAAGATGCGAGGCATGTCCGATGGGTAAAATGACTAAGACTCCATTTTCTGGTATAATGGAGCGAGCCATGACTTATTGGAAATCATACATACCGATGTGTGTGGTCCAATGAGTGTAGCATCGCACAGTGGTTATCGTTATGTTCTTACCTTCACGGATGACTTGAGTAGATATGGGTATATCTATTTCATGAAACATAAGTCCAAACTTTCGAGAAGTTTAAGGAGTTTCAAAGTGAGGTAGAGAATCAACGTAACAAGAAGATCAAATTTCTACGTTACGATCGTGGAGGTGAATATCTGTTACGAGTTTGGCGAGCATTTGAAGAAATGTGGAATACTTTCAGCTTGACACCGGGAACACCACAGCGTAATGGTGTGTCCGAACGTCGTAATCGAACTCTCTTAGATATGGTTCGTTCTATGATGTCACTTACAGATTTACCACTATCATTTTGGGGTTATGCATTAGAAACAGCCGATTCACTTTAAATAGGGCACCGCCTAAACTGCTGAAACGACACCATATGAATTATGGTTTGGGAAGAAACCTAAATTGTCGCTCCTTAAAGTTTGGGGATGCGAAGCCTATGTAAAGAAGTTACAAGCTTGAACCCAAAGCGGAAAAATGCGTCTTCATAGGATACCCGAAGGAAACTATTGGGTATACCTTCTATCATAGATCCGAAGGCAAAATCTTCATTGCCAAGAATGGATCGTTTCTGGAGAAGGAATTTCTCTCGAAAGAAGTGACTGGAAGGAAAGTAGAACTCGACGAGGTTGTCGAACCTTCTCTCGAATTGAGTAGCGCAGCGACCGAAGAAGTTCCTGTGGTGCCTGCACCAATAAGAGAGGAAGCTAATGATGGTGATCATGAAACTTCGGTTGAAGTTGCTACAGAGCCTCGGAGGTCAACGAGAAATCGTACACCTCCATTGGTATGATTCCGTTATGAATGTCATGTTGGTGGACAACACCGATGACCCCGAGACATATGAGGAAGCGATGATGAGCCCAGATTCCAATAAATGGCAAGAAGCCATGAAATCCGAGATTGGATCCATGTACGAAAACCAAGTATGGACTTTGGTGGACCTACCAGATGACCGAAAGGCTGTCGAGAACAAATGGATTTTCAAGAAGAAAACAGATGCTGATGGTAATGTTACTGTCTATAAAGCTCGACTTGTCGCAAAAGGGTTTCGACAAATTCAAGGAGTTGACTACGATGAGACTTTCTCACCAGTAGCGAAGCTAAAGTCTGTGAGGATTATGTTAGCAATCGCTGCATATTATGATTATGAGATATGGCAGATGGATGTCAAAACAGCATTCCTCAATGGAGACATTGATGAAGAGTTGTATATGATACAACCCAAAGGTTTTGTCGATCCTAAAGATGCTAACAAGGTATGCAAGCTTCAACGGTCCATCTATGGATTGAAGCAAGCATCCCGAAGTTGGAATCAACGTTTTGATAAGGTAATCAAAAGTTTTGGTTTTATACAAACTTATGGAGAAGCTTGTATTTACAAGAAAGTGAGTGGGAGCTCTGTAGCATTCTTGATACTGTATGTGGATGACATATTGTTGATTGGGAATGATGTAGACCTTCTTAATAGTGTCAAGGAATATTTGAATAATAGTTTTTTCAATGAAGGATCTTGGCGAAGCAGCTTACATATTAGAAATAAAGATTTATATAGATATATAGAAACTCCAAATATAATTCTCACAAAGTACATATATGGACAAAGTTCTAAAGAGGTTTGGAATGGAATATAGCAAGAAAGCGTTCTTGCCCATGTTGCTCAATACGACCTTGAGTAAAACTCAAAGTCCGACATCGCGTAAGATAGAGAAAGGATGAGTAAGACTCATGCCTCAGCCATAGGATCTCTAATGTATGCCATGCTATGTACTAGACCCGACATCGCATATGTTGTTAGTCTAACTAGCAGATATCAAAGTGATCCAGGAGTGGATCATTGGACAGCGGTCAAAAACATCCTTAAGTACTTGAGAAGAACTAAGGATATGGTTCTTTCTTATGGAGGTGATGAACAGCTCGTTGTTAATGGTTACACCGATGTTAGTTGGAACACCGATCCGGATGATTCTAAATCACAACTGGATAATGATTTATTTTGAATGGTGCAGCAGCTTAGCTGGAGGAGTGCAAAGCAAAGCGTTGTGGCGAGATCTTCAACTGAATCAGAATACATGGCTGCCGGAGGCTTCACAAGAAGCGATATGGATGAAAGAGTTCATTCTGAGCTGGGTGTGGTTCCTAGTGCTGGACCCAATGTCTATCTACTGTGATAACATGGGCGCCATAGCCAATGCGCAAGAACCAAGGTCACACAAGAAGTCAAGCATATCAAGCTGCGTTTTCACGCTATTCGAGAACATATCCAGGATAGGGATATAAAGATTTGCAAAGTACACAGATCTGAATGTGGCGGATCCGTTGACTAAACCTCTCCCGAGGGCAAAACATGACCAACACCAAACTGCCATGGGTGTTCGGTATATTACCATGTAATCTAGATTAGATGACTCTAGTGCAAGTGGGAGACTGTTGGAGATATGCCCTAGAGGTAATAATAAATGTAGTTATTATTATATATCTTTGTGTTTATGATAAATGTTTATATTCATGCTATAATAGTATTAACAAGGAAACATTAATACTTGTGTGAATTGTAAACTTAATTTGAAGTCCCTAGTATAGCCTCTATACTTCACTAGCTTGTTGGTTGATTGATGATTGTGGTTTCCTATCATGAACATTGAGATGTTATCAACAACAAGATCATATCGTTAGGAGAATGATATGGTGGACATACTCCTATAGACAAGCGTAGCATAAAGATCAAGTCATTTCAATAGTTCAATTGCTATATGCTTTCTGATACATAGTAACCTAATTCCTTCGACCATGAGATCATGCATATCACCTTTACTGGATGGATGCTTTGATGTCATCAAACACCACACCGTAATGTGGTGGCTATAAAGGTGGCATTGAGTGTTCGGAAAGTATTGGTTGAAACACATGGATCAAGAGTGGATTTGTCCATCCACATGACGGATAGATATTCTCTGGGCCCTCTCGGTGAAATGTCATCCAATTAGCTTGCAAGCATGTGACTTGGTCACAAGGGATCACATATCACGGGAACGAGAAAAGAGTACTTATCAGTAACGAGGATGAACTAGGTATGCAGAGATACCGACGATCATAACCTCGGATAAGTAACATATCGTGAGACAAAGGGAAATTGGTATCGTATGTAAGTGGTTCATTCGATCGCAAAGTAATCGTAGAAATATGTGGGAGCCATATGAATTTCAGATTCCTCTATGGGTTATTGTTCGAGAAGTATCTCGATCATGTCCGCATAATTCACGAACCGTAGGGAGACACACTTAAGGATTCGACGTTGTTTGAGTAGTTATGGTATTATGAGAAAGAGACCGAATGTTGTTCGAGTCTCGGATGGGATCCGGATATCATGAGGAGATCCGGAATGGTCCGGAGAATAAGATTCATATAAGGAAAGTCCCGTTTCGGAGTAGCGGAATGGTTCCGGTGTTTTCATCGGGAACATTCTAGAAGGTCCCGGAATGTCCGGCACTCCAGAGGGGGAAGGGTACATGAATGTGTCATTACATATTGGAATGATTGCATCATGTACTAGGTGTTCTTGCTGTCCAAAATAAAGGGTTTATTTAAATCCTAAATTGAAAAGTCAAACGGCTAGTTTGAAAGTCAAACGGCAATTTTGGGAAGTGGGAAAAGAGGAGGATTGGTGGAGGCCGAGTTGGAGGAGGGTTCCTCCCTTGGCAGCGCGCACCTCCCAAGGCCGACTTGGGGAGGGACTCCTCCCCTTGGCCGCCGGCCTCCCACCTATATAAGGAGGGGCAGGGCTCCCCTCCTTACACACACAAGTTCCTATCCTCTAAACTAAACCCTAGACCTAAACCCCGGTTTAGAGCTATTTCGGTTTAGAGCCTTCTAATTGGTTTAGAGCCTTCTAATTGGTGTGTATAATTACTAGACCACTAATAGCCTCTCTCATAAGCTCCACCATACCGCACTTTAAGGCGAAGCCTCATGGATTTCCTCTACTTCCGGTACCACGCCGTTGTGCTGCCGGAATCGCGAGGAGAGTGCTACAACCTCCGCTGCCTGCTGGAACAAGGGAGAGGAAGGTCTTCGTCGAGTACCAAACGTGTGACCGACTACGGGAGCGCTGCCGGAACGTGGCGCCGGAAGGATCGTCTACGCGATCTTGAGATCGGAAAGAGTACGACTACATCACCCACGAGAATCTGCTCTCGTTAAACACTTTGGAATCTTCGAGGGTGAGTTATTCCATCGAATCGTTGCTACAATCTAGTAGATAGATCTTGGCTTGTTTGTTTGTATGCGATAGAAATTTTTTGTTTTCCATGCTACGAACCCCTATAATTAGGGCCTGACATTTTCATCTGCAGATAGGCCTAGTGTGGCACTGCCATGAACCTAGCAAACGTGACACGTCCGAGGATGCAGTGATACTATGAGGGCCACTCGACAACCTCAAAGTCGATGCGCTCGCGCCGAAAGTTTTTTAGCGTGCCAAAGATAACGTCGAGGTTGATTTTACCAAGGGGATACACGCCCTTGCCTGGGACGATGCCGTGGAATGTTGTGTCTGAGGCCTCTAAGCAAGTCAGAGGCATCCTCATTGCTCGCAAGGTACTCGCGAATATAAGGTTGATGCCGCTTTTGCCGTCCATGAAGACGCGGCTCATGTCGAAGCCTCCAATTTGTGCCTCGAGTACGAGGGGACAATGTCCTGGACGAGGTACATGGGGCGGATGGTCGCGCTTGTCGAAGGTGATGCAGGACTCGCTTCCACTGAGGTACTCAGTGGTAGATGGTGGCGAGTTTGTTGCCAGATTGACTTGGCGAGTGATGGCCTTTTTCACCCGGTTGGAGGGGCAACTGTTTTGGATCATCATGGTGCCCATGGACCGTGTGTACAGCTCGCCTCTGTGATGCTGGTCGGGTGCGGACGCACTTGGCGGTGGTCCAGGTGGTGGTCGAATAGCTCCATGTGCCACAACGCCTGGGGCGGCTCCGTAGCCCCTGTTGACTGCATCACGATTCATCCGAGCCAGGCCTTCATGGAGTTTGAGGAACTCGCGGTAGTCTTTAGGGAGGTGGCTGGACTTCTTTTTGCAGCCATGCTTGTCGATGTAGAAGTGCACGGTGCATGGTCCGGACAGTTTGTCTTCAACGAACGTGGCAGGTGCTTCTTCGCGAGTGTGGTGCTGCCATACTTACGTGGTTTTCCCGGAGTCGTGGTATCCACCGCTGCGGTAGCCGCTGTTGCAGTTGTCGTCGCGCCTGTCGATGTAGCCGGCTGCGACCATGTTGACATCGTCATGACCATCATAGATACGCATTCGCCGTTTCCTTCGGCGGTCGCGTCTACGCTCGAGTTCTGCTTCCTTGTTGGAGTGAACGCGATTCTTCACCGAATCTTCTCCGTCAGGCCACCGATTTGCGATTTCCATCAGGTGGTCGATGGTCTTGGGCTTCGAACGGCCCAGCTCCTCCCTGACCTCTATGCGGCGAATGCCGGCGTTGAATGCGTCGATTGTGCGGTCCTCCGAGATATTTTCCGTGGAGTTCTTGATTATGGACCACCTCTGGATGTACGAGCGTAGAGATTCGCCCGATCTTTGCTGGCAGCACCTCAGCTCTTCGATTGACGCAGGCCTTTTGTATGTGCCTTTGAAGTTGTGCACAAAGCTGTAAACCAGCTCTTCCCAACTGTGAATGGATCCGCGTGGGGGGTTGTTAAGCCATGCCCAGGCGGCGCCCTGCAGCTGTAGCTGCAGGCACTGCATGGCCGTAATTCGACTTCCGCCGTGAAGCCTGACAGAGGAGATATGGTCCTCCAACCAGATTTTCGGGTCCTACAGACCGTCAAACTTCGGGTTCTTTGATGGGAACTTAAACCCCTTGGGCATTCGCTTTTGCCTCATGGCCCCGCTGAACCATCTAGTGCCACAAAGCTCCACATCTTCGTCTTCTGAGTCAGTCGACCGGGCACGTCGCGCCCTTGACTTGTCGATCTTGCGCTGTGTGATGTCATCACGCGGGTCATAGTCATGACCGTGTCGCCTTGAGCGCCGGCGTCGAGATAGGTCGTGACTATCATCGTTGGAGCAGGGCGAGGAATAGCATCTTGCTAGAGCCTTGCCTTTCTTTGGCTCCGGCGTTGGCTCCTTGTCGAGGGCGGCCTCGACTAGCCCCAAGCCTATGATCGTAGATCGGTGCATGGCGGCTCGGGGGTCTCCAGCTGGCAGCTGGTTGTTGAGGAGGTACATGGTGGCTGCTGTCACTACAGCTTGCGGCATCTTTGGGACCACGTTGCCCCATGTGTCGACTATCATAGAGCTGAAGTCAAGGAATTTTGCAGCTTCTATGTGTTCATGCTCGGTGAGACGGGCCATCCAGGATCGCCTCTTGTTTGCGATGTGCTCGTTTCCCTTTGAGGAGGATCCTCCGTGGGAGGAGAGCCTAGCACATCGAAGACTCGACGCATCTGCCGCCTTTTTGCGCGCTTCGAGTTGCGTGAGTGTATGCACTTGGCGCCTGTATTCCTCCTTCAAAAGCCAATGGTAGCCCATCAGCATGTTCTACGGGGAGTCGAGAGGCAGGGGTTACCTCGTAGGGCTTCTCTGTAGCGGGCCCACTCGTTGTCGTTCAGCCTGATTACTACGTGCTCTCCCGTGTTTTCATTCACCATGGTTGGCGGTTGGATTGCTCCTCCGTTGTTAACGGGGGCGCCGTTGCCACCGTTGCCGCCATTGGGTATGCCACCGTTTGGCGGGTCGGTTTCATTGCCACGGTTGCCCGTGTTGTCGCGGTTGGCGGAGGTGTCGCCCGCGTTGATGACGACGCACATGAAGTGATTGGGGAAGCTGTTGCTCCTGTAACTTTTAAATCCGGAGCTGTAGGCTCCATCTTCAGTTGCTAGATCGCCTAGATCGGATTCGCGACCGTTGTTGTTGTCTGTACTCCCATCTATTGCCGGGGCAGTGAGCTCGCTGAGGGTGCCAATTGACAGAGGGAACCACGATGCTTGGAGCAATCGACGGTATTGTCGGCTGGTCAGGCATGCGAAGCATACCCATCTGACCAACTTGGAAGCGGAAGCTCCCGATCACCAGGCTGATTCCGTCGCCCACGGATTCGAAAGCCAGGCGAGTGGCCGGCGTGTGGACGGTGAAGTCGAACGCGCCGAAGTGCTGGAGAATCTCCGCAGTTGCGGAGTTGTAGATCGCAGTTGATGGGGCTGAAGAAGCCGCAACATCAGCACTCCCTTTTCCCATAGACGGCGCCAATTGACGAGGGTTCAACTCATCAATTCCCATTGTTATGTACTTGGATTTTGGAGAAGGAGGGAGCGCTGGAGACATCTATCGGCTAGCAAACAAGCACATAGGGGACTCGAAGATTTACCCAGGTTCAATCCTCATAGAGGTTCCTACTCCTGCTTGCCTGCTCGTGGAATTATTGAAGGAATCGAGGATTACAATGGTGCGCAGATGCAATCTGGCGAAGGTTGTGGGAACTAAGGTTGCGTGTGTCCTCCTCGCTGCCCCCTCCTAGCCTTTAAATAGATAGGCTAGGTCTCGGGTAGCAGGTCGAGTCGGTTACAAGTTAGGGTTTTTCCCTTTGAACTTTCTATCTTTAGCTTCTTCTTGTTCTTCAAGCAATCAAGAGTCCGTAGGCTACTCGAGTTCTCTATTTGGGCTTTGGCGACACCGTGGGATTCCGCTGTATTCATGCCGTATATACCAAGCTCGAGTACTTGTAGGGTATACCCATGTCACCCAGTGAACTAGATCCGATGGGTTGGGCATCGATGAAGCGGCTCTAGCAGCGGTGGAATTACCGCCGGCCGGTGCGCGTGGTGGTCGTGGAGGTGAGGGCATGGGAGAGAAACCTTGGTTTTTGGGAGGGCCAGATGGAAAAACTACATGAATCGGGACTATGGAGGTGAATAGTAAAATAATTACGATCCTGCCCCCAAGCTACCGACTTTAGCGTGCCCATAGGGCGTCGAAACAATGGGTAGAAAAGGAATTTTAATGTCAAAAGTTTTTGAAACAGAGGGGCGTGAAATGCTTCAAAGTCGGTCTCTGGTTTACCGCTCGACTGAGATTTTGAATTTGGCTAATAATAGAAAAATGGTAATCCTTGGTGGGCAATTTTGCCTCAAAGTCTTTGAAACGGTGGGCGAGAAATGCTTCAAGGTCAGTGTGTGATTTTGTCGGTTGATTGAGATTTGAATTTGGCTACCGGAAAAATAATAATAATAGAAAAATGGTAATCTATGGTGGGAGATTTTGCCTCAAACCTTTTGAAACGGTGGGGTGGGAAATACTACAAGGTCGGTCTGTGATTTTGCCGCTCGACCGATATTTTGAATTTGGCTACCGGACAAATAATAACAATAGAAAAATTATTATCCACGGTGGGAGATTTTTCCTCAATGTTTTTGAAACGACAGGGCAGGAAATGCTTCTAGGTCGGTGTGCGAATTTGCCGCCCGATTGAGATTTTAAATTTGGCTACCTAACAAATAATAATACTGTAATAGAAAAATGGTACTGCACGATGGGATATTGTGCCTCAGTTTTTGAAACGGTGGGGCGGGAAATTCTCAAGGTCGGTGTGTGATTTTGCCGCTCGATAGAGATTTTGAATTTGGCTACATGACAAATAACAATAATAGAAAAATGGTACTCCCCGATCGGAGATTTCGTTTAAAGTTTTTGAAACGGTGGGGCGGGAAATGCTTCGAGGTCAGTGTGTTATTTTGCTGCTCGATTGAGATTTTGAATTTGGCAAGAGTCCAAGTAATACTAGAAAAATGGTACTCCATTGGTGGGAGATTTTTCCTGAAAATGTTTGAAATGGAGGGGCACGAAATGCATATGAGTCGGTTGGGATTTTGCTGCTCGATTTTACGATTTTGAATTTCTCTAGGTGCGAAGTAATAATAGAAAAAGATAGTTCTAGACTAGTACGCTATCTGGTCAAGAATTGA
The DNA here is from genome assembly GCA_023614405.1 of Avena insularis. Classification (NCBI taxonomy): domain Eukaryota; kingdom Viridiplantae; phylum Streptophyta; class Magnoliopsida; order Poales; family Poaceae; genus Avena; species Avena insularis. Next base: position 1,959,155 of record JAJUPC010000016.1, on the reverse strand, counting down.
AGGCCGAGAGTCACATCAACTGACCATCCATTACATAATTGCGCAGAACATTGGTAAATTTTGCCGCTCAACTCAGATTTTGAATTTTTCTAGAGTACAAGTAATAATTTGAAAAAAATGCTACACCGTATGTTTAGGAATAAAAAATATTCCCATAGAAAAAGTAATGTTGACTCCATCTGCGAAATTGTTTGGGCTGTAGGTTTTTACCCTCGGTTAGGATTTTGAATTTGGTAATAGTCCTAGTAGCAAAAATTACAAGCAAACCCCACCACCTGACCCAGCAATTTCACAATCGCCATTGGTCATCAATACGATAGGTCAAACGGAATTTCGTAGTATACGAAAGATTAAACATGGGGCCCAAATATTTCGTCTAAGCGGGAGCTTTTGCCTCCCGATTCAGAATTTCAATTTGGTGAAAGTCCAAGTAATAACTGTTAGTACACCGCACTTCCCTCTGTTCTCGAATCCAAGGCCTAGTCACATCAACTGATCATCTAGGACCTTGCTCAAAGGAGCCTTTTTCTGGACGGAGGGGTAGAAAATTGGATACCATGATCTCGGATTCAAAAATATTACAGGGGATGGCAGGAGGATTTGCGGCTCTAGTACGGTTTTGAATGTGACTACTCGAAGCAATAGAACAGAAAAATTGTGTAAGGTATTTTTTTGCGGGTCGTACTCCATCTGTTCACCAGTCCATTCAGATGTGAAAGAAAATGTTGAGCTCCGATTAAAAAAAGTAGTTCCATTTATCACATGACGCGTATGAATATGGTGTGCAACAAAGGGCTAAAGCATTGTTTTGAGAACCCGAACCTTATGATCAATGACCCAGGACAACAACACTTGTAACATAATGTACTGTATCACATAGTACATATTGGTGCATCCAGACATAACCAGTTTGTTGCATTTGTTGCACAAAACACAAAAACAATTTCCTTTTTTTGCATCTAGCACAATTTCTTTTGTGTAATATAAAGATTCATAGTTCATATATATGGTAATAGAATCATCTGCCGCCTTTTTGCGCGCTTCGAGTTGTGTGAGTGTATGCACTTGGCGCCTGTATTCCTCCTTCAGAAGCCAATGGTAGCCCATCAGCATGTTCTACGGGGAGTCGAGAGGCAGGGTTTACCTCGTATGGCTTCTCTGTAGCGGGCCCACTCGTTGTCGTTCAGCCTGATTACTACGTGCTCTCCCGTGTTTTCATTCACCATGGTTGGCGGTTCGATTGCTCCTCCGTTGTTAATGGGGGCACCGTTGCCACCGTTGCCTCCATTGGGTATGCCACCGTTTGGCGGGTCGGTTTCATTGCCACGGTTGCCCGTGTTGTCGCGGTTGGCGGAGGTGTCGCCCGCATTGATGACGGCACACATGAAGTGATTGGGGAAGCTGTTGCTCCTGCAAGTTTTAAATCCGGAGCTGTAGGCTCCATCTTCAGTTGCTAGATCGCCTAGATCGGATTCGCGACTGCTGTTGTTGTCTGTACTCCCAGCTATTGCCGGGACATTGAGCTTGCTGAGTGTGCCAATTGACAGAGGGAACCACGATGCTGGAGCAATCGATGGTATTGTCGGCTGGTCAGGCATGCGAAGCATACCCATCTGACCAACTTGGAAGTGGAAGCTCCCGATCACCAGGATGATTCCATCGCCACGGATTTGAAAGCCGGGCGAGTGGCCGGCGTGTGGACGGTGAAGTCGAACACGCCGAAGAGCTGGCGAATCTTCGGTGTTGCGGAGTTGTAGATCGCAGTTGATGGGGCCGAAGAAGCCGCAACATCAGAACTCCCTTTTCCCATAGACGGCGCCAATTGACGAGGGTTCAACACATCAATTCCCATTGTTATGTACTTGGGTTTTGGAGAAGGAGGGAGCACTAGAGACATCTATCGGCTAGCAAACAAGCACATAGGGGACTCGAAGATTTACCTAGGTTCAATCCTCATAGAGATTCTTACTCCTGTTTGCCTGCTCGCGGAATTATTGAAGGAATCAAGGATTACAATGGTGCGCAGATGCAATCTGGCGAAGGTTTTGGAAACTAAGGTTGCGTGTGTCCTCCTCGCCGCCCCCTCCTAGCCATTAAATAGATAGGCTAGGTCTCGGGTAGCAGGTCGAGTTGGTTACAAGTTAGGGTTTTTCCCTTTGAACTTTCTATCTTTAGCTTCTTCTTGTTCTTCAAGCAATCAAGAGTCCTTAGGCTACTCGAGTTCTCTATTTGGGATTTGGCGACACCGTGGGCTTCCGCTGTATTCATGCCGTATATACCAAACTCGAGTACTTGTAGGGTATACCCATGTCACCCAGTGAACTAGATCCGATGGGTTGGGCATCGATGAAGCGGCTCCGGCAGCGGTGGAATTACTGCTGGCCGGTGCGCGTGGTGGTCGTGGAGGTGAGGGCATGGGAGAGAAACCTTGGTTTTTGGGAGGGCCAGATGGAAAAACTACATGAATCGGGACTATGGAGGTGAATAGAAAAATAATTACGATCGTGCCCCCAAGCTACCAACTTTAGCGTGCCCATAGGGCGTCGAAACAATGGGTAGAAAAGGAATTTTAATGTCAAAAGTTTTTGAAACAGAGGGGCGTGAAATGCTTCAAAGCCGGTCTCTGGTTTACCGCTCGATTGAGATTTTGAATTTGGCTAAGAATAGAAAAATGGTAATCCTCGGTGGGCGATTTTGCCTCAAAGTCTTCGAAACAGTGGGGCGGGAAATGCTTCAAGGTCAGTGTGTGATTTTGTCGGTTGATTGAGATTTGAATTTGGCTATCGGAAAAATAATAATAATAGAAAAATGGTAATCTATGGTGGGAGATTTTGCCTCAAAGCTTTTGAAATGGTGGGGCGGGAAATACTACAAGGTCGGTCTGTGATTTTGCCGCTCGATCGAGATTTTGAATTTGGCTACCGGACAAATAATAACAATAGAAAAATGATTATCCACGTTGGGAGATTTTTCCTCAATGTTTATGAAACGACAGGCCGGAAAATGCTTCAAAGTCGGTGTGTGAATTTGCCGCCCGATTGAGATTTTGAATTTGGCGACCTAACAAATAATAATATTGTAATAGAAAAATGGTACTGCATGATGGGATATTGTGCCTCAGTTTTTGAAACGGTGGGGCGGGAAATTCTCAAGGTCGGTGTGTGATTTTGCCGCTCGATAGAGATTTTGAATTTGGCTACTGGACAAATAATAATAATAGAAAAATGGTACTCCTCGATCGGAGATTTTATTCAAAGTTTTTGAAATGGTGGGGCGGGAAATGCTTCGAGGTCAGTGTGTTATTTTGCTGCTCGATTGAGATTTTGAATTTGGCAAGAGTCCAAGTAATACTAGAAAAATGGTACTCCATTGGTGGGAGATTTTTCCTGAAAATGTTTGAAATCGAGGGGCACGAAATGCATATGAGTCGGTTGGGATTTTGCTGCTCGATTTTACGATTTTGAATTTCTCTAGCGGCGAAGTAATAATAGAAAAAGATAGTTCTAGACTAGTACGCTATCTGGTCAAGAATTGAAGGCCGAGAGTCACATCAACTGACCATCCATTACATAATTGCGCAGAACATTGGTATATTTTGCCGCTCAACTCAGATTTTGAATTTGTCTAGAGTACAAGTAATAATTTGAAAAAAATGCTAAACCCTATGTTTAGGAATAAAAAATATTCCCATAGAAAAAATAATGTTGAATCCATCAGCGAAATTGTTTGGGCTATAGGTTTTTACCCTCGATTAAGATTTTGAATTTGGTAATAGTCCTAGTAACAAAAATTACGAGCGAACCCCACCACCTGACCCAGCAATTTCACAATCGCCATTGGTCATCAGTGTGATAAGTCAAACGGAATTTCGTAGTATACGAAAGATTAAACATGGGGCCCAAATATTTCGTCTAAGCGGGAGATTTTGCCTCCCGATTCAGAATTTGAATTTGGTGAAAGTCCAAGTAATAACTGTTAGTACACCGCACTTCCCTCTGTTCTCGAATCCAAGGCCTAGTTACATCAACTGATCATCTAGGACCTTGCTCAAAGGAGCCTTTTTCTGTACGGAGGGGTAGAAAATTGGATACCATGATCTCGGATTCAAAAATATTACAGGGGATGGCGGGAGGATTTGCGGCTCTAGTACGGTTTTGAATGTGACTACTCGAAGTAATAGAACAGAAAAATTGTGTAAGGTCTTTTTTTGCGGGTCGTACTCCACCTGTTCACCAGTCCATTCAGACGTGAAAGAAAATGTTGAGCTCCGATTAAAAAATGTAGTTCCATTTATCACATGACGCGTATTAATATGGTGTGCAACAAAGGGCTAAAGCATTGTTTTGAGAACCCGAACCTTATGATAATTGACCCAGGACAACAACACTTGTAACACAATGTACTGTATCACATAGTACATATTGGTGCATCCACACATAACCAGTTTGTTGCATTTGTTGCACAAAACACAAAAACAATTTCCTTTTTTTGCATCTAGCACAATTTTTTTGGTGTAATATAAAGATTCATAGTTCATATATATAGTAAGAGAATCATCTGCCGCCTTTGGCGCGCTTCGAGTTGCGTGAGTGTATGCACTTGGCGCCTGTATTCCTCCTTCAGAAGCCAATGGTAGCCCATCAGCATGTTCTACGGGGAGTCGAGAGGCAGGGTTTACCTCGTATGGCTTCTCTGTAGCGGGCCCACTCGTTGTCGTTCAGCCTGATTACTACGTGCTCTCCCGTGTTTTCATTCACCATGGTTGTCGGTTCTATTGCTCCTCCGTTGTTAATGGGGGCGCCGTTGCCACCGTTGCCTCCATTGGGTATGCCACCGTTTGGCGGGTCGGTTTCATTGCCACGGTTGCCCGTGTTGTCGCGGTTGGCGGAGGTGTCGCCCGCGTTGATGACGGCGCACATGAAGTGATTGGGGAAGCTGTTGCTCCTGCACCTTTTAAATCCGAAGCTGTAGGCTCCATCTTCAGTTGCTAGATCGCCTAGATCGGATTCGCGACTGCTGTTGTTGTCTGTACTCCCAGCTGTTGCCGGGACATTGAGCTAGCTGAGGGTGCCAATTGACAGAGGGAACCACGATGCTGGAGCAATCGACGGTATTGTCGGCTGGTCAGGCATGCGAAGCATACCCATCTGACCAACTTGGAAGTGGAAGCTCCCGATCACCAGGCTGATTCCGTCGCCACGGATTTGAAAGCCGGGCGAGTGGCCGGCGTGTGGACGGTGAAGTTGAACACGCCGAAGAGCTGGCGAATCTCCGCTGTTGCGGAGTTGTAGATCGCAGTTGATGGGGCCGAAGAAGCCGCAACATCAGCACTCCCTTTTCCCATAGACGGCGCCAATTGACGAGGGTTCAACTCATCAATTCTCATTGTTATGTACTTGGGTTTTGGAGAAGGAGGGAGCACTAGAGACATCTATCGGCTAGCAAACAAGCACATAGGGGACTCGAAGATTTACCTAGGTTCAATCCTCATAGAGATTCCTACTCCTGTTTTCCTTCTCGTGGAATTATTGAAGGAATCGAGGATTACAATGGTGCGCAGATGCAATCTGGCGAAGGTTCTGGAAACTAAGGTTACATGTGTCCTCCTCGCCGCCCCCTCCTAGCCATTAAATAGATAGGCTAGGTCTCGGGTAGCAGGTCGAGTCGGTTACAAGTTAGGGTTTTTCCCTTTGAACTTTCTATCTTTAGCTTCTTCTTGTTCTTCAAGCAATCAAGAGTCCGTAGGCGACTTGAGTTCTCTATTTGGGCTTTGGCGACACCGTGGGCTTCCGCTGTATTCATGCCGTATATACCAAGCTCGAGTACTTGTAGGGTATACCCATGTCACCCAGTGAACTAGATCCGATGGGTTGGGCATCGACAAAGCGGCTCCGGCAGCGGTGGAATTACTGCCGGCCGGTGCGCGTGGTGGTCGTGGAGGTGAGGGCATGGGAGAGAAACCTTGGTTTTTGGGAGGGCCAGATGAAAAAACTACATGAATCGGGACTATGGAGGTGAATAGAAAAATAATTACGATCGTGCCCCCAAGCTACCGACTTTAGCGTGCCCATAGGGCGTCGAAACAATGGGTAGAAAAGGAATTTTAATGTCAGAAGTTTTTGAAACAGAGGGGCGTGAAATGCTTCAAAGTCGGTCTCTGGTTTACCGCTCGATTTAGATTTTGAATTTGGCTAATAATAGAAAAATGGTAATCCTTGGTGGGCGATTTTGCCTCAAAGTCTTCGAAACAGTGGGGCGGGAAATGCTTCAAGGTCAGTGTGTGATTTTGTCGGTTGATTGAGATTTGAATTTGGCTACCAGAAAAATAATAATAATAGAAAAATGGTAATCTATGGTGTGAGATTTTGCCTCAAAGCTTTTGAAATGGTGGGGCGGGAAATACTACAAGGTCGGTCTGTGATTTTGCCGCTCGATCGAGATTTTGAATTTGGCTACCGGACAAATAATAACAATAGAAAAATGATTATCCACGGTGGGAGATTTTTCCTCAATGTTTTTGAAACGACAGGCCGGAAAATGCTTCAAAGTCGGTGTGTGAATTTGCCGCCCGATTGAGATTTTGAATTTGGCTACCTAACAAATAATAATACTATAATAGAAAATGGTACTGCATGATGGGATATTGTGCCTCAGTTTTTGAAACGGTGGGGCGGGAAATTCTCAAGGTCGGTGTGTGATTTTGCCGCTCGATAGAGATTTTGAATTTGGCTACAGGACAAATAATAATAATAGAAAAATGGTACTCCCCGATCGGAGATTTTATTCAAAGTTTTTGAAACGGTGGGGCGGGAAATGCTTCGAGGTCAGTGTGTTATTTTGCTGCTCGATTGAGATTTTGAATTTGGCAAGAGTGCAAGTAATACTAGAAAAATGGTACTCCATTGGTGGGAGATTTTTCCTGAAAATGTTTGAAATCGAGGGGCACGAAATGCATATGAGTCGGTTGGGATTTTGCTGATCGATTTTACGATTTTGAATTTCTCTAGCGGCGAAGTAATAATAGAAAAAGATAGTTCTAGACTAGTACGCTATCTGGTCAAGAATTGAAGGCCGAGAGTCACATCAACTGACCATCCATTACATAATTGCGCAGAACATTGGTAAATTTTGCCGCTCAACTCAGATTTTGAATTTGTCTAGAGTACAAGTAATAATTTGAAAAAAATGCTACACCCTATGTTTAGGAATAAAAAATATTCCCATAGAAAAAATAATGTTGACTCCATCTGCGAAATTGTTTGGGCTATAGGTTTTTACCCTCGATTAAAATTTTGAATTTGGTAATAGTCCTAGTAACAAAAATTACGAGCGAACCCCACCACCTGACCCAGCAATTTCACAATCGCCATTGGTCATCAGTGTGATAGGTCAAACGGAGTTTCGTAGTATACAAAAGATTAAACATGGGGCCCAAATATTTCGTCTAAGCGGGAGCTTTTGCCTCCCGATTCAGAATTTGAATTTGGTGAAAGTCCAAGTAATTACTGTTAGTACACCACACTTCCCTCTGTTCTTGAATCCAAGGCCTAGTCACATCAACTGATCATCTAGGACCTTGCTCAAAGGAGCCTTTTTCTGGACGGAGGGGTAGAAAATTGGATACCATGATCTCGGATTCAAAAATATTACAGGGGATGGCAGGAGGATTTGCGGCTCTAGTACGGTTTTTAATGTGACTACTCGAAGTAATAGAACAGAAAAATTGTGTAAGGTCTTTTTTTGCGGGTCGTACTCCACCTGTTCACCAGTCCATTCAGACGTGAAAGAAAATGTTGATCTCCGATTAAAAAATGTAGTTCCATTTATCACATGACGCGTATGAATATGGTGTGCAACAAAGGGCTAAAACATTGTTTTGAGAACCCGAACCTTATGATAATTGACCCAGGACAACAACACTTGTAACATAATGTACTGTATCACATAGTACATATTGGTGCATCCACACATAACCAGTTTGTTGCATTTGTTGCACAAAACACAAAAACAATTTCCTTTTTTTGCATCTAGCACAAATTCTTTTGTGTAATATAAAGATTCATAGTTCATATATATAGTAAGAGAATCATCTGCCGCCTTTTGCGCGCTTCGAGTTGCGTGAGTGTATGCACTTGGCGCCTGTATTCCTCCTTCAGAAGCCAATGGTAGCCCATCAGCATGTTCTACGGGGAGTCGAGAGGCAGGGTTTACCTCGTATGGCTTCTCTGTAGCGGGCCCACTCGTTGTCGTTCAGCCTGATTACTACGTGCTCTCCCGTGTTTTCATTCACCATGGTTGGCGGTTCTATTGCTCCTCCGTTGTTAATGGGGGCGCCGTTGCCACCGTTGCCTCCATTGGGTATGCCACCGTTTGGCGGGTCGGTTTCATTGCCACGGTTGCCCGTGTTGTCGCGGTTGGCGGAGGTGTCGCCCGCGTTGATGACAGCACACATGAAGTGATTGGGGAAGCTGTTGCTCCGATTAAAAAATGTAGTTCCATTTATCACATGACGCGTATGAATATGGTGTGTAACAAAGGGCTAAAGCAATGTTTTGAGAACCCGAACCTTATGATCAATGACCCAGGACAACAACACTTGTAACATAATGTACTGTATCACATAGTACATATTGGTGCATCCACACATAACCAGTTTGCTGCATTTGTTGCACAAAACACAAAAAACAATTTCCTTTTTTTGCATCTAGCACAATTTCTTCTGTGTAATATAAAGATTCATAGTTCATATATATAGTAATAGAATCATCCTAATATCAATAAATTAGTCATACATAGTAATAGCATCATCCTAATTTGCTAAAATCTCACGTCAGCTCATACTTAACAAGACGAATAAGTGAGAAGCTCAATGTTCATACACCATTATTCATACATCCAAGCTCCATTTTTCATAGATTTGCTGTATTGGAGTAAATTACTAGCAATGTCCACCTATTCATAATCGATACTAATGAACTTGCATCTCCACTAGTTATTTCATTGAAATTGGCATGTATTTCTTCCCAAAATTTTTGGAAAGGCTGGTCGACTCCAACAATTGTTTGATGATACCAACCAAAGTACAAATCATTGTCGTAATCCTCAGACCATGGAGCTTGTCTTTTCTTCATCTTGCTACAAAGAATCATCTAGATTAGAAAATTGACGAGCTTTAACCAAAAACGCTACAAAGAACCCTGGAGCTTATCTCTTCCTCACCTTGTTCCGGTGGCGTCGCTATGGGAAGGTGTCGGTGCGGCTGCTGGTGCCGGATCCGAAGCTAGTGGCGGCATGGGTGCTCGCGGCGCCGCTTCTGCGAGCTCGGTCGGGGATTTGCAATGGTGTGTAGTCATGCCGGAGGGTGCTTGGTCTTTGGGAACCGATCGTATCGCGGCAAATCCTGGCCATAGTGCGTCGAATTCGGTGAAGCTCGGCGACACATTTGTGGCCGAGGGAAATGACTCATGGCGGCCAATTCCGACGACGTAGGCTATCACGATAAGCAAAGTGGTAGCTTGCCATCGACGGAGCACAGATCCGGCGAAGGGCAGTGGGCCAACAATGAACGTGCGGGTAGCGGAGAAAATATAAAGGAGTCAAGGTCATGGTGGCAAGTCCTATATTTATTCTCCTCTAAACGGCGATAGGGGTTAGGGTTAGGTTCCGTGCTGCTTTGGCCATTAGAGGAGTAAATTTACTACTCCATTGTCGTTTTGGGGATGGGTTAGAAATGCTCTAACCCACCAGGTTAAGATGCTTATTTGGGCCAGGTGCAAAAAATTAAGCCACAAACCATGCTAGCCACAAAAAAGGTCATGTTTCTGTGTTCAGTGCAACAAATGCCACAAAGACTCGTGTTAGATGAAATTTTCTCCATCCACACATATATTAGTACACAACAATCCAACTTTCCAACATATAAAGCACTGATATTAAGCAGGCTAGTAGAGATCATGCATTGAGGAATCATACTACTTCCATATTGGTGCATTTTGTTCCCAATAGTACCTCCATTGATACTATAAGGATCTTTAGCAAGCTAAAACAACTTTGCTAAAGAGGGATATATTTTGAATAAGAGGCAGTACATTATAAGGTACCATACAAATTATAGACATGTCACAACAAGGAAACAACCCAAGTTCATAACAAGTGCAGACTAGTGCACTAAGAAATACTTTCAGCTTCAGGTTCCATTTCATGACAAAGGGACTGACCTCAGCTGTTAGTGCTCAACCACAAATACTGAGCATCTTCATGACTTTCTCCTTATTTTCTATGGAGTGCTCCAGCCGAATTAAAATTTCTTCTAACTCTGAGATCAAACGTTCATTTTATACACTTAGGGCAGACGATAACGATTGTTCAGCTTGGAGTTGTTCCTCTAGAACTTTAATATGGAATGAAATGGCCTTGGAGTTGGACTTGAACTTGAACTTGAACTTGGACTTTGACGAGCTTGCTGGGAACCCAGCATTACACAACAACATATTCTTGGCTATAGAACCACTGTTGGGGATATGCTATATGGGTATCCTCATAGCATGTCTCCAATCCGCCTAACCCGGGTGGCCCATAGTTGGTAGCAAGGCCTTTGGCCTGCTGGGTGGCCCAGTTAGACAGATCTTGAAGGGAGGCCCATGCCGGATAAAGGAAGGCTACGCAGGAGTCACCGACATACTTGGAGCATTGGAGTACAAGACACGGAAGACTAGTTCGTGTAGGTGTAGGACTCTTTAACTTGTCTGGCAAGGACCTTTCCCTGTAAACCCTAGGTCTTGGCGTCTTTATAAGCCGGCCTACAGGAGCCTTTAGGGCATAATATAGATCAGACATCAGATTGCAGCGTACAATGCGCAACACCTCGCATAGCGAACCTATCTCTGTAACTCGGCGTATTGCCATTATAGTGATTTATAGCAGGAGTAGAGTTCTTCCACCATTGTGGGACTTGAACCTAGGTAAGCTGTCTTACCTTGTACGCGTCAACTCTCCGACTTACCCCACATCTCTAAACACGCTCTATGAGGACCCCTCCATGGCGTACTTGTTAGCAATACCACGACAGTTGGTGCCCACCATGGGGCAAGAGGCGCTTCGAGGTCTACACCGGGCAAGGTCCAATCTCTTCACAGGAATCGGTGACACCGTAGCCATCGGTCGCGTTCTCTTCTCCGACAACGTCCCGATCGTCCCTCTAGACGAGTTCTGGGTGCCGTCAAAGATGAACCCCATGCGCTGCCCCGGCATCCCCTTCGGAGACATCCACATCTTCATCGGCGAAACTAACTCTGGTCCCAGCTCCTAGGTAGTCGGAAACTCGTCAAGCCCTGCACGAACCGCCTATGAGCAGGACACGTTCGTGGAAGGATCTGGGTCAGACCTCTCTTTGGAGTATGGTGGCTTGGATCAGGAAATTTCAAGGCCCACCCAAACCGCCCCTGTGCAGGATATAAAGGTGGAAGGACCCCGCAAATCCGCTTGGCTTCCCCGAGCGTTAGGGATGCGCAGGTCACACTTTGTCGGTGTCGTCACCATCTTCGATCTGGCCAGATGCGTTCAAAGGGATGGAGAATCTCCCCGCGAATACGTTGCCAGATAGATGAGGGTGAGGGAAACCCTAGAAGGCGACCACACCGACGAGATCGTGTACCACTTCATGGAAGGGCTCACACCTAGAACTCTCCTCCGACATACCCTCTGAAGGTGCAGGCCGCAAGCCCTATCACCCTTGCTGAGATGGTTGCCATCGTCAACGAATACACGGACACCAATAAATAAGCCAAGGAGGCGATCACCATCGTAGTCGTAGGAGGTAATAACAACAACAGCCCGCCTCCATCACCCTCAACATCCACCATCACTGACACCGTGGCTAACTCCGACTCCCTTCTCGATGTGCTCTACGCTGACATCAATATGGATGTCGATGGCTCGTATGTTAACTCGAAGGAATACGCGCTGTTATGAGGGAGATCGAGCAGGAGATCGAGGAGGAGCAGCGCGCCGGGAAGACCAACACTTCCCACCAGGTGCTAGTCGCCATTGGGAGTGTGATAGAAGAAGACGGGCAGGAACGGGAAAGGGCTCCGCCCACTCCTGCAGTCACCAGAGCAGCAATAGCCAAAAAGGCCGCCGAGCCTCCAGCTCCGGCCAAGGCTCCGCCTCCTCCGGCTACCCGCCAGCCACCGACGCAGGAACTTACCACGGCCCCCAATACGACCTGACAATCCAATCAACCACTACTGCCACCATCAATGTCAGCAGTTGGCAACCCACTAGCCACCCCTGCTGACAAAGCAATCTACGGTGCGCTCCTCATTGAGCCAATCAACGTCGCCCATATCCGGAGCATTACAGAGCTTGATGAGAAGCATGCGGAAATCTTGGCGGAGTCCAAATGCATCGCGGAGCAAGGCGCTAAGCTGGACGCAGACATGGCTAGGGCGCAACAATCCATCAAGGCGGCAAGAGCTTTGGAGGCTGATAATACATTGCAAATGTATCTATAATTTTTGATGTTCCATGCTTGGTTTTATCTACTTTCTTATGTTTTGTTCCAACTTTGGAGTACTTTTCATATGATTTCTTGGACTAACCTATTAACAAGAGCCACAGTGCCAGTTGCTTGTTTTCTGCTGTTTTTGGTTCCAGAAAGTTAGAAAATGAATATTCTCGGAATTGGACGGGACAAAAGCCAAAGTTGATATTTTACCGGAAGACCCACAGAGCCAGAATACGAGACGGAGGAGGGCCAGGGCTTGGCCACACCATGTGGTGGCGCGGGCTAGCCCTGGCCATGCCACCAGGTGGTGTGGGCCCCTATGGCCTCCACCGACCTTGCCTCTTCGCCTATAAGAAGCCTCCCGATGCATAAACCCTAAATCATCAAGCCTGCAGCGACGAAAAGTTCCGCAACACCGCCGCCACCAAAGGGGAGATTTGGGGGATAGGAAGTCTCTGTTCCGGCACCCTACCAGGACGGGGAAGTGCCCCCGGAGCCATATCCATCGATCTCCACCACCGTCTCCATCACCGTTGCTGATTCCCATGATGAGGAGGGAGTAGTTCTCTCTCGAGGCTAAGGGTTCTACCAGTAGCTATGTGTTCATCTCTCTCTCTATGCATGATCTTATTGAGATCATGAGCTTGTAATCTATAGATCTACCTTGCTACTCAAGTGCTTTAATAGATCTCTGCTCTCCCCATGCGTGTGAAGTTGACAGTGTGCACACCATGGTGGCACTTAGGCTAGAGATTACAAATACTTGTTATGAGTTATATTATGAGTTGGATGTCTTCATGAAATTGTGGTGTTTGTTGGACCCATCTAGTACTCAAGGTGACAGTGTGGGGTTATCTAGATGGGAAAAATGAACTTTGAGGTGTGCTGTTATAGCCCTACCATGGATTAGAGTGCTCAACTAGAGAGTAGTATCATTAAGAGAAAGTATGATCCCTAGGCCTTGTTTCTAAACATTGAAACACCGTTTGCAACTAGATCTGTTACATGATTGCTTGCTTCTATCTTTATTTCAGTTTTACTTTAGTCTTTTCCACGCCATCAAGCTATCTTCTATCACCATTACCACTTATAATTATCTATACCACTTGTATTTCACTATCTCTTCGCCGAACTAGTGCACCTATACACTTGACAAGTGTATTGGGTGTGTTGGGGACACAAGAGACTTCCTGTATCTTGATTGCAGGGTTGCTTGAGAGGGGATACCTTTGACCACTTCCTCCCTGAGTTCGATAAACCTTGGGTGATCCACTTAAGGGAAAACTTGCTGCTGTTCTACAAACCACTGCACTTGGAGGCCCAACAACTGTCTACAAGAATAGAAGTGCGTAGACATCAGCCAAATATAAGCAATTGCTATTAAAGCATAAAGAAAAGAAGGTACCAGCTCACGTCGTCCAAGATCTCGGTGTTCGGAAAGGCTTGGGATTTGATGGGTCTAAGCCGACAAAAGCCACCCCTTACATAGATTCAGAGGGGAGGCAGGTCATGCAAACTCCCGCTCTCAACATAACCGTCGCCAAGACCATCCTGGAGCAGGACAGGTCGCCATAAGCAGTTACTCAGGTGTACGACCTCGTCGCTAAGGCATGCAAGGAACATGAAAAGGCCGCCTTGCAAAGGCTTGAGTCCAACCCGGAGATGTGCCAGTCAACCCTGAACAACCGGAGAAGGCCCAAATCTCCCAGTGAAGAAGGATCGCACACAGGCTCTACAGAGCGAAGGCAGAGGGAAGTACGCAACATGGCTGACGCTATCCCCATATCCTCCAACCACGGAGAAAAGGCTCGTCCCCACTGCTCGCCACGTCCACCACCATCCCGATGTCACGAGGAACTAGCACCGGGCCACCGAACAAGCATGGCACCTCCAAGACAGTCTCAACCTGGTATCATTATACGCGACCAGGGTGACCAGCCTCGGCATGCCGGAGAGAGCAGCGACCATGATGGACATAGGAGCAGGTCCCACAAGGAACCGCCACGTCCGACAAGCAACCGCGATAGGCGTGAGGAGTCACAGGAGGGGCACAACAAATGAATATTAGAAAATGAATATTCTCGGAATTGGACGGGACAAAAGCCAAAGTTGATATTTTACCGGAAGACTCACAGAGCCAGAATACGAGACGGAGGAGGGCCAGGGCTTGGCCACACCATGTGGTGGCGCGGGCTAGCCCTGGCCATGCCACCAGGTGGTGTGGGCCCCTATGGCCTCCACCGACCTTGCCTCTTCGCCTATAAGAAGCCTCCCGATGCATAAACCCTAAATCATCAAGCCTGCAGCGACGAAAAGTTCCGCAACACCGCCGCCACCAAAGGGGAGATTTGGGGGATAGGAAGTCTCTGTTCCGGCACCCTACCAGGATGGGGAAGTGCCCCCGGAGCCATATCCATCGATCTCCACCACCGTCTCCATCACCGTTGCTGATTCCCATGATGAGGAGGGAGTAGTTCTCTCTCGAGGCTAAGGGTTCTACCAGTAGCTATGTGTTCATCTCTCTCTCTATGCATGATCTTATTGAGATCATGAGCTTGTAATCTATAGATCTACCTTGCTACTCAAGTGCTTTAATAGATCTCTGCTCTCCCCATGCGTGTGAAGTTGACAGTGTGCACACCATGGTGGAACTTAGGCTAGAGATTAAAAATACTTGGTATGAGTTATATTTGGAGTTGGATGTCTCTATGAAATTTTGGTGTTTGTTGGAATCATCTAGTGCTCAAGGTGATAGTGTGGGGTTATCTAGATGCGGAAAGCGAACTTTGAGGTGTGCTGTTATAGACCTACCATGGATTAGAGTATCCAACCGGAGAGTAGTTCAGCGTAGTATCATAAAGAAGACTATATTTATATGAGAGTGTTCACTAGTGAAAGTATGATCCCCAGGCCTTGTTTCTAAGCACTGAAATACTGTTTGCTATTAGATCTATTACATGTTTGCTTGCTTCCATCTTTATTTCAGTTTTACTTTAGTCTCTTACACGCCATCAAGCTATTTTCTATCACCATTACCACTTATAATTATCTATACCACTTGTATTTCACTATATCTTTGCCGAACTAGTGCACCTATACACCTGACAAGTGTATTGGGTGTGTTGGGAATACAAGAGACTTCTTGTATCTTGATTGCAGGGTTGCTTGAGAGGGGATACCTTTGACCACTTTCTCCCTGAGTTTGATAAACCTTGGGTGATCCACCTAAGGGAAAACTTGCTGCGGTTCTACAAACCTCTGCACTTGGAGGCCCAACAACTGTCTACAAGAATAGAAGTGCGTAGATCTCAAGCTTTTTTCTAGCGCCGTTGCCGGGGAGGTAAGGTAAAAGGTATTCACATCCTCTGGTGTGAGTGCTTGAAGTTATTTCCTTTAGATTCTGCAATTATATCTTTTTGTTTCTTGTTTTTATTTTCACTAGTTAGGCTTAATGGAAAACAACAAAAAAATTAGAGAGCTTTATAGTATTTATCTTGAGTTAGGACATAAAGTGTTTGAAGAGAAAATTAAAAAGCTATGGAACTTTATTTGCATGCTAATAGCAAAGTTATTAGTATGAATTTTTTGAACACCATTATTGCTAATGCTATGGAAAAGTCTAAGCTTGGGGAAGCTGGTTTTGATGAGCATGATATTTTTAGTTCCCCAAGCACAGAGGAGAAAATTTACTTTAATGATACTATACCTCCAATATATGATGATTACAATGAGGAATATGATATTTTCAGTCCACCTACTATTGAGGAGAAAATTAATTATGATAACAATATGCCTCCTATATTTGATGATTATGGTGATGAGAATAATAATGATAGCTATTTTGTTGAATTTTCTCCCACTACAATTAATAAGAATGACTATTCTTATGCGAAGAGTAATAATTATTATATGCATGTGGCTCATGATAAGAATGTTTCATGTGATAGTTATATTAGTAATTTCATTCATGATGCTACTAAAAGTTATTATGGGAGAGGGAAGCATGGTTTTATGCATCTCAATAATATTAAGTTTCCCCTCTTTATGTTAAAAGTCTTGAAGTTGCACTTGTTTTGCTTTCCTATGCTTGTTGCTTTGTGCTTTCACGACTTGTTTCTTTACAAGATTCCTATGCATAGGAAGTGGGTTAGACTTAATTGTCTTTTGAAATTTGCTTCTTGATGCTCTCTTTTACTTCAATTCATATTTGTTATGTGAGCATCCTCTCAAACTATCATGCCTAACTTAAAGGCATTAAAGAAAAGCACTTATTGGGTGATAACCCGAAAGTTTTAGACGAGTCTTGGAAACCGCTCCTTATCCTTTTTATTTGCTTTTTGTGCCAAGAGTAACCTCTAATGAGAGAGAAGTAATGATTGGGAAAGTTGCTGTCCCGAAGCAGATTTTTGTGCTTCACCATAAAAATTCGTGAAAAATCTATGTGCGTCCTTGTGAGGAGTGAAGTTTTGTGCTTCTACCCCAGGTTGTTATCTAACTTTCGTTAGTTCAACACTTTTTGATTTGAGCCACATAAGGTCTTCGAAAAATTCATCTTTACCTGCTGGTCTGTTTTGACAGATTTCTACCATTATTTGTGTTTGCTTCTTGTTGGTTCCTTTTTGAGTTCTTTTGGGGAATTGAGCTTTTTGAGGGAAGTGCTACAGTAGCTAGTGTTCTAATGGAATTTTTATTGGTGTTGGAACTGAACCTAAATACCTATTATCTTGAGTACACTAATGTTGCTAATAAAGATTGTGTGGAGTTTTGTATGAAGGAAAAATTTCAGGTGTATGGAAGGAATGAGTAATGAGATGAACAATGGACTAAAGCTCAACCTTGGGGATGCCACACGTGTCACCCCAAGAAATATCCAAGAAGTACAAGCGTCAAAGCTTGGGGATGCCCAAGGCATCCCCTTCTTCATCAATAAAAATCTCAGGTTTCTTCCAAACACTTCATTTTTATTGTTTCATGCACAGTTGTGTTGTTTTTGGAGCATCTTTGTTTTTTTTTTGTTTTTAGTTTGCTTGGTTTTCTTAGTTTGCTGAATAAATTGGTTGGACCCCCTCTTTCATGCATTGGTTTTCAAATAGTTTGGTTTGGGGTGGAAAAGAGTAGGAAAGTTCATGCTTAAGTGGTAAAAAGGAGCTTGTTTTTGACTGTGGACTATGCTTTATTATGCCATGCTTGATATTGTTTTGGCTTTATGCTTAGTATTCTTTGCTGTAGCATGACTTGTTATAAACAATTGAGATTGCTTAATGTTCCTTTGAAGAATCATGCGTTGTTTTAGCATATTAAAGCATAGTATTGTGGTATTCTCCTTTGATGCTTTATTTGGGTTGACTTGGCGCACGCTCACACCATGTTATGACTATCCCAAGTCACCATAAGCCTTTATGATCCTTTAGTTTTCGACTTGTAGTATCACTTTATGCTTTGATTAATGATGTTTTGTCGCTCTGCATGATTATGGCCATTATTTCTCTCTTAGTTTGTCGCTCCCAGTCTTTTGCTAGCCTCCGCAACCAAGTATGAGTTCCACTCATGCATCCAACTCCCTAAACCAAGTTATTCCAAAGAGTCCACCATACCTACCTACTAGCATATGCTATTCCAAGTATATTCATGTTTTTATCTACCTTCCGAATTAAACTTGTTATGAGAAAACTAGTGATTAAAGCTCTCACGAACTTGATGGCACACTTTACTTTTCTTGCCCTTAATAAAAATGAACCATTGTGTCGTCTATGTTGTATATGCTTGCACTTATTTGTTGGGGATTAGCAGAACCATGCTGTCATGGCGAATGCTTTCAACATTGGACTTGTACTTTGTACCTAGGTGATATCATGCTCTTTTGTCTATATATGTCGTCGGTGTGAAATGAAAGGGGAGCTTGTAAGTCCATGGAGTTATGTATACGTGTTAGAGAAACGCCTGGGCCGCTGGTATAATCCATGCTGTCATGGTGGAAACCTGCAACGTAACCATAATGAGCTGTCTATGAAGCATTCTTCTTATAATAAAAGAGTCAGACATTGAGAAAAAAGAGAAAAGAAAAAAAATTATGAAAAGAGGAAAGAGAGAAAAAAACACCATATTCCCATGGTAAATAAGAAGATTGTTGAGATGCTCGTTGTCTGCTTGCCTTGTCATTTTTATATGGGGATTCTTCCGTATCATCGGGACAGGGGTACCCCGTTGGCGGTTCTCTATGATACACATGTACTTACGATGACAAGAACTTACCAGTGACTAAACTTGAGTAGCATGAGGAGCGACCCTCGTATTCAAGGGACATGAGATTTCCAACTTATACATTGTCAAGCATATACTCCATAGTTTGTTCACTTTAACCTTAATCACTTCAAGATGCTTATGATAGGGGCAATGAGAGCTGAAAGCTATTAAGAACCATAATTTTTGGAAGCTGTTTATGAAACTTGAATCCGTACTTCCTCCTATGAAGGACTTTCTTCCACTTATATATTGAGTCTCCACCTTCTATCTTTATGCACTTACTTCGAGAGCATAGTGGCCATTCTTAGTTCTATGTGCATTATCCCAAGACTTGTTGATTGATGCATACCTTGATATTGCTTGTTTTAAACTATTTGTATCTAGTCACTCTTATAAAATTTGAAGGTGTCCTATGGATTTATGTTTGCTACTCTATGAGGGACAAGGTGAATGCTACTATGCTATGTTTTCTTTAAGCAAAAAAACCAAACGTCTTGCAAAGCATTGTTATTCATGAGTCTTTTGTTTATGCCTTTTCATGTTGCAACATAGTTTCTTTCTCTTATTGCTAGAACTTTGTCTTTCATGTTATGATTGAAGTACTATGATCCCAGCTTTGAATGTTTTACAAATACTTTGATCAAGTGTATGATGGTGCATGTCACCTCAAAAATTATTCTTTCTTTTTATCACTAACCTACTCGAGGACGAGCAAGAGTTAAGCTTGGGGATGTTGATACATTGCAAATGTATCTATAATTTATGATGTTCCATGCTTGGCTTTATCTACTTTCTTATGTTTTATTCCAACTTTGGAGTACTTTTCATATGATTTCTTGGACTAACCTAATAGCAAGAGCCACAGTGCCAGTTGCCTGTTTTCTGCTGTTTTTGGTTCCAGAAAGTCAGAAAATGAATATTCTCGGAATTGGACGGGACAAAAGCCAAAGTTGATATTTTACCGGAAGACTCACAGAGCCAGAATACGAGACGGAGGAGAGCCAGGGCCTGGTCACACCATGTGGTGGTGCAGGCTAGCCCTGGCCGTGCCACCAGGTGGTGTGGGCCCCTCTGGCCTCCACCGACCTTGCCTCTTCGCCTATAAGAAGCCTCCCGATGCATAAACCCTAAATCGTCAAGCCTCCAGCCACGAAAATTTCCACAGCGCCGTCGCCACCAAAGGGGAGATTCGAGGGATAGAATGTCTCTGTTCCGGCACCCTGCTGGGACGGGGAAGTGCCCCCGGAGCCATCTCCTTCGATATCCACCACCATCTCCATCACCGTTGCTGATTCCCATGATGAGGAGGGAGTAGTTCTCTCTCGAGGCTAAGGGTTCTACCGGTAGCTATGTGTTCATCTCTCTCTCTATGCATGATCTTATTGAGATCATGAGCTTGTAATCTATAGATCTACCTTGCTACTCAAGTGCTTTAATAGGTCTCTACTCTCCCCATGTGTGTGAAGTTGACAGTGTGCACACCATGGTGGCACTTAGGCTAGAGATTACAAATACTTGTTATGAGTTATATTATGAGTTGGATGTCTTCATGAAATTGTGGTGTTTGTTGGACCCATCTAGTACTCAAGGTGACAGTGTGGGGTTATCTAGATGGGAAAAATGAACTTTGAGGTGTGCTGTTATAGCCCTACCATGGATTAGAGTGCTCAACTAGAGAGTAGTATCATTAAGAGAAAGTATGATCCCTAGGCCTTGTTTCTAAACATTGAAACACCGTTTGCAACTAGATCTGTTACATGATTGCTTGCTTCTATCTTTATTTCAGTTTTACTTTAGTCTTTTCCACGCCATCAAGCTATCTTCTATCACCATTACCACTTATAATTATCTATACCACTTGTATTTCACTATCTCTTCATGAACTAGTGCACCTATACACGACAAGTGTATTGGGTGTGTTGGGGACACAAGAGACTTCCTGTATCTTGATTGCAGGGTTGCTTGAGAGGGGATACCTTTGACCACTTCCTCCCTGAGTTCGATAAACCTTGGGTGATCCACTTAAGGGAAAACTTGCTGCTGTTCTACAAACCACTGCACTTGGAGGCCCAACAACTGTCTACAAGAATAGAAGTGCGTAGACATCAGCCAAATATAAGCAATTGCTATTAAAGCATAAAGAAAAGAAGGTACCAGCTCACGTCGTCCAAGATCTCGGCGTTCGGAAAGGCTTGGGATTTGACGGGTCTAAGCCGACAAAAGCCACCCCTTACATAGATTCAGAGGGGAGGCAGGTCATGCAAACTCCCGCTCTCAACATAACCGTCGCCAAGACCATCCTGGAGCAGGACAGGTCGCCATAAGCAGTTACTCAGGTGTACGACCTCGTCGCTAAGGCATGCAAGGAACATGAAAAGGCCGCCTTGCAAAGGCTTGAGTCCAACCCGGAGATGTGCCAGTCAACCCTGAACAACCGGAGAAGGCCCAAATCTCCCAGTGAAGAAGGATCGCACACAGGCTCTACAGAGCGAAGGCAGAGGGAAGTACGCAACAGGGCTGACGCTATCCCCATATCCTCCAACCACGGAGAAAAGGCTCGTCCCCACCGCTCGCCACGTCCACCACCATCCCGATGTCACGAGGAACTAGCACCGGGCCACCGAACAAGCATGGCACCTCCAAGACAGTCTCAACCTGGTATCATTATACGCGACCAGGGTGACCAGCCTCGGCATGCCGGAGAGAGCAGCGACCATGATGGACATAGGAGCAGGTCCCACAAGGAACCGCCACGTCCGACAAGCAACCGCGATAGGCGTGAGGAGTCACAGGAGGGGCACAGCAAGAGAGCTACCCACCGCCTCCACCGCCATCATCGCCACCTAGCAGCCATCATGGCGGAGGTCATGGCGGATCTCATAGATCATGCCACAACTCCCCTCCCCTACACTGAAAAGGGATGCAACCAGAGCCATATGACGCACGATCGCGGCTGGATAAGATCCAAGAAGCTGGGGAGCTCCCATACCTTGGGCCACGTTGTTTTGGACCAGTCATACGGGCCACAACCTACCCCAAGGGCCTCCGAATAGACAATACCATCAAGCCCTACAACGACACTGCCAGGCCAGCAACATGGTTGCAGGACTACACCGAAGCGATTCACATCGCAGGGGGAAACCCCAACATCGCTGTCAAGTACCTCCCACACATGCTGATAGGCATCGGCTGGCAATGGATCGACGACTTACCGGAGGAATCAATATGCAATTGGTTGGACATGCATGAAGCGTTCACCAAAAACTTCGAGGGTACGTACAAACGTCCCTGCACTGTCGTAGACCTATAGCGGTGTGTGCAGGAAAAGGATGAAACCTCCCGTCCCTACCTCTCTCGCTGAGTGGATATGAAAAATTCCTGTGCAGGGTTGCACGAACCGACTTCTATGGCCGTATTCATTGACAGACTAGAGAAGGGAACTTTGCTCCGGCATACGTTGAAACACAAGCAAGACAACAATGACCTCAACCTCAACACATTGATCGCCATGGCTAGCGAGTTCGCCGCTGCTGATGACGAGGCATGTGGATTGCTACCAGCGATAGCAATCCCTACCTAGGCCAAGAAGAACAACACTAACAAGCAAAAGAATCCGCCCGAAGAAAATCAAGTAGCTGACATGGTCTCCGCAACGTTCACTGACAGAGGTAATGGTGGACAGAGTGGACGTGGTCGGGGAACCAGCAGTAACACTACACCCTCAGGGCCCCGTGTTCCCCAAACATACGAGGAGTACCGTGATATGCTGTGTTTCATTCACCTCGACGCCAATGGCAAATCCACCCACACCAATCGCCAGTGCAAGTTTGTCAATAATCTTAAAGAGGACCCTAAGTCTGACTACAAGCAAAGTCGGAAGAACAAACCCCACGGAAAAGGCAAAGGGAAGACGAAGGAGGAACAACCCAAGGAATCAAGTGATATGGACGACGACATGGACCTAAAATCTTCTGACAAGGGAGAGAATAAAGGGAAAAATCCCTTCGAAAAGAAGGCTCCATGTTACCACACCTTCCTTGGTACCCCAACCGTCCGGGCCCAGAAAACCTCTCTGAGGATACTGATGGCTACCCTCTCTCTAGTTCCCCAGTACGTTAGGTGGTTGGAAGTTCCAATTATTTGGAATAGGAAGGATCACCAAGAGCTTAACCCAACAGAGAACCAGTATGCCATGGCCATCAACCCTTTGATTGACGGCACGGAGTTCACGAAGTGCCTCATGGATAGTGGAAGCAGCATCAACATCATGTACCTAGATACACTGCATAAGATGAACTTGATGGAGACCCGTCTAAGGAAGAGCAATACCATGTTCCATTGGGTTGTCCCGGGCCGATAAGAAAATTCCCTAGGTTGCATCACCCTTCCGGTCGCTTTTGGCAATGTAAACAATTACCGCCAAGAACACATGACCTTTGAAGTGGTGCCTTTCAAGAGCATGTACCACGTCATCTTTGGACGCGATATCTTCCACTCCTTCCTCGTAAGGCCATGTTTGTCTACAATAAACTCAAGATTCCTAGACCAAATGTCGTCATCACCGTTGATGGAAGCTTCACCAAGGCATGGGAGTGCGAGATCGCCTTCGCCGAAGCAGTCCTCTACGGTGAGGAGTTCAAGGAGACCAGGTCGATGCCTCGGAGATGCCGGCTTCGAAGAAGCAGATTACTGCTGCCGACCCACCTTCAAGGACGCCATCAAGACCAAGCAGGTGGAGCTTGTCGAAGGTCATTCCTCCAAGACCACCGCCATTGGCACGGACCTGGATCCCAAATAGGAAAGCACGCTCGTCGAGTTCCTCCGTGAGATTAGGGACAACTTTGCCTGGCAACCTGCCGACATGAAAGGTGTACCTAGGGAACTTGCCGAGCATAGCTGGAATATTGATCCTAATGCCAAACCGGTGAAACAACCTCTACGACGCTTTGGTGATGAAAGACGAAGGGCTATAGGCAAATAAATAGCTAGGTTACTTAAGGCTAGATTTATCCGAGAAGTTATTCACACCCGATGGGTGGCAAATCCTATACTTGTCCCCAAAAAGGGAACCAATGAATTAAGAATGTGCATTGATTACACCGGCTTGAACAAAGCGTGTCCGAAGGATCCATTTGCTTTGCCTCGCATTGACCAAGTCATTGACTCGACGGCTGGCTCGGAACTTCTATGTTTTCTCAATGCCTATTCAGGATACCACCAGATCCGGATGCGAAAGTCGAACCAATTGGGCACTTCGTTTACCACACCTTACGACATGTATTGCTACGACACGATGCCCTTTGGGTTGAAAAACTCTGGTGCTATGTACCAGCGGAAGATGCAATGTTGCCTACACGATCAAATTGGTCGCAACGTACACGCTTGTGTGGACGGCATCGCGGTAATGTCAAAGAAATCAAATGATCTTATCGCTGACTTGCAGGAAACCTTCGACAATATCTGGAAACACAACATGATGTTGAACCCAAAGACGTGTGTCTTTGGGGTACCATCTGGAAAACTGTTGGGTTTCATTGTTTCGCATGGCGGAATTGAGGTGAACCCGGAGAAAATCAAGGCCATCCTCAACATCAAATGCCCGATGATACATTGCAAATGTATCTATAATTTTTGATGTTCCATGCTTAGTTTTATCCACTTTCTTGTGTTTTGTTCCAACTTTGGAGTACTTTTCATATGATTTATTGGACTAACCTATTAATAAGACCCATAGTGCTAGCTACCTGTTTTCTGCTGCTTTTGGTTCCAGGAAAGTCAGAAAATGAATATTCTCGGAATTGGACAGGACAAAAGCCAAAGTGCCTATTATTCCAGATGTCATCAGATGCCAGAGTACGAGACGGAGAAGGGCCAGGGGGCCACCACACCACCTGGCCGCGCGACCAGGCCTGGCCCATGCCAGGGGGTGGTGTGGCCGCTCCCGGCACCCCCTCGGCCTCTCGTTCCGCCTATATATTGCCCTCGAGACAAAAACCCTAAGTACCGGATCAAAAATCCATGAAAGAGTCTGTAGACGCTGTCATCTCCATCCCTATATCGAGAGGGATCTGAAGCTCTTCAAGGCACCCTGCCGGAGAGGGGAATTCACCCTGGAGGCCTTCTACATCACCATGCAAGCCTACGGTGTGATGCGTGAGTAGTTCATACTTGGACTACGGATCCATGTAGTAGCTAGATGGCTGGTTCTCCTCCTTTGTGCTTTCATGTTTAGATCTTGTGAGCTCCGTTCCTGATCAAGATCATCTTTTTGTAATTCTGCATGTTGTGTTTGCTGGGATCTGATGGATATTGAGATGCTATTTCAGATTGATTATTGATTCTATCATGTCTTTGTTATTTGACATCTTGCATGCTTTCCGTTGTTAGTAGCTATCTTGGCCAAGTAGATGCTAGAACCTCCAAGAGTTAGTATTTATGCTCGATAGTGGGTTCATGCCTCTAGTAATCTGGGGAAGTGACATAAATCTCTAAGGTACTAGATGTGCTGTTGCTACTAGGGAGAAAACAACAATCGTTTGTTCATAGAACAATCGTATTGTTTACTTTACACGCAGTTCGTAAAGCAATAATCTGTTGCTTGCAACTTAATACTGGAGGGGGTTCGGATGATAACCTGAAGGTGGATTATTATTCATAGATGCAGTTGGATGGCGGTCTATGTATAATGTTGTAATGCCCAATCAAGTCTCAAAGGAGTCAAGATGATTAGTATATTCATGTATTGCTTTCTCGATGTTTGTCAATTGCCCCGCTGTAATTTGTTCACCCAGCATGTTATCTATCTTAAGGAGAGCCACCTCTAGTGAACTATGGATCCCGGTCCTTTACTTTACATACAATCTACAACTATTTACTGCTTTGTGTTTACTTTCTGCGATCTTTTACTTCTTTCCATTCGATATGTTTAATCCTTTGTTTTCCGCAAAACACGGTGAGATTGAAAACCTCATCACAAGTTGGGGACAAAGTTCTATGGTTGTGTTGTGCAGGTCTCCACGTTGCTACTAGCACCGGTAGTGCATAAAGCTCAAAGCTCTAGTAACACCTTTGGGGTGTTTCCTTGCTCCTACTGGTTCGATTAAACCTTGGTTTCATAACTGAGGGAAACTTGCTGTTGTGCTCATCATACCTTCCTCTTGGGGTTCCCAACGAGCTCTACATCAACACCGCCATCAAGCAATTTTTTGGGCACCTTGCATTGAGCCATCACCCGACATGCCTGAAGGACATTCAAAGGCTCACAGGCTGTGCTGCAGCAGTAAGCCGGTTCATCATCCGACTTGGTGAGAAGGCCATGCAGCTCTACAAGTTGCTCAAGAAGGCAGACAAATTCGCATGGATGGACGAAGCTGAAGCAACACTTCAGGAGTTGAAGAGAATACTCTCCTCCCCACCTATACTTACAGCACCGGTGCCAAGGGAGCCTATGTTGGTATACATGGTGGCGACCAACCGAGTAATCAACAACATCATCGTGGTGGAGTGCAAGGAACCAATGCACGAATACGAAGTTCAACAACCTTGATGGAATCCAAGCAGCGTTACCCGCACTACCAGAAGATAGCTTATGGAGTTTTCCTTGCTTCACGTAAGCTAAGGCATTATTTCCAGGAGCACCCAATCAAAGTAGTGAGCAAAGCTCCACTGTCTGACATCATCAACAACAACGACGCTACAGGGAGAGTGGCAAAGTGGGACATTGAACTTGCCACCTTCGACATCACCTACAAGCGACACGACGCTATCAAAGCAAAAGCATTGGCAGATTTTCTTGCAGATTGGACAGAGCTGCCAAAAGACACTCCTGTGCCAGAGCCAGTGTATTGGGTCATGCACTTTGACAACTCCAAGTTACTCAATGGCTCGGGGGCTGGTGTATTATTGCAATCACCAACATGAGAGAAGCTACAATACGTCCCGCAGATCCATTTCAATGCTACAAATAACATGGCGGAGTACGAGGCCCTCATTCACGGACTTCGTGTAGCCAAGGATATTGGCATCAAGCACATAGTTTGCTGTGGAGATTCCAACTTGGTTGCCCAGCAACTACCCGGCACCTGGAATACGTGGAACCCTATGATGGCGGATATCGAGACGAAGTAGACAAAATAGCCAAGTGCTTCGACGGCTACAAAGTCAAGTACGTCAAGAGGGAGGATAATGAGGCGGCAGATCTGCTATCAAAGCTTGGACCATCTCGTCGACCAATTCCACCAGGAGTTTTCCTAGAACATTTACGGACTCCATTCATGAAGGGAGCGGACCTAGACAACCCGGATAGAATGGACTCATTTGTTAATACAGTAATAGTGACCTCTCCGGCTTGGACGAAGGCGTTCATGGATTATCTACAAGACAGAACTTTACCCGCCGACGAAGTCTAAAGCCGACAAATAGTACGCAGAGCAAAAGGTTATGTCATCATTGACGGCCAACTATACAAAAGAAGTACCACAGAAGTTTTCCTATGGTGCGTCTCCCAGCAGCAAGGTATTTAAATCCTTAGAGAAATAAATCTCGGAGATTGCGGGCATCACGCCGCTCCCCGATCGTTGGTGGCCAAGGCCTTCCGACAAGGATTCTACTGGATAACTGCCAAGGCGGACGCTGACAAACTGGTACAAACATGCCTTGGGTGTCAGTTTTACGCAAGGCAAAAAAATGTTTGCAGTCTGGGGGCTAGACATGGTGGGACCTTTGAAGACAGCACCCTGTGGATTCACACACTTGCTAGTAGCAGTGGACAAATTCATAAAATGGATTGAAGCTAAACCCATTAGAAAGCATGATGGGGAAACAACCCTAAAGTTTGTCCGGGATCTAGTGGTGCGATTTGGTCTCCCACATAGCAACATCACCGATAATGGAAGAAATTTATCTCTCGGAGAAGTTGAGGAGTACAGTCATGAGAAAGGCATCTGCCTTGACCTGGTGTCGATGGCACATCCGCAGTCAAATGGACAAGTTGAAAGGGCCAATGGACTAATTCTACAAGGAATCAAGCCACGCTTAGAGGCACCACTGCATAGAGGAGCAGGAGCCTGGGCGGAGGAATTACCATCTGTTTATGCAGTTTACGAACAACACCTAATAGATCTACCTGCTTAACTCCTTTCTTCATGGTTTATGGAGCAGAAGCAGTTCGCCCATCTGACATCCTCCATGATGCACCAAGAGTTTCCGCCTATACAGAGGATGACGCTGAATAATCCAGACGGCTATCTGTGGACCTACTTGAAGAAGAGCATGTGTTAGCATGCCAGAGATCTTCCGTCTACCAGCAGAAGCTACACGGCTACCATAGTCAGCGTGTAAAGAATCGCTCGATTAAAGAAGGGGGCCTGGTGCTTAGACTAAAGCAGGAGAAATCACACAAATTATCCCCGCCTTGGGAAGGATCGTTCATCATAAGCAAAGCATTTCTGAATGATTCCTATTACCTCGTCGATATTCGCGAGTTGAAAGTTAGGCCAAAAAATCACAAGCGCAAGCAACGTGAGTCCGATGATGATTATCCGGAGACAGATCAGCCATGGAACATAGCATAGCTACTTCCCTTTTACACTTAGCACATTTATATTATGTAATAAGTTTCTTATATGATCAATGAAATGAAGAATTTGGTTCACTCTTATTCTTTGAGTCTTTTAACTCCTTTGGTTGTTCATTTTTGGATCATATAAACCATTTATGTGAAAGGTTGCATTTTGCCCTTGTGAATATTCTGCATACGGGCGTTAGCTTAAGTTTTCTGGTCTACATGTTTTTTGAAGTTTTTATGTGGATTCCGGAGTAGTGACTTTTCGGCGCTCAAAGCTGGCGATTTTGTTCTTAGGTTCTGGATGGTGCTATTAAGCATCATCACCTGGGAACATAGTTCTGCGCTGCGAGTCTTTCGTCTCATGAAAGGTCAAGCATACGAACCAGAATAATGGATAAGACAACACTTGCTTAAAAAATATATACACATGCTGGAAACAAATAAGTTGCAGGAAGCTTGAATACAAGTTTTCCGCCTTAGGCAAGCATAAGTTTTATCTGCATACATTCTTCAGAGACACATTTAATACAAACATTGTTTTTCATGGCTCTGCTGTAGGGGACTTCGTGGTGGCATCATCAGGAGAGCCAGGCCGAGAGAGATCGTCAAACTCTAAAGGAGAGGGTCTGGACTCGGACAAAGTCAGGTCTTAATCAAGGATCTCGGCAGGCACGAAGACATGTGCCTTGACCTTCTTGGCAACTCTGGTGTCAAAGCCGGCAAGGGAATTCCAAATAGCATCGCTATCGATCACTCGACCTTCCTCGTCTACCTTGGGAAAATCGGAGGTCACCAGGTTGATGTCGGTGTTGTCATAGTGTGCCTTGACCAAGGACAGGGTCATCCTTGCACCAGCTCGGACGCAAGAGGCTTTCCAGTCCTTGACTTTCTCGGGGGCTCAGCACAGGATTTCCGCGAACTTGGCTACTGAGTCTGCCGCCTTTATATTTATGCCCAGAGGTTGAGATATCTCCTTGGCTTGGGCGATGGCGATGCTGACGAAGTTGCATGCAAGAATCATGCGTTCCTTGGAACTTGGAGCACCCTAACCCAAGTTGGCTAAGCCAATGGGAGCTGCGGTTTGCATAAAACACAAGGACCATGAGTACTGTAACATCCCAAAACATTAATCCAAGCTTTTCAAAATCAAAATCATAAAATTTAGGGTTAACAAAAAACTTTTCGAAAGTAAAAATGAAAGCGTTCATGTCTATGTGCATTTAATTTAGGAATTGATTTGAATTGCCATGGTTCTGTGATCCATTACTTGTAAAATGTTTCTGAGGTGAAATAAACATCATCTAAGTCATTCCCAAACTTTTCCCAAAGAAAAATAACTCAAAATGAATATTTGAAGTGAATGGTCATTTTGGCCAAATTAACTCTCATGCCTACTTTGGTTATTCCTAGTTTTCAAAACTTAACAGAAACATGTGTGGATCTTAACACCCCTTGATAGTACACATAATGAGGTACCAAGACCCACTTTGTGATCTGTAAAAATCTTTCAAATGCTAATTTTAAATGACAGTTTAAAATTGAATCTATTTCATATGGGAAGATCCCACTATTTCAAAAACCACTCAAACAAGCTCAATTTTCAAAACCCAAGCACCCACAGAGTCTCAAGCTTATTCCTAGCAAACCCACCAAAAATCTTCCCAAAATTCAAAAGCTTATTTCATGCGGCCATTTCATCAAACACTTGGCAGGCATGATTTACACCCTAATCCTAGCTCACTGTCTTGAACAGGGTTTTGCTCCCAAATGATCTTCATTTAATCCCTTTGTCCCCCTAGGTTCTAACCATGCCATTAGCACCCACGCCCTACACCCCTATTGGCAAGGCTATGCCATGCCGAGCCACCCCTCGCCGGCCGACCATGCACGCGCCCTAGCAGACCACCTCCCTCTCTCTCGCCATGTCTAGGAGGTAGCCAGCACCTCACCGCCACCCTCTGTCCCCTTCCCGAGCCAAGCCCAGCAGTGGACCACCGAGGAGAGCCCGCGCCCAGTGCCACTGAACCGTGCCGAGCACGCGCTAGAGCGCCGCACCCGTCGCGTGTGCACAAGCAACCGCTCGACCGCAGCCCGCGCCTACCGCTCCGCCACGACCCAGGGAACACGACGGACACGCCCGTTTGCCGCCCAACGCACCACAGCCACCGCTCGCTGTGGACACCGCCGCCTCTGCCGCTCAGAGCGCCAGCTCTCCCCGACCGCATACCACCGCCCCTAAGCCCGCATTCACTTCCTAGAGCACCGCCAGGAGACCGCCTATCGATCGCCACCCTCATCCATACCTCTAGCCGCCCGTAGCCATGTCACCACCGTCGCCTGCCCATCCCTCTCGGTCTCGCTGTCGAGCCTATAAAAGGAGGTCACCCCCAGCCGTTTGAAGCACACCACTCCACTCCCCTCACCTCACTGACCGTCCCACACCACTAGCCGGAGCAAGGGGAGCAGCAGCTCGCTGGAATTGCACCGGAGCAGGGTGCCTCTAGAGGAGAAGGGCAACGCTGATTGCGACCACCCCTGGAGCCGCCTCGACCGTACCTGAGCTCGCCGTCGACCACCAGTTCATTTGCCCGCCTTGCCGTCATCGCTGGAGCCCTGGTACGCCCCCTATGCACCCCCACCAAGCCGCTAGGGTTCGAGCTCGCCGGCGACTTGTTCGTCGTCGACGACGATCCCCAGCCGTAGATCCTAGTTCTAATCTAACGACCCACATCGCCCCGTACCGCTTCACGTGTTATGAGCCGCTAACTTCTGGACCCCCTGTCAGTTGAGCCCCGCGTCGCGGAGTGACACTAGGCCGACCCGTTAGAGTTCCCGCGCAACCCAGTTAGTTTGAATTAGGATTTTTCTTTTTAG
This sequence comes from Avena insularis, assembly GCA_023614405.1. Classification (NCBI taxonomy): domain Eukaryota; kingdom Viridiplantae; phylum Streptophyta; class Magnoliopsida; order Poales; family Poaceae; genus Avena; species Avena insularis. Next base: position 1,927,968 of record JAJUPC010000016.1, on the reverse strand, counting down.
TTTGAACTTAGTTCTGTCTCTGAGTTTAAAAATCAATTCAGAGAGATTTACAAATCCAAATTACATGAAACTAATTTTGCCTGAAAGGTATTGAAATTATCTATCCAAGCCCATTGGATTTAATTCAATAAGAGTTATAGATCTCTCCTAGTAAAAATAAAAAAATAGAAGCATTTGCAACTTGCAACATTTTTATAAAATCAACCAAGATAGGTTTTGAGTTGATTCCAACTGTCAAAATTCACATTTCATCATAAATATCCGAATATGTAATAATATTAAGGTTTACATGCAGTGACTTTGGACGAGTACCAAAATAATGCTATATAGGCATTTCTAGTCACTTTAAATCATTAAATAATGAACTTAAACCAAAGTAATTATGATCCAACCCTTAAATCATATTCGCACATGTTAGAATATGTGGTGATGAAATGTGTCCACATGATCCCATATTTTAAGTAGTGAATATTAAATATTAGTTAATTATTCAATGAGTAGAAATTACTTTGCTAAAATAAAAAGGATGAGACTATTGAATTAAACTTGTGATGCTTGTGATGATAATAGATCATCAAATGTATACATGAGAGTGCTAATTAGACTAGTTAAGTATTGTTTGGTGACTGTGTACTCCGTATGTATTTATAGATGATAGTACCGACCAAGCTTTCGAGGAGGAGGAGTTTTACCAAGAAGAAGAAGAAGAAAACTTGAACCACTGCACCAACCAAGGCAAGCTATTTTAGCAAACTGGAATTAAGCTAGTTAACTTGATCCAAGATGCTATAGGCATGCTTGAGTCGCACTACTTTGACTATAGACACCCAAGTCTTATTTACAAGTTTTACTTCCTTTACTTTATACAAAGTTCTTTACTTGTTTTGGAAGGTAGCATAAAGAGTATAAAACTTGACCTAATTAGACCCCCTTTAGATGTCATTCCATGGCATGAGATTGAACCCATCTTTTCCACCTTAGTGAACACTCTTAACTTAGTAGTTTAGAGTAGATCAAAAACTTGAGTCACTTTAGATGGGAACACTTGTTGAAAATGAATTATGAAAACCTTGGAATGATGAGTCATTCTATTGAGATGTTTTGACATGTGTTGAGAAACACAAATGGTTTATGATGGTGAAAATGTGAGGCATGAGCCTTAACCCTTTTATAAAACTGATGGTTGGATTCGGATGTGATACCATTCCAAATTTACCGTACAACCACACTACCTGAATTGGGTAAGGCTTAGCTAGAAATTTATATGCATTAGTATTAGTTCCCTCGCGGGAGAGGTTTGAGCTAAGGCTACCTCTCAATGTTGTCCACCTATGTAGTGCCCAAGATGACAGATGGTCATGGTTGGGAGGCCATGCTCATAGGAGAGGTGCTTATACTACGGTGTGTAAAGGGAAGGTTATGTTTGATTATCTACATACTAAGTATGATGATTCAGGGTTATCCCTGACAGATGTATCAAATCTTGTGGTGAAAGTGTACCACCTCTGCAGAGTGTCAAACTATTCGAATAGCCGCGTCCGCGGTCATGGACAGTTGGAATGGCCATACTGTTTCGTTGTCAGATGTTTTCCAAACAACTTATGAAATGAATGATAAGTTTTGACTTGACCACAACAGGGTTTTGTTTATGACAATAGTTTCTCAACTTAAGTGATTCTAGCACTTTACTTTATTTTTCATTGCTTCTGAACTCAGCTTAGGTTTCAAACTTAACTTTATAGTTAAACATAGAGTTAGCATTTTAACTTAGAACTATATTACTGGTTAGTGGTAATTTGCGAGTACTTAAAGAGTACTCATGGCTTTTGTCCATGGCTATTCTCATGGCCAGACTATGAAGGAGACTATCAAGATGATGGCCAGCAGGACGGCTATGATAACTAGGACTATCTGCCTTCGTCAGCATTGCCTGTGCCCCCTGAAGATGGACCCCACCACTACGCTTATCTTTTATTTCTGCTACTTGTTGTATTAATACTGGATCATGAGATCCTTATTTGTGTAAGACCTTATGTATGGTTTGTAATGGATGATGTACTATGATATCCAATCCGTTATGTCTCGCAAAAATGGTAATCTTGGGATTGCGAGGTATGGCATAACGGGCATCTGGGATTAAAAATCCGGGTGTTGACAAGTACAAACAAGTAAAATGGTTGTCCAATTTACAGGAAAGACCAAGACGGAGAAAGGTTACCGAAGATGCTAGTTTTCGCTTGCATTCATGTCTCCGCCAAGACATCGCGTTACTTCTGGATTAACTTTAACATCTCAAGACTCCTAGCATTTTGCTCTTTGGCAGCTTGGTTCTGGTCTTTGAGCTGTACAATCTCATACTTCAGGCGCTGTATCTCAGTGTCCGTAGACTCTTTCATAGCCTTCATCATTGCCTCATGACCCTTAACAGCATCAGCCAGGTCCTTCTTCAGAATCTTATTTTCATCATTGAGCTCCTATATATGCTTGGATTGCTCAACGATGCTCTTGGCCTTAGCAATGTCTTCTGTAAGACGGAACTCAAAAAGTGCTATCAGAAGACAGAAAAAATGACTCGATGGGTAAGCAAGGAGCTATCGTAGGAAACAGACTCTAGCTATTTTTGATTTGTTCCTTCAGGAATTTGGTTTTACCCTGTTCAAGGTCCATCTCCTTCCGAAGGGCAGCAAACCTCTCATTGGCGGCTATCCTCCATTTATTCTCGTTCTGCACATGATATAAGCATGCTTAGTTTCTCTAGAGCATCTAGTCGGAACTATTCAAGTTTCAACTAAACGCTCGGGGGCTACAGTACACGATTTTAAAGTAAGCTAGTTTCTCTAGAGAATCTAGTCGGAAATTTACAGTTTCAACTAAACGCTCGGGGGGTACACGGACAAGTCCTACGCTTAGTTCTCTGGAGCACTCAGGCCAATAACTATTGACTTTTCCGCCTAAGAGCTCGGAAGCTAAAGTGGAATATTCTACACAAAGTAAAGCAAGTGAAGTTCAAAAAACGTACGATGGCAATGACCCTAAGATTGTTGGCCAGATGAGCATAGGAGTCATGGAAGGTCTTGGCATTGTTATAGATTGCATTGGCCTGCATGATGAGATCATCCATGCTCAATGTTAGAGGGGTCGCAGCCAATGGAGAGGTCGAAGCTGGAGGCATGGATGAAGCCCTAGTAGCCTCCTACACCTTCAAGGCAGTAGATGGCACGGAGGCTCCCGCCTCAATCGCAGCTTCCACGTCCACTTCTTCCACTTCCTTCCCCTTCTCGGTGGCATCCTTAGCCGGAGCTTCAGCCACTTTAGAAGAGGTGCTCTCCTGCATCGCCTGGCCGCTAGGAGAAACGTCTTCCTCGATAGAGCCTGAGATATCAAGGTTTGGATTGATATCTATCTCCATGGCGGAGGTCTCAGGGATAGCAGGGGATGACAACCCAGTGGGACCAGTTGAGGGAATGGCGGCAGGAGTAGATGGAGCGGTGGTGGGAGAGGGCTTGGCGGACGGACCCTTGGTTAACATGTCATGAATGTTATTTAACCCTCCAATATCTTTGGAGGATCGCTTCAAACTATCACCAACTTTCCTCCTGAAACATACAAGGTATAAGTACAAGAGTTAAAAATGGTGTGAGCTGAAAAATTCAAGCCGGAGAATGAAAGTACTTACTCCACGGCAGGAGCCTTGGTGAGGGGAATGCCGGTGGACTTCTTCTTCTTCTCCGCCTCTAAGGCGATAGTGGAACGTTTGGAGACTCCACTCTCCGATCTTTTCTTCTTGGCCTCGGCAGCAGCGTTAGAGGTGGAGCTCTTCCGCTTTCGTGTTGCCGGAGCTGGTTGATCCTTGGAGACGTTGATCCTTGGATATCCTTCATCTTAGGATCATAGAGCTAGAAGGACAGTTGATCTGCTGCCAAGGTCGCCAGCTAGGATACATGGCAATGTTAGATGCACAACTTCTATTCTGAAAAACCTTAGAGTATATAATGAACAACAAAGGAAACATTAGCTACCTCTGGGCACTTGCCGCCCTCAAACATGTCAAAGGTGATCTTGAAGCCATGCTTCTTGTCCTTCACCTTGACGATGTCCATGAGACGAAGCTTGATGGAGTCAGTAGAGAAGTTATCCCGCGAAAGTCGCATGGGATCCCTCTTGTGAACCAGCACATGGCAAGGTCCAAGCCATTTAGGCCTCCGTCTACGAGCCATTCGATCCTCCTTACAGCATGATTGGCTTCCTCATCGGAGGGAAGAGTTGCTGGGGTCCGTTGTGCGGGTACTTCGGCGGCAGCCCCATCGACAAAGTCAGGATAGGTCTCAAGACGGTCTGGCAGAGGGATATCTGGTCCGTAGAAATACGTGTGCTGCCAGTTCTTGCAGGACTCATGCCCTACGATGTCGGGGAAGCGCCGGCTAGTACGGATTTTAAAGATAATGGTTCCACAGATCCGTAGTTCATCCTTGGACTCTATAGACTCTCTCTTGATGGTGAAAAAAATATGCAAACAGATCTAATCTAGGTTTGATTCCTAGATATCCTTCGTACAAAGCTACAAAGTTGCTAAGGACTAGGATGCTGTTGGGAGAGAGGTTGTGGGGAGATATCCTTCGTACAAAGCTACAAAGTTGCTAAGTACCCGAAGTGTCGAAGGACATCCAGGAAGAAGTTGGAGACTGGCAGGCTTACACCACGTACCAGCTGAGATTTGAGGTACACCTTCTCTCCGGGTTGGGGAGAAGGTATCCCTCGTCGATCAGCTCTTAGAACCTCTCCACACCCCTTGTGGGAGTCGCTTTCCTCTTCTGCGGCTTCGGGAGCTGCTCGTTCTTGGTCATCGCCGGAGGATTCCGTCACGGCGGAGACACAGACGATAACTCCCTTGGATGGCTTCATTGTAGCCTTGGGAATCGCCGCCGTGGAAGGAGCAGAGCTGCTGGAGACCATTACGGCAGGAGGTGTGTGGAGGAAGAAAGGGCTCTGGTTAGGGTTTCTTCACAAAGGAGCTTGAACGGTCGTACGGCCGGAGGAAGCCGAATACTAGGAGCGAATGCGGGTAAAAAGAAATAAATTGACTGCGGTGGAAATATATAGGCCTCGCGTCAAGATTCGTGCAAAAAATATCTGATGGATGGAACGTTGCCGATGTGGAAGTGAACGTGCACGGTAATTTCGCCACTTCCTCCGTCCTTTGCCGCTCCACCTTTTCAGATTTCGTGCGCGTAAAAATAGCTAATGATTAATTCTTTGTTTCTGTGAGTTTCGAGGTAGCGTAAGCTGTACCCTACATCATCCTCCTAACAGTTGCAATGAAGGGTCACGTCCAAAGATTCCATCGAAGATGGAAATCATTTGACTCCAGAAATAAAGACTCAAGGAATCTCCGGCTACATTGCGAAGCCGGAGAGGATTGTAGGGTTCTTTGGGAGACCTCTGAGATATTGCTTGATGAATTGTCGGTATCACTTAGACGGGATATTCAGAGATCAACGGGCAAGACGGCGCAAGATTTCAAAGTTCTACGGGGCCTACTGTTGGGGATATGTTATATGGGTATCCTCATAGCATGTCACCTATCCGCCTAACCCGGGTGGCCCATAGTTGGTAGCAAGGCCTATGGCCTGCTGGGTGGCCCAGTTAGACGGATCCTGAAGGGAGGGCCATGCCGGATAAAGGAAGGATACGCAGGAGTCACCGACATACTCGGAGCCTTGGAGTACAAGACACGGAAGACTAGTTCATGTAGGTGTAGGACTCTTTACCTTCTCTAGCAAGGACCTTTCCCTGTAAACCCTAGGTCTCGGCGTCTTTATAAGCCGGCATGCGGGAGCCTTTAGGGCTTAACATAGATAAGACATCAGATTGCAGCGTACAACACGCAACACCTCGCACAGCGAACCTATCTCTATAACTCGGCGTATTGCCATTATAATGATTTGTAGTAGGAGTAGAGTTCCACCACCGTTGTGGGACTTGAACCTTGGTAAGATGTGTTACCTTGTACCTGCCAACTCTACGCCTTACCCCACGTCTCTAAACACGCTCTGTGAGGACCCCTCTATGGCGTACTCGTCGGCAATACCACGACAACCGCATTGTAGTACCTTGGAAAATAAATCCACACATTCTTTTGGAGTTTCTACTAAACAGTCCCAGGATTTGCTAGCTCCTCTTTTAGTTCAGCCTGGAAAGTTTTCTGTTGATAGGCATGTGTAAGAGAAGTGAAGTTACTACAGAGAAACATGCATACGAGTTTAACATGTGCATGAAATGCTATTATTGGTAGTGCTGATAACGCATCTGATACACTTGAATAAAAAGATAATTTTGTCTTGTATCTTTTTTTGATGTCATTTACTAACAAGACTAAAAATGTGGCTTCTTGTGTAAACACTATGAGGTGCATGATATACCAACTGTTTGTACAATTCATAATTGAAACTAACTTTAGTTACAAATTACGAAGGAAAATAAAAAAAACTAAGAAGTAGTCCAAACAAGGTTGCATATCAAACTTATACGCACAAATCACTGCAAGTGCAACATCATAAAATGCAGAGACGACTTACAACAACTTTCTTTACAATGATACAATATCTATTCGTCTAGCATCCCTCAAATTTCTCCAACATAGTCAACTGTTTTTTGAATGCCCATTAGACTTCATCTGCATTTGGACGGGAAAAAATAAATTGCATCACATGGTGGAAACAGAGGTTGAAAGATAAGATGCATACAAACTCCACAACATCAATTACATACTTATTTAAAATATACAGTACTGAACAACAGGTATGACTTAGTACTCGTACTTTATTACAAAATCCTTTGAATCAATCCTACAAATCAAACAGCCGTCGTCAGAAAATTTCCTATAGGATTTAATCCTACAAAATCCCTAGGGAAATCCTTTGAATCAAACGGACACCTATGGTGGAATCAAACACACTTTGGTTCATGTGAATTCCTATAGGCTTGGAGTGGGCATGACATTGCAATCCTACATTTTTTCTACCCCTACAATTTTCCTATCCTACGAATCAAATATTTACACTCCCCTTTTAGGGAAAAAATACTACTATGTAGTATACTACCTCCATTCCGGTTCATTAGGCAAATACGTAGTCGAAGGAAATAATTTCACCATAAATTCGGTCACCAATTTATGAATTGTATGTCACCAAAATTGTACCATTCGAATCGTCTTTCGAATATAAATAAATTGGTTAAAAATTATTAAATATAATTATATATTATTGACCAGATTTACGGTCAAACTATGTCCTTGAAGTAAGTATTTTCATAATAATTTGCACGTGAGATGTGTGCCTTCTCTTGTGAGACCTTTAGCTTTGTTCACATGGTTGGTGTTTGTATCAACCTTATCTGATCCATAAACTGTACTCGGTACTTGGTTTTTAATAAAAGGGATTTGTGCATCCTTTGAGTGCAGAGGCTGCGGTATCCCCATTTCGAAAAACAAAAACGTGAGACTCAAATAAAAGAATATCATATCATCTCTAGCTATGAGATGGAAACTAAGATATGTCATCACTTATAAAATTATAATAGGTAAAGCTCAAAAGACTATTAAAAAATTTTGAGCCACATCATATCCATAAATTATTAGGTGTATACTTGGTCCTTGGTACATAATAATACTCAAAAAAAACGTAACATGCTTAGAGAAATGATAGAGAAGATTCTAGAATGGCGGAGAATTGTGTTTTGAAGTTTTAGCATAGCGTTCATTGTGCTAAAGACTATCCACTGAATCTTCTAGATGCTAGAATGGTAAAGATCCAGAGGTTATATATGTCGTGATTTGCCAGTCTTCATCCAGCGGTCAACCTTCAAAGTTCTCCGTACACTATATAGTAGTAAGACAAGATAAGAAAGTTCGACCTAGTTTCACGACATCGTTTCCTTTTTCTATAGTTCCCTTTTTCTTTTTAGGACGGACTCGCTGCAGTTGAGTCAGTCCAAGAAATTCCACATAGTTTCTGGGTGTGTTCTAGGGCACAAGGGGCACAGTCGTTGTCACATAAAAACTAATACACGTGTATTTTTTAATTTTTCATGGATTTGTTGCATTTTTCCATATAAGGGTGAAAAATTGTCGGGAAGACCATTGATAGAATATTCATTCATCATCTTGTTCTTGCAGCTCTCATTTTTTACTCATATATGTACCTCTCTCCCCTCTTTATTAGATCCTATGTGCTCCCTCTATTGCAAAATATAAGATGTTTTCTCTTTTGTGCAACGAATATATCTAGACACCATTTACTGTGTAGGCCTCTCTCCCCAAGAGAGAATTATCCCACCAGGTTGACACTATGCAGAATAAAGACCTTGTCTGTAGCTAACGCATAATCCTACTTCCTTCGTATCAAAATAGATGTCGCAAGTTAGTCAAAAATTGGAAGAATATATATACTACTACTAAATAACTAAATGGTGTTTTCTAATTTTGTTGACCAAATAGCACACATCAAGTTAAATGTCGAATTAATATGACAAAATCAACTGAAACTATTTTAAATAGCTATAAAAGTGGTCATCCCTTCAATGTATAAATCGTGGAGAGTGTACATATGTTCAGGAGGGATCCCAACAGTTACCTTTACCTCTTCCTTCCCCTATAAGCATTGGCTCAATGATTATACTACACTGTAGCTGTACAGAGACAAAGTTGGGGTCCTGACCAAAAGTTACCATCAATGGGATACCGCTGCCAGGGCCATCAGCAGAACCGAAAACGAAGATGGCGGAAGAATTGAGACTCTTTTTTTTGGAGTAAAGAAGAATGGTGGATTTGAGAAAGCGAATTTGGTGAGATGCAGCATGACAACGACGGAAAGGTATCTACGGCTCTGCACGAAAGCGATAATAACTAATTACTACTATAGTACAGTAGGAAAGATAATCACACCCAAAATTGGCTCTGGCAACATTGTGGCTGGTGATGCTGATGCATATCACATTCACCAAATAACCAAATATTTTACCAGCAAGTACACCATCATCCATTCATACTACTAATAAAGGTTTTTCAATTTACTTGGGAAATATTGGAATCTATATATCCAATCATGAACTAGTGCCTCCGTTCTATAATATATAAGCCTTTTTTGTAAGTTGTTTTAGCTCTGTAAATAGGCTTATATTGTGAAAACAGATTGATTACTAGCTAAGGTCCTCCACGTGCTGGCTCATTGATGGAGATTGACGATAGTTTCACGCTTCAGCTTTGCCAGCTCGGCCAGGAGTTTTTCCTTCTGGTCCTCGAGGTCCTAGATCTGTTCGAAGCTTATGCCCAGCATCTCCATCATGCCGGTGTTCCGCCGCTTCAGCTCATCACGCTCACTCAAGTATTCCATGGCGAGATTCCTGAGGAGGCTAAGCCCGACCTTGTCAGCTGCGAGTTTGGAGTAAAGTCTAGTGCACTCCTTGACGAGGGCGCTTCTGTCCGCTGTCTTGACGCAGAAATTGCCCATCACCTTTTTCACCATAAACTCGATCTTGAAGCCAATATTCAGTTAGATGAAACGGGAGCATACATTCAAAAGTGTACCCAGAGAACTACTAAGGAAGAGAGACACGGAATCACAATTCGAATGATTTCTTACCTTGCAGCTGTACCGATCGGCCTCCATCATTGATGGTGAAGATGATTTTGCAGGCAGGAGTGCCGCAGGAATGCGAAGTCCGCCCGACCTAAAACAACATTGAGAAAAAAATGTATTAATAGGAAAATTAGTGAATCAAGAAATAGTCAAAGACATGGAAAGTTGCCCAAGCACGGGGATTTACCTGAAGGTATCAGTCTCCATCGATGACAATGAAGATGATTCTGTAGGGAGGAGTGCTTAGGGAATTCTAAGACCGCCCGACCAAAAAACACCATTAAGGAAGAATGTGCTTTTTTAGGTAAATACGCAAATCATGAAACAGTAAAAGACATGGAAAGTTGCACAAGAATGGAAAGTTACCTGAAGGTATCCGTCCATGGCTGCGGCGGCATCAAAGAACCTTGAGTTGAGTATCTATCGCCTACAGCCGAGGGATTCGACTAGGACCCTTTGATCGTCGCATTGCTGTGTACCAGTAGCAACATAATGGCAGAACGGCAAGCCGACCTCTTCTCTTCCGCCAGCTTCGCTGTTGCGGCACGAGCCCTTGTGTGGCGGGACTTGTTCCCGGTCATGCAGGTGAAATAGCACAGCAAAAAGGAATAAAAACGGGCAAAGCAATCTAGCATAGAAGAGCTACAGTCGTAAAGAGGAGGAGGAAGAAGGTAGAGTCCGTGAGAGGTGGCCTCCTTGTCTCCAGGCGAGTAAAAAAACCATTTCCATTCAGATATAGTACTTGACACAGAAATCGGAGAGACAGTCATAATCAGTTGTCACCCACAGCATGGTATGGACATCCACTATAAAGTTGAATGTGCCTCGCACGGGACTATAAAACTATAACTATAATAGGTGATGCTCAAAAAATAATTTTAATTTCGAGCCATGTCCATAAAGTGTCAGGTGTATATTTGGTTCTTCTATTTTGTATTGTATCATGTAGAAATCAACCTAGCTACTCCTATCTAATACTCCACGTTCTCTAGAGAAATGACGAAAAGGATTCTAGAATTATTAAAAAGTGTGTTTTGAGATTTCTGTATAGTGTTCATTGTGCTGAAGACTAACAATAGAATCTTCTAGATGCAAATACTGCCTCGTTCACAAATATAAGACATTTTACCTTTTTGAGATGAATGTATCTAGATATCGGCGTATAGACTAATAGACATCTAGATACATTCGTTTCACAAAGCTAAAATGCCTTATATTTCTAGACGAATGGAGTAGAATGGATAGAAGATCCAACGTTTAATTAGCAATGTTGGGATTCACGAGTCTATATCCAATGGTCAAAGTTCAAATTATTTGTATCGTACACTATACACTGTTATCTTCTTTTATTCTATTACTATAATAGAGCAGTTTTGAATTGGATCCATAGCACAAGTCCTGACCGTTGGATGTTAGATCCAATAGTTCAGAGCAGCTGGATTCGTGTTGAACAACTAGTACGTACCTAGAGCAAACTCCACCATGTTCTAGAACCATCATGTCAAAACCCCACCCCCCAAATTTTATAGCAGAGTAGGCTATATTCTGAATATGTGTAGATAGTTATTATTAATATTACCCATCCCGACGATTGGGCTGTTAGATCTAATGATTCAGAGCAGCTAGATTCATTTTGAACAGTACCAATAAAGCATACTCCACCATGTAACCCCCCATCCCCCAAATTATAGCACAGTAGGCTATATTCTCAATGTGTGTAGATAGTTATTATTAATAGAATTAATATATTCCTTTTTCTCTATTGATGTTTCTTAAGATGTTTAATAGTAACAACTTAATATTTCTTAAATTATATTTCATACAGCATATACGTGTGCGGCTCATTTCTTTTACTAGTAGAGTTAATGTATGACTTTTTTCTCTAACAAGACTAATAACAACTTGATGTTTGCTAAATTACATTTCATACAGTATATACATGTGTGGCTTGTGCCTTTTACTAGTATGCCCTTTTTTCTCTAATAAGACTATTGGTTAATAATAACTACTTAATGTTTGGTAAATCACATTTCATACAATATATATGTGTGTGGCAATTGCCTTTTACTAGTCCATTCTAGCTAGCATCTAAATAGAAGATACACTATGGATAGTACATTATTTTACCCACTATAGTGTACGAATAACTTAGAATTTTTGACCGTTGGATCAAGACTCGCGAATCCCAATATTGCCAACCGATTGGATCTTCTTTTCCATTCTGGTATCTAGTAGATACTATTGATAGTCTTACCACTATGTTTTTTGCGAATTACTTTTAATATTGATCGGTTGGATCAAAACTCGTGAGTCCCAACATTGGTAGCCAATTGATCTACTGTTCCATTTTAGCATCATCTTTAGAAAATACTATTATTTATCTTATCTTATATTACCACTATAAAGTGTACGAATAAATTTAAATATATTGATCGTTGGATAAAGACTCGTGAATCCCAACATTTCTAGTCATTGGATCTTCTTTTCCATTCTACTAGATAGCATTTCTACTAGAGTATATTATGAATAATATGTCTTTAGCACAATGAACGCAATGCACAAACCTCAATAAAACACTACTCCATCATTCTACTCCCTTCGATCCAAAATATTATTCTTCCTCTCGTTTTTTCTTTCGTTTTTTTCTTTGGCATATTTGGGGTTAATTTTCTGGTGCCCCTGGTTTAGTAGAAGTACTGAGTACTCATGTTTTGCACAATTGTCCCTTTTTATGAAAATTGGGTCTGGGGCATTCGGATCCAAAATATTCATGGGTAAAATAATTCTGGTCACTAGGAACTTTTTCTTTTTCTTTCTAATGAGGAATCTGCCCCAAGTACCAAGAAGGTGCGCATTAAATCCAATGGTGGGCATAAAAATTACATAATCTGCCCCAAGTACCAAGAAGGTGCGCATTAAAATCCAATGGTGGGCATAAAAATTACATAGTGGTCCAAAGGTAAAACCAAAATACATCTGGTACCTATACTTTTACAACACAAACCCTAAATATACAACTCGGAATTTTGAACATGTTTTTCCTAATACTAGTTCGAAACTCTCACCCTAGAATTATTGTATACCATGGCTAGACACACCCATCTATCAAATATTTGAACATTATCATGAAATATGATGTAGATATGGCCATGACCTAATCGGTCATTCGGCTCGAGAAACCCTAGAGTGTTCAGGCCATATCTAATGTGACTACGGCTTTTTCGAATGTTTCAAATCTCATGTTTACCATTTTTTCATGGCTGGTACTACAAACGAGAGGATGTCATGCAGACCCTTTTTATTATTTTTTTAATCTGTGTAAGAGTTGCCAGCATGCAAATTCATATATATCAAGATATTGAGTCATTCAGAAATCTTGGTGATTATCAAGATTTTCACCCACAATGTACTCCTTCAAAATAGTTTCATAGTATAACTTCAAGAACAATCTTTGTGAGTCTCTCTTTATGTGTATGTGTGTGTGTGTGCTTCTTATTCTCGGGGTGTGACATGGAGCAACAAGAGTAGTATATCTTACCACTATCTCATCTTTCCATCATCTTACCACTTTTTTATATATAGTGTACGAATAACTTTGAATGTTGACCGTTGTATCTTTTTTTTCCAACATTTCCAGCCGTTGGATCTTTTTTTCCATTCTTGGCCATCATGTTTGATTCAACAGATTTACATGGGAAATTTATAGGATTAAATCCCATAAGAATTTTTCTATAATGGTTGTTTGATTTGTATGATTATTGATTCCTATAGGAAATTTTCCTAGGGAATCCTTTGCACTAGATTGCATAGGAAATCTAACATCCATGCCCAAACCTCTTTCTTAGAATCCTTTTTTTCCTTTGATGAAATCAAACAAACTTTCTTGCATATATATGGGTTCCTACAGGATTAAAGTGGGCATGACATTGTAATCCTATGTTTTTCCTATTCCTATGCTTTTCCTATCCTATGAATCAAACAAGCCCCTAGCATCTAGAAGATTCTATTGATAGTCTTCAGCATAATGAATGCTATGCACAAACCTCATAACACACTTCTCCATCATACTAGAATCTGCTCCCTCATTTCACTTGACCATGTTACCTAATATACTGTACAAAGTACAAGAACCAAATATACACCCATACTTTATAGATGTTGATTAAATTAATATTTTGTCAGCTTTACCTATATTATAATTTTATATAATGATGATATGTGTCAGGCATCTATTATCTGAGTCTCACGTGCATGGCACATGCAATTTACTAGTTATATATATATGTTAATCAAATTTATAATGTTTTTTGCTTTACCTATTCTAATTAAAAGCTAGTATACGTCTATAAAGTACCAGGTGTGTATTTGGTTCTTTGTACTTTGTATCATTTAGAAATCAACCTACTATTACTTACCTAGTACTCTACATGCTCTACAGAAATGGCGAAGATGATTCTAGAATTACCGAGAAGTGTGTTTTGAAGTTTGTGCATAATATTCAGTGCACTAAAGAACATCAATATAATCCTATAGATGCTAGAATGGATTGAAGATCCAACATAATTCTATTTAGAAGTGTTGGAATTTGCTAGTCTTGATCCAACAGTCAAAGTTCAAAGTTATTTGTACACTATATAGTGGTAAGATATGATTATATAATAGGTTAATCTCAAAAAGTTTTAAATTTGATGGACATCTATAAAGTATGGGCGTATATTTGGTTATTGTACTTTTTATCATGTTGAAGTCAACGTAGAAGTCAATGTTTGTTAGCTATACCTAATACTTCAAATTTTGGTAGCATGTTTTGTAGAAATGTCTGAAAGATTCTAGAATGGTAGAGAATTGTTTTATGATAAGAAGTATGGGTGTATATTTGGTCCCTGTAGTTTGTATGTCACATAGAAGTCAAACATTATTAGCTACCTAACACATTAAATTTTTGATAACATGGTCTAGAGAAACAAGGGAGAAGATTCTAGTATGATGGAGAAGTGTGTTTTAAGGTTGTGCATAGTTATTCCAAAGACTATATATCAATAGAATCTTGTAGATGCTAGAATGGAAAAGAATATCCAATGGCTAGAAATGCTGGATTCGTGAATCTTGATCCAACGGTGAACACTGAAAGTTATTCATACACTATGTAGTGGTAAGATAAGATAAGATCATGTAGAAGTTAATGATTATTAGCTGGTGCTGCTCATCCTCGTGGTGTACACTATGGTCGCACTATCTCCACTTATACTTCCGGGTTTGGCACCTTGGTGTTCTCAATGAACACTGGTCAGGTTGATCAAGCTAATCCATTGGAAAGGATTGCTGACCTTGGATCATATTCTCTTTTCCTTGGAGTGAACTATCCTCGTGGTGTACACTATGGTCGCACTATCTCCACTTATACTTCCGGGTTTGGCACCTTGGTGTTCTCAATGAACACTGGTCAGGTTGATCAAGCTAATCCATTGGAAAGGATTGCTGACCTTGGATCATATTCTCTTTTCCTTGGAGTGAACTATCCGATTATCATGTGCATAGGCGGTGTAGATCTTACCTCAGATTATCTGACGAGAATTAACTGTGTCTATATCTTACCTACTGTAGCATGGCTTTCCAAAGAGGCGCATCCTGAATTATGCCGCCTCAGTCTTAGCAGTAAAGACTGCGGTGTTACTTCTGAAATCAATGTCCTTGAGGGAATTAGTAACCGTCGCTTGTGGACAGGAACGATGAAGCATCCTGTTTGGTTCGTACCAACCTTCGCGAACGCCGTCGATTGGAACCGGCTCATGCTTAAGTAAGAAACAAGACATGTTGCCATAGAACGTATTGATGCAATCCATATGTAATAGTTGGTACTACAATTAGAGAAATAGTTCTCGACCATGTTGAACTGTTTATTTTGTTTGGTTGTCTGAAGTCATCGGCTTTCAACTTGTTGGTATCGTCTTTTCTGAAACATGTCCTTGTATCGGTATTATGTTTATTTAGTCATATGAGCCTGACTATTTTTTTGGACATTTAGCATAATGCACTTTAACCCACCGATTCTAGAGTTCTTTTAGAAATTATGGAAATTTTTGCATCAACACGATGTTACAGACCACATGCCATACACTTGAACAATCAACTCAATGCTTGTGTAAGGGTCGTACTCTATGAAAACAACCTTGGCTTCAACGATTATAGAGTCATGCACTAGTATTTGGTTAAGTTGATATGACGCGACCATATTTTTTAGAGATTTATCTTATCTTATCTTACCACTATATAGTGTACGGTTAACTTTCAACATTAACAGTTTTATTAAAATAGCAAATTACAACATTGCTAACCCTCGAATCTTCTTTTCCATTCTAGCATATACTCACTCTATTCCATAATATAAGATGTTTTAACTTCTATGAAACGAATGTATCTAGACGACTTTTAGTGTGTGGTTCACTCCGAACCTACACTCTACTTTTAGTGTGTAGTAAAAGATGTCTAGATACATTTGTTTCACAAAATCTAAAGCATATTATATTTTGAAATGGAGGAAGTAGGAGACTCTATTGATAATAGACCTTAGAACAATGAATGCTATGCACAAGTACAAGAACCAAATATACACACGATACTTTATGGAAGCGGCTCGAAAATATAATTATTTTCTCAGCTTTAACTATTACTACTTTATGGAGTAGTACAATTTTATGAAGTGATGATATGGCATTCGACTAGACAGCGACTAGCTAGCTAATTACTACTACTAGTAAAGTTTCCTTGATGCTACTACAGTAGTACTAGACAGCATTGGCATGCTACACTAGCTAGCTAATAATTAAAGTCTCCTCGATGCAGCTACGCCCTGCAACAGAAGACCGATGAAGGAACACACAAAAACTCCTCCTTCAAAGAGACATACCGTATTCCCCATATCTACTAGTATTTGGTATCGTATCCAACGCGCGCTTCACTCATTTTCCTCGCCATCTCGCCCGTAGCATCGTTCCTTCCAGGTCGCCACCCCTCTCCTCCAAAACCTCCCAAAAGTCATAGATTGATCCTCCTCGCCCCCAAACCATCAGGACGGGATGGCGGATTCGGGGCCCAACTGGTGGTACAGTGGATGGAGAAACGTCGGGGCCGACATGTTCGACAAGATCGCTATGCATATGGACACTGCCAGCACCGTCCGGCTGGCTGCATGCTCCAAGGAGTTGAACCTCCGAGTCACCAGCAGAAAAGGTAGCAGATGCCCCAACAACGGTTGCGAGACATTGGTCGCCTACCGTCAAGTCCACAACCACAAGATTGCGTGCGCGCACGTCCCTTGCAACTGCATGGAGGATGGCTGCATTTTTGCTGCCTCATTAGTGGCGCTCCTCGCCCACCTCTATGAAGCTCACTCGGTGGGTGCGTAGTTTCCGCTACGGTAAAACACGCAGGTACTCCTATTAGCCTCCGCAGGCAACAGGCCTGCGGATAGTAGATATCATCGGATCCGGGGACGATGGTACGGTGTTTGCGGTGCGATTTGACACGCGCCCAACGCGACACGTCATATCCGTCGTATGCGTCAGGTCGGCAGCGTGCTTGTTTCCATGGTACACGGTGAAGTTTTGGTCATCGACTGATGGAGGGGAAAAGGATAAAAAATTCGGGCAATGCGTGCCGAAGAGCACCGCGTCGCCCGATAGCAGCCTATTTGATGAGTTGTTGTGGCTCCTGTCGGTGCTGATGTCGCACCTGGTCGCTCGTCAACCGTCGATGTTCACCCTGAAATAGTATCTTCAGATTAACATGATTCATGAGTGAGATAAACACATCTTAATGTTCGTTGGAGTATCTGAACTGCTAGAAAGACTTACTACCTGTTCTTAGTAGTTGTTCTTAGGAGTATTTTTATCGAGTTCAACTACTGCTAATGTATTTTGTAGTAATACCTGCTGTATGTACTGGTACTTATCATTTTGGGAGACGTGGTTCCTAGCTTAAGATAGTTCTGAGTATTTTCTATGGAGTTCTTCCTCTGCTAATCTATTTCGCAATAATAACTATGTACTGGTGCTTGTTCAGATCGACCGATGAAGTGCAGAATATGGCCTCGCTTTATTTCTGAATCAGACCTAGCTACATCAATTGAATTTCAATGTGTGCATTTCTGAATCTGTCAATTATTGTCTATGTACTTCTAATTCGGTCAGTTTGAAATTCTGCTGAATCTGTCAAGTGTTGCTTGAGTGAAGGGTCACGTCCAAAGATTCCATCGAAGATGGAAATCATACGACTCCGGAAATGAAGACTCAAGGAATCTCCGGCTACATTGCGAAGCCGGAGAGGATTGTAGGGTTCTTTGGGAGACCTTTGAGATATTGCTTGACGAATTGCCGGCATCACCTAGACGGGATATTCAGAGATTAACGGGCAAGACGGCGCAAGATTTCAAAGTCCTCCGGGGGCTACTGTTGGGGATATGTTATATGGGTATCCTCATAGCATGTCACTAATCCGCCTAACCCGGGTGGCCCATAGTTGGTAGCAAGGCCTATGGCCATCTGGGCGGCCCAGTTAAACGGATCCTGAAGGGAGGCCCATGCTGGATAAAGGAAGGCTATGCAGGAGTCACCGACATACTCGGAGCCTTGGAGTAGAAGACATGGAAGACTAGTTCATGTAGGTGTAGGACTCTTTACCTTCTCTGGCAAGGACCTTTCCGTGTAAACCCTAGGTCTTGGCGTCTTTATAAGCCGGCCTGCGGGAGCCTTTAGGGCTTAACATAGATCAGACATTAGATTGCAGCGTACAACACACAAGACCTCGCACAGCGAACCTATCTCTATAACTCGGCGTATTGCCATTATAGTGATTTGTAGCAGGAGTAGAGTTCCACCACCGTTGTGGGACTTGAACCTTGGTAAGATGTGTTACCTTGTACCTGCCAACTCTCCGCCTTACCCCACGTCTCTAAACATGCTCTGTGAGGACCCCTCCATGGCGTACTCGTCGGCAATACCATGACAACCGCGTTGTAGTACCTTGGAAAATAAATCCACACATTCTTTTGGAGTTTCTAGTGAAAGTCTTTCCCAGGATTTGCCAGCTCCTCTTTCAGTTCAGCCTGGAAAGTTTTCGGTTGATAGACATGTGTAAGAGAAGTGAATTTACTATAGAGAAACATGCATACGGGTTTAACATGTGCATGAAACTGCTATTATTAGTAGTGTTGATAACGCATCTTATACACTTCAATAAAAAGATCATTTTGTTGTTTATCTTTTTTTTATGTCACTTACTAACAAGACTAAAAATGTGGCTTCTTGTGTAAACACTATGAGGTGCATGATATTCCAACTGTTTGTACAATTCATAATTGAAACTAACTTTAGTTACAAATTATGAAGGAAAATGAAAAAAACTGAGAAGTAGTCCAAACAAGGTTACATATCAAACTTATACGCACAAATCACTGCAAGTGCAACATCATAAAATGCAGAGAAGACTTACAACAACTTTCTTTACAATGATACAATATCTATTCGGCTGGCATCCCTCAAATTTCTCCAACATAGTCAACTGTTTTTTGGATCCCCATTAGACTTCGTCTGCATTTTGACGGGCAAAAATAAATTGCATCACATGGTGAAAACGGAGGTTGAAACATAAGATGCATACAGATTCCACAACATCAATCACATACTTATTTAAAATATACAGTACTGAACAATAGGTATGACTTAGTACTCCTACTTTATTACAAAATCCTTTGAATCAATCCTATAAATCAAATAGCCGTCGTAGGTAAATTTCCTATAGGATTTAATCCTACAAAATCCATAAGGAAATCCTTTGAATCAAACGGACACCTATGGTGGAATCAAACACACTTTGGTTCATGTGAATTCCTATAAGCTTGGAGTGGGCATGACATTGCAATCATACATTTTTTCTACCCCTACGATTTTCCTATCCTACGAATCAAATATTTACACTCCCCTTTTAGGGAAAAAATACTACTATGTAGTATACTACCTCCATTCTGGTTCATTAGGCAAATACGTAGTCGAAGAAAATAATTTGACCATAAATTTGGTCACCAATTTATGAATTGTATGTCACCAAAATTGTATCATTGGAATAATCTTTCGAATATAAATAAATTGGTTAAAAATTATTAAATATAATTATATATTATTGACCAGATCTACGGTCAAACTATGTTCTTGAAGTAAGTATTTCCATAATAATTTGCACGTGAGATGTGTGCCTTCTCTTGTGAGACCTTTAGCTTTGTTCACATGGTTGGTGTTTGTATCAACCTTATCTGATCCATAAACTGTACTCGGTACTTGATTTTTAATAAAAGGGATTTGTGCATCCTTTGAGTGCAGAGGCTGCGATATCCCCATTTCGAAAAAAAGAAACATGAGACTCAAATAAAAGAATATCATATCATCTCTAGCTATGAGATGGAAAGTAAGACATGTCATCACTTATAAAATTATAATAGGTAAAGCTCAAAAGACTATTAAAGAATTTTGAGCCACATCATATCCATCAATTATTAGGTGTATACTTGGTTCATGGTACATAACAATACTCAAAAAAACGTAACATGCTTAGAGAAATGACAGAGAAGATTCTAGAATGGCGGAGAATTATGTTTTGAAGTTTCAGCATAGCGTTCATTGTGCTAAAGACTATCTATTGAATCTTCTAGATGATAGAATGGTTAAGATCCAGAGGTTATATATGTCCTGATTTGCCAGTCTTCATCCAGCGGTCAACCTTCAAAGTTATCCGTACACTATATAGTAGTAAGACAAGATAAGAATGTTCGACCTAGTTTTACGACATCGTTTCCTTCTTCTATAGTTCCCTTTTTCTTTTTATGATAGACTCGCTGCAGTTGAGTCAGTCCAAAAAATTCCACATAGTTTCTGGGTGTGTTCTAGGGCACAAGGGGCACAGTCGTTGTCACATAAAAACTAATACACGTGTATTTTTTATTTTTTTCATGGATTTGTTGCATTTTTCTATAACAGGGTGACAAATTGTCGGGAAGACCATTGATAGAATATTCATTCATCATCTTGTTCTTGCAACTCTCATTTTTTTACTCATATATGTACCTCTCTCCCCTCTTTATTAGATCCTATGTACTCACTCTATTGCAAAATATAAGTTGTTTTATCTTTTGTGCAATGAATATATCTAGACACCTTTTAATGTGTAGGCCTCTCTCCCCAAGAGAGAATTATCCCATCAGGTTCACACTATGCAGAATAAAGGCCATGTTTGTAGCTAACGCATAATCCTACTCCCTTCTTATCAAAATAGATGTCGCAAGTTAGTCAAAAATTGGAAGAATCTATATACTACTACTAAATAACTAAATGTTGTTTCCTAATTTTGTCGACCAAATAACACACACCAAGTTAAATGTCGAATTAATATGACAAAATCAACTAAAACTATTTTAAATGGCTATAAAAGTGGTTATCCCTTCAATGTATAAATCGTGGAGAGTGTAAATATGTTCAGGAGGGATCCCAACAGTTACCTCTTCCTCCCCCTATAAGCATTGGCTCAATGACTATACTACACTGCAGCTGTACAGAGACAAAGATGGCGGAAGAATGGAGACTCTTTTTTTGGAGTAAAGAAGAATGGTGGATTTGAGAAAGTGAATTTGGTGAGATGCAGCATGACAACGACGGAAAGGTAGCTACTGCTCTGCACGAAAGCGATAATAACTAATTACTACTATAGTACAGTAGGAAAGATAATCATACCCAAAATTTGCTCTGGCAAGATTGTGGCTGGTGATGCTGATGCATATCACATTCACCAAATAACCAAATATTTTACCAGCAAGTACACGATCATACTACTAATAAAGGTTTTTCAATTTACTTGGGAAATATTGGAATCTATATATCCAATCATGAACTAGTGCCTCCGTTCTATAATATATAAGCCTTTTTTGTAAGTTGTTTTAGCTCTGTAAATAGGCTTATATTGTGAAAACAGATTGATTACTAGCTAAGGTCCTCCACGTGCTGGCTCATTGATGGAGATTGACGATAGTTTCACGCTTCAGCTTTGCCAGCTCGGCCAGGAGTTTTTCCTTCTGGTCCTCGAGGTCCTAGATCTGTTCGAAGCTTATGCCCAGCATCTCCATCATGCCGGTGTTCCGCCGCTTCAGCTCATCACGCTCACTCAAGTATTCCATGGCGAGATTCCTGAGGAGGCTAAGCCCGACCTTGTCAGCTGCGAGTTTGGAGTAAAGTCTAGTGCACTCCTTGACGAGGGCGCTTCTGTCCGCTGTCTTGACGCAGAAATTGCCCATCACCTTTTTCACCATAAACTCGATCTTGAAGCCAATATTCAGTTAGATGAAACGGGAGCATACATTCAAAAGTGTACCCAGAGAACTACTAAGGAAGAGAGACACGGAATCACAATTCGAATGATTTCTTACCTTGCAGCTGTACCGATCGGCCTCCATCATTGATGGTGAAGATGATTTTGCAGGCAGGAGTGCCGCAGGAATGCGAAGTCCGCCCGACCTAAAACAACATTGAGAAAAAAATGTATTAATAGGAAAATTAGTGAATCAAGAAACAGTCAAAGACATGGAAAGTTGCCCAAGCACGGGGATTTACCCGAAGGTATCAGTCTCCATCGATGACAATGAAGATGATTCTGTAGGGAGGAGTGCTTAGGGAATTCTAAGACCGCCCGACCAAAAAACACCATTAAGGAAGAATGTGCTTTTTTAGGTAAATACGCAAATCATGAAACAGTAAAAGACATGGAAAGTTGCACAAGAATGGAAATTTACCTGAAGGTATCCGTCCATGGCTGCGGCGGCATCAAAGAACCTTGAGTTGAGTACCTATGGCCTGCAGCCGAGGGATTCGACTAGGACCCTTTGAGCGTCACATTGCTGTGTACCAGTAGCAACATAATGGCAGAACGGCAAGCCGACCTCTTCTCTTCCGCCAGCTTCGCTGTTGCGGCACGAGCCCTTGTGTGGCGGGACTTGTTCCCGGTCATGCAGGTGAAATAGCATAGCAAAAAGGAATAAAAAAGGGCAAAGCAATCTGGCATAGAAGAGCTATAGTCATGAAGAGGAGGAAGAAGGTAGAGTCCGTGAGAGGTGGCCTCCTTGTCTCCAGGCTAGTAAAAAAAATTTCCATTCAGATACAGTACTTGACGCAGAAAACAGAGAGACAGTCATAAGCAGTTGTCACCCACAGCATGGTATGGACATCCACTATAAAGTTGAATGTGCCTCGCATGGGGCTATAAAATTATAATTATAATAGGTGATGCTCAAAAAATAATTTTAATTTCGAGCCATGTACATAAAGTGTCAGGTGTATATTTGGTTCTTCTATTTTGTATTGTATCATGTAGAAATCCACCTAGCTACTCCTACCTAATACTCCACGTGCTCTAGAGAAATGACGAAAACGATTCTAGAATTATTAAAAAGTGTGTTTTGAGATTTCTGTATAGTGTTCATTGTGCTGAAGACTAACAATAGAATCTTCTAGATGCTACTCCCTCGTTCACAAATATAAGACATTTTACCTTTTTGAGACGAATGTATCTAGATATCGGCATATAGACTAAAAGACATCTAGATACATTCGTTTCACAAAGCTAAAATGTCTTATATTTCTAGACGGAGGGAGTAGAATGGATAGAAGATCCAACGGTTAATTTGCAATGTTGGGATTCACGATTCTATATCTAATGGTCAAAGTTCAAAGTTATTTGTATCGTACACTATACAGTGTTATCTTCTGTTATTCTATTACTATAATAGAGCAGTTTTGAATTGGATCCATAACACAAGTCCTGACCGTTGGATGTTAGATCCAATAGTTCAGATCAGCTGGATTCATGTTGAACAGCTAGTACGTACCTAGAGCAAACTCCACCATGTTTTAGAACCATCATGTCAAAACCCCACCCCCAAATTTTATAGCAGAGTAGGCTATATTCGGAATATGTGTAAATAGTTATTATTAATATTACCAATCCTGACGATTGGGCTGTTAGATCTAATGGTTCAGAGTAGCTAGATTCATGTTGAACAGTACCAATACAGCATACTCCACCATGTAACCCCCCCCCCCCTCAAATTAAGCACAGTAGGCTATATTCTCAATGTGTGTAGATAGTTATTATTAATAGAATTAATGTATTCCTTTTTCTCTATTGATGTTTCTTAAGATGTTTAATAGTAACAACTTAATATTTCTTAAATTACATTTCATACAACATATACGTGTGCGGCTCATTTCTTTTACTAGTAGAGTTAATGTATGACTTTTTTCTCTAACAAGACTAATAACAACTTGATGTTTGCTAAATTACATTTCATACAGTATATACGTGTGTGGCTCGTGCCTTTTACTAGTATGCCCTTTTTTTCTCCAATAAGACTATTGGTTAATTATAACTACTTAATGTTTGGTAAATCAAATTTCATACAATATATATGTGTGTGGCAATTGCCTTTTACTAGTCCATTCTAGCGAGCATCTAAATAGAAGATACACTATGGATAGTAAATTATTTTACCCACTATAGTGTACGAATAACTTAGAATTTTTGACCGTTGTATCAAGACTTGTGATTTCCAATATTGCCAACAGATTGGATCTTCTTTTTCATTCTGGTATCTAGTAGATACTATTGATAGTCTTACTTATCGTATCTTACCACTATGTTTTTTATGAATTATTTTTAATATTGATCGGTTGGATCAAAACTCGTGAATTCCAACATTGGTAGCCATTGGATCTACCGTTCCATTTTAGCATCATCTTTAGAAAATACTATTATTTATCTTATCTTATCTTATCTTACCACTATATAGTGTACGAATAAATTTGAATATATTGATCGTTGTTGGATCTTACCACCATTGGATAAAGACTCGTGAATCCCAACATTGCTAGTTGTTGGATCTTCTTTTCCATTCTACTAGCTAGCATTTATACTAGAGTATATTATGGATAGTACGTCTTTAGCATAATGAACGCGATGCACAAACCTCAATAAAACACTACTCCATCATTCTACTCCCTTCGATCCAAAATATTCTTCTTGCTCTCGTTTTTTCTTTCGTTTTTTTCTTTGGCATCTTTGGGGTTAATTTTCTGGTGTCCCTGGTTCAGTAGAGGTATTGACTACTCATGTTTTGCACAACTGTCCCTTTTTATGAAAATTGGGTCTGGGGCATTCGGATCCAAACTATTCATGGGTAAAATAATTCCGGTCACTGGGAACTTTTTCTTTTTCTTTCAAATGAGGAATCTGCCCCAAGTACCAAGAAGGTGCGCATTAAAATCCAATGGTGGGCATAAAAATTACATTGTGGTCCAAAGATAAAACAAAAATACATCTGGGACCTAAACATTTACAACACAAACCCTAAAGATACAACTCAGAATTTTGAACATGTTTTTCCTAATACTAGTTCGAAACTCTCACCCTAGAATTATTGTATACCATGGCTAGACACACCCATCTATCAAATATGGGAACATTATCATGAAATATGATGTAGATATGGCCATGACCTAATCGGTCATTCGGCTCGAGAAACCCTCGAGTGTTCAGGCCATATCTAATGTGACTAGGGCTTTTTCGAATGTTTCAAATCTCATCTTTACCAATTTTTCATGGCTGGTACTGCAAACGAGATGATGTCATGCTGACCCTTTTCGTTTATTCATTTATATTTTTATTCTTTTTTTAATCTGTGTAAGAGTTGCCAGCATGCAAATTCATATATATCAAGATATTAAGTCATTCAGAAATCTTGGTGATTTTCATGATTTTCACCCACAATGTACTCCTTCAAAATAGTTTCATAGTATAACTTCAAGAACAATCTTTGTGAGTCTCTCTTTGTGTGTATGTGTGTGTGTGCTTCTTATTCTCGGGGTGTGACATGGAGCAACAAGAGTAGTATATCTTACCACTATCTCATCTTTCCATCATCTTACCACTTTTTTATATATAGTGTACGAATAACTTTGAATGTTGACCGTTGGATCAAGACTCGCGAATTCCAACATTTCCAGCCGTTGGATCTTTTTTTCCATTCTTGGCCATCATGTTTGATTCAACAGATTTACATGGGAAATTTATAGGATTAAATCCCATAAGAATTTTTCTATAATGGTTGTTTGATTTGTATGATTATTGATTCCTATAGGAAATTTTCCTAGGGAATCCTTTGCACTAGATATCATAGGAAATCTAACATCCACGCCCAAACCTCTTTCTTAGAATCCTTTTTTCCTTTGATGAAATCAAACAAACTTTCTTGCATATATATGGGTTCCTATAGGATTAAAGTGGGCATGACATTGTAATCCTATATTTTTCCTATTCCTATGCTTTTCCTATCCTACGAATCAAACAAGCCCTTAGCATCTAGAAGATTCTATTGATAGTCTTCAGCATAATGAATGCTATGCACAAACCTCATAACACACTTCTCCATCAGACTAGAATCTGCTCCCTCATTTCACATGACCATGTTACCTAATATACTGTACAAAGTACAAGAACCAAATATACACCCATACATTATAGATATTGATTAAATTTATATTTTGTCTGCTTTACCTATATTATAATTTTATATAGTGATGATATGTGTCAGACGTCTATTATCTGAGTCTCACGTGCAGGGCACGTGCAATTTACTAGTTATATATATGTTAATCAAATTTATAATGTTTTTTGCTTTACCTATTCTAATTAAAAGCTACTATACGTCCATAAAGTACCAGATGTGTATTTGGTTCTTTTTACTTTGTATCATTTAGAAATCAACCTACTATTACTTACCTAGTACTCTACATGCTCTACAGAAATGGCGAAGATGATTCTAGAATTACTGAGAAGTGTGTTTTGAAGTTTGTGCATAACATTCAGTGCACTAAAGAACATCAATATAATCTTATAGATGCTAGAATGGATTGAAGATCCAACTTAATTCTATTTAGAAGTGTTGGAAATTGCTAGTCTTGATCCAATGGTAAAAGTTCAAAGTTATTTGTACACTATATAGTGGTAAGATATGATTATATAATAGGTTAATATCAAAAAGTTTTAAATTTGATGGACATCTATAAAGTATGGGTGTATATTTGGTTATTGTACCTTGTATCATGTTGAAGTCAACGTAGAAGTCAATGTTTGTTAGCTATACCTAATACTACAAATTTTGGTAACATGTTTTATAGAAATTTCTGAAAGATTCTAGAATGATAGAGAATTTTTTTAATATAAGAAGTATGGGTGTATATTTGGTCCTTGTAGTTTGTATGTCACATAGAAGTCAAGGATTATTAGCTACCTAACACATTAAATTTTTGATAACATGGTCTAGAGAAACAAGGGAGAAGATTCTAGTATGATGGAGAAGTGTGTTTTGAGGTTTGTGCATAGTTATGCCGAAGACAATATATCAATAGAATCTTGTAGATGCTAGAATGGAAAAGAAGATCCAATGACTACAAATGCTGGATTCGTGAATCTTGATCCAACGGTCAACACTGAAAGTTATTCATAACTATATAGTGGTAAGATAAGATAAGATCATGTAGAAGTTAATGATTATTAGCTGGTGCTGCTCATCCTCGTGGTGTACACTATGGTCGCACTATCTCCACTTATACTTCCGGGTTTGGCACCTTGGTGTTCTCAATGAACACTGGTCAGGTTGATCAAGCTAATCCATTGGAAAGGATTGCTGACCTTGGATCATATTCTCTTTTCCTTGGAGTGAACTATCCAATTATCATGCGCATAGGCGGTGTAGATCTTACCTCAGGTTATCTGACGAGAATCAACTCTGTCTACATCTTACCGACTTCAGCATGGCTTTCCAAAGAGGCGCAGCCTGAATTATGCCGCTTCAGCCTTAGCGGTAAAGACTGTGGTGTTACTTCTGAAATCAATGTCCTTGAGGGAATTAGTAACCATCGCTTCTGGACAGGAACGATGAAGCATCCTCTTTGGTTCGTACCAACCGTCACGAACGTCGTCGATTAGAACCGGCTCATGCTTAACTAAGAAACAAGACATGTTGCCATAGTACGTATTGATGCAATCCATATGTAATAGTTGGTACTACAATTAGAGAAATAGTTCTCGACCATGTTGAACTGTTTATTTTGTTTGGTTGTCTGAAGTCATCGGCTTTCAACTTGTTGGTATCGTCTCTATTGAAACATGTCCTTGTATCAGTACTATGTTTATTTACTCATATGAATTTGACTATTTTTTTGGATCTTTAGCATAATGCACTTTAATCCACCGATTTTAGAGTTCTTTTAGAAATTATGGAAATTTTAGCATCAACACGATGTTACAGACCACATGCCATACACTTGAACAATCAACTCAATGCTTGTGTAAGGGTCGTACTCTATGAAAACAACCTTGGCTTCAACGATTATAGACTCATGCACTAGTCTTTGGTTAAGCTGATATGACGCGACCATATTTTTTAGAGATTTATCTTATCTTATCTTACCACTATATAGTGTACGGTTAACTTTCAACATTAACCGTTTTATCAAGACTAGCAAATTCCAACATTGCTAACCCTCGAATCTTCTTTTCCATTCTAGCATATACTCATTCTATTCCATAATATAAGATGTTTTAACTTCTGTGAAACGAATGTATCTAGACGACTTTTAGTGTGTGGTTCACTCCGAACCTACACACTACTTTTAGTGTGTAGTAAAAGATGTCTAGATACATTTGTTTCACAAAAGCTAAAGCATATTATATTTTGAAATGGAGGAAGTAGGAGACTCTATTGATACTAGACTTTAGCACAATGAACGCTATGCACAAGTACAAGAACCAAATATACACACGATACTTTATGGAAGCGGCTCGAAAATATAATTATTTTCTCAGCTTTACCTATTACTACTTTATGGAGTAGTACAATTTTATATTGTGATGATATGGAATTCTAATAGACAGCGACTAGCTAGCTAATTACTACTACTAGTAAAGTTTCCTCGATGCTACTATAGTAGTGCTAGACAGCATTGGCATGCTACACTAGGTAGCTAATAATTAAAGTCTCCTCGATGCAGCTACGCCCTGCAACAGAAGAAATTTTGAAGGAACACGCAAAAAACTCCTCCTTCAAAGAGCCATACCGTATTCCCCATCTCTAGCAGTATTTGGTATCGTATCCAACGCGCACTTCACTCATTTTCCTCGCCATTTCACCCGCAGCATCGTTCCTTCCAGGCCGCCACCCCTCTCCTCCAAAACCTTCCAACAGTCATAGATTGATCCGCCTCGCCCTCAAACCATCAGGACACGATGGTGGATTCGGGGCCCAACTGGTGATACAGCGGATGGAGCAACGTCGGGGCCGACATGTTCGACAACATCGCTATGTGTATGTACACTACCAGCACCGTCCGGCTGGCTGCATGCTCCAAGGAGTTAAACCTCCGAGTCACCAGCGGAAAAGGTAGCAGATACCCCAACGACGGTTGCGAGACATTGGTCGCCTACCGTCAAGTCCACAACCACAAGATTGCGAGCACGCACATCCCTTGCAACTGCATGGAGGATGGCTGCATTTTCGCTGCCTCATTAGCGGTGCTCCTCGCCCACCTCTATGAAGCTCACTCGGAGGGTGCGTAGTTTCCGCTACGGTAAAACATGCAGGTACTCCTGTAAGCCTCTGCAGGCAACAGGCATGCGGACAGAAGATATCATCGGATCCGGGGACGATGGTACGGTGTTCGCGGTGCGATTTGACACGCACCAAACGCGACACGTCGTATCCGTCATATACGTCAGGTCGGCGGCATGCTTGTTGCCATGGTACACGGTGAAGTTTTGGTCATCGACTGTGATGGAGGGGAAAAGGATAAAAAATTCCAGGGAATGTGTGCCGGAGAGCACCGCGTCGCTTGACGACAGCCTGTTTGATGAGTTGTAGTGGCTCCTGTCGGTGCTGATGTCGCACCTGGTCGCTCGTCAACCGTCGATGTTCACCCTGAAATACTACCTTCGGATTAACATGATTCATGAGTGAGATAAACACATCTTAATGTTCATTGGAGTATCTGAACTGCTAGAAAGACTTACTACCTGTTCTTAGTAGTTGTTCTTAGGAGTATTTTTATGGAGTTCACCTACTGCTAATGTATTTTGTAGTAATACTTGTTGTATGTACTGGTACTTATCATTTTGGGAGACGTGGTTCCTAGCTTAAGATAGTTCTGAGTATTTTCTATGGAGTTCTTCCTCTGCTAATATATTTTGCAATAATAACTATGTACTAGTGCTTGTTCAGATCAACCGATGAAGTGCAGAATATGGCCTCGCTTTACTTCTGAATCAGGCCTAGCTACATCAATTGAATTTCAACGTGTGCATTGCTGAATCTGTCAATTATTTTCTATGTACTGCTAATTCGGTAAGTTTGAAATGCTGCTGAATCTGTCAAGTGCTGCTGAATATGAACTGGGAATTTTTCAAGTGCTGATGAATATGAACTGGGAATTTGTCGATATTTTTTGATCTTATTCTGTAGTGCTGAATCTTTTATATGCTACTGAATTTATCCAATGTTCTCTTGTTACTATTAGTACGTAGAATACAATATTTTGTAGAACTAACTGTGATGTACTTGTACTTATTTAGATCATGTGCAGCAGATTGTCTTGCTTTTCTTTTGGAACTTGACATTTTATAGAACTAATACTGATGTACTACTACTTGTTTAGACCAAGTGTAGTAGATGGTCTTGCTTTTCTTTTGGAACTTGGCATTTTATAGAACTAATACTGATGTACTCCTACTTGTTTAGATCAAGTGCAGTAGATGGTCTTACTTTTTTTTTGTAACTTGTCCTTGTCATAAACTCATAACCTTGACGAGGCTTTGGGCATTTTGAGAAGCCTATGGAGGTCACACACATGCATTAATGTGAGAAGGAGGTATGCACAGAAAAACAGACTTGATCGCCAGTTTTGCTTGCTCCAATGATCGAGTGTACGGAGAAAAGGACAAACCGAATCAGTCACTTTGAAATACTGCTGAATATGTCGAAGTGACGCTGAATGTGAACTATGAATCTGTCGATATTTTTATTTCTTATTATGTACTGCTGCATCTTTCAAATGCTACTGAACCTATAAAAGTTTTGTTTGGTACTTGTTCAGATCGACTGGCCGAGTTCATAATAGGGTTAATTATTAGTTTGCCACTAGAGGCTGCCATATGCTCAGTTTTGCCACTAGCACAGAATGGTGCTCAGTTTTGCCACTATTTCGGGTGCAGCTACTATGGCGACGCCAACCGGCCAGTTTAAATGAGCATAGCAAATTCAAAAAAATTCAAAAAAATGAAAAACCTGCGCACATAGTCTTCTTATATCATATACTAACGATTCAAGTTGATAAACAAGGTCTACATACATTCAAACGAAAAAATTATGAATACGTGATAAACAAGGTCTACATACATGAATACATGAATTTTTCATTTGAATGTATGTAGACCTTGTTTATCAACTTGAATCGTTAGTATAACACATAAGAAGATTATGTGCGCAGATTTTTCATTTTTGTATTTTTTTTGAATTTGTTATGCTCATTCAAACTGGTTGGTTGGCATCGCCATAGGAGCTACGCCCAAAATATTGGCAAAACTGAGCACCATTCCGCGCTAGTGGCAAAACTCAGCATATGGTAACCTCTAGTGGCAAACCAATAATTAACCCTTCATAATATGGTCTTGTTTTCCTTTGGAATCAGTCCTTGCTACATCTATTGAAATTCGATGTCGGCATTGTTGAATCTGTGAATTCTTTTGGTCATTGTCTGTGTACTGCCACATCCAGTCACTTTGAAATGTTGTGCTGACTCTGTCAAGTGTTGCTGAATATGAACCGGGAATCTATCTGATATTTTTATGGTCTTATTCTATACTGTTGAATCTTCCAAATGCTACTGAATCTGTCAAATGTTTTGTCGTTAGTATTAGTACAATATTTTGTAGAACGGGCTGTGATTTACTGGTACTTGGTTAGATGAAGTGCATTAGATTGTCTTGCTTTTATTTTGAAACTTAGCATTGTTACAATTATCTGCATGTGTCTTGGGCATTTTGGGTTGCTATGGGCGGTCACACAGGCATTGATAGAAGGAGGAGGTACTCACACAAAAGCAGACTTGATCGTCAGTTTTTCTTGCTCCAATGATTGAGTCTATTCGGAGAACATGCCAAACTGATCGTGGGCCAAGGTTTTTTTAGCTGGAACAAGAACTGATTCTCTCTATACTGCTATTGTATTTCAAGCAGTAAATCTACTGAATCTCTCAAATGTTTTGTCGTTGCTATTACTAAAGTATTTGTGCAACTAATACTGATGTACTGGTATTGTATTTTATTGTCTGCATTGCTGCATTGGTCACTAATGAAATGTTTCTGAATTGGTCAAGTTCTCCCGAATATTAACTTTGAATCTGTTGATAATTTTTCTACCTTATTCTGTACTGTTGAATTTTGACATGAATATCTGCCAAAAAGAATTATCGCTTTTCCCCGCCCTCGATGAGGTCTTTGTTTCGAATCTGGCAGAGCACATCACAGTGCAATTTTTATTAACCAGGAGAAGAAATCTAGTTCTCCCTCCGATCCAAATTAATGTTCTGACATTTTTCTAGATTCTGACATATCTAGTCATGTTTTAGTGCTCGATACGTGTGAATCTAGCCAAAAGCCAGAACATGCTAGATAGGCTGATATAAGGGCCCCAGCAGTAAGACCATACACGACTGCCACGGTGAAAACAGAGGACGCGGCCAAAAAAAGTCCATCATACACACGTTGCACTTATAGAGAAGCTGACATGTTGGACCCAGCAGGCCACAACATAGCCCGTGAAAGTAGCGTATCAGTCCCAAGCATAGCCTAATACCTTCTAATTTGGCCTTTTCGTGGTCTTGTGGCCACCATCCATAGCCCATTCAATTTAGGAGTGAGCCCATGGAATATATGCCATGATGAATATGGCATCCGCCCCGAGTTAGCCAAAAATCTTTTTAAATCGGCCTTTATGAGCATTTTTTGTACTCCCAGGCTAACATCTGGGACCCAAAAAAATAGTCCAAGATACACACGTTTCTTTCAAATACATGCTGTCAGCTGGGACCTAGCATAGACACGTTTCCTGCACAGAGGTGGTTGACATCTGGGACCCAGCAAGTTGCCAAGGTCAAAACAGTGGACATGGACAAAAAAAGTCCATCATAAGGACGTTTCATTTATAGAGAGGCTGATATGTGGGACCCAGCAACATGACCTTATACAGATGCTGCGACGTAGCATAGACACGTTTCGAGCAACGTAGCTAGTTCGAAACAGGGAGGCGCGAGCGAGAAAAAAGTTCAGCATGTACACGTTTCTTGTAATGAGAGGCTGAAAAGGGGGACCCAGCAGCCTAAGAAAACGGCAGATTCGTCGAGCAACGCTATCTAGTTCGGAACAGGGTAGCGCTAGAGAAGAAAAAAATTCCATCATACCCACGATTCTTCTAATGTGAGGCTAACATAAGGGACCCACCAGCCTGAATAAACGGCTGATACAGCGAGCAACGCTATCAAGTTTAGAACACGAAGGCGCGATAGAAGGTAAAAAATCCATTATACACACGTTTCTTCTAATGATATGATGACATGTGGGGCCCAACATCGTGATTAAACAATAGATACATCAAACAATGCTATCAAGTTCAGAACAGGGTAGCGCGAGCGAAGGAAAATAATCCATCATACACATGTTTCTTCTAATGAGAGGATGACATGTGGGGCTCGGGAGGTTGGTTAAACGGTACATGCGTCGATCAGCGCTATCAAATTTGGAACGGGGTAGCGCCAGCCAAGGAAAAAATTTCATCATACACACGCTTCTTCGAATGAGAGGATGACATGTGGGTCCCAGGAGGTTGATTAAACGGTAGATGCATCGAGCAGCGCTATCACCTCCAGAACAGGGTAGCACAAGAGAAGGAAAAAATTCATCATACACACGTTTCTTCTAATGAGAGGATGACATGTGGGGCTCGGGAGGTTGGTTAAACAGTAGATGCGTCGAGCAATGCTATCAACTTCGGAACGGGGTAGCGCTAGCCAAGGAAAAAAATTCATCATACACACGCTTCTTCGAATGAGAGGATGACATGTGGGTCCCAGAAGGTTGATTAAATAGTAGATGCATCGAGAAACGCTATCAACTTCAGAACAGGGTAGCGCGAGCGAAGCAACAAAATTCCATCATACACACCTTCCTTCTAATGACAGGCTTACATGTGGGACCTAGCAGTCTGACTAAACGGCAGAAGCATCGAGCAACGTTATCGAGTTCAAATCAGGGAGGCACGACCAAAAAGTATGGTCCGCTAGGGACACTGACATCCGGGACCCACACGCCTCAAAAGACTTCGACGAGTCAACATCGCGCGAGGAAACGAAAATCTTGCTTCTGCCACGCGATGGCCGATCTTCCTCCATTTTTTTAGCATATCCGTCATAGTAGAGGGCCGCTAAACCAGAAAAAAAAGTTTTCCACCGGCCATGGCTGAGCCGAGAATTTCATCGTGGAAGATGGGCCTTCTACGACGACCGTCGGGCCAAGGTGTTGTGGAAGGAAACTTTTCCTGTAGTGTACATATTAGTCAAACTAATAGCATGTGCCACATCCGGTCTTGTACATAGCATGGTGTACATTATAGAGCCTATGGCTGAATGAAAGAGGATCTTATCCATTATCTCTCTTTCTTCCACCATAGCCAGACTTTGAGTCTTACTCAATGTCTTGCCTTGCAACATAGGCAAGAACCCCTTCTTACTTTCGTCCATTTTAAACTTCTTTAAAATGTTATCAAGGTTCGTGCTCTATGATAGACAAATTAGGTGCCTTGATCAATCTCTATAGATCTTAATGCCTAATATATATGATGCTTCACTAAGGTCTTTCATCGAAAAATTGTTGTTTAGTTAACTTTTTACACTGTTTAAGAGATCTATATGATTTCCAATCAGTAATATATCATCCGCATATAATATTAGAAATGCCACATTGCTCCTACTCACTTTCTTCTAAATACAAGCCTCTCCATAAGTTTGGACAAATCCAAACTCTTTGATCACCTCATCAAAGCGGAGATTCCAACTCCGGGATGCTTGCTTCAGTCCAGAGATGGATCGCTGAAACTTGCATACCTTGTCAACATCCTTAGGACGGTCAATACCATTTGGTTCTATCATATACAACTTCTCTTCAATATTACCATTGAGGAACACAATTTTGACATTCATCTGCCATATCTCATAATTGAAATATGCACCAATTGCTAACATAATCCTAACCAACTAACGGAAGAGAATGTCTCCTCGTAGTCAACTCCTTGAATTTGCCGAAACCCATTTGCGAAAAGTCGATCTTTATAGATGGTCACATTACTATCATCATCATTTTTTCTTTTGAAAATCCATTTATTCTCAACGGCCTTTTGGTCGTGAGGAAAGTCCACTAAGGTCAAAACCTTGTTTTCGTACATGGATTCCATCTCGGATTTCATGACTTCTAGCAATTTGTTGGAATCTGGGCTCATCATTGCTTCTTCACACGTTGCAGAGTCATCTATTTCATTAACCATGACATAATCGGATTTCCATACAGTTCAGGAGATACATGTGTCCTGATTGACCTGCGAGATTCGGTAGTGTACTCTTTTGAAGTTTCATTATCATTATCATCAGTTTCTTCTTCATTTAGTGAAGTAAACTCCGGAAAAATTTCCGGCGCTGCGCCACTTGCCGTTTCATGAAGAGAAGGTTCAATAACCTCTTTGAGTTCTACCTTCCGACTACACACACCTTTCGCGAGTAACTCTTTCTAGGATCCATTCCTGGCAACGAAAACCTTGCCCTCGGATCTGTGATATAAGGAATACCGAATTGTTTCTTTAGGGTATCCTATGAAGACGCATTTTTTCGCTTTGGGTTCGAGTTTATCAGGCTGAAGTTTCTTCACATAAACATCGCATCCCAAACTTTAAGAAATAATAGCTTAGGTTTGTTTCCAAACCACAATTCATACGGTGTTTTTCAACGGATTTAGATGGTGCCCGATTTAAAGTGAATGCAGTGGTTTCCAGTGCATAACCCCAAAATAAAATTGGCAAGTCAATTAGAAACATCATAGATCGAACCATATCCAAAAAAGTACGATTCTGCCGTTCTGACACACCATTACGCTATGGTGTTCTAGCAGGTGTGAGTCATGAAACTATTCCACACTCTCTCATATGTGCACCAAACTCGTAACTTAGATATTCACCTCCACGGTCGGACCGCAAAAATATCATCTTTCTATTACGATAATTTTCCACTTCACTATGAAATTCCTTGAACTTTTAAAGGTTTCAGACTTGTGTTTCATCCAATATATATACCATATCTACTTAAGTCATCCGTGAAAGTAACAAAATAACGATATTCAGCTCGCGTCGACACACTCCAATAAACCTATCGCCCGCTCCATTGTACGGGAGAACGGGCTTCTAGTCATCTTGCCCATAAGGCATGGCTCACATGTATCAAATGATTCAAAATCAAGTGATTCCAAAAGTCCATCAGAATGGAGCTTCCTCATGCTCATGCGTTTTACGCCAATACGACCTAGACGGCAGTATCACATATATGCAGATATATCATTATCAAGTTTAATCCTTTTAGCATCAACATTATGAATATGTGTATCACTACTATCAAGATTCAACAAAAATAAACCATTCATCACAGGTGCATGACCATAAAAGATATTATCCATATAAATCGAACAACCCTTTTCTCAGATTTAAACAAATAACCACTTCACAATAAACACGATCTGAATACAATGTTGTTCATGCTTAGTGCAGGCACCAAATTAAAATTATTTAGATTTATAAATAATCCCGACGGCATATGGAGAGGCAGTGTTCCAACGGCGATCACATCAACTCTTGATCCATGGCCGACATGCATCATGACCTCATACCCTGCTAGCTATCGCTTGTTCCACAACCCCTGATTAGAGTTACAGATATTAGCAACTAAACTAGTATCAAATAACCAGATGCTACTACGAATACTAGTCAAGTACACATCAATAACATGTATATGACATATACCTTTGTTTGGCTTCCCAGCCTTCTTGGCCGCCAAATACTTGGGGCAGTTGCGCTTCCAATGATCAGTCCTCTTACAATAATAGCACTCGATATTAGACTTAGGGCCAACTCGGTATTTATTTTAAGGCGCAACAATAGATTTGCCGCCCTTCTTCCCCTTGGATTTACCCTTCTTGTCTTTCTTGAAACTAGTGGTCTTCTTGATTATCAACACTTGATGTTCTTTCTTGATCTCCACTTCTGTAGTCTTAAGCATTGACAGAAGCTCCGGGAGAGACTTGTTCAGGCCCAACATGTTATAGGTCATCACTAATCTCTTGTAGCTAGGTGGCAGAGATTGGAGAACATGATGTATGCCTAAGTCAATCGGAATCATTATTCCCAAGGACACAAGATTATCGGCGTACCCAGACATTTTGAGTACATGCTCATTAACGGAGGTATTCTCTTCCATCATGGAGGTAAAGAACTTTTGATAAGTGTCATAACCTTGTCGCTTGTTCCGCAACCCCTGATTCGAGTTACATATATTATAAACTGAACTAGTATCAAATACCCAGGTGCTACTACGAGTACTAGTCAAGTGCACATCAATAACATGTATATCACATATACCTTTGTTTGCCTTGCCGACCTTCTTGCCCGCCAAATACTTCGGCAAGTTGCGGTTCCAATGGCCAGTCCTCTTACAATAATAGCACTCGGTATTAGACTTAGGGCCAACTCAGGATTTATTTTCAGGCACAACAATAGATTTTCCGCCCTTATTTCCCTTCGATTTACCCTTCTTGTCTTTCTTGGAACTACTGGTCCTATTGATTATCAACACTTGATGTTCTTTCTTGATCTCCACTTATATAGTCTTAAGCATTGACAGAAGCTCCGGGAGAGACTTGTTCAGGCCCAACATGTTATAGTTCATCACGAAGCTCTTGTAGCTAGGTGGCAGAGATTGGAGAACATGATGTATGCCTAACTCAATGGGAATTGTTATTCCCAAGGACACAAGCTTATCAGCGTACCCAGAAATTTTGTGTACGTGCTCACTAACAGAGCTATTCTCTTCCATCATGCATCTAAAGAACTTTTGAGAAGCGCCATAACTCTCTACGATAGCATGGGTATCGAAAATCATATTTAATTCACCCATGGTAAAAAGGCATTCCATTCTCTAAATGCTTTCAGAGTTCCGTCTCTAGCCCATACATTATGCCGCATTGAACTAACTCATGGTCCTCTTGACGAGTCAACTAGATATTCTTTTCCTCGACAGGGGCATCATGTGTTGGTGGGGGCTAGCGGCGCTTCTAGCACATATTGCTTTTCTGCAGTAGTGAGGAGAATCCTCATATTTAGGTCCAATTGGTAAAGTTGTTACCATTCGTCGCAAGTTTCTCTTTCTCCATGAACACAATGAAATGAAAAGCAGGTGGTTCCATCTACAATAGAATTTGTAAAGTTTAGACTAAGTTTATGATAGGTCGAGTTCAGCTAATCCAAATTATGAATGAACTCCCACTCAAAAACAACATCCCTCGTGTCTTTTTGGTGATTACATGAACCAAATCCACTATACAATGTCCAATCATCACATGAGTCGGTGTAGCTTCAAAGGCGAGCATCTATATGGGCATCATATAAACTATATGACTCATGCTTAACCTTTCAGTATGTGTTCCGAGGCCATGTCTGTACATGCTAGGCTCACCAA
Organism: Avena insularis; assembly: GCA_023614405.1. Taxonomy (NCBI): domain Eukaryota; kingdom Viridiplantae; phylum Streptophyta; class Magnoliopsida; order Poales; family Poaceae; genus Avena; species Avena insularis. The sequence goes on along the minus strand of JAJUPC010000016.1, from coordinate 1,889,369 downwards.
GTAAGAACCTTAGTACTGACTTGTGTAAAACTGTCTTACACCCGTTGTATGAAAGTGTAGAGTAAAAAACAACCGATCATCATGTGATGTCTTGAAACTACGAACTTCCTTAATAGTGCATGATACGTCGTAAACGTATCTATAATTTTTTATGTTCCATGTTTGTTTAGTATATACTGTCTTATGTTTTGTCCACACTTTGGGGTATTTTTACGCATTTTCTGGAACTAACCCATTAATAAGATGCCATAGTGCCAGTAGCCTGTTTTCTGCTATTTTTGGTTTTAGAAAATCTAGTAAGGAAATATTCTTTAATTGGACCGAATAAAAGCCAAAGTCAATATTTTACCCGAAGAAACACGGAGTCCGGGGGGGAGACGAAGTGGCGCACCAGGGCAGCCACACCTAGTGGCGGTGCGGCCTAGGGGGCACGCTACAAGGGGGTGTGGGCCCCCTGGTGCTCCACCGACCTTGCCCCTTCACCTATAAAAACCTCTCGGGATGAAAACCCTAAGTACCCGATCAAAGACCCAATCATAAATCCACGGAAGAGTCTGTAGCCGCCGCCATCTCGATCCCCAGATTGGGGGGCATCCTGCCGGAGGGGAGAGATCACCCTGGAGGCCTTCTTCATCACCATGACTTCCTCTGGTGTGATGCGTGAGTAGTTCATCCCTGGACTACGGGTCCATGTAGTATCTAGATGGTTGGTTCTCCTCCTTTGTGCTATCATGTTTAGATCTTGTGAGCTCCGTTCATGATCAAGATGATCTATTTGTAATCTTACATGTTGTGTTTGTGGGGATCCGATGGATATTGAGATGCTATTTCAGATTGATTATTAATTCCATCATGTCTTTGTTATTTGTGATCTTGCATGCTTTCCATTGTTATTAGCTACCTTGGACAAGTAGATGCTAGCAACTACAATGGGGAGTATTTTTAATTGATAGTAGGTTCATGCCTCTAGTAATCTAGGGAAGTGACAGGAATCTCTAAGGTACTAGATGTACTGTTGCTACTAGGGAGAAAACAACAATCATGTATCCATGGGACAATCATATTGTTTACTTTACACACTTTACTTAATGCAATTATCTATAGCTTGCAACTTAATATTGGAGGGGGTTCGGACGATAACCTCCAGGTGGATTATTAGTCAAAGATGCAGTTGGATTACGGTCTATGTATAATGTTGTATTGCTCAATCAAATCTCATAGGAGTCAAGATAATTAGTATATGCATGGTATCCTTTCTCGAGTCTGTTAATTGCCCCGCTATATTTTGTTCACCCAATATATTATTTATCTTAAGGAGAATCACCTCTAGTGAACTATGGACCCTGGTCAATTCTTTTATCATTTATATACCATCTAATATTTACTGTTTACCTTGTGCAAGCAATTACTATCTTCCACACAATACGTTTAATCTTTTGTTTTCAGCAAAACCGATGAGATTGACAACATCACTGTAAGTTGGGGCAAAGTTCTGTGGTTGTGTTGTGCAGGATTCCAAATTGGTGACAACACCTTTGGGTTGTTTCCTTTCTCCTACTGGTTCGATAACCTTGGTTTCATAACTGAGGGAAACTTGCTACTGTTCTCATCATACCTTGGTTTCTTCGGGTTCCAAACAAGCTCAACGTATCCTGAGCCATCAATCTTTTTTTGGCGACGTTACCGGGGAGACAAGGAGAGCTTCACAAGGGGAGTCTTTCAGAACCAATCTCTTTACTTTTTTTGTTTTGCTTAGTTTATTTTTGCTTTGTTTGCTTGTTTCTCTTACCAAAAACACAAAAAAATAGTTGTACTGGTTTGCTTCCTTTATCAAAAACACACAAAAAATTAGTTCTTTCTATAGTTGTTACCTCGTTCTTAGCTCACCATGTTCACCCCTAAGATCACCCTGAAAGACCTTTCAATAGGTAGTGCATCTTTAATTGGGAAAGATAATATTGAAGAATTATTTAATCATGTTAGCAAGCATGAGAATATTGAGGATACATCCCTAGCAGAACATGGTCCAAATTATGAAATTGCTGTAGCTTCTTTAGTTCACATGTTGGAAGCTATGTTTGTTAACCTTAACCCCATAATGCAAGTAATGTTTCTCAAACTTAAAGATATTGATGATACTGAAAAGAGAGATTTCATTCTAGAAACTTTGCTTAAAGAATTCCATGATGTTGTTAAGGAAGCTAGAAAAGTCTTTGATTGTTTTAATATGCTAGGATCATGTGTAGATGTTATTGGTACATGAGAAAAGATGGACAAAACCAAACCTAAAAATTGAGAGGAAATTAAAATACAAATACCTTTTAAACTTGTAGGAATGCATGAAGCGTTAGAAAAGAATTTTGATTGGATCGTGCCTAAAAACCCGTTTGATGAAAATAGTGAACCCTAGAGTATTTAGAGAGGATCCTCTAGAACATATTTGGATGAGATACCTTGACTTTTTGAAGAAATTTCTTGTATTTATCTTAACGCTTATTCATTTGAGAATACTTGAATCTTGCTTCTTATGCCTAGCTCAAAAGCGTTAAAGAGAAGCACTTATTGGGAGATAACCCAAATTTTTATTCCGTAAGTTTTTCTTTTGTTGAGTCTTGGAAGTTATTGCCTCTGTAATAACCTCTCCTTATCCTTTTTGCGTGTTTTTTGTACCAAGAATAACCTCTAATGATAAAGAAGTAATGCTTGGGAAAGTTGTTGTCTCGAAACAGATTTTTGTGCTTCACTGTAAAAATTCGTGAAAAATCCATGTACGTCGGATTGAGCTGTAAGTTTTTTTGCTTCTTCCCCAGGTTGTTATCTAATTTTCGTTAGTTTAACACTTTTCGATTTGAGCAATATAAGGTCTTCGAAAAAATGGGTTTTTATCTGCTGGACTGTTTTGACAGATTTCTGCCATTATTTGCATTTGCCTCTTAATCTCTATCTCTTTAAGTTCTCTTTGATCACACTAGTGGAAAACAGACCTTTGGTCTAGGGGTATTAGCCCCGGTTTTGCTACAAACCGGGACTAATGCCCCGGTCCAACGGCTAGAACTGGCCCCAGGGGGGTGGCAGGCACCAGCCCCGGTTCGAACGGGACCTTTCGCCCTGGGTCGTGTAACAAACCGAGATTATAGGGTTTCAGGCAGGCCGGGTCGAGCGCCATACCCTTTAGTCCCGGTTTGTTATACGGTCCGGGGCTAAAGGTGGACCTTTAGCCCCGGTTCTAGACAGGAATCAGGGCTAATGGTCTGGCTATATCTTCTTCCCCCTGCCCGAGCCACCATTCAAGCTGGTGGCTCTCCTCTCTCTCTTTCTTGCTTCAAGCTCGAGTTCATGCCCTTTTTGTCCTCAAGATTTTTCTATATTTTGTGGTGCCCCATCTATCCAAAGGTTCTAAAAGGTGAGCAACCTCATCCTTTGAACTCTCAGTGCTATATTAGCTCATTTCATGCTCTATCTTGTAGATGGATTTGTGGATTTAGTTTGGTAGTAATTTTTTCAATGATAGCATGAGATCGATGTTTAGATTCTATCTATCTTGTATTAATGTAAGGAACTCTAAGGTAAATATCACAATATGTGGATTCTATCTATATATATCTTGTTTTGGCACATAGTGTCAAAATTTGATTTTAGAAGCACACACATGCGTGAGTTCATCATTGTAACTAGCTAGTTGGGCAAAATATCGTTCTTTGTCTACCTGCATTCAACAAACTGAAAAAATTGTAACAAAGATAGTGTTAATTCATAAAAGCTTGATAACAAGACATCATAGTACATTTTCGAGAAGCTCCTCTATGGCGAGCTCCTCAGAGATGTCTGAGGATAGGATCCTAAGACATCTTCGAGAGAAGCTCCACCGTAGTGGTGTCCCTCTGGCACCATCTTGGAGTTAATAACTTCTCTAGCTATAGATTAATACGCCAGGTAACTAAAACAATTCACATATTAGGGAGTGCCTCTATGGCGAGGTCCTCGAAGATGTCTGAGGACGGGATCCTAAGACATCTTCGAGAAGCTCTGCCGTAGTGGTGTCCCTGCTCTCACACACCGTCTTTCAGTTTATATCTTCTCTAGCTAGCTCAGTATGCAGGTGGAGCTAACTAATTCACATATTAGAGAGTGCCTCTATGGCGAGCTCCTCGAAGATGTCTGAGGACGAGGTCCTAATACATCTTCGAGAAGCTCCGTCGTAGTGGTGTCGCTGGTCTCGCACACCATCTTGCAGTTCTTCACAAGAATGCATACCTATTTATAGATTAAGCAGCACAACATATTGCCGGGCACTGATGACATAATGTCGACACACTCACCCCTGGCATAGTGCTGCCACCCACCCAAAATAGTGTCGTCATTTAATTTACTAGCTTAGTGTTACCCACTGAGGACATAGTGTCGACATGTTGTCTCCACATCCACATTTAGTCCCGGTAGGTGCCTCCAACCGGGACTAAAGGTTCATCATATCTTTAGTCCCGGTTGCTGGTTTTAATTTTGTTTTTTAGATTAGTACTAATTAATTATGATTATGCTGCCACCCACCCAAAATAGTGTCATCATTTAATTTACGGGCTTAGTGCTGCCCACTGAGGACATAGTGTCAACATGTTGTCTCCACATCCACATTAGTCCCGGTTGGTGCCTCCAACCGGGACTATAGGTTCATCATATCTTTAGTCCCGGTTGCTGGCTTTAGTTTTGTTTTTTACATTAGTACTAATTAATTATGATTATGTTTGATGTACTTAATTGATTATATAATGCAGATGATCCGGCAATGGATGTACGCTGACCGACTCTCTAACGAGTTCATTAAAGGCGTGCATTCTTTTCTTCTTGTGGCTGAGGCAGACAAGCGGAATAGTTTTATGTCTTGTCCATGTGGTGTCTGTCAGAATCATAAGGAATACTCTTCCTCAAGAGTCCTTCACAGCCACCTGTTTCGGTCCGGTTTCATGACCGGCTATAATTGATGGAAGACAACAAAGAAGAAGAGAATGACAATGACTACCCTGAATACGATGGTACTACAATGGAAGACATTGATGAATAAAAAGATGAAGAATGGGCATCAGATCTGCCTGATGATGATCTTAGTTGGCCCATTGCTGATGCCTAGGAAGAATGTGTAACTGAAAGGGAGAGGTTGAAGTTCAAGAAGATGTTAGAGGATCACAACAAATTGTTGTACCCAAATTGTGAAGATGGGCACAAAAAACTGGGTAGCACACTGGAATTACTGCAATGGAAGGCAGATAACGGTGTGACTGACAAAGGATTTGAAAAGTTGCTGGAAATAATGAAGAAGTTGCTTCCAAAGGATAATGAACTACCCGCCAGTACATACGAAGCAAAGAAGGTTGTCTGCCCTCTAGGACTAGAGGTGCAGAAGATACATGCATGCATTAATGACTGCATCCTCTACCGCGGCGAGGAGTACGAGAAGTTGAGACACCCCGCTGATGGGTCGCAGTGGAGAAAAATCGAGAGAGAGTTTCCGGACTTTGCAGGTGATGCGAGGAACTTATGGTTTGGTCTAAGTACAGATGGCATGAATCCTTTTGGGGAGCAGAGCTGTAGTCATAGCACCTGGCCTGTGACTCTGTGTATCTATAAGCTTCCTCCTTGGTTGTGCATGAAGCGAAAGTTCATTATGATGCCAGTGCTCATCCAAGGCCCGAAGCAACCCGGCAACGACATTGATGTGTACCTAAGGCCATTAGTTGAAGAACTCTTACAGTTGTGGCACGGACAAGGTGTACGTGTGTGGGATGAGAACAAGCAGGAGGAATTTGACCTACGAGCGTTGTTGTTCATAACAATCAATGATTGGCCTGCTCTTAGTAACATTTCAGGACAGACAAACAAGGGATACAATGCATGCACACACTATTTAAACGAGACTGGAAGTATATATTTGGATAAATGTAAGAAGAATGTGTACCCGGGGAATCGTCATTTTCTTCCGCCCACGCACATCCTAAGAAAGAAAGGTAAGAATTTCAATGGTGAGGCAGACAGCCGGTGTAAGCCTATCTGCCGTACTGGTGATGATGTATTTGATATGGTGAAGGATTTAAAAGTAATCTTTGGAAAGGGTCCTAGTAGACAATCTGTTCCGAAAGACGATGTCGGACACGCACCCATGGGGAAAAAGAAATCTATATTTTGAGAGCTACCCTATTGGAAAGTCCTAGAGGTCCACTCTGCAATTGACGTGATGCACCTGACAAAGAATCTTTGCGTGACACTGCTAGGCTTCTTGGGCGTGTATGGGAAGAGGAAAGATACACCTGAAGCACGGCAGGACCAACAACGTATCAAAGACTGAGACGGCATGCATCTAGAGCTATTTAAAGGTACTGCTAGCTACGCTCTTACCCAAGAAGAGAAGGAAATCTTTTTTGAAGTCCTTTATAGTATCAAGGTACCGTCTGGTTTCTCGTCGAACATAAAGGGAATAATAAATATGCCAAAGAAAAATTTCAAAACCTAAAGTCTCATGACTGCCACGTGCTTATGACCCAGCTGCTTCTGATTGCATTGAGGGGACTCCTGCCAGAAAATGTTCGAGTACCCATTGTGAAGCTGTGTGGTTTGGTCTAAGTACAGATGGCATGAATCCTTTTGGGGAGCAGAGCTGTAGTCATAGCACCTGGCCTGTGACTCTGTGTATCTATAAGATTCCTTCTTTGTTGTGCATGAAGCGCAAGTTCATTATGATGCCAGTGCTCATCCAAGTCCGGAAGCAACCCGACAACGACATTGATGTGTATCTCAGGCTATTAGTTGAAGAACTCTTATAGTTGTGGCACAGACAAGGTGTACGTGTGTGGGATGAGAACAAGTAGGAGGAATTTGACCTACGAGCATTGTTGTTCATAACAATCAATGATTGGCCTGCTCTTAGTAACATTTCAGGACATACAAACAAGGGATACAATGCATGCACACACTATTTAAACGAGACTGAAAGTATATATTTGGATAAATGTAAGAAGAATGTGTACCCGGGGAATCGTCGTTTTCTTCCACCCACGCACATCCTAAGAAAGAAAGGTAAGAATTTCAATGGTGAGGCAGACAGCCGGTGTAAGCCTATCTGCCGTACTGGTGATGATGTATTTGATATGGTGAAGGATTTAAAAGTAATCTTTGGAAAGGGTCCTAGTAGACAATCTGTTCCGAAGGACGATGTCGGACACGCACCCATGGGGAAAAGAAATCTATATTTTGAGAGCTACCCTATTGGAAAGTCCTAGAGGTCCACTCTGCAATTGACGTGATGCACCTGACAAAGAATCTTTGCGTGACACTGCTAGGCTTCTTGGGCGTGTATGGGAAGAGGAAAGATACACCTGAAGCACGGCAGGACCAACAACGTATCAAAGACTGAGACGGCATGCATCCAGAGCTATTTAAAGGTACTGCTATCTACGCTCTTACCCAAGAAGAGAAGGAAATTTTTTTGAAGTCCTTTATAGTATCAAGGTACCGTCTGGTTTCTCGTCGAACATAAAGGGAATAATAAATATGCCAAAGAAAAATTTCAAAACCTAAAGTCTCATGACTGCCACGTGCTTATGACCCAGCTGCTTCCGATTGCATTGAGGGGACTCCTGCCGGAAAATGTTCGAGTACCCATTGTGAAGCTGTGTGGTTTGGTCTAAGTACAGATGGCATGAATCCTTTTGGGGAGCAGAGCTGTAGTCATAGCACCTGGCCTGTGACTCTGTGTATCTATAAGATTCCTTCTTTGTTGTGCATGAAGCGCAAGTTCATTATGATGCCAGTGCTCATCCAAGTCCGGAAGCAACCCGGCAACGACATTGATGTGTATCTCAGGCTATTAGTTGAAGAACTCTTATAGTTGTGGCACAGACAAGGTGTACGTGTGTGGGATGAGAACAAGTAGGAGGAATTTGACCTACGAGCATTGTTGTTCATAACAATCAATGATTGGCCTGCTCTTAGTAACATTTCAGGACATACAAACAAGGGATACAATGCATGCACACACTATTTAAACGAGACTGAAAGTATATATTTGGATAAATGTAAGAAGAATGTGTACCCGGGGAATCGTCGTTTTCTTCCACCCACGCACATCCTAAGAAAGAAAGGTAAGCATTTAAATGGGGAGGCAGACAGTCGGTGTAAGCCTATCTGCCGTACTGGTGATGATGTATTTGATATGGTGAAGGATTTAAAAGTAAACTTTGGAAAGGGTCCTGGTAGACAATCTGTTCCGAAGGACGATGTCGGACACGCACCCATGTGGAAAAAGAAATCTATATTTTGGAAGCTACCCTATGGGAAAGTCCTAGAGGTCCTCTCTGCAATTGACGTGATGCACCTAATGAAGAATCTTTGCGTGACGCTACTAGCCTTCGTGGGCTTGTATGGGAAGAGCAAAGATACACCTGAAGCACGGCAGGACCAACAACGTATAAAAGACCGAGACGACATGAATCCAGAGCTGTTTGAAGGTACTGATAGCTACGCTCTTACCAAAGAAGAGAAGGAAATCTTTTTTGAAGTCCTTTACAGTATGAAGGTCCTGTCTGGTTTCTTGTCAAACATAAAGGGAATAATAAATATGGCAGAGAAAAAATTTAAAAACCTAAAGTCTCATGACTGCCAAATGCCTATGACCCAGCTGCTTCCGATTGCATTGAGGGGACTCCTGCCAGAAAATGTTCGAGTACCCATTGTGAAGCTATGTGCGTTTCTCAATGGAATTTCCCAGAAGGTAATCAGTCTAGATAGTCTACTAAGGTTACAGAAAGATGTGGACCATTGTCTTGTCAGCTTCGAGTTGGTGTCCCCACCATCCTTCTTCAATATTATGACTCGCCTCCTAGTTCACCTAGTCGACGAGATTAACATTCTTGGTCCTGTATTTCTACACAATATGTTCCCCTTTGAGAGGTTCATGGGAGAGTTAAATAAATATGTTCATAACCGTGCTAGGCTAGAAGGAAGCATCTCAAAGGGATATGGAACAGAGGAGGTCATTGAGTTTTGTGTTGACTTTATTCCTGACCTTAAGCCCATCGGTGTTCCTGAATCACGGCATGAGGGTAGAATTAGTGGAAAAGGCACGCTAGGAAAGAAAGCAAGGATATGTATGGACGGACATTCTCTCACTAAAGCACACTACACAGTTCTGCAAAGTTCCACCTTGGTGGCTCCATATATCGAGGAACACAAGAATATTGTACACTCCAATAACCCGGGGAAGCCTGGCTCCTGGATTAGAGATGAACATATGAGGACTTTCGGCGGTTGGTTGCAGACACATCTCATGAATGACATAAATGTTGGAGAGCAGTTGTACTTGTTGGCCAGGTCACCATCTTCGACTATATTGACTTTCCAAGGGTACGAGATAAATGGGAATACATTTGACACGATCGCCCAAGATAAAAAGGGCACCAATCAAAATAGTGGTGTATGATTTGATGCAATAGACGAGAATGGGCAAAAGGATACATATTATGGTTATATAGAGGAGATATGAGAACTTGACTATGGACCTTTTTTTAAGGTTCCTTTGTTTCGGTGCAAATGGGTGAAGCTGACAGGAGGCAGGGTTGAGGTAGAAAAGAAATACGGAATGACAACAGTGGATCTAAACAACCTTGCATATAGAAATGAACCATTTCTCCTAGCCAATGATGTGGCTCAGGTTTTTTATGTGAAGGGCATGTCTACCAAACCGAGAAATAGGAAAGATAAGCAAAATAATACAACATCCGATGAGCCAAAGCGCCACATAGTTCTTTCAGAAAAAAGAAACATCGTGGGGGTGGAGGATAAGACAGACATGTAAGAAGATTATGATAAGTTTCATGAAATTCCGCCCTTCGCTGTGAAGGACGACCCAAGCATCCCGTTAAGTAAGGAAGATGCTCCATGATTACGGATTAGAAGAAAACCCTAACATGTATGGATGATGGTGATGTACAATATTATTAAACCTTTATTTTTAATGATCTTCTTATATGTATATGGATATGAACTATCTCGATCTCAATAGGTAGTATTGCAACTTGTTGTAGCCAAACATTTATTAATATTAAAATGTAAAAATTAGTGATAATCATATCTAGCCCTATAGTAAACAGCTTCAGGTTCGTCTTCGGAATCGTCATCGTCATCGTCGTCGCTCGTAGCACGTGGATGGATCCTCAGCCCTTCCTCGTAGCACGCGGATGGATCCTCCGGCCCCAGATTCACGACGCGCTGGGGAGGGGGCTCCCGGATGACGACCCTAGTACGCCCTAGGCCTTCACCACCACCACCATTCTTGTGGCTGGTGAAAGTGCGGGTACCTCAGGCGAGGATGGTCTCCCATGGCGATGTAGCGCATCACACCGGCGATAGTCCGGTTCGCCCACCACAGGCGGCGACCAGCCTCATTGTGGTTCACTGGTGGCAGGCCATCACCCTCGTACCTGGCGAGCTCCCTTTCCTGCCGGTTTGCGAAGAAGGAATTCTAGGTGTCAAGGTTGTTGGGATCCCAATGGGGTTCGTGAGCTCAGCATCTGGCGGGTCGAACCTTGAGGCACATGAGGAACAGGAACCCCTCCAGCGCTCAGCATCTAGCCAGTGGGCAGCCGGTACCCTGGTGGGATTGGGTAGCTGGAGGCGCACCGCGCCTCGGTCTCCTCGAGCATCAGAAAGGCCCAGTACACGGTGTCCATTGTTGTGAGAGAGAAGGTGTGGATGTGTGGATGGACATGGCCGTCGGCCTAGATATAGAGGGACATGGCGGGAGAACATGGCGGTAAGCGGGGGAAATTGCGGGAAAACATGGCGAGAAGCGGGGGAAATGGCGGGAAGCGGGGGAATGGCAGGAAAACATGGCGGGAAGCGAGGGAAATGGCGGGAAAATATGTTTTAGCCTAGTTAATAGTTTTAGTGTTAAATATTATATTTCTATTTCTAATGAGTCTATTATTTTTTGTGAATATTTTGGTATATTATATGTATTTTTCTGTTTTTAAATAATAAACTATATTTTTCCAACATTTGTACTAAATATAATACTTGTTAAACAATAGATAATTTCATTTAAGTTGTATAATAAAGTATGATAATAGATTTAAATTATAGATCTTATTTTTTTGAAATTTTTGATATATAATACATAATTTTCTGAAAAATATAAACCATTTTTGGTTTTGGCGCCAAAAATAACCATTAGCCCCGGTTTGTAATACGAACCGGGGCTAAAGGATTACAAACTGAGGCTAAAGAGGTGTGGCACGCGGGAAGAGCGGTGGCCAAAAACACCTTTAGCCCTGGCTTGTAATACGAACCGGGGCTAAAAGGGGACCTTTAGCCCCGGTTCGTATTACAACCCAGGGCTAAAGGGGGGGGGGGGTGGTATAAATACCGCACCCCACTCTGGGTCGTGCCACGACCCGGAGATCCAGATCACTTATTCTTCCCAGAGAGCTCGCCGCCCGCGCCCGCGCCCGTCCGTGCCGCCGCCTCCCGTGCCCCGTCCATGCCGCCGCCGTCCGTCTCCACGTGCGTACGTGCCGCCGCCGCCGCCCGCACCGTCGTCTCCGCGCCGCCTCGCCGTTCAGGTGATCGCCGTGCCACTGTATTAATTTTGGTTAGTGTTAATTAGTTGTTAATTTTAGTATTTAGGGTTAATTAGTTGTTATTTTTGGTTAGTGTTAATTAGTTGTTAATTTTAGTATTTAGGGTTAATTAGTTGTTAATTTTAGTTATATGTTGTTAATTTTGGTTAATTAGTATTTAGGGTTAGTTAGTATATTAGTATTAGGTTAGTATTTACTATTATTATATTAGTATTTAGGGGTAGTTAGTATTAGTATTAGGTTAGTATTAGTATTTAGTATTAGTTAGTATATTAGTATTAGTTAATATTTACTATTAGTATTTAGTATTAGTTAGTATTTAATATTAATATTAGTTAGTTTTAGTATTAGGTTAGTATTTAGTTAGTATTAGTATTAGGTTAGTATTTAGTATTAGTATTAGAATTAGTTAGTATTAGTATTAGGTTAATTGTATAGGTTAGTATTTATCTAGGGTTAGTTAGAATACTTAGTTAATTAGGTTTAGTTTAGTTAGTGTTATGTTTAGGGTTAGTGTTATTAAGGCAATACTTAGTGATTTAGTTATTGTTTATGTTTTATGATTGTTTATTGCTATTATTTAGTTATGCCGCGTCCACCTCGTCCGAGCCTACTGGACTCTGTCGGGGATGTCCGAGTCTGGGCTCCACCGGGTTGGCACAGGGAGGTGCTACCTGTCGGGACTCGTACCTTGGTGAGAAATCAGGGTATCATCGTCGACCCGGAGCTTCTTTGGTGGCGTCCACTAGGTCCAGGAGTGGTGCAGAGGGAGCCAGCCCCCGAGGAGGTGGTACATCATTGTATCAGAGAGGAGGACGAGCATGTACGATGATACATGTATCTTTTAGAGACTAGGTTCTCCAATATCTGGCAGGTTCACGGATGTCACCCGAGCTATTCTCCGGTGATGGTTCCTCTTCTGTGGCTGTAAAGCTCCCGTAGCACAGAACGCGGCAGCCGCGTTCGCTAGTTTGATATGAGCGAGATGTATTAATAATGTACTTTATCTTATATTATTGTAATTTATCTAAATCACTAAGTACTATATCCGAGTTGTCGCAATTGTAATATTCTTTTACTTAATGCAATATTCTTTTTTTGTATTAGTTAAGCTATGGACGGTAGACAGAATGAAGAGGAGCTTCTCAACATGATAGATGAGGGTACTGGGGGGTCTTATTACGATGGCTCCGAATATCTTAATTTGTCTGGAGGAGACGATGGTGGAGAAGATAGTGGAGACGATGGTATATAAAGCCTCTATCGAATGTTCACTAGTAAAGATGCACTAATTGATTCGTATATATGTACTGACGAATGTTTCTTCTCTTCGACCTCCGCTTCCGGCCAATCTTCTACAAGGACAAGAGGCTTGACACACAAGTTGCCCGCTGATGTCCTGTCGTGGTGGCGTCACGGCAGATGCCATGGATAGGATAAAGGTGGGGACTAATACACGCTAAGGGAATCCAGGGAGGGATAGTGAAGTGATTCTCCACACAGAAGTTTATATTTGCTTTGTCTCCAAGGTTACAAGTGCTCCTAGAGCTGTATTGGCGAGAGGAGGAAGAAGGAGCTCTCTTACTCTCGCTCACAGATCACCCTTAAAACCCTAGCCAAACTAGCCAAATCGGAACCCCCTCTACAGAAGCCCTAGCCTTCCTTATATAGGGGGGGCTAGTTCTCCACTTAGGGCATATGTGGAGGAATATTCCTGAGAATATGCCATCTCCCAAAGTAGTAAGCCGACCGGGTTACTTTTCCCTCGCGTCACACATGCAGAGGCTACGTGAGCCTCTGCGGCGCCCGCGTCAGCCGACATGGGCACCGTCACCCTTGTCGGCCGCGCCTCGGTGGTCCTGCCCTTGTCTGCTTCGCTCAGGAAGTGCGTACCGGGGCTCCTTTTGACCAGCGAGATTCCTTCCTTCTCCTAGAAGCTAGATGTGACCCGGATCATAGTTGATCCGGCCACACCCGTTCCTGCATACAAGTTAAACATGCATTTCCGACTTGCTGCTTAATTCGGTTGAGACAATGTTAGGTGAACGCCCCCTGGTCCAGGTTACCCCGTGATTCGGCCTGCCTTGAGGTGACCCGGCCAGCATCCGCTTTGGCCTTGCCGAACCTCGGCTAACTCGGCCTTTATACCCCGGCGTGACCCTACCCGGGGGTATCCCCCCAACATTAGTCCCCGAAGATGGTGCGTTCTTAGCTGCCTTTGTCGCTAAGGCCACATCAGGTTCTATTATGTTCGAGCTTTGGACGTCATTTTCGAGTTACCTCCTTGTCTCGGGTTATATGGATTTACGTTCCCCTTGCACGTTCCAAGTTTTCACTTGCTGGCCGGGTTACCACTTCAACTCGGACCTCATGGTTTTACTTTCCCTCTGCACATTCCAAGTTTTCACTTGCGGTCCTATCCGGGTCTTGCTTCCTTCTCTCGTACACCAAGCCACGTGGAGGCTAATCATTATGTTGTCTCATTTTAAGGGCCAGTACAGTAACCGCCGCAGTAATTGTCAGTCATCACTGTGCGCGGGTCACGTCATGCCTGCCTCCTCGTTTACCGCATCAACGTGTCACGTCACGGGACCAACTCCACTCTGTGGCCTTCCGTGTGGCTCCTTGCTGATTGGTCGATATGGGTGGTACACGGCCACTGCGTGTGGCTTGCCCGCAGGACGCGATCCCACTTTCTCCTCGTGGGAGAGGTTAAGTAGGGGAGGGACACATCACTTAGGCTTTTTCCCCTCACTGCGCCCCTCTGCCCTTTCCTCTTCTTCTTCGTCTTCCTCGCGACCACGCCGCTGCCAGTGCTCCCAAGCAGCAGCGCCGCCGCCGCATTTTTTTCCCAGATTTCTACATCGTCGCCGCCGCTACGCGCCTACTCCACCACGGGTCGCTGCCAATCTAGGACTTTGCCCCCACCGCCGCTAGCGCCAGCGAGGGCAGCGATTATCAGATGACGGAAGAGGAGCTCGTCGTTGCTGAGCAAGAAATGGAGGAGGACTCCGCCGCCACAGACCGTGGTGCGTGGGCTGGGTCATAGGTCTTCCAAGATGACTTGGACTGGCTCTACCGGACCACACGCATCCCCGCCAGCGTCATCGCATGCCTTGCCTCCGTCGAACTCGCCCCCTCACCCAATCCGGTTGAGTACGTTGTGTTCTTGTCGCACTTCCAACAGGGGTTCAGTTTGCGGGTCAGCGATTTCTTCCATGACTGGTTAAACACATACGAACTCCAGCAGCACCACCTTCCTGCCAACGCAATCACTTCTGTTTCTGCTTTTGCCTCTAAGATTGAGGGCTACGCCGGATTATGGCCCACGAAGGAGCTATGGATCCGGTTTTTTGGCCTTCGTCGTAACGTCATTCCGAATATTCAACTTGATCCGGAGGACAAGCAGCTCACTCAATTCGGAGTTGCATCCATCTCCCCCCGGAGGCTATCCGTCTTCCCTCGAGTCACCGGGCTGGAGTCCTGCAAAGGATGGGCCCGAACTTTCTTTTATGTCCGGAACGAGGGCACTGCAGACTTGATCCGGCTTCTTCCCTATGCTCTGGGTCCACCTAACCCGGAAACGTGGGATGTTGTCCCCAAGAAGCCCACAGCCTTGGCCAACCAGGTCAACAAGAGGTTTGCGGAGCTGAAGAAGCTCGGGTTACGCAACAAGGATGCTATGATCACGTTCGTGCGCAACCGAATCTCCCCCCTCCAGAGGCGCACCCACAAGGTGTGCCACATGAGCTTCGGCCGCGACCCCAACCCGACCTCGTCCTTCGAGTTGAGCAACTCGGAGATCTATCGCCGGGTCAAGGCTCTCTTCACCACACACAAGGACTTCTCCACTGAATGGACGTGGGGATTTGAGCATTTCTGTCGGGATAGGATCCCTCCCTCAGTAAGCTTCGTGGCACGAATTTACTCCGGGTTAATTATATGTCGGTCATTGTTCCATTTTTGACTCCGTTGTTGATTCTTTTCCTCAGCTATTCCTTCAGCAAACCCTCGAGGATGGCATCGATCCGACTCTTAAATGGGCGCCTGACCGGGAGAACCCGGACAAGGAAGAGACGGACTAGGAGATGTTCCTCCCGATGACCGATGCTACGAAGCGACCCACCGATAAACCCTATTCTATTAGAGATTGGCCCGATGATGAAGATGACTCGGATGTCGAGGTGATTGAACCTGTTGATGTTGTCCCCCTTTCTTATGCTTTTCTGGCATCAGCTAACCCCGGTGGGTAGATCCACGAGGACCCTCCCCTTGCCACGGGGGAACCTGTTCCGGCAGCACCGAAGAAGAAGCGTGGAGCTGCATCATGTTCCTCCTCCAGACCTTCTCAGCCCTCCAAAAGGCGAAAGAAATCCGAAGACAAAACTGCTTCCAAGCCTGCAGGCAAGGCGCCAGCACGAAGGGCTCGGAAACCCAAGGAGCCCCAAACCTCGGACGCGTAAGGCTCTTTTTCTCCTGCAACTTGTTCTTTCTTGCATTGTTGTAATTTCTCTTCTGACATTATTTGATTTGACCGGGCTGCGGTGGAGGTCCCTCAGAGTGGATCTAGCATCTCTTCACCGCTCCATCCTAGCTCCTCTCCCCCTCGTGACGACGAGTCACGCCCGCTGAGCCCTATCCCAGAGGGTTCTGCGGCTGCTCCGGGTTCCAGCCCGCCTCGTCAAGAGGGGGGACCCTGGAGCGGGGGAGACGGATCCAGCCGAGGCAGCGGCATCCACCACTTCGGCTCCACCACAACCAGCAACTACTGAAACTACCTCCATACCAGCACCGACACCAGCACCAGCACCAGCACCAATTCCGGCACCAGCAACAAGGGCACCAGCGGCAAGCTCCTCCGCCTCACCCGAGTCTTCTCAGTCTCGGCTAGGAAGTACCCAGGCAGCTCCTAAGGGGAAATCAGCCGCAACCATTTCCTCCTCTCAGCAAGCCAAAGGCAAGAAAGCCCCTGACGTCACCAGGGCAGCGTCCACCAGGTCTAGACAGCGCACCCTCGCGTCCATGCTTGCCTAGAAGGATCCAGCACCGAAGGACGCCCCTGCCAAGCCAACTAGTGCACAGCAACTTGTTCTGCACACCAGTCTGGCCCTTGCTCAGGTTGAGAGGAGAGAGGCACATGCGAGGGGCTTGGTGGAGCCCCACATGCTCAGCGGTGAGCGATATCCTCCGACCTTGATTGAGCTTATGAATAACTGGAACAAGGTGGAGTTCGTCTATAACGACGATCTCCCGGAGAAGTTCGGTCCCGCCGAATTCGCTGCCCAGATGAATACAACCTCTAAGGCGATTAACCTTGCGGGTCGGATGATGGAGGTACGTTACTTCACCTTTTCCTTATCATGCACTAGCAATATAACCATTAGTCCCAGAGCCTCCGGGGGAGTAACTTGTTACTCGGCCAGATGCTCCTTAGAGATCTAACGTAGCTCCTTCATAATTTCATATATGCACACACCTAGAGCCGGGTTAAGTTCCACTTGGCCCAGATCTTGTACACTTCAAATATGCACACACCTAAAGCCGGGTTAAGTTCCACTTGGCCCGAATCTTGCACACTTCGAATATGCATACACCTAGAGTCGGGTTAACTTCCACTTGGCATGGATCTTGTACACATCGAATATGCACACACCTAGAGCCGGGTTAATTTCCACTTGGCCCGGATCTTGTACACTTCGAATATGCACAAGGCTTAAGCCAAATTTTCGTATTATTTTTAGGTGACCACCAACCGCCGGAGTGCTGAGTTCTAGCGTCTTCTAGATAACCACAAGATGCTGCTCACAAAGCACAATGCACATCTCGCTGAGCATAAGAAAAGGGGTAAGTTTCTCCCTTGGTGCTTCTCCGTTTTCCTTCATCTTCCTCTGCCGAACTAATCTCATTATTTGGTTTCCGCAACTGTGGTAGAGGCTGAGAACAAGAATATGCGAAAGAACCTGGAGCAGATCAAGGGTAAGTCCTTTTTGTCCGACCCTGCTTTGCTTTCCATCTTCTTTTCTTCTTGGCTCGGCAAACATTCATACCTCGGCTCTGCTGGGTCAACATGCTATTTCAGCATCTCTTGAAGATAGTGTGCCCGTGCCTGACATGATGCTGCATTTTCTCGAACAAGCAGGGCAGCATCAGGCCGAGATCAAAAAGAAAGACGATGAGCTTGCCCTCCTCCGAACCAAGAACAACGAGATTGCCAAGCTAAAGGCAAAAATGAAGAAGATGAAGGCGCAGCACCAAACCGAGCTTGAAAAGGCTGGCCAGGACTACACCGAAGAACGCGAGCGCCTCAATCTCCAAATTGCTAAGGACCGCGAACTTCTCCAGGAGGCCGACATCAAACTTGAGTCGGCAAACACTAAACTGATGCAGCTCCGCCAAAGACGCGATAATTGCATCAATGAATTGACCCGGATCCACAGCCACATTTCCCGTACGTTCCTTTCCCTTATCCGACATACTTCCCCGGGTTACTTCATGAGCCTTTTCTTCAGCTTCTTCCTTTGCCTTGTTTTCAGACCACTTTCCACCGAGAGAGGGGTACCCCTATCGCGAGCGCTGCTGTTGCCAATTTCCACCGAGAGAGGGGTACCCCCGTCGCTCCTGACGGTGAGAGCATTCCCTTTGACATGGAGGACCTATTGGTCAGCCTGTCATCTCGCGTGGAAATCATCAAGAACTACGGCAAGGATCTCCTCGATGTTTCAGTCCGAGTCTTCAACACGTTCTGGCCCGGTGAGAGCGCTCCGAAGAGAATCACGCTTCTTGCTGAAAAACTTTCGGAGATCGAGACCCAGCTCGACCTTTGGAGGGAGTCCGCTGGGCGTGCTGCAGCTGAGACCGTTCTTCACCACATACTCACGTGGTATGAGAAGATCGGTCTCAGCCTCCTGACGCGCGTGTGCACCGGATCCAAGTGGACCGATGACCCGGAATGGGTAGCTCGGCGCCAGTCTTGCGCCCATAGCCTTGTTCATTATTCTCCCATTCACGAATGGACTGAGGGTCCGAGCTTCCTGGAAGCCGCTGGCGACGAAGAGGTCGAGAATGTCGAAGATAGTTCGGACGAGGATGGAGAGGACGATGCCTCGGATATCGAAGAAGGCGAAGATGACGCCGAACTTCCTCCTCCTGCTGCTCCTTAATTAAAAACAATTGAAAACTTATCAGATCCCCGGTATGCTGGGTGGAAATGTATCCCGTACTTATGTAATATTTTGCTACTAAGTTTGTATGCCGGATTAACTTGGGCGTAGTCCCCGAGTTTCATTTTCTTGTTCATCCAATCTTCTGGCTCGGTTCGTGTCTACCTTGATTCAGTTTTACGACTTACGAATCCGAGCTTCAAAAATTGTTTTAACAATACTCAGAAACTTTTAGGCTTAGCTCAAAATAATATAGCATAATAGTTTGAACGTAAATACAAGGTTAGTCTGAAAAACGAACGTCGGCTTGATTAAGTTCTTTTCCTTAGTCGTTTTTCATGTGCTACGCAATTCCAAACTTGTTCTCTTGCTTGACATGAAGCCAATTCTTGTTGGACAGCAGCAAGTCGAAGAGTTGGGTTTTTGGTGCTCACACACTACTAATCCGAGTTAAGTAGAACAACTTACTCCAGCTGACGTAAAAATAAACAACGCATATTATTAAGGCAACCCCCGAGTTACTGCTCGAGGTGTCAATATTTCATTCATAAGCTCATTGACGGCATACATACCGACATATGAGGAGACTCGGATACATACACTTCTCTGCTAAGTGTAGAAAGGACGAAGTAGAGCTACATTCCATGGGCGCTTAGATTCCTCGCCGGACCTGTCCGCCTTGTTCTTTTCCTGTGGCTTTGCATCTATAAGATAATAAGAGTCATTGTGCAATGCTTTGCTCACGATGAACGACCCTTCCCATGGGGGGGATAATTTATGCATGCCGGCAGTACGTTGTACCAACCGGAGCACCAGATCGCCTTCCCGAAAGACTCGGGGGCTTACTTTCCGGCTATGATAGCGTCGGAGATTTTGTTGATATATGGCGGACCTGGACAAGGACAGTTCTCTCGCTTCTTCCAGCAGATCAACATCATTTTGCCGGGCTTATTGCACTTCGGCTTCTGTGTATTGGGTGACCCTAGGCGAATCATGCTCTATGTCGGCTGGTAATACAGCTTCTGCCCCATATACCATAAAAAACAGCGTATAGCCTGTTGATCGATTCAGAGTTGTTCTTAAACTCCATAGTACCGCTGGTAGTTCGTCTATCCAGCACCCCGCTAATCTTTGCAGCGGTTCAATGAGCCGAGGTTTTATCCTGGATAATACTAATCCATTGGATCTTTCCACTTGTCTGTTCGATGCGGGGTGGGCTACCGAGGCTACGTCGAGTCGAATCTTCTTGTCCTGGTAGAAGCGCGCAAATGATCCTTCTGCAAAATTTGTTCCATTATCAGTTATGATACTGTGTGGATAACCGTACCTCAATATTATGTCTTTGAGAAATGTTACGGTCGTAGCTCCATCACATTTCCTTATAGGCTTCACTTCGATCCACTTCGTAAACTTGTCCACCATGACCAAAATGTGAGTCATGTTTCCCCTTGCTGGTTTGAACGAACCATATCCAAGCACCATACGGCGAATGGCCATGTAATTGGTATGGTCTTGAGTTCCGACATTGGCATATGTGTCTTGGTAGCGTACCTCTGACAGCCATTGCATTTTTCTCACCAGATCTTGCGCTTGTTCTAAGGCACTTGGCCAGTAGAATCCGTGCCAGAACGCTTTTGCCACCAAGGCTCGGGACGAGGCATGATGCCCGCACTCTCCTTGGTATATATCTCGGAGGATGTCAAGCCCTTCTTCCGGGTCAACGCATCGCTGGAGGACATTGGTGACACTCTGTTTGTACAACTCGGAATTGATAATTGTGTATCCCTTTGCTCTCCTCTGAGTTTGCCTGGATAACACCTCCTCAGTGGGTAACGTTCCATCTTTCAGGAATTGAAATATAGGCAGTGCCCAAGCTGGTATTGCTCGTGCAGGGAACACATCCTCATCAATTTCCATCTGATCCACCGGCATAACTTCAACGGATCATCTTGAGCGGTCCCGGGTCTGCGAGGTAGTCCCCGGTTGTTGAGGCAGTCCCGGGTTTGATCTGATCCCCGGGTTTCGCGCACCACCTCCCATGTCAATGTCCATGGGTTCAGCTCTGGATTCTGTATCTTCTGGGACATAGATCGAGTCGGTTCCTGGGGATGGCCTGATAGATGGTTTTCTGAGGTGTTCCAATGCTACACCCGGTGGAATTGCTTGTCGGGTTGATCCGAGCTTTGATAGCATGTCGGCAGACTCATTTTCCACCCGGGGTACATGGTGAAACTCACACCCCTCGAAGTAACCAGATATCTTCTGCACATGAAATATGTACAGAGCCATGTTTGGATCAAGGGCGTCCCACGGTCCTGATACTTGTTATACCACCAAATCCGAGTCGCCAAAGCATATGATCCGACGTATACCAATCTATTTTGCTACCTTGAGCCCATGCACAAGTGCTTCATACTCTGCGACATTATCCGATGCCGCGAAATGGATTTGGAGCACATATTTCAGCTGGTCCTTCTTTGGCGAGGTAAGCACAACTCCGGCGCCTAGCCCGTTTTTTGTTTTTGACCTGTCAAAGTGCATCCTCCAGTAGTTCGGATCTGGTGGCGGTGGTTCGTATTGTACCTCGGCCCAATCTACAAAAAAGTCCGCCACAGCCTGAGACTTGATTGCTTCTCTTCTGTCATATTGTGGCGCATAAGGAGCTAGTTTGATTGCCCATTTTGCGATTTGACCACTTGCATCCTTGTTACCCATTATCTCGGATATGGGGGCCTCACATATTACTTTGATGGGGTGCTCCTCAAAGTAATGCTTTAACTTCTTTGCCGCCATATAGACACCATATGCCACCTTTTGAAAGTGCGGATAGTTATGCTTTGAGGAAGATAATACCTCGCTCAAGTAATACACTGGCCTCTGCACCGACTTACCCTCTTCGTCGCGCTCTACTACAATCACTGCACTTACAACTCGGTTGCTTGCGGCTATGTAGAGCAACATTGCTCCTTTGACAGTGGAGAGGCTAACACTGGTGCAGTGGCTAACATCTTTTTTAAGTGGGCAAAGGCTTCATCGGCCTGTGGCATCCAAACGAACTTATCCGACTTTTTCATGAGTTGGTAGAGAGGCAATGCCTTTTCTCCCAACCGACATACAAAATGACTCAACGTTGCTAGGCACCCAGTGAACTTCTGGACATCGTTAAGACACTTCGGCAGCTCCATTCTTTCAATGGCCCGGATCTTAGTAGGATTAACTTCGATACCTCGGCTGGAGATGAGAAATCCGAGTAATTTTCCAGCAGGGACACCGAAGGTACATTTTTCCGGGTTAAGCTTCATTCGGAACCTTCTTAAGTTCGTGAATGTCTGCCTGGTGTCGTCAAGGAGCGTTTTGCTTTCCTTGGTCTTGATAACCACATCATCCACATATACTTGTACATTTTGACCTATTTGGTCGTGCAAACATTTTTGCATACATCTTTGGTACGTTGCACCTGCATTACGTAAACCAAACGGCATGGTGCGATAGCAATAAGCCCCGTACGGGGTGATAAATGCGGTCTTATTTGATCATCCGGATTCAGAGGTATCTGGTGGAAACCATAATATGCATCAATGAATGACAACAGTTCACATCCCGCGGTTGAGTCTATGACCTGATCTATCCTCGGCAGTGGAAATGGATCTTTTGGACAAGCCTTGTTCAGGTTCATGTAATCGATACACATACGCCAAACCACTGCCACGTTCGGATCATCCTTCTTTTTCTCCACCAGCGTCGGATTAGAGAGCCAATCCGGATATAGTACTTCCATGATAAATCCTGCTGCTAGTAACCGAGCTATCTCGTCTCCAATGACTTTTCTCCTATCCTCGGCGAAGCGGCCGAGAGGTTGCTTCACCAGCCTTGCTCCGGTTCTCACGTTCAAAGAGTCCTCGGCCAACTCCCTCGAAACACCTTGCAAGTCCTGTGTAGACCAAGCAAAAATATCCCGATACTCACGGAGGAAGTTGACGAGCTCGCTTTCCTATTTATCATTCAACTCGGCACCAATTGTTACGGTGCGCTCTGGGAACATATCATCAACAGGCACTTTCTTAGTATCCTTTGCGGCTTGAAACGAAACGCTACCATGCGGGTTACTTAGCGCCGACATATACTGCTGCGCAGACTGAGCTAATGCCGCCACCTCTTGGATTTTTCTTTTCTCTTGCGCAATCACGAGTGACTCGGCTAGGTTAGACCCGGCTGAGGCACACTCGATGGAACGTCGGAAATCTCCAGCAATGGTAATCACTCCATTTGGCCCAGGCAGTTTCATCTTCAGATAACTGGTGTGGCAGCTTGCCATGAACTTGTTCAATGCTGGTCTTCCGAGTAACGCGTGATACGCACTTTCCAAGTTCACCACCTCAAACTCCAGATTCTTAGTTCGGTTGTTATCTCTCGTACCGAACAATACGTCAACCCGGACCTTGCCTATTGGCTCACAAGAAATGCCGGGCACAATGCCATGGAAAGTTGTCCTTGTAGCCTGGAGCATGTTCTCCGAGATACCCAACTTGCGCATCATATCGGCATACATGATGTTAATGCTACTGCCATTGTCAATCAGTACCTTTGAGAACCTCACGTTGATGTTAGGCCCAATGAATGTCGGGTCCAGCACTAACGCATACGAACCAGGACTCAGCATAAGCTTGAGATGATCTTTGATGTTCCAGGTGATTTCCTGGTCCGACCAAGGCATGTACCTCGCAACTGCTGGCATTACCGCATTGACCTCCATATGTCGGCGCTACAAGCTCTTTCTATCTGTTTCCTCAGTTGTGAACACACAATAGCTCTGGTGATGCTCTCTGTACTCATTTCTTCCCTCATTTCTGGGGTAGCTCTGATCCGGTTGGTGCTGATTTTCCACCTGATGCACTGCATCCCTTCTCTCATTGTTGTCATACCTTTGCGGAGGGGAGACAACATTAGCTGTTGCGTGTTCGCTCCGGAGAGCAATTGCTTCCGGGGTAACTCCTGCCGAGGTTGGTCATTTCGGGGCGCCTGAGCATTCTCCGAACCACCTTGTTCAATCTTGCGCATCCACTCACACTGCCTCGTTGTATGACCCGCTGGGTTATTCGGATTTGGCGTGTGAAACTTACACGGCTTATCCAACATCTACTCATAGGTGTACCTCGGACGGTCCTTCCTTTCTTGCCACTGTTTCTTTTGCTCTGGCGTCCAAGTTTTCTTGCCATCATTTCTTGGAGTCCATTGCCCTCCAGTTTTCTGGCGTTGACTGCCCCCTGCTCCGGGCTGATCTTGATTCACAGCTGCAACTTGTTGCGAACCGTATCGATGATCTGGTCTATCATCTCTTCTTTTTCCTCTGTAGTCATTCCTCCGACATGATCCGGCTCCATCTCTCTGGTAGTACTCCTCATTCGACTCGTTGGACACGAGTCTAGGTTGAGTTGGATCGCCCAAGGCATAGGAATCAGCAATCCGGATCATCTCAGCCAACGTGGTGGGCATCTTCCTTTGCAACTTTTGCCATAGTTTGCTTGCATATCTGCATCCCTGTGCAAACCACGCTATGGCCTATGATTCTATCATGCCCTCACATGAGTTTCTCACGGTACACCACCGAGTTAAAAACTCCCGGTCCGTCTCATTCGGTCTTTGCTTGCACATAGCTAGTGTCTGTGGCCTATTCGGCCTCTGATACGTACTCGAGAAATTGTTGATGAACATCTCTTCAAAATCTATCCAGCAGTTAATGCTTCCTGGTGGCAAATTGTTCATCCATACCCTTGCCGGGCCCTCCAACATCTGGGGTACGTATCGTACAGCCCACCTCAAGTTGCCTGTAGCAATTTTCACAGCCGTAGCATAATTTATCAACCAATCCTCCGGCTTAGTGCTGCCGTCATATGTCTTCGTGCCCCTGGGTAACTGGAAGTTAGGTACTGGTGGCTCTTTCATGATCCGGGGTCCAAAACACGCAGGACCCGGAGGACCTTGGCTTTCGATTTTCTCCGACCTATACAGTCGATCCAGTTTTAACCTAGCATCATCCGGCATTAAATCCCTGCTTCCCAATCTCGACCCTATCACATGATAGTCCGGCCTTGGGTATCCTGCATTCACCATTTCTGAATCTCCATCGTTGTACCGGTCTCGCTCTCGTGGCGCATCTCTCTGTTGCATACCTCAGCCAGCACTTTGCTCTTGCCTTGGTATATTCCGCTGCTGCGGTTGTCCTGTAGAGTTGCGCTGTCTGGCATTGCCGTTAACAACATTTCCTTGACCGGCATTGCCTTGGTCACGGTTACCTCGGCCAGCTTCACCTCGGCTTACACTCCGTCGATCGTCGTTTCTTTGTACCTCTTTTGCCTTTCCTGCCCTTGTCGGGTCATACGGAACAATCTATTTGTTTCTCCTGGCTAAGGTTACTACCTCTTCTCTCCTTGGACCACCATGAGGAGACGATGTGGCTCCAGCGGATTTCTCCGGGTTACCCACCACTGAATGAACGATCTTGGAGGCCCCATCTCTCTCCGGGTTTGCCCTGAGCAGTTCCTCATTTTGCCTGTTCGCGATCTGAACCAACTCATTGACCCAATCTTGCTGTCTCTGACGGGCTTCACCCGTCAGACCCTCTAGCTCGGATGCAGCTGCATCCGCTGCTCTGAGGTTTTTCGCCGGGGTACTGTACTTCGGCAGCCCTACGGACAAACAGTTTTTAGACTCCTCAATCCGAGTATCCCCTTCTTTGTTCATTTCACTCATGAGATTTCTCCCCTTCACTTTTACGGCATCTACTTTGTTTGCCTTTGCGTACTCACGCAGCGTCATGTTCAACGACTACTGAGCCGCAGCAATCTTTTTCGCTCCATCTAGAATTTTTTTCCTAGTTTCCTCTAGCTCGGCCTGTGCCTGAGCCGGATCTACCACTGCTGCTACCGGGTTCGCCAAACTATCCATAGCCTCTCTCAGTACATTCTCAGGCCTCTCTAATGGAGGTCCTCTTCCTTTCCTTGGTGCCTTAGGTGTTACCTCCGGATCCTGCACCGGATCCTTTTTTGCGCCCGCACCAGGCGCAGTCATCATCACCTCTGCATGATCCGGGGAGCGAGTGATACGCGCCCCGCGAACCACGGTGAGGGGGGCTCCCCTTCCTCGACGACGTGCCGCGGATGAACACATGACATGTCCACATCAACGTAGACCTTGTGCGTGCCGAGCTTGACGAAGAGGCCGTTGCACGGAAGTGGTCGCGTGCCGAAGCAGCCAGCGTTGTCGCTGACGAAGTCCAGCACTCCAAAACACTGGACGAGCCCAGAGACGATGCGTTCGCCGGTGCCGATGAGGTTTCCCGTCCGGATCTTGACCCCTGCTAGCGCTGCTACCCCCACGGTGGGCGCCAACTGTCGTGGTGGTGTCACGGCAGATGCCATGGATAGGCTAAAGGTGGGGACTAATACACGCTAGGGGAATCCAGGGAGGGATAATGAAGTGATTCTCCACACAGAAGTTTATATTTGCTTTGTCTCCAAGGTTACAAGTGCTCCTAGAGTTGTATTGGCGAGAGGAGGAAGAAGGATCTCTCTTACTCTCGCTCACAGATCACCCTTAAAACCCTAGCCAAACTAGCCAAATCGGAACCCCCTCTACAGAAGCCCTAGCCCTCCTTATATAGGAGGGGCTAGGTCTCCACTTACGGAATACGTGGAGGCATATTCCTGAGAATATGCCATCTCCCAAAGTAGTAAGCTGACCGGGTTACTTTTCCCTCGCGTCACACATGCAGAGGCTAGGTGAGACTCTGCGGCGCCCGCGTCAGCCGACATGGGTACCGTCACCCTTGTCGGCCGCGCCTCGGTGGTCCTGCCCTTGTCTGCTTCACTCAGGCAGTGCGTACCGGGGCTCCTTTTGACCAGCGAGATTCCTTCCTTCTCCTAGAAGCTAGATGTGACCCGGATCATAGTTGATCTGGCCACACCCGTTCCTGCATACAAGTTAAACATGCATTTCTGACTTACTGCTTAAGTCGGTTGAGACAATGTTAGGCGAACGCCCCCTGGTCTAGGTTACCCCGTGATTCGGCCTGCCTTGAGGTGACCCGGCCAGCATCTGCTTTGGCCTTGCCGAACCTCGGCTAACTCGGCCTTTGTACCCCGGTGTGACCCTACCTAGGGGTATCCCCCCAACATGTCCGTTTCAGCATTGACTTAGTCTCTCCACAGGGTCAACTGCTGGAGCCCAAAGAATCTGCGAATGCATTTACAAGTCAATGCGGAGTGATTGTTAGAGACACCGTCCCGATCACCACGCAAAATTGGAACAAGCCAGGAAAGAAAAAGGATCCAACTGGGCTAGTTTTGTAGATGACAGAGCGAGAGATACGATGTGGAATTCCCTCATGACACATTTCACCCTACCAGTCTTGGAGACTGATGAGATCACACAGCAAATGACGAGGAAAGTCAAGCACTTTTCTCTTAAGAAGATGGCCGAACTATTCAAGGAATGGAAAAAAAGATTTTACCACAAATATGTCTTGAAGAAAAAACTCCTCCATTCACTGGCCCACTAGAGTTGTAGCAGGATAACTGGGCCGCTTTTGTGGAATACAAGACCTCGGAACAAGCTAAGGCAATGTCAGCAAAGAATAAGTTAAATGCATCCAAAAAGAAATATCACCATCATATGGGCACAAGTGGCTACAGGAGTGCCATGCCTAAGTGGGATAAAGCTGAGGCTGACCTAGAGGATGAAGGGGTCACTCCAACTACGTCTTGTTGCCCCAGGAGGTCAAGAAATTGGGTACTCGGGCATGGGGCATCATTAGACCCAAAAACAAGCGAGATTGTTGCAGCCGAAGAAATTTCTTCACCCAAGAATGAACTTATTAAGGTGATAAAAGAGGTTGAAGAGGGAATGTTTGTTCCCGACAGAGAGAACGATGAGCTGACAAAGGATCTCAGGAATCCTGAAAAGGCTGGTCGAACAAGAGGGTTCGAACCTTCTTATCCATGGGTTAAAGGCTTTCCCGAGCACCTTGACATGTACAGAAGCCGATCGAGAAAAACAAAGAGGCAAAAAGAGGAGGATACGGAGCGGTTCGCGAGGTTTGAAGCCATGCTGCAGGAGCATCGCCAGGAGCTTAATGAACTTAAAGGACTCCGACAGCAAGATCCTGCACCAGACAGTACGGAGGGCCACGGTAATGATGCAACGATGGATGTGTACCTCGTGGAAGCAATTAAGGAGAAGACTATTTGTGAGTTGCATGTTGAACTGAAGAATATATCCATGAAGGTGGCGGTCGGCTTTGCTTTACCTTCTGCACCGGGAGCGACCTACCATTGCAATCCGATTCCAGCTGGCTATGCTCGTGTCGGTGTGGATGAAATTCAACCTATGTGTCAGTCACTACAACTTGACATCCCTGGAGATGAAGGGGAGACAACACTGGGAGAAGTCACGTCTGGCTTCATTCTTTGGAAAAAAGAATACATCAAGTTTCCAGGATTGACACCAAGGCCACCTTCTCCACCGAGAAACAATCCATCACCTCCAAGGCAACCGTCTCCTCTCAGTAAAATTCCACCTCCAAGTGCACCGTCTCCTCCCAGTAAAAGTCCACCACCTCCAAGGCCAATCCATGACCCCAACACGAGTCCATCTCAATCTACACAGCCGCCTCCACCCACTAAAGGCCAAAAGCGGAAGAATATCACCGCTACGTCGAGCGATAACCGACGCCCAAAGCGACAGTTGTCGCCCCTCCCAAGAGTACCGTTGGTTGCTCCCGAGAGGGCTTAAGACCTGACCGATGAGGAGACCGATGCGGTCGTACGGGCCGAAGTGGATGCTCATTTTAAAAAGAAACAACTTGAACCAGAGGTTAAACCGGAAACCAAGGAGCACTTTAGGAAATTACTGACGCAGCCATCCCAAGCTCAGTTAAATGCGCCAGATGACTATACACGATGTCTTCAGAAGACACTGAAACATAAGAGATCAAGCGGTCGAGGAAGCATCACAAAAGAGGTTCCCCAGCAGGGGGAACAAGCAAAACAATCGAGTGGTAGCGGAAGCATCAGAACGGACGTTCCCCAGCTGGGGAAACAAGCAAAACAATCGAGTGGTAGCCGAAGAACCAAAAGAGATGTTCCCCAGCTGGGGAAACAAGCAAACCAATCGCTCCCCCTACTCTGGGTGAACATACCCGAACCTCAACTATATGAGGAACCTATGGATCCGGAAACGACTAAGATATTGGCCGAGCAATGTAATATGTCTATTCATGAAATTCTTCACGGTGATATGCCCAAGGCTGAGGTAGCACCCAAATTTGTTCCCGGGGAACCTCTGGTCAGTTATGAGAGGCTTCGGGATATGCCAACACAAATGCGTCGATTCCATGAATGGTACATGAAAGCATCAAAAGAACAGCAATATTGGCTCTTACTAAAAGTTCGAAAATCGTATTACTTCACTGAAGACGAGGTCCCTATTGAATTACAGAATTAGTTCAGTTATTCAATCTAAAGGAACTCGACAAAACTATCCTCAGTTCGCATTGTCTGTAAGTGATTACTTTATTTATGTAATTAGGTCTCTATCTCAGCTTGTTCAATTCATTGCCGGTAAGTATACTCACTATATTCTTTTGTACACTATATATAATGATGCAGAATGAAGATGCTCGATTGTAAAAGAAAGGCTATCAATGGATTTTGGGTTCATTGACCCACATCGAGTTCATGGAGCTATACTAAAGGATAAACCACTGGAGACCGAGCACAACTTCTTGCGGTTTCTCACGAAACATCATTTCTATAATGAAATACTATTTCCATACCACGACGGCAAGTGAGCTTTTGTACACATTAAATTTTGCTTACTCGATGTTCAGTGTAAATGATGAGTTACTGACGTATGTAAATCTTGCGTAGGTACCACTGGATTCTTCTAAGCATTTCACTTGACTTGGGAAGAGTTCACATCATGGACTCACTAAACAAAGACATTGAAAACTCCCGCAGCTAAGTCGAAGCCCTCCAGAGGTAATTTCAACCATTATCGCACTATATCGGTTTCTTTCGTTCATGTTCTGGGATATCAAATAGTTATTAACTCATACATTAATTTTCTCTGTCGAGTAGGGTTTGGACACTGTTCAAAAACCATGTCCGCGGTCAATGGCATGAGGACATATTTTTTAAATCACTCTCGGTAAGTAGTACGAGCTAAGTCCGTGCATCTATTTAATTCTAGTTTATGTGCATTTATCATGCTAGAGTTATTATTTGATTGAATTATATTCTTGTAAAGTGTGCGAGGCAGCCACAGGGGACTAATCTATATGGATTCGACGTGTGCGAATTCATTCGCATCAGTATTGAGAAGCCCTCGGAAAATGTTCGAGTAAGTAAACAATATATTCACCCTTTATTTTTATTAAAAAAAGTTGTATTGAGTCTAATTCATACGATCTCCTTTTTATATAGTTGGACGCGATGCGGGACAAGCTCCTACCAGAGGACCGCCTAATAGCAATCCAAGAGGAATTTGCTGGATTTTTTGTGGACGAGGTCATAGACCCATGCGGAGAATACTGTATATGTAGACCCTAAAGCATCCATGTAATGATCTCCATGTAATCAAATAGACATGCTCTAGACCCGGTTGGGACTCCATGTATGCTTGTAAGAGAAATTATATTATATATTGCATCAATGCGTACAAGTACTGTGTAGTAGCGTTCTGTATCTATACGAAAACTTGTTTCTAATGAAAACACAGAATGAAAAATAATTGAACACAAAACACAAAATGAAAAGTAAAACACAAAACCCTAAAACCCCATCCCCTGCCGCGGCAACCAAATGGCCCAAAATGCTGCCGCGATAGGGAACCTTTAGTCCCGGTTCGTAACACGACCAAGGACTAAATGTCCCGCCGCCCAGCGCGCCTCGCAGGGCCACGTGGTTGGACCTCTAGCCCCGGTTCGTAACAGAACCGGGGATAAAGCTTGGACCTTTAGTCCCGCTTTGGCAGTCCAGGTTTGCAATCCGGGACTAAAGGCCCTTACGAACCGGGGCTAATTGACTGGTTTCTACTAGTGTCACTTGAGATTTTAGAAGGAATTTCTACAGTAGCTTGTGTTTTAATGGAAGTTTTACTTGTGTTGAAACTGAACCCAAATACTTATTATCTTGAGTACACTAATGTTGCTAATGAAGATTGTGTGAAGTTTTGTATGAAGGAAATTTTAAAGTGTAGGGAAGAATAATGTGATGAGATGAAGTATGGACAAAATCTCAAGATTGGGGATGCCACCTATGTCACCCCAAGAAATATTCAAGAAGTAGAAGCGTCAAAGCTTGGGGATGCCCAAGGCATCCTTTTCTTCATTAATAAAAATCTAAGGTTTTCTTCCAAACACTTCATTTTTATTGTTTCATGCACAATTGTGTTGTTCTTGGAGCGTCTTTGTTTTGTTTTTAGTTTTCTTTCGCTTGGTTTTCTTAAATAAATTGGTTGTACCCCCGCATTCATACATAGTTTCAAATAAGTTGATTTGGATTGGAAAAGAGTAGGAAAGTTCATGCTTATAAGTGGTACAAAAGGAGTCTTGTTTTGACAGTGGCCTAGACTTTATCACGTCATGTTGGATGTTGCTTTGACTTTATACTTAGTTATTATTGCTGTAGCATGACTTGTTCCAAACAATTGAGATTGGTTAATGTGCCTTGAAAGAATCATGCGTTGTTTTATCATTCTAAAGCATAATATTGTGGTATACTCCTTTGATGCTTTATTTGGGTTGACTTGGCGCATGCTCACACCATGTTAAGACTATACCAGGTCGCCATAGCCTCTATGATCAATTAGTTTTCGACTTGTAGTATCACTTTATGCTTTAATTAATAATGTTTTGTCGCTTTGCATTATTATGGCCATTATTGCTCTTTTAGTTGGTCGCTCCCAGTCTTTTGCTGGCCTCCACATGTACCAAGTATGAGTTCCACTCATGCATCCAACTCCAAATAAAACCAAGTTATTCCAAAGAGTCCACCATACCTACCTATTAGCATTATTGCTATTCCAAGTATATTCATGTTTTTATCTATCTTCCAAATTAAACTTGTTATGTGAAAATTAGTGATTAAAGCTCTCACAAACTTGATGGTACACTTTACTTTCTCGCACTTAATAAACTTGAACCATTGTGCCCATATATGTTGCGTATATGCTTGCGCTTTATAAGTTGTTAATTAGTAGAACCATGTTACCATGGGGAACCCTTTCAACATTGCATATTATTTAGTTGATATCATGTTCTTTTGCTTATGTATCCCGGCGGTGTGAAATAAAAGGTGGGCTTGTAATCTCATGGATTTTGTATATGTGTTAGAGAAACACCTGGGCGGCTAGCCTAAGCCATGCCTAATCATGGTGGAAACTTGCAGCATAACCATAGTGAGCAATCTGTAAAGCATCCTCAATAAAAACCTATGCAAATAGCAAATAAAAAGATCGCTGAGATTCTCATTGTCTGTTGCCATGTCACACTACTAGGAAAACGGCTATAGGTAATCCCCACATCCGTGGCGCACGTGCCAATTGTGCCCCATGGGTAACATAGACGTGGCGCACTGCCAACAAGTGCCCTATGGATAACTGGCATAACCGTGGCGCACATGGCGGTGGTGCGCCACGACTATGTGTGGGCTAGGGAAGAGGTGGACGCAAGCCACTTACCCGTAGGGCACCATATAGTGGTGCGCCACGGGTATGCAACATACCTGTAGGGCACCATATAGTGGTGCGCCACATGTGGTGACCTATAGGTAAGTATGTTGCCTATGTTTCCCAACTCCACCCCCCCTAGATCGCCTTTTTAGCCTTGCAAAAAATAAAATAAAATGAAAAACACATCAAATTTAAAATTCCTTTGACATCTAGGTAGGTAATGTGCTCTAGTTTATAGGAAAAGTAACAACCAAAAATTTCGACTTTTTCTGCAAAAAAAGCTTATGCCACGATAAAACGGCCATAACTTTTGCATACAAAGTTGAAAAAAACGTTTAATATACGAAAATGACGAGAACGAAATTACGCATTCGCTCGCTACCACCTCTGGTCGTTTGGCGAATTTTTAGATTTTCAAAATTCGAAAAGAATAAAAAGTTACGGCCAAAAGATCGTTTTTTCATGTAGAAAAAAAATAGAGGCCACTTACCCGTAGCGCACCACCCCAAAACCCCGGCCGCCTACCCCTCTCCTTTTCCCTCCCATTATTCTCCTTCTCCTCTCATTCTCCTCTGTTTTCCTTATCTTTCTTCCCCTTCTCCTCCTCTCCTCCTCTCCTCCTCTTCTCCTTCTTCTCCCGCCGCCGCTCCTCCAATTGCCACCGCCACCTCCTCCTGCCGCCGCCACCTCCTCCTCCTTCTCCGACCGCCACAGCCACCTTCTCCTCTGGTCGTCGCCACCACCTTCTCCTCCGGCTACCACCTCCTCCTCCGGTCGCCACCTCCTCCTCGGCCTGACACCTCCCGCTCGAGAACTAGCGTGGCCATGGCGTCCCGCACCTCCGGCAGTGGTAGGTTGTGGCCGCGCCATGACCACCATGCTCCGGCGAGGCGACATGACGGCGGGGACCCGATTGCTTTTGAAATTCAAAATGAGGGTGTTTTTAGCATTTTTTTGTTTTTCGAAAAACATAGTCGTGGCGCACCTGGACCCCTTCCTGTGGCGCACTGGGTGGTGCGCCACGGGTAACATTTTTAGCCGTAGCACACCAGGTAGTGCGCTATGGGTAAATTTTAGCCGTAGCACGCAGCTCGTGGCGCACTGCTAGTGTGCTACGAATGTCCATTTTTGGTGCGCTACGGATGTCCATTTTCCTAGTAGTTTCCCTTTTTATATGGGATAGCTCCTATATCATGCGGCAAGGGGTACCCCATTGGCCGTTCTCTATGATACACATGTACTTACAATGACAAGAACTTACTCGTGACTAAAGTTGAGTAGCATGAGGTTCGGTACTAGTAAGAAAGGGGCATGAGATTTTCAACTTATAACTTGTCAAGCATATCCTCATATTTGTTCACTTTAAATTTAATCACCTAAAGATGCCTATGATAGGGGAAATGAGAGCTGAAAGCTAATAAGTACCATAATTTTTGGAAGCTCTTTATGAAACTTGAATCCCTGCTTCCTTCTAAAAAGGGCCTTTCTTTTTACTTTTATGTTGAGTCTCCATCTTCTATATTTTATGCACCTATTAAAGAGAGCATACTGGTCATTCTTAGTTTAATGTGCATTGTCCCAAAACTTGTTGATTGATTCATAACTTTGATATTGCTTGTTCTTAAATTATTTCTATCTAGTCACGCTTATGAACTTTGAAGGTGTCCTATGCATTTATGTTTGGTTATACCACGAGGGACAAGCTGAATACCATTCTCATTATGTTTTCTATATGTGAAACAAACAAAAGTCTTTCAAAGTATTGTTATTCATGAATCTTTTGTTTGTACCTTTTCATGTTAAAACATAGTTGCTATGTCTTATTGTTAGAACTATATATTTCATGCTATGTTAAAGTACTATGATCCCAGCTGTCAATGTTTTACAAATACCTTGATCAAGATTGTGATGGTGCATGTCACCTCAAAAATTATTCTTTTTTTATCACTTACCTACTCGAGGACGAGAAGGAGTCAAGCTTGGGGATGTTGATACGTCGTAAGCATATCTATAATATTTGATGTTCCATGCTTGTTTAGTATCTACTTTCTTATGTTGTATCCACACTTTGGGGTATTTTTATGCAATTTTTGGAACTAACCTATTAACAAGATGCCATAGTGCCAGTTTCCTGTTTTCTGCTGTTTTTGGTTTTAGAAAAGCTAGTAAGGAAATATTCTCGGAATTGGACCACACAAAAGCCAAAGTCAATATTTTACCCGAAGCACCACATAGTCCGGAGGGGAGACGAAGTGGCGCACCAGGGCAGCCACACCTGGTGGCGGCGTGGCCTGGGGGGGCGCCACTAGGGGGTGTGGGCCCCCTAGTGCTCCACTGACCTTACCCCTTCATCTATAAAAACCTCTCAGGATGAAAACCCTAAGTACCCGATCAAACACCCAATCAGAAATCCATGGAAGAGTCTTTAGTCGCCGCCATCTCGATTCCTAGTTCGCGGGAGATCCGAAGATCTTCCCGGCCCCCTGCCGGAGGGGATAGATCACCCTGGAGGTCTTCTTCATCACCATGACTGCCTCCGGTGTGATGCTTGAGTAGTTCATCCCTGGACTACGGGTCCATGTAGTAGCTAGATGGTTGGTTCTCCTTCTTTGTGGTATCAGGTTTAGATATTGTGAGCTCCGTTCATGATCAAGATCATCTATTTGTAATCTTATATGTTGTGTTTGTGGAGATCTGATGGATATTGAGATGCTATATCAGATTGATTATTGATTCTATCATTTCTTTGTTATTTGTGATCTTGCATGCTTTCCATTGTTAGTAGCTATCATGGCCAAGTAGATGCTAGCAACTCCAAGAGGGAGTATTTATGCTCGATAGTGGGTTCATGCCTCTAGTAATCTGGGGAAGTGACAGGAATCTCTAAGGTACTAGATGTGTTGTTGCTACTAGGGAGAAAACAACAATCCTTTGTCCATGGGACAATCGTATTGTTTACACACTTTGCTTAATGCAATTATCTGTTGCTTGCAACTTAATTCTGGAGGGGGTTCGGATGATAACCTGAAGGTGGATTATTAGTCACAGATGCAGTTGGATTATGGTCTATGTATAATTTTGTAATGCCCAATCAAATCTCATAGGAGTCAAGATGATTAGTATATGCATGGTATGCTTTCTCGAGTCTGTCAATTGCCCCGCTATAATTTGTTCACCCACCATATTATTTATCTTAAGGAGAATCACCTCTAGTGAACTATGGACCCCGGTCCATTCTTTTATCATTGATATACCATCTACTATTTACTATTTACTGTTTACTTTCTGCAAGCAATTACTATCTTCCACACAATATGTTTAATCCTTTGTTTTCAGCAAAACTGGTGAGTCTGACAATCTCACTGTAAGTTGGGGCAAAGTTCTGTGTGTGTGTTGTGCAGGATTCAACACCTTGGGGTTGTTTCCTTGGTCCTACTGGTTCGATAACCTTGGTTTCCTAACTGAGGGAAACTTGTTGTTGTGCTCATCATACCATCCTCTTAGGCTTCCCAACGAGCTCAACGTATCCTGAGCCATCAATGCCTACTTAAGGGAGAACACATTTTATCTTGATATCTAAATGACGGATCATCTGATAATGCTACTAAAGTGCAAACAAGCAATATATGATGCAAACATCATATGCATAAAGTGAAATGATATGGTTCTTCACTTTGATCACTATCATCTGCATCGTGGTATGATCTTTATCATTCCTTTATGTGTAAGGCCAAGGTCTATGGAACTTACACGTTGGGTATGTTATAAGAGTATCAACTATACTTCAACATACAACATTACCATATCATGACACCGGCCTAGCAACAATCTAAACTAGACGCTTTTAATTTATCAATTGCATGTTTTTACGTGGCTTAGGGCTTTCGGAGATAGAATCGGTCTTACCTATGAACATGGAACCACAACGATGATAACCAAATTATTAACAACTCGTTGTGAATCAGATATTGACTATAGTAGTAGAGACAGGCACACGCTAGCAAAAACTAGTTGCATGTCAAGCGTGGAATAGGTCTCATGTGCGAGGACATGTAAAGTTAGTCCGGGCCACTTCATCCCACTATGCCACCAATATCCAAAATAAATATAAGAAGAAATAACATGATCATCATCGTCCACATACTCATATATGTACTACCCGTGCAAAGCATCTACGCATAGGTTATGCTCTGATACCACTGGTGGTTCGTAGCATAGAAAAAAAAAATTCATACGATGGGAACTAGTAAGCACCAAGATAAATCTTCCTAGATACAAGCAACAGGTGGATATACATACATAGAGAACATACCCTTGAAGACCGACAAAGTGCAACAAGATTGGACTCATGGATGATGTAGTCGAAAGCTTGTCGATCTCATGATCGAGAGGAAGTCCTGGCACCACAAATCAGTAATGCATCCGTGCTCGCACACACATCCGGCCCACCGAGAAACCTCCACCTCCTTACTGCAGCGATGCAGTGAAAGCAGCAACTCCTACCAAATGAATATCCACTGGGAACATGTATATCGCTAATTTGAGACCATGGGGGAATAATTATAGAGGGGGAGAGAGATCCTTCACGACGAGGTGTACTTTGTGAGGAGGAGAGGGAGGCCTTTTATAGGGGGAGTGGGCGACGACCTTTCCCATGGACGACAGCCATGCAGGTGGCCCCTCCCCTTCCCTCATTCATGTGGTGGAAGCTCCACTCACATTAAAATGGCTCCATCCAAAATTCCGCTCACATGCATTAAATTTCCACCAAATTTAATGCAACTCTCACTTAATAAAACTATTTTATTTATTTTATTCAGAATTTTGTTAATTAATTTAATTAACAAACATTCACATAAAAACCCCTGCAATATTTCAATATCACATGCAGAACCAATTTCAGCAATCCACGGAAGTGCCTATAGCCGCCGCCATCTTGATCCCTAGATCAGGGGGATCCGAAGCTCTTCCCAGCACCCTGCCGGAGGGGAGAGATCACCCTGGAGGTCTTCTTCATCAACATGACTACCTCCGGTGGGATGCGTGAGTAGTTCATTCTTGGACTACGGGTCCATGTAGTAGCTAGATGGTTGGTTCTCCTCCTTTGTGCTATCATGTTTAGATCCTGTGAGCTCCGTTCATGATCAAGATCATCTATTTGTAATCTTACATGTTGTGTTTGTGGGGATCCGATGGATATTGAGATGCTATTTCAGATTGATTATTGATTCTATCATTTCTTTGTTATTTGTGATCTTGCATGCTTTCCGTTGTTAGTAGCTATCTTGGCCAAGTAGATGCTAGAAACTCCAAGAAAGAGTATTTATGCTCGATAGTGGGTTCATGCCTCTAGTAATTTAGGGAAGTGACAGGAATCTCTAAGGTACTAGATGTGTTGTTGCTACTAGGGAGAAAACAGCAATCCTTTGTCCATGGGACAATCGTATTGTTTACTTTTCACACTTTGCTTAATGCACTTATCTGTTGCTTGCAACTTAATATAGGAGGGGGTTCGGATGATAACCTGAAGGTGGATTATTAGTCATAGATGCAGATGGATTACGTTCTATGTATAATGTTGTAATGCCCAATCAAATCTCATAGGAGTCAATATGATTAGTATATGCATGGTATGCTTTCGTGAGTCTGTCAATTTCCCCGCTGTAATTTGTTCACCCAACATATTATTTATCTTAAGGAGAATCACCTCTAGTGAACTATGGACCCCGATTCATTCTTTTATCATTGATATACCATCTACTATTTACTGTTTACTATTTACTTTCTGCAAGCAATTACTATCTTCCACACAATACGTTTAATCCTTTGTTTTCAGCAAAACCGGTGAGATTGAAAATCTCATTGTAAGTTGGGGCAAAGTTCTGTGGTTGTGTTATGCCAGATTCCAATTTGGTGACAACACCTTGTGGTTGTTTCCTTGCTCCTACTGGTTCGATAACCTTGGTTTCATAACTGAGGGAAACTTGTTGCTGTTCTCATCATACCTTCCTCTTGGGGTTCCCAACAAGCTCAACGTATCCTGAGCCATTAGTGCATACTTGAGGGAGAACACATTTTATCTTGATATATAAATGAGGGATCATCTTATAATGCTACACAAGTGCAGACAAGCAATATATGATGCAAATATCATATGGATAAAGTGAAATGATATGGTTCTTCACTTTGATCACTATCATGTGCATCGTGGTATGATCTTTGTCGTTCCTTTGTGTGTAAGTCCAAGGTCTATGGAACTTACACGTTGGGTATGTTATAAGAGTATCAACTATACTTCAACATACAACATTACCATATGATGACACCAACCTAGCAACAATCTAAACTAGACGCTTCTAATTTATCAATTGCATGTTTTACGTGGCTTAGGGCTTTCGGAGATAGAACCGGTCTTACCTACAAACATGGAACCACAATGATGATAACCAAATTATTAGCAACTCGTTCTGAATCATATATTGACTATAGTAGGAGAGACAGACACGCGCTAGCAAAAACTAGTTGCATGTCAAGCGTGGAATAAGTCTCATGTGCAAGGACATGTAAAGTTAGTCCGGGCCGCTTCATCCCACTATGCCACTAATATCCAAGATAAATTTAACAAGAAATAACATGATCATCATCGTCCACATACTCATATGTGTACTACCCATGCAAAGCATCTACGCATAGATTATGCTCTGATACCACGGTTGGTTCGCAGCATAGAAAACAAAAATTTCCTACGATGGGAACTACTAAGAACCAAGATCAATCTTCCTAGATACAAGCAACGGGCGGATATCATACATAGAGAACATAGACTTGACGACCGACAAAGTGTAACGAGATTGGACTCGTGGATGATCTAGTCGAAAGCTTGTCGATCTCATGATCGAGAGGAAGTCCTAGCACCACAAATCAGCAACGCATCCGTGCTCGCACACACATCCGACCCACCGAACAGTCTCCACCTCCTTACTCCAGCGATGCAGCGGAAGCAGCAACTCCTTCCATGGGAATAATTCTAGAGCGGGAGAGAGATCCTTGACGATGAGGTGTACTTTGTGAGGAGGAGAGGGAGGCCTTTTATAGGGACAGTGGGGGAAGACCCTCCCCATGGACGGAAACCATGCAGGTGCCCCTTCCCCTTCCCTCATTCATGTGGTGGAAGCTCCACTCACATTAAAATGGCTCTACCCAACATTCCACTCACATGCATTAAATTTCCACCAAATTTAATACAACTCTCATTTAATAAAACTATTTTATTTATTTTATTCAGAATTTTGTTAATTAATCAAATTAACAAACATTCACATAAAACCCTTGCAATATTACAATATCACATGCATAACCAATTTCAGCAATTTCACCTGAAACAATTCCGGTGTCCATTAAAATAATTCCAGCACTTTGTAATTCTTTTGGTATTGGTATACCTTAAGTGTGTGACCCTATGGTTCACGAATAATGCAGAAATGATCGAGACCCTTCTCCGGTCAATAATCAGTAGCGGGACATGGAGATCCATACTAAATCCCACACATTCAACGATTACTTTTGTGATTGTGAGAACCTTTAATGCTAGTAACTAAATCCGTTTGTATCATGATATATTACATGTATGAGATCATGACACCCTTTTCTCGTTCCCGTGATATAACATTCTAGTGATCACATCACTTGATTGCAAGCTATCTCACCGAAAGGGCCCAGAGTATATTTATCTGTCATGGGGATGGACAAATCCCACTCTTGATCCATGAGCCTCTACATAACACCTTGTACCAATGAACCCCACCTTTATAGTAACTCTGTCACGGTGTAACGTTTGATGTTATCAAGATACTCTTCTAGTGTTAGTGATTGACATGATCTCATGGTGTAAGGACTGGGATTACTTTGTATGATGTTATAGCAATATAAACATAATGAATTTGATCATAATGCTATACTTCGGATGAATCTTCATGATATCATTCCACCAATGTTGTGACCTAGTTATTAACAACATCCAATGTCCATGATCAGGAAACCTTTATCATCGTATTAATCAATGAGCCAGTTTATAAGAGAGGCATAACTAGGAACCTTCTATTTGTTTATGAAGCACACATGTATTAATGTTTCAAATCAATACAATTATAGAATGCAAAATAAACATCTATCATATACTGGGAATACATATAATAACAACTTTATTATTTCCTCTCAGGGCATTTTTCTTTCATCATCGTCATCGTGTCATGCCTCCGCTAGTGCTGTCACGGCATCTTAGTGGCATCAGCGTCTTGGTCATCCTACAAATAATGTAGTCCATTCTATAGTTAAAACTCATGAGCTTTAGTGTACTTTAGACAATTCATCCTTATTGTGTGATGCATGTCAGTGTGACAAGAGCCGCCAATTATCTAATAGTTCTTCTTCTTGTGTTTCTACTGCCCCTCTTAAACTTGTTCATTATGATGTTTGGG
Source organism: Avena insularis (assembly GCA_023614405.1). NCBI lineage: Eukaryota > Viridiplantae > Streptophyta > Magnoliopsida > Poales > Poaceae > Avena > Avena insularis. The sequence continues at coordinate 1,848,380 of JAJUPC010000016.1, read as the reverse complement.
GTAAATCACATACATCCACTAGGGTACCAATACTTTATAGTTTCATAGATAATTATTGTCGTTTCACTAGGATTTATCTTCCTAAGAACAAGTCTGATGTTGAACAAGTGTTTATGATTTTTAGGCTTATGTTGAACACCTTATTGACACTAAAATTAAGGTTGCTCAGTCCGATTGGGGGGTGAGTACCATCATCTCAATAGCTATGTCCAGCACACGGATGTTGTTCACCGTGTTTCATGTCCACATACGTCTCAGCATAATCGGATCGTTGAGCGTAAACATCGTCATTTGGTTGGGATAGGGCTTGCCCTGCTTGCTCACTCCTTGCTTCCCCTTCACTATTGGGATGAAGCGTTCTTGACGGCTTGCTATTTGTTAAATCGCATGCCAACTCCAGTACTTGATAAGGAAACACCGATCTCTCTCTTTCTTCGTGTTCAGCAGAATTAAGATTTTCTTCGCATCTTTGGATGCACGTGTTGGCCGAGTCTTCGCAAATAGAACTCTCACAAATTAGACTTTTGTTCTAAGATATGTGTTTTTCTCGACTATAGCCCCATGCATAAAGGGTACAAGTGTTCAGATCGTACTACGGGTAGAATTTACATCTCACGGGACTTCGTTTTCGATGAGCCTGTGTTCCCTTGTGCTACACCTGTTGTCTCAGTTGATGTGTCAACTCTTGCAAACTCTGTCACGCTTCATACTAATGAACCAATTATGAGTGTACCTATGCAAAATTATGACTTGACTTACTTGTCTACTGATCCGCCTATGGTAGGCGAAGTTCCTCTTGTACATGTGATCAACGTTCCTGACACGGCCAGCCCTCGGGTGATCGACGTGCATGGCGTGCATGCCTCGGGTCATGCACCAGCTCCCGCTTTAGCAGCCCCCGCGCCCCCTGGTGCTGTGGCCTCGCCCGAGCTAGGCCGGCCCATGATGTCGCATGCACCCGCGACATAGCCCATGCTTACTTCTTCTACGCCACTAGCAGTTTTGGCCTAGCCCGTGTCGCCTTCTACCGTGTCTTCACCATATGCGGCACGTCCAGCTGGGTCGCTCGTCGTCCCCACCTCGTCCGGTGGTCACCCGATGGTGACAGGTCACCGCGACGCTACTTTGAAGGAGAAGGAGTACTCGGACGGTACCATCCATTATGATCCTTGTCGACGAGTGTTCTTTGTTGCCCCGACGTCTCATTGTGACGCCCTTCATGAGCCTGCGTAGAGCGCAGCCATGGCAGATGAGATCGTTGCCCTTCGTGCGACACAGACATGGGCTCTTGTTCCTCGTCCTCCTGTGGTGAACATCGTTGGCAGCAAGTGGATCTTCAAGACTAAACATCGGCCTGATGGTGGCATCGACTAGCACAAGGCACTTTTGGTTGCTCATGGTTTTACCAAGCAACATGGCATAGATTATGGAGACACATTCAGTCCAGTGGTGAAGCCTGCCACTGTGCGTCTGGTTCTCTCACTGGCAGTGTCTCGAGAATGGTGTCTCCATCAGATAGACGTCAGTAATGCCTTTCTCCATGGTTTCTTATCTGAGGATGTCTACATGTAGCAGCCACCTGTGTTCGAGGATGATCGGTTCCCTTCTCATGTGTGTAAGCTCTAGCGGTCCTTGTATGGTCGAAAGCTATCACCTCGTGCTTAGTATGCTTGCCTAAGTCAGCTCCTCCTTCAGCTTGGTTTTGTGGCCTCCAAAGCTGATACGTCCTCATTCGTTTTCGCTTGTGAGGGTGTTCGGATTTATATGCTGTCTATGTGGATGACATAGTCATTGCTGGCTTGACGGCGGATGCGGTTAATCGTCTCGTCAAGTCACTTGCTGTTGCTTTTCCCATCAAGGCATGGGCAAGTTGGAGTATTTCCTCGAATTGGAAACGTCCTACAATTCATGGGGTGACTGATACTCAACGGAAGTATGCGCTAGATCTTCTTCATAGAGTTAACATGGACAATTGTAAGTCTACTTTCACTACATTGCCATCATTCGAGAGTTTTTCCACGAGGACTGGTACACTGCTTGGCACCGAGAACTCATTCAGGTATCTACAATATTTGACACATACAAGACCGGATATCTCGTTTGCTGCGAACAAGGTGTGTATTCTATGATATGTCAAAGGAACGCTGCATACAGGCTTGTGTTTTTGCAACTCACCCCCACTGTCATTAGCATAATTACATATGTTAGCTGTGCAGGCTGTGTGGATTATCGTCGCTCCACAAGTGACTTCGCTATGTTTGTTGGACCGAACCTGATTTCTTGGAGTTCGAAGAAACTACCTACAGTCTCGAGATCGAGTAACAAGGCCGAGTATAAGGCACTAGCGAACGGCACGGCTGAAGCAATCTGGGTGGATTCACTTCTCAAGGAGCTCTGTGTGATCCAGCAGCGCGCACCTATACTTTGCTGTGATAAACTAGGGGCACTTACCTCACGGAAAATCATGTTTTTCATGCTCATGCTAAGCACACTGAGATCAACTTCCACTTAGTGCGAGAGCGAGTTCCTACAGGTGCACTTGAGGTTCGGTTTATCTCCTCCAATGATTAGATGGCTCATATGTTTACAATGATAGCCGCTCGAGAGATGCTAGACCGCTTCAAGTCCAATCTAAATCGTGTTTGTAATAGTTTATATTAAGGCAATGTGTTAGAATCTGTCTTGAACATGTACATGAGGTCCTCTGCCCGTACATATTGGAATTGTTTTGTACTCCGTCGAAGTATATAAATAGAGGAGAGGTGGAGGCTTAGACACCACAAAACCCTAAACATATTCTTCAAACTTTATCATCTGTATTATGTAGGCCTCGTTCCTATAATCCCTTAAGCTTTTTTGTGCAGTATAACTAAAAATATACCAAGGGAAACAATCTCCTAGTGGCTATACAGGAAACCCAAGATCTATGTATCCCAGATCAGACGATAGAGGTGCTATCGGTGTCGCTCTCCCTCGTGGTGGAGAGTCTTTCGAGTAGCTACTAGATAAAGGAGGCAAGAAGTGGTGCAATGTGTATCTACCACAACAACGGTGGCCGTAATCTTTTGCGTAGCACATCGCGGGCTCGATGAAGGACGTGTCTCAATGGACTCATGCATGGCAGTGGGCGCTATCTAGTGTCATGGTAGCGTCAACGGCAGGCCTTGCAGGGTCATGCCTAGATCTTTGTCTCGAAGATCAGTTGGTGCAAGATGGCGCGATGACTTATGATGCATGTTGAGGGCCTACGGGTCATGTTTGTTCCCCACAATCTAGCCATTCGGATGTAGGATGAGGCCTCCGGATTAGTCATGATGTGTGTAAGTGTGCGATCAGAGATATAGCTTCGACACGGTCACCCCTTCATCAAGGTTGTAGGCATTGGGCCTATTATCATTAGTGAGGTGGTTTCGCTGTGATTTATGTATTCTCATTGTATGTATTTGTTGAATAATTAATAAAGAAAGTTTTGTGCATATTTTGATGCAAAGGACATGGGTGTCACCTCCCGTTCGAAAAACAAACAATAGCTGACACCTTCACTCGTTCCCATCTCATCTATTCTCTGACGACACCAGCATTGTCTCTGTTAAATATGGTGCTTTTCATCCCTCCCTACTATGTCGCCCTAGCATGGTGGATGGGCAGAAGCCCTAGATCCCACCATTCTCCATCCCCTCCCACACCTCCATCCTCCTCCATCACCGCCACACTAAAGTTTCTCCCCTTATCCTTAATATGTTCCCCTATTCTACTCGCACTACGGTGATGGCTACGGAGACATGCCATCCATGCCTGCCACTACATTGGTGGCTGTCACACGACCGCCATCATCCACAGCTGGAACTATTATGCCGAAGCTACATGTCCGCCATCTCGCGAGGTTGGTACTGTGATGGGCATGTCGTCCTTCGCGTGCCTCATTCTAATGGATGCATCGCCATGACTATTATCCTCCACACGCCTAATGCTTACGATGTTATCATGGATCTGGAAGACTGAGTAGATCGATTAGAGAAAGACCAAGACACAACATGGTGAGAAACTGTCGGGGGGATGACCCCCGGGTAGGCCAAGCTAGGTCAACTAGCCGGCTCCAGGGAGGCTTGGCCTGATGGCCGCAGGACAAAGAACCACAACCGGGTGGACTGCTCCATCCGGTCCGCCCTCAAGATTCCCCGGTTGGCCCGTCTAGACAGGTGCCCAGAAGAGCTGGCTGGGTGGCCATGGCCGCCTCGGATCCGGTGGCCAAAGGTACGAAGGAGGTGATGCTCCTTGTTGAGCACACCCCTGGCTGGACAGGCTGGCACACCGCCCTGCCAGTGCTATAAGACGAGGGTGCTAAAGCGCCAAGGCTGGAAGCTGACAAGTAAAGCAATAGCTGACGAGTAAAGCACCAGCTGACAAGAAAAGTGCCAAGTTGATGAGTAAAGCATCGGGTGACGCCCAAACCAATGGTGCTGGGACACTGTAGTGTTGTCCCCCTGTACTAAAGCTTGATCAGGTCCTGGCCCACCGGCTGGGCCCGGCTAGCCGGCCCGCTTTGGAAATCCAAAGCCCAAACAGTAAACCCTAGAGCCCATAATGTAACCTACCTCTCCACCAGTATATAAGGCAGGGGTAGTGCTAGGGTTCTAGGTAGAGGTTACAAGCTACAAGTTCACTAGATTTCACCAGTTCAGTAGTTCATCTTCCTCTAGCTCTCCATAGCGGCTAGGGAAACAGCTCAAGGAGCACCTATACTGACCATTCACTCTCGATATAGTAGATCCTTGTAGGAATAGGAGTGTTACCCCGACAAGAGGGCTCCAAACCTAGGTACATCACTGTGTTTGCAGTATTTGTGCCCAACCCGTTGCGAGTAGCCACCGATAGCATCCTGATTGTCCCCTCTAATGCCATCATCGATGGCACTGCCGTGTTCCACACCACGATAGTTGGCGCCCACCGTGGGTCACAATGCTTCGGCTGGGGTCATCTTTCACACGGGACTTCCGCTTGTTGCTGGTGAGCGAGTCGCCTCTGACCTCGTACTCACTCTCGTCTCCCTCGACTGCATCATGGACAATGCATCCTGCTTCAATGGGGAAACTTTCCCAAGTGAGGGCTCCATCATGCACTTCAGCGAGCACTGCATCTACATTGCCACCATCGGCGAGGATTTCTCTCGAAAGGCCATCACCGTCTCTGACACACTGCCTGGCTTCTCTACCCGGCGCCTCGCTGTCAGGGTCATGATGGATAGTTCAAGCGAAGGCCATCGTCAGCGTCTAGAGCGCGACGTAGAAGGGAACAACACCACTCAGTGTAAGCCAGACCCAGATTCGCTGGCCACCTCCATCTAGAACCTCCGCATGCCCATCGCCCCCCAAGGTGGATCCAACAGCGGCCACGGCTGTGCTGGAGGCCACACGCCAAAACCTCCTAGATGAAGCCGACAAGGTCGCTGCATGCCAGCGCCGCCTGGACGCGACCATGCATGAATACAACAATGCGCACCGCTTCACCCGCCTACCCGGTGCCAACCAGCAGATTTTGCCCTAGGGCCACAACTTGGGCTCGGAACTGGGCAGTGCTACTGACTCGCTTGTACACACGGCTCAGCCGGTTTACAATACTCCGTACAAGAACATGAGGGCCAGAGAAGCAGCCGCCGCTAAGCTAATCCACCTGGAGGGTGACGAGCTACGTCGCCAGCAGGCACGCGTTCAGCTCCTCGTGGCAACAGCCAAAAAGTAGCAAGCTGAGGCGAGAGCAAGCCTCGGGGGAACAGCAAAAGCCAATAGCCTCGCCGGACAGCGGATCCGGTGACTGGAGGTAGCAAGGCCTCCTCTCCAAATAGGACGAGGCAAAACATCTGTCCACGTGGTGGATCAGCTGGCCGTGGGCATCATAACCCAACTTCATGGCAGTCACAAGCAGAAACCATGCTCCAGCTGATGGAGCCAGGAAAGGGCCACGTCGTCAACCGATTGACGTATCCGAGAGAAGCCTCGTGCCCGCCAAGTCCCGCCTGATAGAGCGACTCGGTGCACGCGAGCCGGAAACGCATGACGCGCACGCACGCATCGACCTCTTGATGTAGGCACGTGCACTGGATGAGGAAAGCCCAGCCGGCCCAAGATGTTCTGGACCATGCATCCAGAACGAACCATTTCCAAAGGTATTTTCACTCCCAAGGGACACGCCGAAGTACAACGGCATGGTCAAACCGGAGGACTAGCTAGTGGACCACGCTGGGCATCGCAAAAATCAACCGCCGGATAGCCGTGCACTACGCCCCCTAATGCTCCTCGACTCGGCCAGAACATGGCTCAACAGCCTCCCCGACAACAACATCAACGCGTGGGTTGACTTCGAGCAGGCGTTCATCCGCAACTTCACCGGCTTCTACAAGCGCCGAGGTCACCCTAGCAAGCTCGCCCTCTATGTCCAGGGCAAAGACGAGTCTGACCGCTCCTACATCATCCTATGGACAATCATGCACAACTCATGCGAGAGGGTGCACGAGCACCAAGCAGTTGACTTCTTCATCAATGGCTGCAGAGATGGAACCATGATTAAGCATAATCTCCGCTGGGTGGAGACCACCACCATGGCCTAGACCATGGAAATCATGGACACTTATGCCACCACCAACATGGAAATGAAAAGGTCCATCCGCCTGGATGACCATCGGTAGATCGTCGTGGATGTCGCCATAGACCAACGCTAGCCATACGGAACAACAACAACTCTAGGCGGCACGACAACCTCCACGGCAAGAGGAAGGATGACCTTCTGTTTAACCAATATGGTTCTAGGCATGTGGCAGTAGTTCAAGAGGACTCGGCTACAGGCGGTAGCCAGAGGCAGAAGCCTGATGACCGGCTGCCTTAGCCCAAGTACACCATCGAATCGATGCTTGATGACCCGTGCAAGTTCCATAGTGGTGGCAACAAGCTGGCTACACATACTATGCTAGAACCAGGGTTTGTGGGCTACCCCCGCCTCCGCCAGCCAATGGCCAGCAGGACAACCGCGAACGCTAGAACCGCTAGGATGAGGAAGGAGGAGACTATCCTCATCGGGTGGGGAAATACCACACCTTCACCACCGTGTCGGATACCAAGCATAACAAGAGGCGCCACGAGGTGGAGGTGAACGCAATCATCCCCCTGTCCCTCAGTAATTAAACTAGTCTAAGCAAGAGATCATGTGGAACTAGAAGGACCAGTCGGACGTGCTGCCGCACAAGTGCACATACCCCATGGTCCTGGATCCCATCATCATCTCCAAGAAGCACTCGTACAGGTTCTCTTGCATCCTTGTTGATGGAGGTAGCAACATCAACCTCCTGTACCATTGGCATCAGCGAATCACAGCTAGAGCCATCCAGTAACTCCTTCCAGAGCCGTTTTGGGTCCATCGCATTCGCCCATCGGCAGGATCCGGCTGGACGTCATCTTTAGCATGGAAGACAACTTCCGCCGCAAGCCCATCTGGTTCGAGGTGGTCAACCTCTGTAGCGCATATCACGCCATCCTCAGACGCCCAGTGTTAACCAAGTTCATGGTGGCGCCGGACTATGCATACCTGAAGATGAAGCTCCCCGGGCAAAAGGGAGTAATCACCATTGCGGGGGACTACAGGCGGTCGGCGGAATGCGCCCCTTACGGCTCTAAGGTAGACGAAGCCATGATCATCGCAGAGGAGAAGCGCATCATCTTGTAGAACATGGCGGCCCTGCAGGCGGACATGCCGGCTGGCAAGCCAAAGCCAGCTAGGGAGGCACAGTTCAAGCCATCAAAGGGCACCAAGAAGATCCTTCTCAATGAGGCCGAGCCGGAAAAGTTCGTCCTGGTCGGGGATGGAGTCGACAGCAAATAGGAAAGCACGCTCGTCGACTTTCTCCGTGAAAATCAGGATATCTTTGCATGGTCCCCCAAGAACATGCCTCGTGTTCCGAGGGAGCTTGTTGAGCACTCTTTACATGTCAGGTCGGATGCAAAGCCGGTCAAACAATCAATACGCCGCTTCACTTAGGAGAAGAGAAAAAACATTGGTGAAGAAATAACTCGACTACTCGCAGCTAGATTCATCATGGAGGTTCTCCACCCGGAATGGCTAGCAAACCCAGTGCTAGTTCTGAAAATGAACAAAACTTGGCGCATGTGTGTTTACTACACCAGCCTCAACTAGGCATGCCCCAAAGATCCATTCACCCTGCAAGCTGTTGTCGTTTCTGGACGTGTATTCCGGTTACCACCAGATCCAGCTGAACCCCGCTGGTCAAATAAAGACAACATTCATCACCCCGTCTGGGGCTTACTGCTACACCACCATGCCATTTGGACTGAAATATGCAGGTGCCACGTACCAACGCTGCATGCAGAAGTGCCTGCAATCGGAGATCGGTAGAAACATGCACGCCTATGTTGATGACGTGGTGGTCAAGAAAAAGGAGCGGCGGATACTCCTCGAAGACCTGAAGGAAACATTTGCTAACCTCCACCACTTGTAGACGAAAATGAACCAGGAGAAGTGCATGTTCAGCGTCCCAGCTGGCCAGCTCCTCGGTTTCCTTGTTTCAGAAAGTGGAATCGAGGCCAACTCGGATAAGATCGGCGCAATCGAGCGCATGCAGCCGCCGCAGAATTGACACAACATGCAGAAGTTCACCGGGTGCCTAGCCTCCCTTAGCCAGTTCATCAGCCAGCTCGGCGAGAAAGCAGACTCCCTGTACTAGCTCATGAAGGAAACGGACAAGTTTGTCTGGACGGTGCAGGCGGACAAGGCCTTCCTTGACCTCAAGCGGATGCTATCCTCTCTGCCAATACTAGTGGCACCCGCCGCAAAGGAGCCAATGCTGGTGTACATTGCAGCTACCAACTGGGTTGTCAGCATCGTGATGGTGGTTGAAAGGCCAGAAGAAGGGAAGGTGCATCCAGTATAGCTCCTAGTGTATTACCTGAGTTAGGTGCTCTCACTATCAAAGCAGAACTACTCTCAATACCAGAAGTTGTTGTACGGTGTATACATGGCCGCCAAGAAGGTGAAGCACTACTTCCAAGAGCACTCCATCCGTATAGTGGCTCTAGCCCCCCTTTCAGAGATCATCGGCAGCAGGGACACCACTGACTAGGTGGTGAAGTGGGCGATAGAACTCGCCGCACACTGCATCCAGTACGAGCCAAGAACGTAGATCAAGTCTCAGGCCCTAGAAGACTTCCTCGTTGATTGGGAAGAGATGCAGTACCTGCCTCCATGCCCTGACTCCGCGCACTGGAAGCTACACATTGACGGCTCCAAGATGTACAGGGGACTTGGAGCCTAGGTCATCATCACATCTCCAAAAGGAGACCGGCTAGAGGACATGCTGTAGATCCACTTCCGGTCATCCAACAACGTCGCCAAGTATGAAGCACTCGTCCATGGACTCAAGATGGCAGAAGAAATATGCATCAGGCGCATCCTCTGCTTTAGTGACTCGGACCTAGTGGTGCAGCAAGTATCAGGCGATTGGGATGCCAAGGACACAAACATGGAACTATACTGATTCTTCGTGTAGCAGTTATGCACCTACTTTGAAGGATGTGAGTTTCACCATGTGCCTTGAGCGAACAACGAAGCCGCGAACGCACTCGCTCGTGTCTGGTGAACAAGAGCAGCAATTCCTCCTAGAGTCACCCTTGAACATCTGCGCAAGCCCTCCATCACGCCATCTCCATAATTCGACTCCATCATGCTGGATGCGGACCCGAGGACTGCCGGCTCCTGGCAACCAGAAGCCGTAGCTAAGGCCCCGGGGACTGCCGCCTCCATCACAGGGACTGTCGGGCTGAAGGCCGCAACACTCCCGGCCGGCTCCAGTAGCCCGGGGACTACCGGCTCCGCTCTTCCACCCGGTAGGCCACCCGACAAGCTCGAGCCGGCCTGGAGCGAGGAAATCAAGTTGATCATGGAGACCGTGTGCGCCATCCGGGATACCCCTCCATGGGCCAAGCCATTCATGAACTTCCTGGCTAAAGGAGAGCTACCCAACTAAGAGTTCGAAGCAAGGAAGGTAAAGTGTAGAGCAAGCACATACACCATCATCAACAATGAGATTTACAAGCACATTGTTGGCGGAATCTACCAGCGCTGCGTGAACCAAGAAGAGGGGATCCGGCTACCGGTAGACATTCACCAAGGCGAGTGCAGTCACCACGCATCGTCACAAGCCATAATGGCAAAGGCATTTTGCCATGGGTTCTACCGGCCCATAGTGCTAGTAAAGGCACAAAATGGTTACCAGCGATTCGCCCATCAGAAACACACTCCATCGGCAGCACTCAATACAATCCCCATCACCTGTCCCTTTGCCATTTGGGATTGTGTTGGAAATATGCCCTAGAGACAAATAGTTGTAAGGACTATTATCATATTTCATATAGTTTATGATTAAGTTTTATATCATGCTATAACTGTATTGAGTGGAAACATCAATACGCGTGTGATATACAAACAACCAGGGGTTCCCAGTGAAACTCTAGTCACTGTTTCATTGGTTAACAGATGATCATGTTTCCTGATCATGTGGCATTTATGCCAGTTGAAAATGGAGTCAACTCATTATGAGAATGAGATGATGAACCAATACCCAACCTAAACATCGTGACCTGATCATGTCACGAAGTTCAAGTTACGATGATTAGAAATGGATCCTCATAGACTATTCCTTAGACCGTGAGGCTATATCAATCACTGTTTCCTGAGAGTGCTTTGATAGCATCACGCGCCACTTGGTAATACAGTGGTTATAAAGGTGTGTTCAGGTACTCGGAGGAAACCGTTGAGGCAATATATGTCAAGAGCGGGATTTATCTAAGGGGAAGATACTCAAAGGGCCCACTCGGAGAAGATATATCTAATAGCTGCGCAGCGTGTGATTCAATCACGGGGATATCACTTATCGGAACGAGTCAAGTAGCATTGTTTGGTAACGATACTGAACACGACATGGTGATGTCATTGATCAGATCTCAGGCAATGCAACTATCGAGAAACAAAGGGAATAAGACACGACTGTCTCGATTCAAACAATGAAAGATCTTCGTGGAACGCACATGGGTCACATGGCCATCCAGGTCCCTCTGTCGATCATTGGTGCAGGAGTGTCCTGACTATGTCTAGAGTGTTCCCGAACCGTGGAGTATCACACTTAGAGAGTGTTTATAGGATCGGTAGAATCGCTAAAGAATTGTAGTGGGAAAACCGGAAGGGTTTCGGTAAGTCCGGAGGATGTCTGGAGTGGAGGTGAAAGGTTTTCCATAGCCACGGAGGTTGAATAATATATGAATGAATGTTAAATATTGATTTAATCATTTATTCATAATTATTTAATAAAGAGAAAATCAATTTAAGTCGTCATAGGATTAATGGGCCAATTCCCGGAGGGGAGAGGGCCCATTAGGGAAAGGAGAGAGGGAGAAGGGGCCAAGGGGGTGGCCGGCGCCCTAGTGGGCCAGCCTCCCCGCGCGGGGCCCATGGGGGTGGCCGGCGGTGCCACCCCTCCCCCCTCCTCTCCTTTAGTCCCATCCCAGGACTTTGAGGGAGTTAGTACCTCCCCTCCCCCTATATATAGTGGGGGTATTTTGCCAGATAAATATACCAAATAATCAATAAAGGTCCTCTCAATTTTGGGAGGACCTCTAATTGATATTTTCTCTCTCTCTCTCCCTCTCTCTCTCGTGACCGTGGTCCCAAGTCTGGACTACGCGAACGAGAGACATCTTCACCGTAGAGCCCTGTCGCGCTGCGGGATTCGGATCCAGCAGCTCTACTTTCGCAACTACTGCTGGATCGGGGAAGCGGGAGTCATTGTCAGGCACCGGACGTGTGTAACTCTCCGCGAGGTGTCACACTTGAGGCACTCAAGTCGTTGGACCCACGAGAGCACAATGACTTCATCACAACCTTGAGGTCGGCTTCGGCTCGTCTACATCAACCACGCTCTCCTGAGCGTTGACAACGCTTTTCGGTCTTCAAGGGTAAGTTCGCGAAAACCTCCTCCCATTACTGTATTACTAATAGATAGGTCCTGGCAGCTTCAGGGGTTCAGGGGCATAGGGTAAAATTTTATTCTTTTCATGCGCGGAACCCCTATAGTGGTATCCGAGCTAGATCTATGCGTAGTAATGCTAGTACGGGTAGAACACACGAGATGTAGCGTGTGGGCATTTGCTGACTCCTGTATTAATGAGCTCGTTGGGGAACCCTAAGAGGAAGGTATGATGAGCACAGCAGTAAGTTTTCCCTCAGTACGAAACCAGGGTTATCAATCCAGTAGGAGCAAGGAAACACCCCAAAGGTGTAGCTAGCTGAACGTTGGCAGGGCGCACTACCGGTGCCAGCAGCAACGTGGAGACCTGCACAACGCAACCAGAGAACTCGGTCCCCAACTTGCGATGAGGTTGTTAGTCTCACCGATTTTGCTGAAAACAAAGGATTAAATGTATCAGATGGAAGGAGGTAATAGTTTGCAGAAAGTAAATACAAAGCAGTAAACAATTTGTAGATTGTATGTAAAAGAAAGGACCAGGGTCCATAGTTCACTAGAGGTGGCTCTCCTTAAGATAGATAACATGCTGGGTGAACAAATTACAGCGGGGCAATTGACAAACATCGAGAAAGCATACAAGCATATACTAATCATCTTGACTCCTTTGAGATTCGATTGGGCATTACAACATTATACATAGACCGCCATCCAACTGCATCTATGACTAATAATCCACATTCAGGTTATCATCTGAACCTCCTCCAGTATTAAGTTGCAAGCAACAAATTATTGCTTTACGAATTGCGTGTAAAGTAAACAATACGATTGTTCTATGAACAAAGGATTGTTGTTTTCTCCCTAGTAGCAACAGCACATCTAGTACCTTAGAGATTTCTGTCACTTCCCAGTTACGGGGCATGAACCCACTATTGAGCATAAATACTAACTCTTGGAGTTGCTAGCATCTACTTGGCCAAGATAGCTACTAACAACGGAAAGGATGCAAGATCACAAATAACAAAGACATGATAGAATCAATAATCAATCTGAAATAGCATCTCAATATCCATCTGATCCCCGCAAACACAACATGTAGAATTACAAATAGATGATCTTGATCATGAACGGAGCTCAAGAGATCTAGACAAGAAATCACAGCCATCTAGCTAATACATGGACCCGTAATCCAGAGATGAACTACTCACGCATCACCCCAGAGGCTTGCATGATGATGAAGAAGGCCTATAGGGTGAAATACCCTCTCCGGCAGGGTGCCGGGAAGAGCTTCAGATTCCTCCCGATCTAGGGATGGAGATGATGGTGGCTACAGACTCTTTCATGGAATTTTGATCAGGTACTTATGGTTTCCGTATAAGGGGCAATATATGGGAAGAAAGAGAGGCCGAGTGGGTGTTGGGGTCGGCCATACCACCCCCTAGCATGGGCCAGGTGGTGTGGCCGGGCCCCAGCCCCTCTCCGTCTTGTATTCTGGCTCTAGATGTCTTCCGATAAAATAGTGACTTTGGCTTTTGTCCCGTCCAATTTCGAGAATATTCATTTTGTGACTTCCTGAAACCAAAAACAGGAGAAAAATGCAGCTGGCACTGTGGCTCTTGTTAATAGGTTAGTCCAAGAAATCAGATGAAAAGTACTCCAAAGTGTGGACAAAACAAAATAAAGTAGATAAAACCAAGCATGGAACATCAAAAATTATAGATACATTTGCAATGTATTAACATCCCCAAGCTTAACTCCTGCTCGTCCTAGAGTAGGTAAGTCATAAAAAGAAAGAATAATTTTTGAGGTGACATGCACCATCATAAACTTGATCAAAGTATGTGTAAACCATTCAAAGCTGGGATCATAGTACTTCAATCATGACATGAAAGACAAATTTCTAGCAACAAGACAAAGAAACTATGTTGCAACATGAAAAGGCACAAACAAAAGATTCATGAATAAAAATGCTTTGCAAGACGTTTGTTTGTTTCATATAAAGAAAACATAGCATAATAGTATTCAGCTTGTCCCTCATAGAGTAGAAAATATAAATGCATAGGACACCTTCAAAAGTTCATAAGAGTGACTAGATACAAATAGTTTAAAACAAGCAATATCAAGTTATGCATCAGTCAACTAGTCTTGGGACAATGCACATAGAACTAAGAATGCCACTGTGCTCTCAAAGTACGTGCATAAAGGTAGAAGGTGCAGACTCGATATAATGGTGGAAGAAGGGCCTTCATAGAAGGAAGAAGAGATTCAAGTTTCATAAAGAGCTTCCAAAAATTATGGTACTTATAGCTTTCAGCTCTCATTGCCCCTATCATAAGCATCTTGAAGTGATTAAGGTTAAAGTGAACAAACTATGGTGTACATGCTTGACGAAGTATAAGTTAGAAATTTCATGTCCCTTGAATACGAGGGCCGCTCCTCATGCTACTCAAGTTTAGTCACCGGTAAGTTCTTGTCATCATAAGTACATGTGTATCATAGAGAACTGCCAACGGGGTACCCCTTGCCCGATGATACGGAAGAATCCCTATAACAAAATGACAAGGCAAGCAGACAACGAGCATCTCAGCAATCTTCTTATTTACCATGGGAATATGGCGCTTTTTTTCTCTTTCCTCTTTTCATAATCTCATTTTCCTTTTTTTCTCTTTTTCTCAATATAGGACTCTTTTTTATAAGAAAAATGCTCCATAGACAACTCATTATGGTTGCGCTGCAGGTTTCCACCATGTCAGCATGGATTAGACCAGCGGCCCAGGCGTTTCTCTAACACATATACATAACTCCATGGACTTACAAGCTCCCCTTTCATTTCACACCGACGACATCCATAGACAAAAGAGCATGATATCAACTAGGTACAAAGTACCCGTGCAATGTTTAAAGCGTTCCCCATGACATCATGGTTCTGCTAATCCCCAACCAATAAGTGCAAGCATATACAACATAGACGACACAATGGTTCAAGTTTATTAAGGGCAAGAAAAGTAAAGTGTGCCATCAAGTTCGTGAGAGCTTTAATCACTAGTTTTCACATAACAAGTTTAATAAGGAAGGTAAAGAAAAGCATGAATATCCTTGGAATAGCATAAGCTAGTAGGTAGGTATGATGGACTCTTTGGAATAACTTGGTTTAGGGAGTTGGATGCATGAGTGGAACTCATACTTGGTTGTGGAGGCTAGCAAAAGACTGGGAGCGACAAACTAAGAGAGCAGTAATGGCCATAATCATGAAGAGCGTCAAAACATCATTGATCAAAGCATAAATTGATATTACAAGTTGAAAAATAAAGGATCATAAAGGCTATGGTGACTTGATATAGCCATAACATGGTGTGAGCATGCACCATGTCAACCCAAATAAAGCATCAAAGGAGAATACCACAATACTATGCTTTAATATGCTAAAACAACGCATGATTCATCCAGGAACATTAAACAATATCAATTGTTTATAACAAGTCATGCTACAACAAAGAATATTACGCATAAAGCCAAAACAATATCAAGCATGGCATGACAAAGCATAGGCCACAGTCAAAAACAAGCTCTCTTTACCACTTAAGCATGAGCTTTCCTACTCTTTTCCAAACCAAACCAAACTATTTGAAAACCAATGTATGAAAGAGGGGGTCGAACCAATTTATTCAGAAAACTAAGCAAAAAAAGCAAACGAAAAACCAAAACGAAAACTAAAAACAAGACGCTCCAAGAACAACACAACTGTGCATGAAACAATAAAAATGAAGCGTTTGGAAGTAACCTGGGATTTTTATTGATGAAGAGGGGGATGCCTTGGGCATCCCCAAGCTTTGACGCTTGTAATTCTTGGATATTTCTTGGGGTGACACGCGTGGCATCCCCAAGCTTGAGCTTTAGTCCATCCTTCATCTCATTACTTATTCCTTCCATACACCTGAAATTTTTCCTTCATACAAAACATCACACAATCTTTATTAGCAACATTAGTGCACTCAAGATAATAAGTCTTTAGGTTTTGTTCTAACACCAATAAACTTCCATTAGAACACTATCTACTGTAGAACTTCCCTCAAAAAGCTCAATTCCCCAAAAGAACTCAAAAAGGAACCAACAAGAAGCAAATGCAAAAAATGGCAGAAATGTGTCAAAACAGACCAGCAGGTAAAGGCGAATTTTTTCGAAGACCTTGTGTTGCTCAAATCAAAAAGTGTTAAACTAACGAAAGTTAGATAACAGCCTAGGGCAGAACCACAATAATTCACGCCTCGAAAGGACGTACAGAGATTTTACACGAATTTTTATGGTGAAGCACAAAAATCTGTTTCAGGACAACAACTTTCCTAATCATTACTTCTCTCTTATTAGAGGTTACTCTTGGCACAAAAAGCAAATAAAAAGGATAAGGAGCGGTTATTACTGAAGAAATAACTTCCAAAAATCATCTAAAACTTTTGGGTTATCTCACAATAAGTACTTTTCTTTAACGCCTTTAAGTTAGGCATAAGAAGCAAAAAGAAGAATCAGGTGTTCTCAAATGAAGAAGCATTAAGAGAAAATTTTGTTTTCATAGGAGAGGCAAAATAAATCTTCTCTCTCTTCTTAGGGAAGTGTTCTATACCTTTCTTGAGTGGGAGTTGATATTTAATGGTGCCTTCTTTCATATCAATAATGGCACCAACAGTTCTAAGAAAAGGTCTTCCCAAAGTAATAGGACAAGAAGCATTGCATTCAACATCCAAAACATAGAAATCAACGGGGACATAGGCATTGTTAACAATAATAAGAACATCATTAATACTCCCCATGAGTTTCTTTTTAGCATTATCATCAACTGGGACATTCAAGTAACAATCTTCAAGTGGTGGCAAATCAACATATCATAAATCCTTCTAGGCATAATAGAAACACTACTATCAATATCACATAAAGCTTTGAAATCAAAGTCATTCACTTTCATATTAATGATGGGTTCCCAACCATCTTCTTGTTTTGTAGGAATAGAAGCTTTATGTTTCATCTTTTCTTCTTTAATCTTTATGAGAGCATCAGTAATGTGTTTTGTAAAAGCCATGTTCATAGCACTAGCATTAGGACTTTTACCAAGCTTTTGTAGGAACTTAATAACTTCAGAGATGTTGCAACCATCAAGATCAAAACCATAATTTTCATCTCAAGTAGTAGAACTATTACTAGCCTCAACACTAGTGGTGGTAATAGTAGAAACATTAGTGTTTCTAGCAATTTCATATTCTCTTTCCCACTTAGCATGCAATTCAGCTAATAGTCTAACATTTTCATCAATTCTCACTTGTATGGCATTAGTAGCTGCAAAGGGATTATCAATAGTTTCCGGTTTAGCAGCCGTTTTATTCAAAGAAGATTGAGCTTCAGCAAGTGATGCTATATTTCTTTCAGCATTAGAGAGTTTTTCCTCAATAGTTTTATTGAAAGCACTTTGTTTACTAATAAAGTCTTTAAGCATAAGTTCAAGTTCAGAGGGAGCACTCCTATTATTGTTGTAGGAATTTTCGTAAGCATTAACATTGTTGGGAGGATATGGCTTATAATTGTTGTTACCAAAATTATTCCTATAGGCATTGTTGCTAAAATTGTTATTTCTTATGAAGTTCACATCAACTTGCTCTTCTTGAGCAATCAAAGAATCTAAAGGAACATTATTTGGATCAATATGGGCTTTCCCATTCACAAGAATAGACATAATAATATCAATCTTATCACTCAAGGAGGAGGTTTCCTCAACAGAATTTATCTTCTTACCTTGTGGAGCTTTTTCAGTATGCCATTCAGAATAGTTAACCATCATATTATCCAGAAGCTTTGTTGCAGCACCCAAAGTAATGGTCATAAAGGTACCTCCAGCAGCAGAATCCAATAGGTTCCTTGACGAATAGTTCAATCCTGCATAAAAAGTTTGGATGATCATCCAAGCAGTCAGTCCATGAGTGGGAAAATCTTTACCAAAGATTTCATTCTTTCCCAAGCTTGAGCAACATGTTCATTATCAGATTATTTAAACTTCATTATTTCACTTCTCATAGATATAATCTTAGCAGGAGGATAGTATTTTCCAATAAAAGCATCTTTGCACTTAGTCCAAGAAGCAATACTATTCCTAGTTAAGGAATTCAACCATTCTTTAGCTTTTCCTCTCAAAGAGAAAGGAAACAATTTCAGCTTAATAATATCACCATCTATATCCCTATGCTTTTGCATCTCACATAGTTCAACAAAGTTATTTAGATGGGCAGCAGCATCTTCATTACCAATACCAGAAAATTGCTCTCTCATAACAAGATTGAGTAAAGCAGGTTTTATCTCAAATAAAGTAGCTTCAGACACAGGTGGAGCAATAGGTATGCTCATAAAATCATTGTTGTTGGTGCTAGTGAAGTCACACAACTTAGTGTTTTCAAGAGTAGTCATTTTTTGTGTTTTTGATCAAGAAAGCAAACTAGTAAAATTAATTTTTTTGTGTTTTTGATAAAGAAACAAGCAAACAAAGCAAAAGTAAACTAAGAAAACAAAAATAACAAAGTAAAGAGCTTGGTTATAAGGGACTCCCCTTGTGAAAATGTCCTTGACTCCCCGCCAACGGCGCCAGAAAAAGTACTTGCTGACTTGTGTATTAACGAGCTCGTTGGGGAACCCCAAGAGGAAGGTATGATGAGCACAACAGTAAATTTTCCCTCAGTATGAAACCAAGGTTATCAATCCAGTAGGAGCAAGGAAACACCCCAAAGGTGTAGCTAGCTGAACGTTGGTAGAGCGCACTACCGGTGCCAGCAGCAACGTGGAGACCTGCACAACACAACCAGAAAACTCTGTCCCCAACATGCGATGAGGTTGTCAATCTCACCGGTTTTGCTGAAAACAAAGGGTTAAACGTATCAAATGGAAGGAAGTAATAGTTTGCAAAAAGTAAACACAAAGCAGTAAACAGTTTGTAGATTGTATGTAAAAGAAAGGACCGGGTCCATAGTTCACTAGAGGTGGCTGTCCTTAAGATAGATAACATGCTGGGTGAACAAATTATAGCAAGGCAATTGACAAACATCGAGAAAGCATACAAGCATATACTAATCATCTTGACTCTTTGAGATTCGATTGGGCATTACAACATTATACATAGACCGCCATCCAACTGCATCTATGACTAATAATCCACCTTCAGGTTATCATCCAAACCCCCTCCAGTATTAAGTTGCAAGCAACAGATTATTGCTTTACGAATTGCATGTAAATTAAACAATACGATTGTTCTATGAACAATACGATTGCATGTAAACCATGCAAGATCACAAATAACAAAGACATGATAGAATCAATAATCAATCTGAAATAGCATCTCAATATCCATCGGATTCCCGCAAACACAACATGCAGAATTACAAATAGATGATCTTGATCATGAACGGAGCTCACAAGATCTAGACATGAAAGCACAAAGGAGGAGAACCAGCCATCTAGCTACTACATGGCCAGGCCTGGTCGTGCGGCCAGGTGGTGTGGCTGGGCCCTAGCCCCTCTCCATCTCGTATTCTGGCTCCATATGTCTTCTAGTAAAATAGTGACTTTGGCTTTTGTCCCGTCCAATTCCGAGAATATTCATTTTTCTGACTTCCTGAAACCAAAAAGAGCAGAAAATAGGCAGCTAGCACTATGGCTCTTATTAATAGGTTAGTCCAAGAAATCATATGAAAAGTACTCCAAAGTGTGGAAAAAACATAAGAAAGTAGATAAAACCAAGCATGGAACATCAAAAATTATAGATACATTTGAATTGTATCAACGTTGATCTTTTAGTTGTTACCCTCCCACGTGTACTTGTGTATACCGCAGCAATGCTTGATGAAGCGGCCCCCAACCGACTTTACGCGTTCATTCACGAGACTGGTCCACGCTTGACATACGGCTTGTACCGTATAAAGTGGCTTAGGGGGGTGTCTGTCTCTCTCGCATTAGTTGGTATGCCATTTTCTATGGAGGACCCCGAAAGGGGTGTTGTAGAGACAACTACTTGATCAGCGTTGTGCTGAAAGTTCGTAAGTAAGAACGGTTCTTGTGCGAAAGCCCATTCAGCCACGTAAAACATGCAAAGATAAAGTAGAGGCGTCTAACTTTGTTTTGCAGGGGGACTTGCTTTGTGATATGGTTGTGGCAAAGGTAAAGTGATTACTTTTTGTTACGTAGTAGTAGATAGTCACGGAGGTGACGGACTGCCACGCCGGAATGACACCAGTACCCTAGTGTCTACGGCACCGGAACCCTAGCGCCGGAATCCGGTGACGACAGATGGAGATCACGACGTGAAGGACCATACCACATCGCATTTACAGTCAATGTTATTGTTTGTATATCTTATAGTGTGCTAGTATTAGATACTCGACGGTATCCTAATAAGATGATCCCTATTAAAATTACCAACGATTGTGTTCTCCCTCAGTGTGCACCACCAAGAAAGTTCTTCGATATGAGGTCGGTCGTGATGATCAGGTGTCAGACATATCTATGTTCACATACGGTGGATATAAGCCATGTTGCACAACAAATACACTAAGGTTGAGTTGGCGAGCCTAGCATGTACAGACATGGCCTCGGAACACGATGGTCGAAAGATCAAGCTCGAGTCGCATGAATGATGTGACCGATGTTTAGCGTCCACCCTTGAACCCATATTGATGGCCGTGATGATCGGGGGAAATGTGGTTGATAGGGGTCGTGTTATCACTAGGAACCCTTCTGGGATAGGTGTTTCTGAGTGGAGTTATTATTAACTCATTTAATTATAAAATGAGTCTAAATTCCTTTTTGCAATTATAAATGTAGAAAAGTTCTCCCTGATGCCACCTTTCCTGTTGATGATTGATTGGTTAGAAGGAGAGAAGCTCAGATTAGATGGATCAAACTTCTCCATATGGGTTGCGCGTCTCCACGTTCTCCTTAGCGAGAATGACGTGGTGGACTACATACTCGACGGGATGGATTTGGATCAGCCCATTGACCTAGAGACCCCATAGCAGCGGGAAGACCGCTATCTCCGTCGGGAGATGGCCTCCTTCATTTCAGTTACTATGTGTTTCAGAATGGAGGATGAGCTGTGGCCTTTCGTGGGTGATGTCAACCCTCGTTTGGTAATGCTATAGCTTAGGACACATTTCGTGGAACAAGCACGCATATGGGAGCATGAGATGATGGGAGACTTCCACTCCATTAAGATGGAGGAGAACTCATCACTTGACGACCACTTGGAGCGCATGCATGATGTGTACATCAGGCCTGCATACTTCCTGGATAGCTGGATGACGGGCTCTTTTGCAAATGGCGTTGTGCTGCGGTCGCTGCCACGAAGCTACCAAGCACAAGTCAGGATTTGCATTATGAGAGGTGACGCGGAAACAATAGATTTCCACGAGTTCATATAACATTTCAAAGGTGTGGTGGTTGAACTCGGTGTCACTGGGGTCATCAATGACAAAGGTATATATTCGATATACCATTTTATAAATGTTATAATCTTGCAAACACATTTGCAGTGTTAAGTATATTTGATACATGTTCTGTTTTGCTGAAAACAGATCCTTCTACATGAGAGGTGCTTGTTGGAGAGGAGGTGACGTTGTGTGCTGATGGCGAGCATGATGAGGATGGCCAACGACGCTCTCCCTCGACATTTATCACTTAGTTTATGGTTTTGGATAGTTATTGTAATCAAAATATTATGAACCTCTTTAGTGTGTCTCACACTTTGTGAGATGGTTATTCATATGAGTTTGTAACAAACAATTGTTCTACTTTTATGAATGATTTCTATTTGTGTTCATATCCTGTTTGATTATATGTGATTTATCCTTGTTATTTGAAGCTAATTGATAATGCATGAACATTTGTAAAATATTGAAATGCCTTAAAATACCCAACTTAATGATATTTCATTAATGAATGAAAACCATTGTTTAAATTCAAAGTTATGTTGATAATATGTGAAAGTCATTTGATTTCTTATCACATATAATTCATGCCTAAGTTTGGCAAATTAACTTGAACACCATGTATTACTTGAATACAAAGTGTTTAATGAATTGTTAAAAGTAAATGAATATTCGATGTATTGTGTTTTAACGAAAATGGTAATTATCATTATATGATTGTTTAAATGCGTAAATAAGTTTACCAAAGGAAACATAAGTATGAAGCTGTTTGATTTGATCAAAGTGTTTCGTCCACAAAGGGTATAAATATAAAAGAGAATCTAATTACTATGATTTGATCAATAGTTATGAAATTCGACTTTATAAGAATGTCATAAAAGTAATTGCCAAATGCAAAGCGTTTTGAAACGTCAAAATGCAAAGCATCACAATGTGATATTAGATATCAAATTGGGTTAATAGATGGCACCAAATAAATTGTTGTAGTGTAGATGTAGAGACCATTAGTTAAGAAATAGTTAGCACTCAATTAGAATGTAGTGAACCATTTGTATTTGTAAAAGTTTTGGGGTTATTCGATATAAGCAAAACAATAGCAAATAAGTCCTTGTAGAGTATTCATTGGAAATGTTGAATACGAAATCCATAGCTAAACCAAAAGAGAAGCAAAAACTTGTATTGCTTGGATTTTGGTGCATTTTTGACAAAGCTCACTTTTAGTGATATTTCTCGATTATGGAGCAAATGGAAGATAGTGAAAAACATGATGAGGATTCAAATCCCTGCATTAGAGTGTTGAGAAGCGCAATGGAAAACGTTCCTGAAACGATTCTCTTCATAAAGAAAAGAATCAATGATATTGATCATTGTGTTTTCCCCACCGGTGTTTTCACTACATTAAGTAGGATTCTAAATGTAACCCATATCTTGTATGGAGACATTTTTGAATCATTTGTCATGATTCTCGGAATATGACATACCTACGAACTACTAAGGAAATAATGGTAAGCTAAAGTTATGAGAAATCCCATAGCAAAATTTCCTTGAGATTAGAAAGCAATTCATTGCTGAATCTCACAAGTAAAAGGAGTTACTTGGAATTTTCCCAAATGACTACAAAGCCAGTGTGGAAAAGGGGATGAATGAAAAAAGCACAATTTGTCAAGTATTGGACGAATTCAAATGAATTTGATTCAAGTGTGTTGAATGTCTAGTGGATTTAAAACTAGTAATGGTACTAGTATCTCATAGTAAATCTCCAAGTTTGATATTTGATCAAAGGATTTTGAAATTGTTTAAAATAGTGAGTAGATGTGGAATTTTCATGAAATTGAGTGGGAGCTACGAAAGTCTTCCTAAAACAATATGTGATTGACATATTTTTTAGTGGGAGCTTATATAGTGATTCTTAAGTGTGTTAAGAATAAAGGCGCAAATACTTATAAATAATGATTTATAAGATGTAGAAGTTGATAATAGGTGTATTATGATATTATGTAGTATTCCATAAGGGATTCTGGAAAGGGTTTCAGAATAGAAGTTAATTAAGGAACTGGTCCTTAATAACTCAAGTTAGGAATGGTATTAAGTTTAACATCAATGGTTGAAAAGAAAGAAAAGGATGATCATCATGCACTATGTTGAGACATAGTTTCTATCTTAGAAAACCATGATGATAACTTAGCATAATATGTGATCCAATTAAGGAACGTTTGAAAGTGATTAAGTTCGAATCACAGAACGTTGAGCTGAGTTTTGTCCGCAGTGTCTAACAGAGAAATGTAGACATGTTTTACAAATCCATAAAGGATGACATATCTTAAAACATAAAGAGTTATGTTATGAGGGAATATGTTGGAAACTCCCGTAATACCGATTAGAGTCAAGTAGGAAGCGAAGTGAACAAAAACATCAAAAGTTGCACAGAGTGCACTGGTGTTTCGATGAATACATTTATAATAATAGATAAGGGTACCATCTAAAGTGTTGTATAGTGTTATGGCGGGGCTAGTTCGCTTTTAACATAGAATGATGTGTCCCAGGACACAGTGCCAATGAGAAATCCCTCGAGGTTGATCTAAAGTCACTGTAGGCTCCTGGAATCAGGCCTCGTTCTGCTGCCATTGCGACGATGCATACACACAGATGTTATCATGTGATGATAAAGTATTAATGTCAATCAGGGTGACATTAGTAAGTTGCAAAGGATTTGGGACTGTAAAGTACATAGCCAAGACTCAACCTCTTCCATGAGCAAGCATGTTGAGGGTATCGGATATATGTTGCCAATGATTAAAGAACAAATGCAGCTAGTGTATTTGTACTCTAGTGCAAGTGGGAGACTGTTGGAAATATGCCCTAGAGACAAATAGTAGTAAGGAATATTATCATATTTCATATAGTTTATGATTAAGTTTTATATCATGCTATAACTCTATTGAGTGGAAACATCAATACACGTGTGATATACAAACAACCAGGAGTTCCCAATGAAACTCTAGTCACTGGTTCATTGGTCAACAGATGATCATGTTTCCTGATCATGTGGCATTTATGCTAGTTTGAAATGGAGTCAACTCATTATGAGAATGAGATGATGAACCAATACCCAACCTAAACATCGTGACCCGATCATGTCATGAAGTTAAAGTTATGATGATTAGAAATGGATCCTCGTAGACTATTCCTTAGATCATGAGGCTATATCAATCACTATCTCCCGAGAGTGCTTTGATAGCATCAAGCGCCACTTGGTAATACAGTTGTTATAAAAGTGTATTCAGGTACTCGGAGGAAACCGTTGAGCTAATATATGTCAAGAGCAGGATTTGTCCGTCCATGTGACGGGAAGATACTCAAAGGGCAATGTGTGATTTGATCACGGGGATATCACTTGTCGGAATGAATAAAGTATCATTGCTTGGTAACGATATTGAACACGACATGGTGATGACATTGATCAGATCTTGGGCAATGGAAGTATCGAGAGACAAAGGGAATAAGACATGACTATCCCGGTTCAAATGACGAAAGATCTTTGTGGAACACACAGGGGTCACATGGCCATCCAGGTCCCTTTGTCGATCATTGGTGCGGGAGTGTCCCGACCATGTCTAGAGTGTTCCCAAACCGTGGGGTATCACGCTTAAGGGCTTGATGACGCTTAGAGAGTGTTTATAGGATCGGTAGAATCGCCGAAGAATTGTAGAGGGAAAACCAGAAAGGTTTCGGTAAGTCCGGAGGATGTCCGGCGTGGAGGTGAAAGGTGTTTCATAGCCACAGAGGTTGAATAATATATGAATGAATGTTAAATATTTATTTAACCATTTATTCATAATTATTTAATAAACAGAAAATCAATTTAAATGGTTAAAGGCTTAATGGGCCAATTCCAGCAGGGGAGAGGGCCCATTAGGGAAAGGAGAGAGGAGAAGGGGCCAAGGGGGTGGCCGGCGCCCTAGTGGGCCAGCCCCACCGCGCGGGCCCATGGGGGTGGCCGGCAGGGCCACCACTCCCGCCTCCTCTCCTTTAGTCCCACCCTGGGACTTATAGGGAGGTAGTACATCCCCTCCCCCTATATATAGTGGGGGTATTTGGCCAGATAAATACACCAAATAATCAATGAAGGTCTTCTCACTTTTGGGAGGACCTCTAATTGATATTTTCTCTCTCTCCCTCTCTCTCTCGTGATCGTGGTCCCAAGTCTGGAATCTATGAACGAGAGACATCTTGAGGCACTGTCGTGCTGCGTGATTCAGATCCATGAGCTCTACTTCCGCAACTGTTGCTAGATCGGGGAAGCGGGAGTCATTGTCAGGAACCGGACGTGTGTAACTCACCACGAGGTGTCACATTTGAGTCACTCAAGTCGTTGGACCCATGGGAGCGCAAGGACTTCATCACGACCTTGAGGTCGGCTTCAGCTCATCTACATCAGCCACGCTCTCCTGAGCGTTGACAAGGCTTTTCGGTCTTCAAGGGTAAGCTTGCGAAAAGCTCCTCCTGTTACTGTATTACTAATAGATAGGTCCTAGCAGCTTCAGGGGTTCAGGGGCGTAGGGTAAAATTTTATTGTTTTCATGCACGGAACCCCTACAACTTGGACATTGTAGGCCCTTTCAAAACAGCGCGATCCGACATGACACACCTGCTGGTGGCGGTGGACAAGTTCACCAAGTGGATTGAGGCAAAACCAATCAAGAAACTGGATGGACCGAGGGTGGTCAAGTTCTTCACCGACGTCATCACACGCTTCGGCTACCCCAATAGTATCATCCCTGACAATGACACAAACTTTGCCAAAGGGGACTTCGCGCACTTCTGTGGAGACAAGGGTATCCGCCTAGACATTGCCTCTATCGCGCACCCCTAGTCCAATTGGTAGTGCGAGCGAGGAAACGATCTGTCCTATCCGGAATCAAGCCACGACTGATCGAGCCACTGAAGAGATCCCCCGGATGCTGGATAGAAGAGTTGCCGGCTATGTTGTAGAGCCTGCGCACCACACCAAACCGCTCCACCAGCTACACTCCGTTCTTCCTTGTCTATGGAGCGGAGGCGATACTACCAACAGACATCGAGTTCGACGCTCCCCGCAAGCTGTTATACACGGAGCAACAGGCCAAAGAGGTACGTGAGGACAACGTCGACCTCCTCGGAGAAGCATGCGAGATGGCTTTGTCTAGATCCACCATCTACCAGCAGAACCTGCATCACTACCACGCCAGCTGGATCCACAACGTCTCGTTCCGAGAGGGCGACCTAGTGTTGCGACTGGTAGACGACGCCAAGGGGATGCACAATCTATCTTCACCTTGGGAGGGGCCACTCATCATCAGCCGAGTGCTGCAGAACAACTCATACTACCTCATCGACGCCCGCCATCGGACAAAGAACAAAATGGAAAGCTCTAGCGCAGAAATTGAGCGCCCGTGGAACACAAACCTGTTTCGCCCGTTCTATGTTTGAATAAGAGGCGCATGTATCTTTATTTTATGTAATGAACAAGTTGAGAGCCCGGACACATTCTCGGGCACTCTGTAATCATCTGGCATTTCTGCTGCATAATTTGAGTTTCCTGGCAGCATTATTTCTAATCCCGGATCCCGCAGTCTCTCATGGGGACTCGCCTAATGACCCAAACGGCCGCACATTCCAGAAGATGAAGTAATGTATGCATCTCTAAGGGATTCCTCTTTGATTCCGGTTGTAGACCGCATGCCGGCTGACAGACACGGCAAGAGCAGAAAGCTTAAAGACACATACATGAAAAATCACAAGGAAAACAAAAACGTCTAGGCGTTCTGGTTGCGCCTGCTAGCTCGACATTGATAGCTAAAATCCCAAGTATTGTGTAGTACGCCAGCTTGATAACCTTTGATCCCGGCTGCAGACCGCAACCCGGCTAGCAGCCGGCAAGGGCACGGCTTGAACAACCAATTCTCACTAAGGAAAGGACCAGGTTGTCATCTTAGCACGAAGTGGCAAAGTTTCCAACCCAACAAACAAAAACAGAGTATATTGTTCCTATGCATGACTAACGCATACACCATTACTTATGTCTTATTTTTTGCACTAGCCAAAATCCAAGCCAAGTACCAGAGCTGAAGGGTAGTCGCCCTCAAGCAGCAGAAGGCAGAAAGGAGCTTCGACCCGACTAGATTCTCCCAGGCCCGAACCTCGGGGACTACACCCTGTGGGTGTGCTCGCGCGCACCCACACAAGTACCTACAAACGGCAACAACAAAAGGACCTTTGACCCGGCCGGATGCTCCAGCCAGCCCGAACCTCGGGGACTACACCCTGTGGGTGCGCTCGCGCGCCCCCACACAGAAGCAAGCTTACAACACAAGAAGCCACATAGTGCAAATCAAACAAACAGCAAGTGCAAGCAAATATCACAAGACAATATCACAAAGGGAGGCGAAGCTCCCACTAGAGTTCAATAGAGAACAAAAACAAATTAATCGCAAAGGACAAGAGAGTATCACAAAGGACAAGTTCCAAACTAGTACAAATACGCCTAGCATTCTAGGGATCAATCTTGAGGATCAGTAGAAGGACTGGAGGTGTCCACCGGGGCATGGCTATTGGAGGCGACATCGGCGGGATCAGGAGGTTGGCACAACCAGGGCTTCAATTGGCGCTACAGCAGGCAAGGGGTCAAACTAACACGACGCGCACCAAAAGTGGTACCCGTGGCCAACGTAAGCATTGACGTCATCAACCAAGATATTCATCTCCCCTGCCGGTTACGGCAGCCGAAATATTCAATCGCCGCTCACACCCTGTGTGTGGGCCACTGGTCCCGCAGCTGGTAAACTCTAGCCGTGGAATAATAGGCATCTCGAGCTAGAAAACGACAAGCACTACCAGACAACCACTACAAGACAAACTTGCGACGAGCTCTTCACTAGCAATCATTTCAAGCACAACCAATGATCAAGCATGAACCTCTCCACAAGGCGAAGTCCTAACACGCTCGGGAACTAGTGTCGGGGGGATGACCCCCGGGTAGGCCATGCCAGGCTCAACTGGCCGGCTTCAGGGAGGCCTGGTCGGATGGCCGCATGACGAAGAACCACAACCCTGTGGACCGCTCCATCTGGTCCGCCCTCAAGTTTCCCCGGATGGCCCGTCTAGCTGGGTGACCAGAAGAGTCGGCTGGGTGGCCACCTCTACACGGCCGCCTCGGATCTGCTGGCCAAAGGGACGAAGGGGGTGGCACTCCTTGCTGAGCACACCCCTAACCGGACATGCTGGCATGCCGCCCTGCCGGTGCTACAAGACGAGGGTGCCGAAGGGCCAATGCTGGAAGCTGACGAGTGAAGTGCCAAGCTGATGAGTAAAGCGCCAGATGACGCCCAAAGCAATGGCGCTGGGACACTATAGCATTGCCCCTATACTAAAGGGTTGACCGGGTCATGGCCGACCGGCTGAGCCCGGCCAGCCGGCCCGCTTTTCAAACTCAAATCCCATACAATAAACCCTAGATCCCACATTGTAACCTACCTCTCCACTAGTATATAAGGGGGGTAGTGCTAGGGTTCTAGGTAGAGGTTACAAGTTACAAGTTCACTAGATTCC
Organism: Avena insularis; assembly: GCA_023614405.1. Taxonomy (NCBI): domain Eukaryota; kingdom Viridiplantae; phylum Streptophyta; class Magnoliopsida; order Poales; family Poaceae; genus Avena; species Avena insularis. Next base: position 1,819,325 of record JAJUPC010000016.1, on the reverse strand, counting down.
ACCAGTTAAGTAGTTCATCTCCCTCCAGCTCTCCATAGCGGCTAGGGAAACAGCTCAAGGAGCACCTATACTGCGTAGTCACTCGCCATATAGTAGATCCTTGCAGGAGTAGGAGTGTTATCCTGACAAGAGGACTCCAAACCTGGGTACATCGTTGTGTTTGCAGTATCTGTGCTCAACCCGTTGCGAGTAGCCACCGATAGCATTATGATTGTCCCCTCTCACGCCATCCCCGATGGCACTGCTGTGTTCCACACCACGACAGAAACAACAAGAACAAGAACAAGATTGATTATACAATAGGTCTATAGATGATAAGAAGATACCTTATGTTGGGAAGATTCTAGCGCGGAGGCTACGTCAGATTGGTAGTAAGTATCCAACCTATAGGTCTTCAGCTTCCTAGGCATCACCACATTTGTGAGATCCGACTGTAGCAGAGATGAGAATTGGTGAGATCTTAGGATATTTTGGAAATGACTATCTTCAGATCTTGAGGAATTGGCTAAGGGCTGCAAAGAGTAAGAGTGTCACACCGTATGGAGAGAGGGGAGTGGGGGGTAAGGGTTCTCTATATTATATACTAAACAGGGCATGGCAGGTGGTATGATCTAGAGTTTGTTACTTGAGCTATAAAACCAGTGCACCCAGCCATATGGGCTGAATTGTATAAAGGACCCATACGTCGATCTCCAGTAACCACGGTGGCTACTTGCAAGTGGGCACATGCTTTATTATTTTTGACAAAGTTATTGCCATGAAAGTCTGTGTTCTGCGCAGAAAGTGCATTGTGTTGGTGGTTTCATGCAACAGTTGGTGTTATATGCAATTTCTTCATGCATAAAATACAAGGATCGGGTCGGCAGATGTGGGCCGCATCTGTTAGCTAGACAATTAACGTCTCTTGCATTGGACAACGCTATTGGGGAATGCCTCCGCTGGCCAAGCTTGGCACTAAAAAAAGCCGATCTTGCTACCACCTACCACGGCACAAAAAAAACCCGCTGCTATCGTATCTGCCATAGCGTATAACATGCTACCGTGACAAAATCATGCCGCGAATGCCTATCCGCCGGGTAACCAACTTTTGCAGATACATTCGCCTATGTCGCGCCAACAAATTGCCGAGCACAGAGAGGTATATTTGTAGTGTTTTTCTTGGATCCATGGGTTCGACTTAGGAAAGGCTTGTATAATAGTCCGAACGCCACCGGTACGTTTTTGCGTTCGAGAATTTTCAAACGCTGTTACTTCTTTGTCTTGTAGTGCGTGACGTGTCGAATGTGGCATGCGCCCCTAATAATATTTCTTTTATAAGGACTTTCCTACTAGTGTATACCATGTTCATCTGCTAGTCTTCTTATTAGTAGTTCCTCTGTCCAGTGTGACCATGATTTGGTGGTATGGTGCTAATCACACAATTTTTGAAGAACGTGAGAGGATCCCAAATATGTGGGCCAGACATAGCAACAAGTTGCCAACCAAACCACTATATTCTGCATCTAGTCACCAGCTAAGAGTATTTCCATGAAACCAAACTGACTTACACCTAGTTACCTAGCCATGCAATGCAGGCTACCAAACGGAGTGCAGAACATGGCCTAGATGACTATTTGTTCTAGACATGCCCTATAGGGCCTAGACCTAGAGAGTCCTAAAACCATCCCAGCTTACCAAACAAACACTTAAGTGCCGCATGACACACAATAGTATATAATAGATAGATTATGGTGATGTAAATTTTGTTCTATTATATTTTTTCTATTATATTGCTTTTAGTATATAATAGATAGATTACGGTGATGTAAAGTTTGTTAGTTAATAAGACCGTGGAGAATGCAAATTTTACATGTAAGGGCACATTTTGGCGTGGTACTAGCTGGACGAGACGCCAGACCACATTCCACCGTCACCAACTCCTTTTTAATACTCCCTCCGATTCAAATTAACGAACTCAACTTTGTCTATGTATATATGCATCTAGTCTATATACTTAACTAGATTAATACCAATCTAGACAAAGTTGAGTGCATTAGTATGGACCGGAGGAAGTACTAAAATACTTCTATCACATTAATATGTATCAAATATCCATTTCTAGCAATATCCAGTATTGATGAAAATAAACAAACTGTGAATTGTGCTAAAGTGGACACGAGTTTATTAATTCCGAGAGCCAAATGAGACAAATGGGGTCACTCAAGCCTGTCTCACGGTTTTCCCGTGATAAACTATTCCCTGCACAACTGCATGCTTCGCTAGTTAACGAAATAAATCAAATCTGAAACTGATTTTACAGTGATCGTCTGTGGTTACACTATTTGTTAACATCAGAGGTAACATTTTCCGGCAACAATATTTGACGGTATAACTACATGATTTCCAGTCATTGCCTTGAGCCAGGAACACACGGCAAAATACCGAATCCTCTCGGCAAAGCCTTTGCTGTGAGCCGCCGCACGGCAAAGAAATAACGGCAACGCGTGCGATGGCAAAGCCGCTTTGCCATGCACACTCGCTTATACGCACGACAACGCTCTTTGCGGTAGGTCATGCCCGACACGCGGCAAAGAAAAGTAGATAATGAGGAGGAGGAGGGAGGGATGGCCTCAATAGCCTTTGCCGTGCGTGCTGGCATTGCCGTGCGTACTTCTTTGTCGTGAGCCTTAGCATGTGCGCGCTGCCCTTTGTCGTGCGCATGTTCCCGAAACACACGGCAAAATGCCTTTGCCATGGGCACTTCTTCGCCGTGCGTCCTAACGTTATCGTGTGCACTTCTTTGCCGTGGGCCGTAGACTGTGCCGTGTGCTTCCTTTGCCGTGTGCATGTGCTAGGAACACACGGAAAAACACCTGGAGCCACCACCTCGGTGTGCCAGCAGCTACGGGCTCGGGCCACGTGTTGTCTTTGCCGTGTGTATGCTCACGGCAAAGTGACCAAACGTCCTTTGCCGTGCGTATACACACGGCAAAGGGCCTGTTGCATTTTTTTGGGTTTGTTTTCGCTGTATTCCCTGCATTGAAAATTTCAAATACAAATATATATACAAGGCCAACATTTGTGGTACCACAACAGCATATATGCATGCATATAACCAAAGTTTTGGCACAAATACATCAAACACACCACAAATACATCAAACACACCACAAATAGCTCCACATGTTCACATAGAGTTCACAAGTTGATCTAGCAATATTACAAGTTCACCAAGCTGCCTTACATGATCATGTAGCGCCAACCACATGTCCTCACTCCATAGGAAGATATAGTCAACATGTAGGCCACAAACGGTGAAGATCAACCTCCACAGTGATTCCTCCGACAAAATCATATGAAATTGTACAAGTTTAGGATACATGCTCTAAATTATGACAAGTCGAATAAATTCAAGGAATCAGGATCATGATCAAATAAGAAACTTAGAAACCTCTACAAGTGGCTCACATGATAGTAAAATCAATATACAAGATATAAGCTCTACTTCTATGGAAAAATTCATAATTTCCTCTATGATGTTTCTTTATGGCTAAGATATCTCTATGGCTAAGTTTGGCTAAGTGACATGTCATGGCTCAATAATCTACATGTCTCGTGGCATAGCGATATTTTGCACAAGTGACAAACTTAGGAGAACTAACCTTGATGGTAGCTAACCATGTCCTTCTCCGTATCCTCCGTGTCCTTCTCCTATACACGGTCAAAAGAAAAATCATCAGATTGCTACATTTTCTACAAGTGGCATGGATAAAATTTTGCATTTTCAAGTTGAAATTCTACAAGTGACAAGTTTTTAGGAGAACTCGCCTGAAAACTGCGTGAGGCTCCGGATGATGTTCGGACTGGCGAGGGTATGAGAATTCATCGGGCTCTGACCGGGTGGTGCCTGGAAGGGCGGCACATTCGATCCACTCGTTGACCCACCTGGTAAGTACCCAGGCAACTACAACATGGGGAATATATTGCGAGCATTAAACAATAAGACAAGGGCACATAAGGTGGAGATATTAAGTTAACCACTTACCCACGATAAGGCGAAAGGAGGTGTAGGAATACTCCTCGGTGGAGCATTCAAAAGCTATTGGTTCACAAACCAACTAATAATCTGGTGCTACTGATGCATCTGCGTCGGCTGCTGGTGCTCCTTAAGCTGCTGCTCCAGCTGTGCCTGCTGCTGTTGGGACTCCTCTCAGATTCTCTGTTCCCTTGTTTCCATCTCCGCCTACATTGTTTCACCACGATGTCATTAACATTGCAATGGAAAACATGAATTAATCGTAGAGGACCGAGGAAGAACATACCCGTAAGCGGTCGATTGCTATATCCGATGCCTATGGGCGGGTCTACACCTGAGGCCCGCCACTCTTACAACCACTATGGGCCTAGCGTAGAGATGAAATGGTCATTGGGTCGACGGACATGTCACCAATCCATAGACGACCATGCTTCAGGCCTTGTCCCGCCAGCACCGCAACCTCGGGGTCAAACTCCTCGGTGAGTGGATCGGAGTTCTCGCCGTGCTTCTCCTTGTACCCCATGATGTACGTCGCACAATTGACCTCGGATACATCATTGACCCACATGGACCCGTCTTAGGATGCGGCGTCTTCCTGGTCTTCATCTTTTTTAAAGGCCAAATAAGCTTGGCATCGCGCCTGTTGCAGTTTCCAACAAAAGAGAACATGTAATAAGTGAAGGGGGACACCCTTGCGCAGTAAACAATCACGTGAAAGCAAAGAATGAAGGAAGCCTTTGCTCACCTCTCTTTGGATGTGAAGGCTGAGGGGGGTTGCTTCCTTGGATATGTGATCCACCTCCCATCTCGTCCCGCCTCTTCTTTACCTCCTCGTGCTTCTTGAGGTACTTGGCGGACGTCCACCACATTACCATTGCCAAAAAGCACCGTCTGTTGTTACCGACATACTGAGGAGGGTTCTAAATTCACAAGGTACACCCATTAGTACAACAAAAACTACATGGCATTCAAGAAATTAATAACACATAAATGCAACTACCTGCAGGTACTGCCACGGTGCCATGAGCGTTTGCCGAGCCTCGTCCTTAGTCATCCAAACATAGCGGTCGGTGTGCCATTCGCGGACGCACTGAACACGTGCCTCGTAGTGCATACCAGTCACCCTCCTCTTGCACATCTCGTGTAGGACCGCACCACACTGCCTTTCACAACTAGCAGCCCTCATGAGTGTTAGAATGGGGCCAAACCCATTAGTGCAACTAGTGTCAACCTCGGAGTGTTAGAATGTTGAGAAGTTAAGTAACATACCCAGAATTCCTTTACAACCCTCTTTTGCATGTTGCCGCAGTCGGTGTCCAAATCTGGGGCGTAGATGTAGGGCTTCCAAGTCCAAGCTATATCGATGCCACCACTAGGGAGATCGACAAGCCCAAGGAAATTGTGCCTAAGAAGGCCTCTAAGGATGTTCGTGTAGTTGCGTCCCCCACGACGACTCAGATCATCATATGTGAACGAACTGCCCAATGAAGAGCCAAAATTAGTATGTATGTGATGAAAATTTCGATAATGATGAAATTTCGTTAATGAAAAGCCAAAATCAGCATTTACCTCTTTCCTGCGGGCACGAGAACAAAATTGCTATAGGGCGACATATTTATCCTGAGGAGTCTCGTTATCCAACGCTTATACGGTTTCTTCTCACGTGGCTTCAGATTTTCAGAGGGTGGCATGTACTCCTCCTCCGCTTGCGGTTCCCAAACTAGGTTGGGGTCAGGCTCAAACGGTAGAACCCCCAGCCCCTCATCCTCCGAGTGGTCCTCCTACTCGTCCTCCCCACCCTCCTCCTCCTCCTCGTCCTCCCCTCCCTCCTCCTCACCCTCATCCTGCTCCTCTCCCTCCTCCTGCTCCACCTCAGCATCATCAGCATCGTCCTCATCCTCGGGTGGGGGAGGGGGGCTAGGATCCTGCCTCCCACGCCTACCACGCGACTTGGGAGGGCACGGTGGAGGACTATCACGCTGTGTCGAGCCCAATGTTGTAGCTTTTTTGAACCACTCGGATTCGTCACAATGCCCGCCAAGTTCTTGAGCTATTTTTGAATGCCCTTGCCCTTTCCTCCTGTCATGTTTCAATCACCTACAAACACAATGAAAAGAGTAGTTTATTAGTATCCAATGTAAATAAACGGATATTTGTAAAAGCAACAAAGATATAAATAGATGAACATTAGTAAAAACAACTAATAGCATAGAGTTCTAACAAACATAGCAGAAAGTTCTTACAAATAAACCAGCTCGACATTCACTATTACACAGATTTATTACAAAAGGGCTTGCCTCACAATTACTACTACATAGATTAGAAGACTATGTCGACATTAGTAATAATTGGACCACATGTTTCATCATCGCTATCAGGCTCTTTTCACCAATAATCATCAATGAAACCTGGAGGTGGTCCCTTTGGATCGAGGTCAATGCCTTCTTTGAATGCCTCTAGCAAACTCACGTCTTGCTTGTCACGGACATCCTCATCTTCATCTTCTGCATTGTCTTCCTCCATGCCCGCATCTTCTTCTTGTTCATCATCTACGACCATGTCATCATTGACCGGCAAGTTGCCAGTGAAAAAACCAGGGAGCCCTTCTTCCTAATAAAACTCGGCATCCTTTGTTGAGGGGTCTACGTGGCGGTAATCATCCTTGTTTGGCGGGGGCAGCCTATTGCGTGAAGGTACCGTCACAACAACATCCCATCCCTGTAGACGTTTTGTCGGATTTTTGCACGGGTATAGGAGATAGTATATTTGGAAGGCCTGGGTAGCCAAAATGTACACATCCTCTCCCTTATAAACGGGTCTTCTTTCAACTTCGACCAATCCAATTTCAGGATCCCGTTCACCCGACGTGGGTCGAGCCAATGATATTTGAATACGACGGGATTTAGACCTGTGGTATATTATCAACATATACCACCATGGATTAACAAGATATTCCCAGAATACCAAGTTCAAAAAGACGAGAGAAACGAACAAATGCTCGAACACTTCCTAAGCTCAACGCTCTTAGAAAGATCAATATTAAGAGCACGGGTTCGTGTTGAAGAAGATGCACTGGAAGAATAGATTATCTGGTCCTTCGGAAGAGAACAGGAAATGCCACCTGGTTCACATTGTCGATCGGATCACCGGTTACAAAGATAAAGGGATCTTGGATAAGAACCGATGATAGCTCATACCTTAAGCAAAGCTATCAGGTACGAAAAGATGCAATTCCCTCGTATCCAGGAGAATTGTGCAGATATGGAGTTCAAAAAGATGTGCAGCATGATGGACAGATGATAGACCGCCGTAGTGCTATGAGAAACTCCGGATTGCCAAAGATGCTAGCATATGCATAGATATGATCACGGTGTACTCAAAATCACAGGAGATAACCGTCACCATTTGGAGGATAGTGTTGATAGCATTTTCCATATTCCACTCATGATAAGTGTCATGTAGCTATGCTGCGAACCAAATTACAATCACCAGCATCGGATCGACACATGTTATGTAATTAGCCCAAGAGAATTGGAGATGAAAAGAAACTCCAGGATTAAGCGCCGGTGACAAAAGAATGAGTTAGCATGGACATGCTGATAAAAGGGAGATAGATCATGTTTCACACACGACTGAAAAGGAGTGTGGAAGCACAGATGTATCAAAGAAAATTTTCCGCATTTTCGGCGTTAAAATACCAATAGATGCGCAAAATCACTTATCAGGTAGAGATTAGCAACTGATGCTTGCACAGAATGTGGAGTTGCTAGAAGGAAGGACACCCTTAAGAAGATGGCACCGGTTAACAAGGAGTCGGATAGATCGCGCCGGTTTTCAAAAGCCTGTCAGTATGGAATGTACCAACAGTTGATAAACAAAGGCAGATTGTGATAACAAATTGGATGCAACAGATAGACAAGGAATTACACACACACACACACACACACACACACTTTCTATGGTACTACCGAAACCCAGAACACGTGAGTCCTAGTTTGAATTTTAAGAAGAGGATTGAAAACGTTACACTTCCTTACCAGAAAAGGGTGGGTGGTTGGGTAAGAAGAAAAATGGAAGTAGTCCTACTCTCACGTTTTGTTTTCCCTAGTATACATAGCTACCAAAAATATTTGCTAGACTGACAACGACCATTTGGCTGAGACCCTGAAGGGCGGGATGACTCTGATACCAATTCTAACTACCTCGGTGAATTACGCTCCTAGTTACAAGCCTGGATGAGCGGAAATGGTTAGAATAGTACGGTGGGGCCCAAATGCCACTCACAGGTAGACCTTTCGGCCGTCCTAACCATTTACAAACATCGGGACAAGAACGGGCGGCGTAATCGGCAGGCGAAGGGATCAACTACATACACAAATGAGTATGTATGCAAGCCACCATACAACAGTCCTCAGAGCCATTCCATCTAAAAGAAATAGAAATATTGCAATGCCATACGGCGAGATCCAAATATCCCAGATAGATATAATAGTTTAGGATATCTCCTCATACATCAAACATCAGAGTATCAGGCGGAAGCGGAAGACAAAATCCGAGTACGGATAAGAAGCAAATCGGCATAAGATGCCCCATAAATAAACACATCCCGCCCACAGATCTCACGGATCCCCGTTCCCGTAATCTCTACACCGAGTGATCGTTGCCAACATCGTCCGTCTCCTCCACCCAGTATCCATCTTGCAAGCTTACCTGTTCATCTGAATCAAACAATTTATCGTGTGAGACCCTAGGGGTACTCAGCAAGTCTTTATGCCTCTAAAGGGGACACAACCTGGGGTGACGCAATTGCAGCAAAAGATAATACCTAGCAATTCTATAGATACTCGCTAACCATCCGCCTAACCAAAGATAGACGGATGTCCGTGAATTAATAACAACAGTTATAACAGTAATATCCACAGATCCATCCTCCTCCTCGCTTACCAACGAGGAAGCGGACGATCAACCCCCCATCCGTTGGCAGTTTTATTAACCATTCCATGAGTGTTGCACTATTTACTAGTCAGTTACTTAGTCAAATTAAAAGCGGTACTTTAGTTATACTTGTCTATGATCGAGAAACTGTGCTCCAAGTCGTCCATAACCGCGGACACGGCTTTCAGAAAGTGTTACCCTGCAGGGGAGCACAAATAGCAACACACACTCGATCAACCTCGAAAAAACCAAATCAAAACCCAACGAGGCATTCATGACAAAGCGATCACAGGATTCAGAAATATTTCAGGGGGCCACCCCATTAAGCTACCCGCAACGAAGTTGGTCGGCTCCAAGACGGACTCAAGGTTTGCGTCAATGGCTGTAAACGACTGGGAACCCGAAAGTGTGACTGGGCTTGTCGATACCGCGAAAACACTCCGCTTACCTAAACAGTACAGGTGCTCCTCGCACAATCTTAAATAAAGCAGTAAAGCATGGCATAAGTATAGGATAGTAATAAAGCCCCAAACTACTTTGTGGCCCCAAGAAATAAGAATGAATCAAGCTCTGGCTCAAGGGGGTTCATAAGCCTCCCGGATGTGGATAGCGCGAATATTCAAGGAACAGGAATCAAGTACTCGGGGTCCTACGGGACACAAGTGAGCATGAAAAACCAAATAGCAGATATTGCTCACCGGTGCCACTTTCATTAGTTCTCCCATTACTACTCAGGTTAAGTTGTTTAGGTACCTCGTTATCCATCAGACACTCACATACCCTACACATGCTGTTCTACGACTCGCATGGCTCAAACAACTCCTGTAGTAATGGCTCATGGGATGGAGGAAGAAGCTTCGGTGGGGTTTAAAAGTAAAGGCTATGCAGTACTTGGGATTCAGATTAATGCAATCGCGACTCAATGATGCAAGAATAAGATCGAGGCAATAGGTACTATATGTATGCAAGAATGTGGTAGTGCTTGCCTGGCAGCTCAGTTGAAGCGAGAGAAGGATCTGGGTAGTGCTCCTGGTTTTCTTGATATATCCCCTGCTCAGCGTCTATTCGAAGAAGAACCAACCAAACAAGGGCCAACATAAATAAAGTGCACAAGCATATGAATTAAATGCGTCAAGCAAACAATCATGCTATGATGAATGATGCACAATTTTCATGGCAATAAAGTAGCATGGCATGGGTGAGGTGTGGAATACAAGAATAAAGCCTTTTATTGAGTTTTAGTCACTTTTTATACTCAAATAAGTTGCGGTATACTTTATATTTATATGATGCATGCTGCAATTCAGAACAAGGAGTACATAAACAGAAAGGTCTCGTCGAGCTAATCATTTTAGACATATTATTTGTCAAATTTGGAGTTATAAAACAAAAGTTATTAATTAATTAAGAAAAAGGGCATTTTATTGTAATTTTAATCATCTCGAAAATTAAGTGTTCAAAATATATTTTGAAGGGCATATTTGAATTCCTCACATTTTTTTGATTTCAAAACATCTATTACATGTTTAATTTGGATTTATATTTTCAAAGATATTTGAAAACAGATTTAAATTTGAATTTAAAATAAATTTGAAAGTTAAATTTAAAACAGAAAACCAGAATTATTTTTTTTACACCCAGGTGAATTGGACCCAAGCCACTGACGGGTGGGCCACTGTTGACAGGGCACATGCGTACAGGGAAAAGCTTTCGCTACCGTGGCTCTGGCCAGCCCACGCGGATGACAAGCAGGCCCAGTGGCTGCGGGCCCACGTGGCAGCGAGAGGGGAGGGTCGGCCACGCGACTCGGTGAGGGAGTGTGGGTCACGGCCCGAGGAAACAGAGGGGCTTTACTGCAAAACGCTAGGGCGGCTGACATGCGGGGTAGGCTGGACCGCGGGTTCAGGCGGGAAAAAGGCCAGGGGCTCAAGCGCAAAAAGGACACGGCCACTGTGCATCTTCTCTGCGACGACCGATCGGTGCTCGCCAGGGAGCGGCGCACGGGGGATCGAACCCGCGACACGGGGAGCGCAGAGAAGCGGTACCAGTGCGGTGGCTTCCAGGGTGGTGACAGAGGAGCGGACGCAGGCTAGCTAGGTCGCTGCGTGGCGTAGCAACGAGGAAACGACGTCGGCTGCCGCGCACCGAGGCCGTTCGACGATTTGACCGGTGAGCACAGGCGACGATAGCGAGGCGGATCATGTTAGGGAGGGATAAAGGCTCACCGCGAAGAGATCGGTGCGGTCGGATCATGCAGGGAGGCGATGGAGGGGCGAGGACGCAGACGGCCGGCGTAGCTAGGGTTTGCGTCGGGCGACGCTGGTGCTGGCGGATCTGGTTCTCCTCCTCCTCGCTGGCGTGTCCAGGGCGCAGCAGGGGATCCTCACCGAGCTTCCTCGACACCTGAGCACCGCGCACGCCGCCTAGATCGAGAGGTGGCCGTCGACACCAACGTGGTGGCCGACGAGGTGGATGCGGGGTAGAAGGGGGAGGAAGAGGAGGAAGGCATGGCTCTGGGGATCTGGGAGAGGCAGGAGACATGTGGGAGGAGATCAAGGCGAGAGGGAGAGAGGGGAGGCAGCCGTGGGCACGGGTAGATAAAGGTGGCCACGGTGCCACCTTTTGCTCCTCCCTCACGTGGTGGCTCGGCTGGGGTAGCTAGGGCTGGTCCAGGGCAAGGCAGAGAGACTGCAGGGTGGGGCCGGCGTGGCGGTGGGGCTACCTGGCAGGTAGAGAGAAGAGAGAGGGTAGGGAGCTCGGGTTAGGTATGGCTAGGGTTAGGAGAGGCTCAAGTTAGCTAGAGGGGGGTGGTATGGTAGACGATGGTTGGGGTAGGTGATGATGTGCACAAGGTGATGGTTAGGAGAGAGCAAGAGGGTAGCTAGAAGAGGCATATGATGGCCAAAAAGAGGGTGAGATAGAGAGGGTTGTGTGAAAACAAAGGAATAGAGCTAAAGAGAAAAGGAATACTCCACTCAAAAATCCAAGATAATAAAACCGAAAGAAAATAAGATGGTAGAGATCTTGCATGGCCCATGCATGAATAGTAAATGCCATGTTTATTATTGTGAAAACAATTGTAAATGACGATGGGCATTTATTAACACATGCATTTCCAAACATGGAATTAAGGCCAAGCCAAAAGAGTGGTGTTGGGGTCCCATGTGGAGTAGATGAAATATGCTCATATTTGAATATAATTTGGCCATGCTAGTGTGTATGTCCCACTAGATGCATAAATAGCCTCAATAATATCCCAACATGAGAATAACCCCAAAACAATCCATATGGGAGCTAGAAAAGGTTCCACTCACAAGGCATGCAAAGGTGGCCCTCCACATATCCATATTGTGAAAACAACATGATGCATATATGGGAGCATGTGGAGATAGAATTGGATCCATCCCAACCCACATGAGCTAGAGGTAAAACCCAATAAGTTGCAATGCTCATATATGGTGGAATGGTGGAATGATGGGGTGATGACAAGAAAGGTGGTGGAGTTAATAAAAGATATGCCCCCAACTCAACTTGGGCATTAAACAATATATCAATAACCAAATACAATATCAAGAGTCAAATACAATTAATAATGCCTATGAGAGAAGAACCAAAGAAAGAGGGTTTTATATGATGCTCAAATGCAAGGTGGCATGATGACATGAGCATGATATGATTATGATGCAACAATTATATGTAGGAAGTCGCATTTATATAGACTAGGCTAGTAGCATTGCAATTGTTAGACAATTGGGATGCTACATGCATGTTTAGTAGAGTGCCAAGCAGACTCTCGGTAACGTTCTTCGTGATGTGCATTACATCGAGGCTATGGGGAGTGTGAAGGACCTTCCAATACGGCAGGTCCCATAAAACAGACCTTGCTTTCCATACACCAAGTAGCGGCTTTGTCCTCGGTCGTTTTTTTCTAGGCACAGGGCAATCTACCCAATTATTCAAAAGCTCCTCCATTTCTTGGCCGCTCCTCGGACACGGGACTCTTTCGAGCTCGTCCTTACCATTGAACAGGCCACCATGTTTTCTCCATGGGTGAGCCATGCGGAGCCACTTTCGAGTACCTTGGAACACGGTTTTCGAGGACGCGGGATCGCTTGGTAGCTGGAGATGTGGTGTCTCATCCATGCACTTGACGCATGAATTGTGTCTGTGGTTCACCTGGACCGATACATATGCATAACCAGGATAGTCCTGCACGGTCGTGAGCAACGCGGCTCTCAGATGGAAATATTCTTTAGTGTAGGCATCCCACTTATGGGCCGACGTCTCCCACAAGCTGGCTAACTCCTCTCTCAATAGCCCGATATACAGATGCATAACGATACCTGGTTGTTTCGGCCCCTAAATAAGAATGCTCATGTGTATATACCTTTGCTTTGTGCATAGCCACGGGGGGAGGTTGTACGGCCAGACAAACATGGTCCAGGTGTTATGCGTGCTACTATGGTTTCCAAAAGGACTGAGTCCATCGGTGCTCATACCCAGCCTAACGTTCCTTGCATCGCCCCCGAACTCTTCGAACTCGATGTCTAATGCATTCCACTAGCTAGCGTTTGAAGGGTGTGTCAGGATCTTGCCCTTCTCTAGATCATCTTCAGGTTTCTCTCTTTCTGCATGCCATTGCATGAGCTTTGCTTCCTTAGGATCTATGAAATATCGCTGCAAACAGGGGGGTGATATGAAAGTACCATACCACTTTTCGTGGAACTTTCTTGTTCCCTCTCTTGTACTGTCCTTGGCCACACACCGGACATGTGATTCTATCCGCATAGTCGTTCCGATAAAGTGCGCAATCATTGATGCATGCGTGGTATTTAATGTATAGTAGGTCGAGAGGGCACACGATTTTCTTGGCCTCCTCGATACTTGTTGGCAATGTGTTCCCCTTAGGAAGTTGGTCATGCCAGTATTCCATGTTCATGTTGAAGCTCACATCGGTCCATTTGTGTTCGGCCTTCATGTCCCGAGCCTTGAGCTTTACACTCAAGCGTGTATCCTCGGGGCGACACCAAGGATACAATGGAGTCATCCCGTCTACCTCCATTTGGGCCATCTTGGCTTTCTCTCTGGCTGCAGCTTTGTCGTTGCTCGTCTCCTTGAGGAGCAGTTCTTGAACAGGAGGGTCCTGCAAGACCCAAGTTAGCAGCGTTTCTGTGTTCGCGTCTTCCCCTTATTCATGATGATCATGCCCGTCGCCATCTCCTTCTCCATGCTGATCATGCCCGCCGGCATCTCCTTCGTCATGATGATCATGCCCTCCGGCATCTCCTTCGTCATGATGATCATGCCCGGTAGACTCTTTGTCTTCTCGCCCGCCCACGTCTTCGTGACCACCATGTCCTGCTGGCGCCTCATTGAGGTCGCGCATGAAACAGCGCCTGAGCAGGTGACCCTCCAATTGTCTAGATTCAGGGTCAATCCAGCGCTGCAGTTTGCATGTTCGACATGGACATCTTATCATGGTCTTGTTGTTCAGAATCATGTCCTAGCAATTCGACCTTCGCTCATCGTGAGGACCATGGTTGCCTGAGCGGTCAAAACAGAGAGTATAGGTGAGAACCACACCATATGAACACAAACATGCATCAATGCTAGGCAGAAAAAATTCGGCATGACCTTTCCTAAAATTAGGACATATGGGTAGTGCAAAACTTTGCCGAAATAGAAATGAATCAACATTTCGGCAAACATCCATGCAACCACACTGGCCGGATGACAACAAGCAAGCAACAAAAAACTTCCTCCCATTGCAAACATTCATGCACCACACAAGCATCGTCTCGCCATGGATCGCACACACACACACCGCCCACGTGACAAGCTTCACCTACATGTTCATGGCCAAGTACTCACCTAATAGACACAATAATAGCGAGACGAGACCGTGCGATGAGAGAGTGTGGACACATAGATCTACAAGTTGGTGGAGAGGAAATTAGTAAACAAATAGAGATGTGAGAGAGAAAAGTAAGGAACTTTTAGATCTACAAGTTGGAGGAAAGCTTCCACTTACCAATATATGGACTAAAGTAGGTTTAGTTACAAGAAAATGGAGAAACTATGGGCAAAATGGGGTGTGAGGGAGGAGGAAGACGAGTTGGGAGGAGGTAGAAAGGAAGAGATGTGAAATGGGTGGTGGTGGATACATAAGGTGGGAGCTTTTGGCACCTTTTTAACATGGATCTGGACGCCCTCATCTATGGCGCATATGGAGAAAATGCGCCACAGATGCTCAATATTATGTGGTGCATAAGTCCATATGCGCCACAGAAATGGGTGAATTAGATTCCGTGTGGTGGGGCCCTCCTCCATGTTCTCTGGCGCATGTGAGGATATGCGCCACAGAAGTGAAACATGCTTGTGGCGCATATCCGCAAATGGGCCACAGATCATGGGTGAATTAGATTCCGTGGTGGGGCCCTCCTCCATATTCTGTGGCGCATAATAAAATATGCGCCACAGAAGAGGCAACTTCTGTGGAGCATATCTCGTTATGCGCCACAGAACTTGGATCAACCCACCCCGGCTGGCGGGTTCCACCAATCTTTTGTGTCGCATATTTTACAGAATGCGCCACAGAACATCCAGGTTTCTGTGGCGCATGTTTCCTAGTGCTCCACTGACAAGTCTCTGTGGCACATGGATTTACATATGTGCCACAGATTAACTTGTCTATCTATAGGTTGTTTCCTAGTAGTGTGGGCTCCACTTACTTGTGGCTCATTCACTAAAAGGCCCTATATTAGTCACTGCAAGTCCAACTCGCTGACTTAGTCCATGTCTCTATTTGGGTCCAACCCAAATAGATTTCCTGTTTGGGCCTAACCCAAACTTGCTCCTTCTCTTAAGTGTGTGACCTGATAGGCTTATGGTAACATGGACACGATCCGAGTCTCACTCGAGATGGATCAGTTTCTAGCGGCTCCTAGCAGAACATCCCGACTCCCAAGTACCAAAAGTCATGATGACTTCAAGCACATAAAACCAACTTTCAAGGGTTGGAGGGCAGGTTTCATATATGATGCTACTTTGATGCTGAACTGATTAAAGGATAAGCACAAGGGTTTATTGTCATCATGGCTTGACTGTTTACCCTAATTTAGTTTTTTTATATTATTAGTTTAGTTTCTTTTCACTATACATATGTTGTAACTGAACTCTGGACTGTTTTTGGTTTCTTCTTTTGCTAATAAAGAGCTATGGGGGACTCCCCTGCAGTAGAAAAGTTTCAAAAAAAATTCATGAAAACAAACCTTCCAATGTGACTTTTGCCGGTGTCCCTTTTGCCTCACGATATAACTTGTCGAACTTTAGGCGAATAATCGTCATCCCTTAAAATAATTCGACTCTCTTTCTCGATCCGAGATAAGTGATTCATTCGACTAACTCTAAGTCGGTCACCTCGATTAACACTTAACCGAGTCGCGCATGGCCATGTTTTTTGAATCATATCTTCTGAGAGGGCCTGGAGAATATCTCTCAAGTTGGAGGGGAAAAATCCCATCTTGGTTATTCACGTTACGCAGCTTGATTCTCAGTCGACCCGAACTCTGCCTGTATGACTGCCCAGTGACAGAACATGTGGGCTCCCCGGATTATTCATCCGAGAAAATCCCTGTTATGCATACATCCACGTTCCCACGATTAGTGAGCCGTGGAACATAACCGACAGGTATCATTACAACATCCGAAACATAACGAATTGCAAGACTTACATAAATGCTATTATGGCTACATCATCATTACCAGCGGAACATTACCAAGCGCAGAGCCCAATCGTTCCTCAACCTACAGGCAGCTGACTGGGAAGACGGCCTAGCTTGCTGGACGTCACCTTAAACTCCTGAAAGTCTGGCCAAGTAAATAGCCAGGGACAAAGCCATGAGTACTTTGAATGTACTCGCAAACCACCAAGGTAAGTGAGCAAAGGAAATGCAATTCTGGATGTGGCGAGATATCTCTATCTGGGGTTGCTTTCGAAAAGCCTAACTACCTTTGAAATTATGGCATCTCCCTATCTTTGTTGAAAAAGATTTTTGAAAACATGCTTCTGTTTTATAAATGAAGACATCTCCGTATCTTTGTTGAAGAAGAGTTTTGAAAACAGTTTTGTAGTAAAAACCCTTTTTAAACATCTCAGACCCCTCGGGTCAAAACAACGCCTTCGAACTCGGGTTCCCCCGGAACCTTCGTCCACTTCGTACTTGTTTCCCAGATAAGCACAATTTGGGTACTCCTAGCCAACACCTTTACAACCGTCCTTGACCGTGGACACGGCTATTCGAATAGGTTATACTCTGTAGAGTTTGCGCACTTTCCCCACAAGAATCAATACATCTGTTGGGATATAACCACGTCCCACTACCACTGTAGATGGGGGTTCGGATAATCAAACCTAACCTTTCGCTTGTCTACCCTAGCAAAGGCATGCTTTTCCTCTTGTGTTTGTCCTCCCCAGCAACGAGTATGTGGCTCCCAGCCATAGTCCTTCCTTCCGTACATGCGCATACCCAAGCCGCAACTTGGCGTATACCTTAAATTTGGTGACTCCACTTCCTTCCGTACTACCTAAGTCACACCGTCTGCGGGAGACCCAATTATTGCACCGGACTCCTATTAGTTCAGGCTCACTCTTGCCGAAGCAAGCAACAGGCTTCAGATCCTTAATCTGGTAGCACCCGCCCAGAATTCTAGGGATCTCTCCCTATAAGCATGGTAGAAGTTGCCTCGGCTAATGCAGACAAACTACGAGTTAAGCCCCAGTACCTGGGGTAATGTGGTTGCACGGATAAAAATTACTCTGGTAAAGGCATAGAACATCCCATCGCATTCTCCTGTCTCATCTTCACCATTTCTTTTGTTAAAACCTCCACTGGGAACGATGCCTCTTCCTAGGCTTTTACAAAGACGTTTTGAAACCTTTGTAGTGGGGAAGAATCCCAAAACAGTTTATTTTCTCAAAACCGGGGTTTCCAAGGAGGTAGGATGCTAACCATCATACTCTCGGAGTAAAGGGGATAAAATGGTAGGTTCATCGGGGTGGTGCCTCGAAGGACACGAAGTCATAACTTGGAGGAGCCAAGTTACTATCGCAATATTTGTTAAACAAAACATGCAGGTAGATAATGCAATTTATAAAGAGGATATAAAACAGGTAAAGGAGAGTAGGACATATATCAGAGTTCGGGAATGGTGGCTTGCCTGTGATCAGCAATAGGTCCCTGGACTTCTTCAGCTAACCAGAAAATGCCCCATAAATAATAATAAGAAATCCTTTCCTTCTAGTCGTCGGACACTCACACTATTGTCGTCATCGGGTATACATGCAAGCAGACAATACCACAATCAATACAAGGCATACAAACATTAATTGATACAGCAAACAAGCATAGGAATTACTACTGAACTTGGGAGGTTTTGGACAGGTTGGGTTTTATTGGTGGAATTTACTGGATTGCCATTGTAGTGTTTCTCTCTTGGAAGATAGTTGCCAAGGCTAGATATAAGGAACTTGGATTAGGGATCTGTGGTCAGTAGGTTACCAATGGGAAAAAGTGATATCCTCAGATAGGTCTTGTCAAGATAAAACCAACACAAGGGGTTTCACTTGATTATCAATTTCCTAGATTTAGTTATGCTTTTTATAGTGGAGTAAACTCTAGTTTGAGGAAATAATTCACCAAAGCGGTTCTGGGGCTCCAAAAATTATTTCCTTGGATGGTTTGGTAGTACTTGCTGTACTGAACCACTTAGAGTTGGAATTAAGTCCAAAGAATCACCAGAAAGCCCTTAGGGAATTCCCAGGGCAGTTTTATACAGTTCTTCACCCTTTTACCAGATTAAAACTACAGGAGCTATTGAGTTGGTTCCAAGGGCATGTGGTAGGTATTTAAAATACCATTCTGTAGAAATTGGATTCACCCTTTTTGGAGTTGCCAAACTCCTATGGTGATTTATTTAGTGAAAATACTCATCATAGAAGTATTTAAATCACTAAAATTCATCCAGAGCTCAATAAATTTTGACCTGCTGGTGTTGGACAGATACTGATCCTAGGAGGTACTAGGAATTAGAATCAGGTCAATACTACATTTGGTTAGACCTGGGGAATTTATCTAATATAGGAAGTAGATGTTTTTGTTATTTTCGTTAAAGGCACACCTCTGTTCACCTTGGTGTGAGGCCTGTGCTAGATGATAGATAATTCAAATACCTTCCAGTATGATTTTGGGTAATCTCAAATTGAGATGTGAAACTCTCTGTGTAAATTAATTAGTGCAAGGTATACTTGGTAGCAGATTAATTACTAGTAATTAAAGAAAATTATTTTGGACATGGGGTTGCCTCTGCATGTTTGAGAAAACATCAGAGAACCACCAGAAAATTAGATCTCGGCATTTGGACTTGGTTTACCAATTTATTTGGATTAAATCCTAGCAGGAGATTTTCTGGAATAATAGGTTGATAAAGGAAAAAGATAAAGAGGTGCAGTGGGCCGGATCTGGGGTGAACTGGGCCGCCCAGAGGCGGGCTGGCCCAAGGCCGGGCAACGCGACGCGCGGGAGCCAACGCTTAAACCTGACAAGCGGGGCCCGGCGTTCAGCGGTGGGTTGACGCCGGGAGGTAGCTCGCGCGACGGCGGCCGAGGATGATCTCGTCGATGCTCAACGGCGACAGCAGAGGAGAGGGTCCTGGGCAAAAAGAAGAGCACCGTCAGGTAGAGGAGGAGGAGGGGAACTCGTGGGCTGACATGCAGAGAGAATGGAGCAGGGGTGGAGGTGCCTTGCTTGATTTCTTTGAGGAGGCTGAAGCTTCCTCCTCTCCTTCTCTCGGGCAGCACAGAGCTGGGGAGGGAGAGTGGAGCTGGGGGAGGTGAGTGGGAGGTGTGAGGGGGCAAATGGAGGCAGGGGCGAGGTGGGGAAGGCCTCTCACCATATATACCAAGAGGGAGGAGTAGATGATGCAAATTACCCATTTGGACATGGGGGAGAGGACTGCTGGCCAGTGATTGGTCCAGGACGCGGTGGGAGGGGTAGTAGTGGTATTTGGTCATGCTGGACCAGAGAGGGTGGGGTGGCATTAGTGGTAATTAATTAGAGAAGATCTTTGTAAGATTTGGGGTTATCTCACTGTCTCACTACTAGGGTACGGGCAGAATGGGGATTTGTTGGGGAGGAGCTGCAATGGTGGTCGACCTAGGATGTGTCTGGTGCTGAGGAGGTGCATTGAGCAAGATTGAAGGGGATTTGGAAGTGGATTGAGGAATGGATTTGCTTAGTTGGCAATTTTGATCCAATAGATGGTTGTGAGGGAAGTCCACAGACATGCATTGGACCAGAGGAGAAAATGTTACTAGTGAGTAGGTTGGCTAAAGGTGCACTCCTATGATTTATTTGAGATTTTTGTGTGGGGTTTTAGTCCACTTAAATCCAATTACTCAAAGAGGACATAAATGATTTTTAGAAGAGCATTTGATAAATTTGCATTGGGCAAGGATGGATTTTGGTGTGGAAGGGTCCCAAATGTGAATACACACTTAGGGGAATTTTCCCAAGCTTTTTTGGGGATTAAAAGTATTCAAAACAAGTATTATTCCAATTCAGCCATTTAAGAAAATGGACAAAAAGAAATAATAAAGCTTCTCAAAAATATTTATTTTTGAGATGGAAAGATAGGAAATGATTTGTGGCACTTACTTGAGCCAAAAGTTGGGGAAGTGGTTTGGTAAAAACCAAACTTTCCTTTATGGAGGGAGTTTTGGAGATTTTGACTAATTAAGGAATTAAATAGTTTTGGGGCCATAATAATTAGTTTTAATATTTGATAAATCTTGATGATCAATATAGATGAGATAAACAAGGTGTATCAAGCAGTTGTAACCTTGTGGAATGAAATTCCAACTTGGAAAGGATGGAAAACAGGGAGTTGATGATCTAGGGTGGTGTTATTTTTATACCATCAAAACATGCTTGCATCTTGGAGCTCAGATCTCACCTTAGTGCAAGGGATAGATGGATGGGTAGACCAGGTCATATAGATGAACATGGCAGAAAGAGTTTGAATTAATTGCACTTGAGGTGATCTAGAATTGATGGCAAACTTTGTTGAAATTAAGGTTGTCATGCAAGAAGTGTCATAAGAGGTCTGAGCTTCTAGCAGAGTAGGCATGATGACTAGATTTTGCAGGAAATGTTATTTTCTTGTCTGCAAAACCATCATGGACAAGTGGGTTGGAGGAGGATCTAACCAGGGGCCAATGTGGGCCTTGGTAGTCCTTAGGATGGTTAACAATATGGTTCAAGTGCATTTCCAAAAGTGCACATGTTTTGAGAAAAGGAGGCATTCAAAAAGGTGATGCTGAAACTGTTTCTAGACTAGAGTATGAGAGGGAATGTTCTTGGAGGAGTTGCAGGGTATCAGATCATTAACAAGTGGTTGATATGGAAGTGTAGAGTGAGTAGAAGAGATCCATGCTTGATATTGGTCTTCAAGGACTAGGAAACATCAAGAATGGAACTCCCCATAATTGATCTGGTTAAGGGTTTTAGATGATCACCTAGTGGTTAGGGATCACATCTAGACTTGTATTCTCTCTTAGGGATTGAGGAGTTGGTAACATCTTGATCCTAGTGATGAGCTCATAGAGTGGCTCATACTACTTCATAAGCAAACAAATCAAACAGCAGATCAAAGCAACACATCAGACAGCAGATCAAGACAACTCATCTTATAAACAAATCAACTACTCTAGGGTTACCATCAAGCTCAGCTTGAGGTAAGGTTGGGGGCATTTTTAAGAGGTTGATCTTTGAATAAGATGAGGGTTCTTGGTATCTCTACCAAGAGTAGAATTCAAATTCTTTGAACAAGAGGTTTTGGTAAAGCTAGGGATAGGAGTAGTGGAGTGTCCTGTCTTGAAAACATAAGGAGATTGTATTATATATCTCTCCATAGTTTTGTCAATAGAAGCTTCCAAAGTAGTTTTGGTTACATAGGCATCTTGGCTCATGTTTTGAAACGCCAGAACGTTGTGGTAAGGTTGAGAATATGTAAAATGAGCCAGGATAGTTTTGGTAAATAGCTTTTGTCAACTGAGGTTGTGGTAAGGAGTATCATAAGATACACTCTCTTAGGCACAAGTGCAAACAAACAACAAGCAAGCACTTCACCAAAGCACAAGAAAAAGTTTTTGTTCCCCCTGATTTTTGCATTCTGGAGAACTAATCTAGGTTGCTGAAATTGGGATGTTACAGAACAACGTTTGACAGAACCTAAGTCGGTCATCGTCAACTCGGATAGTGCAATAACCTCGGGTCTATGGATTACATTGATTGCAAGGAAGACGCCCGCAGGTGGCGTTTGGTGGGCCGATCCGATGCGGGAGAGAGCGTCGGCCTCCTCATTCTTGCGCATGTCGATCCACTTGATGGAGTAGCCAGTGAAGTGACCTCCCAGCTGGTCCACCGCTTGGCGGTACGCTATCATGGTGCGGGAGACGGTGTTGCACGTCCCAAGGACTTGGCCGGCGACTATATCGGAATCGCCGTAGCACCGTAGGTGATGGACGTTCATCTCCTTGGCAGCCTGCATGCCGTGAAGGAGGGTCTCGTACTCCGCCATGTTGTTGGTGCAGGGCTTGAAGTCGAGGTGGAGCACCTAGTGGAGCTTGTCGCATTTAGGGAAGGTCAGTATGACCCCAGCGCCATCCGCATTCTTCAATTCGTCAAAATGGAGCGACCAGTAATGGAGATAGGGTAGCTTTTCCAGCTGTTGTGCTTCTTCCCAGTCGGCGACGAAATTAGCCAAGGCCTGCTATTTGATCGTCTTGCATGGCTCGTACTTGATGTTGTCGACGCCGATTCTGATGGCCCACTTAGCGACTCGCACAGTCGCCTCGCGATTGCAGATGATGTCCTACAGCAGCGTGGAGGAGACGACCGTGATGGGGTGCTCCTGGAAGTAACGGGGAAGTCGCCGCTGGGCTCTGAAGACCGCGTGCACCAGTTTCTAGTATTGCGGGTAGCGTTGCCTTGAGTTCGTTAGGACCTCGCTGATGTATTAGACGGGGCACAGTATGGGGTGCTCCTTGCCCTCTTCTGGATGCAGGACGACCATCACGGTGCTACCGACTCGAGTGGAGGCTGCGACGTAGACGAGCATTGGCTCTTTGTCGATTGGGGCGGCGAGCAGCGGTGCCGCGAATAGCACTTCTTTGAGCGCCTTGAGTATGTTGTCTGCTTCTCGTCCCATTGGAACATGGTGTTCTTGCGCATCAGGCAGTAGAGAGGCATCGCCTTCTCACCGAGCCGGGGAATGAAGCGACTGAGAGCCGCGACTCGCCCGGCCAGCTTCTAGGCGTCACAGATGCACTCGGGTTTCCCGAGCCGCACGATGGTGTCGATCTTGGGGTGGTTTGCCTTGATGCCTCATTTGGGGACTACGTACCCCAGGAGCTATCCGGTGGGCACGCCGAAGGTGCACTTTCCTAGATTGAGCTTGATCTTGTACCTCTGCAGATTCGTGAAGGACTCGGCCAGATCAACGAGAAGGTAGCTCTGGCGGGTGGATTTTACCACCACGTCGTCGATGTAGATGTGGATGTTGTGGCCAATTTGGCTCGCAAGGCATTCCTGCATGCACCTTTGGTAGGTCGCGCCGGCATTATTAGGCCGAACGTCATGGTAGTGTAGCAGAAGGCACCGAATGGCGTGATGAACGCCGTCTTCTATTCATCCTCGACCGCCATTTTGATATGGTTGTAACTAAAGCATGCATCAAGGAAACACAGCGACTCCGATCCTGCGGTCGAGTCGATGATATGGTCGATGCGTGTTTGGACGAACTCCTCCTGCGGGCAGACGTTGTTGAGGTGTTGTTCTTTTTCAAAACCAGGACTAGGTTTGCCAACCATTTGGAGTACTTGATGGGCTGAATAAAGTCTGTGGCGACTAGACGCTGTAATTCTTTGGCGATTTCTCGGCAGCGCTCTTCATTGAAGGGCCACAGCGAGTTCTTCACCGGTCGCACTTTGGGGGCGGTGTTAAGTTTGTGCTTAGCGAGTTCCCTCGAGAAACCAGGAATGTCGGATGGTTTCCATGCAAAGATGTCGCGATTCTCACGCAGGAACCCGATGAGCACACTTTCCTATGCGGGACTCATGTTCGTCCCAATGGTGACCGTCTGGCTGGAGTCGCCTGGGACGAGCTCGACGGTGCGGGTGTGTGTGGTCGCCTCAAAAGTGGAGCCTCTAACGGTTGGCTTCTTCAGGATGGTGGGGTAGTCCTTGTCGGTGTTGCTCACATATTTCGTGAGTTTGTCCACGTGGTTGGTCTTCGAGCTTGGCGCCTTTGTCTTCGCATTCCACGGCCATGTCGGGGTCACCGTGGATGGTGATGATGCCGCTTGGCCCCAAGAGCTTCATCATGTTGTAGGCGTAGTGTGGTGTCGCCATGAATTTGCCGAACGCCTGGTGCCCCAGGACGCAGTGGTAGGGGCTGCTGAAGTTCAGTATCTCGAAGACAATCTGCTCGGTGCAGAAGTTTGCTGTTGTGCCGAAGGTGACTGGCAGCGTCACCTTTCCCATCCTGTACGACTTCCGACCGGGGACGATGTTATGGATGGTGGTGAGTGTTGACTCGATCGCTGACTTTAGGAGGCAGAGCCTCTTGAATGTGTCTAAGTACATGATGTTGATCGAGCTTCCGCCGTCCATCAGCGTCTTGGGAAGCCAGTAGTCGGCCACTCTCGCGGGGTTGGCGGCTCGTGGTTGGTGCGGAAGGGGCTCGGGCAGTGGGTAGTTGAGGGCGTTGGTGATGGTTGGAGGGCCCCTTGAGACAGCCCTGCTTGACGATGAGCGGGAATACATCCGCCCCCGCTGGTCGACTCCCGCGGCTTGCTGCTAGATGACCCTGCCGAGTAAGGCCTTGGCGTACTAGATTTGTAGTTCAACCTCTCCTTGGATGTCGAGGTGGACGACTACGGCATCTGCCACGACGACATTGTCCATTAGAGTGCAGTACAACGGGATCCCCTTGGCGTCACGGGCTTGCGGCGAGATGATGATCCGCAGCTGGTCTGGTGGAGGCGCGTGGCCTATTAGTGGCGGTAGGGCTCTGGTCGCAGGTGCTCCGGGTGGAGGGTGGTTGCTGCCACCGAGGGGCACATTCTCACAGTATTGTCCCTCAGTCGTGCGTGCGAAGTCTATTTCATCGTTGAAGTTCAGGACGCGGCCCTAGACGTTGGAGTGCAGGCGGGTCCTGATGCGACGTTGATGGTAGAGCGACAGCTCCTGTGCTGTTTTCCACTCGAGGCGAAACTTCTCGCGCTCGGCCTGCTCCCTGTGTGTCACCTCTTCTAGGCGCAGGCGGGCTTCCTCCACCTCCATCACCATTGCAATCTGCGGGATCAGCATGGAGAATGGATCTGGCTGGGTGGTCGTGCTGCCCACCATGTAGATCGTGTTGAAGCGATTAAATCTAGTGCGGAAGTCCTCGGGAGACTCTGAGCCGGAATCAGAGTCGAAGATCCCGAGGATGGAGGGGTCCTCGAAATCCTTAGGGTTAGAGACCCACTTGATGGAGTCCTCCCGTGATGCGGTGGTGATGGATCCGGCGACCGAGGCATGGGTCGTCGAGTCAGCGCCGTCATGGAGAGTCACGTCGTCCGCGGCGGCATCAGTCCTGGCAGCGTTGTTGGCGGCCGAGTCGTACTCGGTGGCGAGGCGGCTGATGGAGCGGATCTGGTCCTCCATGAGCAGATCGCGGTGTGCTGGCGATCCCTCGACGATCACCATTCCCGCCGGGTCAACTGCGTCGGTGAAGCCGACGAACAGGTTGATGGTGTCGACAGGCATCACCATGCTGTGCGTCATCGGGCGCGACGCCGGGATGTAGCTTCTAGGCAGGATCTGAAGGATCCCGCCGCTAGCGATCATACAGACGGTGGCGATCGGCCGATCGATTGGCGAATAGGGTCGTGCCACATGACACCACTAGAAGAATAACACCACAACTTCATTATCAAACCATTGAATCTCTCTCAACACAATTCCACTCCTAACAACATGACTTCTCCCATGACCTCAAGAACTAAACAAACTACTCACGAGACATCATATGGATAAAGATCAGAGTTGAAATAATGATAAGTAACAATCTTAACATAACAATAATTCGATGGTTCCACTCAATAGCATCAACTACAACAAGTAATCAACACTGGGGAAGTTTCCCCTAAGAACTATGCAAGATTCAACCCTATTGTTATAGCTGTATGGGGTGGTGATGATGATGATGATGATCCCGATGAAGTCCAGCTTGATAATGGTGTTAATGGAAACGATCTCCCCTCTCCGTGAAGGAATTTCCGTTCAGATTTTTGCCTACCGGAGAGCTCTTTCTCTCTCTATAGTTTTCCGCCCCGCAGAGGCGGCGCAATCTTTCTGTGGTCACCCTCGAGTCTTAGAGTTTCGAGGGGATTATATGCGTCAGAGGGCGATGCCAAAGGTGGGCCAGGGTGACCACACCACCTGGTGGCACGGCTAGGGCTGGCCCGCGCCAGGGGTGGTGTGGGCCCCCTGTGGCCTATCTCCACTTCCCCTTCTGGCTTCCTTCGTCTTATAGAAAAAGTAGGATTTTCCATATATTTTCCGGGATTTTTTTATCTTCGCGAATTTTGCCTCCAAACAGTGTCTTTTCCATCAGAATCCTGACTCCGGTGGTTCAACCTCCCAAAACCATCAATCATGCAAAAATAGATGAAATAACATAAGTACCATCTCTTAATATGAAATATATCAATGAATAGCAATGAATTGTGATACAGAATGGTGATGCAAAATGGACATATCAACTCCCCCAGGCTTAGACTTCGCTTGTCCCCAAGCGAAAACTGAGCTCAATAAACATGTCCATAGGTTCGAGCGAAGTGTCGATAAAGAGAATATGGACAAGAAGCATCAATTTCATCAATACACAAATCATAATAGAAAACAACTCACTTATTATATGACTTAACTTGCAATGAGTAAGGGAAACACAATAAAGATGCATAAAGTAAATCCTAATTGGTACTGGCAAACTTTGTTCTTGGTCATAGGACGGTTAACAAGTTGCAGGAGTCAAACATAATGGGTTTTCAATGATACCTTTCAAAGTAATATTCACTAAGATAATAGCAGTGTGCCCTGATACGTCCATTTTGCATCACTACACTATATCATAATTTACTGTAATTCATTGATATATTTCGTATTGAGAGATGATACTTATATTATTTCATCTATTTTTGCATGGTTGATGACTTTTGGAGGATGGACCGCTGCAGTCAGGATTCTGATGGAAAAAGTGCTGTTTGGAGGCGAAGTTCGCGAAGATTAGAAAATCTGGGAAAATATATGGAAAATCCTATTTTTCCAGAAGATGAAGGATGCCAGAAGGGGAGGTGGAGATGAGCCACAGGGGGCCCACACCACCCCCTAGCGCGGGATGCCCTAGGCCGCGCCACCAGGTGGTGTGGCCACCCTGGCGCACTCCTGGCTCTCCCCTTTGGCATATATTATCCCCATGAAACCCTAAGCCTAGGAGAGTGACGACAGAAAGATTCCACCGCCTTTGCAGGGCGGAAATCTACAGAGAGAGAAAGATCTCTCCGGTAGACAGAATTCTGCTAGGGAAATTCCATCCCGGAGAGGGGAGATCGTCGCCATCAACACCACCATCAAGCTGGACTTCATCGGGATCATCATCACCATCATCTCCATCATCATATCCATTAGCACCATCAGCACCACTTCATACCGCTGTAACAATTAGGTTGAATCTTGCATAGTTCTTAGGGGAAACTTTCCCAGTGTTGATTACTTGTTGTAGTTGATGCTATTGAGTGGAACCATCGAATTATTGTTATGTTAAGATTGTTTCTTATCATTATATCATATCTAACCTTGATCCATATGATGTCTTGTGAGTAGTTCGTTTTGTTCTTGAGGACATGGGAGAAGTCATGTTGTTAGTAGTGGAATTGTGTTGAGAAACATTCAATAGTTTGTTATTTAAGTTGTGGTGTTATTCTTCTAGTGGTGCCATGTGAATGTCGACTACATGACACTTCACCTTTATGGGCCTACGGGAATGCATTGTGTATTTGGATACTGATCGTAGGGGTTGCCAGAGTGACAGAAACCTGAACCCCTGTTAGGAAACCTTTGCACAAGGGATGTCAGGATCTTACAATTTAAAGTTGTGGTTAGGTTTCTATCTTACTTACTTTCTTGTACTTGCGGATGCTTGCAAGGGGTATAATCACAAATATGTATTAGTCCTAGGAAGGTCGGTACATTAGCACAAGATCACCCACACAACACTTATCAAACTAAAGAAGATTAATCAACTATATGAAGCAAAAGCACTTGACGATATTCCTGTGTGTCCTCGACAATGTTTGGTCATCTTAAGTAATACAACCGGCTTATCCTTGGCTAAAGAAAGGATTGAGCCACTTGCTGCATTTATTATTATTGTCTTTTATTTACTCGCACTTTATTTATCTACATTATCAAAAAACCCTAAAAATTCGATTGCTAAGTATTTACAGAGAATTCCTGCTCCAAGCCACTCGTCAACACCTTCTGCTCCTTGTTGGGTTCGACACTCTTACTTATCGAAAATACTGCGATACACTCCCTATAATTGTGGGTCATCAAGACTATTTTCTGGCGCCGTTGCCGGGGAGTGAAGCGCTATTGGATAGTGGAACTGGTAAAGGAAACTTCTACTGTGAGTATTGTTTATTTATGTTAGTTACTTTATTGCAATATGGATAAATCGCAGAGTTTCTTATTTTGTAATGCTACTACCACTGCTAAGGTAGTAGATGAACCACCACTTGCCGAGAATGATACTTTTAAAATACCTACACGAATTATTGATCGTGTTATGGATAACTATTATGTTTGAGATGGAACAGTCCATCCTGGTGATCATTTGCTCTTTATACACGAATTATGCACATTGTTCAAGTGTGCAGGTATTACAAAAGATCAAGTTAAGAAGAATTTATTCTCATTATCAGTGAAAGGAAGAGTTGAGGAATGGTATAAGCTGCTGAAGAATGGTCAAGATCTGGAATGGGACGAAATAGTGCCTCTCTTTTATTCAAAATTTTATCCTCCTAGTGAGATTCATAAAGATCGGAATCAAATATACAACTTTTGGCCTCTTGATGGAGAGAGTACAACTCAAGCTTGGGGGAGATTGAAGTTACTAATGCTCAAATGTCCTATTCATGAGCTCCCCAACAATATTATTATCAATAACTTTTATGGAAGGCTTTCTCTTCATGATAAGGATTTATTGGATGCTTCTTGTGCTGGATCATTTACACGCATGGAAGAAGGAGCTAAATAGGATCTTCTAGACTGTATTAAAGACAATGCTGAAGCATGGGACAATGATAAAGGAAGAAAGTCAGGTATAAATTATGATTATGAATGCATTGAATCTTTTATGGGAACTGATGACTTTGAAAATATTAAAAATGCTTATGGTCTACACTGTTTTATGAGAAGTGGAATAAGTATCATGAACCATATAAGGATATTGCTAACTGTGTTCCTGCAGGAAATACTGAAGTTTGTACTGCTAATCATGTTTTACCTAAACCTTACATTGAGAAAATACATTTCCTAGTTAAAGTAAAGGAACATTCTATCATAGCTAGTATGGTTAATCAAAGTACAAATAAAGTTGTTGAACCTGATGAACAAATGGATGATGAACCTATAATAGCAAATGGGAAAGACTATGTCACAAAGTATGTAGAAGATGGACACACTATCCTCTTTAAAGATACTTCTAATATTGCTTCACAAAGTAGTGTTATGAGATCTAGTGTCCCTGTGTTTTCTATTAAGATAAGTGATCATTGCAATAATGGTTCTTGTGACAGTTATATCATTAAATTTATGCATGATGCTGAAAGTTATTACGAGAGAGGGAAGACTATTCTTATGCATCTCAATAATATAAAGTTTCCTTGTTTTATGTTGAAAGTCTTTATGTTGCACTTGTTTTGCCTTCCTATGCTAGCAACCTCTACTTTCAATAATTTATTTTCTTACAAGATTCCCTTACATAGGAAGTGGGTTAGACTTAAACATGTGTATTTTGGCTTCTGGATGCTCTCTTTTACTTCAATTCATATTCTTCATCATTGAAATTATGATGCCCATCTTAATGGCTATTAAGAAAGAGCTTTTTGGGAGACAACCCGATATATTTATTTTTCTTTCAGTTTTTGTTTATTTGAGTCTTGGAAGTTATTGTTTCAACAATAACCTCTCCTTATCCTTTTTGTTTGGTTTTTGTGTCAAGATCAACCTCTAATGAGAGAGAAGTAATATTTGGGAAAGTTGCTGTCCTAAAACAGATTTTTGTGCTTTACTTTAAAAATTCGTGAAAAATCTGTGTATGTCGGATTGAGCTGTAATTGTTTGTGCTTATGCCCTAGGTTTTTATTTAACTTTCGGTAGTTTTGAACGTTTTGTTTTGAGCAACATAAGATTTTCGAAAAATTTGATCTTTACTTGCTGGTCTGTTTTGACAGATTTTTACCACTCATGCATTTGCCTCTTAAATCAATTTCCTTTTTGAATTACTTTTGGGATTTCAGAAGGATTTGTTTCATGTAGCTTATGTTTTGATGGATTTCAGTTGAACTTGAACCTAAAAGGTTTATTACCTCGCTTACACTAATGTTGCCAATGAGAATTGTGTGAAGTTTTGTTTGAAAGAAATTTCCAGGTTAGTGGAGAAAATGGTGTAGTAAGATAGTGAAAGGTTTCATGACTCAAGAAATATGTGTATGAAGATGAAGATATTGATGTTATTCAAGCGGTGACTCCAGAAAATTTATCAAAGAACAAGTATAGAGACCTGCAGAGTCCGTTTCTTAATAGGTAACAGTTCTGGTAAGAAAAGTTCCACGAAAAATCTGTCAAGTTATATTTTTGCAGTTTTTATCAGAGAAGGAAAGCAACGAAGCAAAAGAGGGACGGAAACGGAGCCAGGGTGGCTCACACCACCCCCTGGTCTAGGCCCCATGGCCGCGCCAGCAGGTGGTGTGGTCACCTCGGATTCCGTCTCTAACCAGTTTTCTCCTAGTACCTTCCTTTTGTTGTAAAAATTTGTAATATATAATCCCCCGGATCCCCCGAGGTTTGTATATCGTGTTCTTTCCATGTGTTTTTTCGATCTGTTCTGTTCAGATGTCTTTCCAGGATTCGTCTTCAAAGGGTTACAAGCTGCGATGCCGTCGCGAGCTCCATCGCAATATTGAGCAGGAGACTCTCATGGGATGGGTGAAACAAGAAAGGTTCACAACTAGGTGCAAAGAAATGGACCGGAACGTCAGGGAGGAAGTAAAGGACATGTCAGCAAGAATGAAGGGGCTGATACCTCCAACTCTAAACCTTAGTTCCTGCCCTGCTATAGTCTAAACTCTACGAGTAACTGATGTGTTCTGTGACAAGTACCGAGTCCTGAGAAGGAAGGTGGATATGCTTCAAGAGGAGAATATTAGGCTTCGCAAGATGTTGGAAGATTTTCTCGACACAATCGAGAGAACACCACCACCGAAGGAGTAATTCTTCATCAGGTTTTGGCATCCCCTTGGTTTGTTCCAAGCTTGGGGGAGTGTCGCGGTATCACTTCACTATCTTCTATCTTTTTACCTTTTTAGTAGAGTCATATCATGAATAGATAAGTTATCATGTAGGATGGTTTGCATTATGGAAGTTACCCACCTCTCGTTAGATATTATGTATCCCTTGGTGTGAGTTGCTGTTATGGAATATTAATGAGAAGTTCTATCATTTACTCTTTTGCATATCTTATATTAGTTTTCGATTTTTGTTATATGATTGATCTTGTTATTAGTATTGGTATCACTTTGGGATCATTGAGTTAATTTAGTTGGTTTTGGCAAACCTGGCTCGGTCAGTAGCAACACTGTTATGAGAATTGAATGAAAAAGATAAAAAGTACTCTTAAAGAAATATAATTTCATAATCATGTTTCTTGATTTGCTCATAAGCTTAGTATTCTCTAGTTAAGATCTTTTGTGCTTCCAAGGAAGATTGCATGTTTGTCTTTATCACTTGTATGTTTGTTTGTTTCCTTCAACTCTTATACTTGCTACCCAGCATTGCTAGCCTAAAACTTGTACTGAGAGGGAATGCTTCTCATGCATCCAATCCTTAAACCAAAACCTATGCCATTTGTGCTCACCATACCTACATATTAGCACTATTTCTATTCCAAGTAAATTCATGTTTTTATCTACCTTCCGAATTAAACTTGTTATGTGAAAATTAGTGATTAAAGCTACGAACTTGATGGCACACTTTACCTTTTCTTGCACCTAATAAACTTGAACCATTGTGTCATCTAAGTTGTATATGCTTGCACTTATACGTTGGGAATTAGGAGAACCATGATGTCACGGGGAACACTTTCAACATTGCACTTGTACATTGTACCCAGTTGATATCATGCTCTTTTGTTTATGGATGTCGTCAGTATAAAATGAAAGGGGACACTAGTGGAGAACGATCCTTTAGTCCCGGCTCATAAGGGGCTTTAGTCCCGGTTTTGGAACCGGGACTGGAGAGGCGGGACTAAAGGCCTCCCCCTTTAGTCCCGGTTTGGCCACAAACCGGGGCAAAAGGCCCTCACGGGACAGTGTCGAGCGTGCGAGACCTTTAGTCCCGGTTTGTAATACGAACCGGGACTAAAGGATTTCTTTTCAAAAAAATTATTTTTTAAAACTTTTTTTTCAATTTTTTCTTGAACATTTGAATTATCTGACTCACTAATCTCTCACATCTCTCATTTTTCACACTAATTATATTTAAACTTAGGTCAAATTACACTTATAGTCAAACTTTCCGGTCGGTCACCCATCCTAACACTACTCCACCCCCAGCACGCTTAACTTCCCCATTCCATC
The DNA here is from genome assembly GCA_023614405.1 of Avena insularis. Lineage (NCBI taxonomy): Eukaryota > Viridiplantae > Streptophyta > Magnoliopsida > Poales > Poaceae > Avena > Avena insularis. The sequence goes on along the minus strand of JAJUPC010000016.1, from coordinate 1,786,352 downwards.
TCTCCCACCTCGCGCGAAGGACTCTTATACCTTGTTGTTAAGACTAGTATATCAATCCTATTAGCTCATATCAATATGTCAACCGTCTTTCTTTTTCGAAATTATGAATAACTATTTAAGTAAACAACAATAAATAAGTAATAATAATATTTTATTCCAACGATAAATTCGAAATTAATATGTTATTCATTTTTTGCCATTTATTCATTTAATATGACATAAATAATATCTTCAAATCCGTAAATTGAATTTTGACAAATAATATATCCATTATTATCAGAAAAATGTGAGGAATTCAAATATGACATAAAAAATTATTATTATTAAAAAAATTGAAATAACTTTTTTTCCGTTATTACGAATAATTTTTTTTTCAAATATGACATAACTTTTTTTCGAAATAACGAATAACTATTTTGAAAATTTTGAAATAATATATCCATTATTATTAAAAAAATTAATTTTTGAAATAACTTTTTTTTTCAAATTTTAAGAATCTAAAAGAATCCAAAATGGCCTAAGGTTATTGAAATCGAAGAGGAATTTTTTTCTGCAAGTTTTGATAGGCTGTACGTATTTTTCTGATATCGTATGTAAAAATTATGGCCATTTGATTTTTTTTTGCCTATTTTCTTTAGTCCCGGTTGGTAATAAGAACACGAACCGGGACTAAAGGGGTCGGCGCTGGTCGCAGCCTTCCATAACCCCTTTAGTCCTGGTTGGTGTCTCCAACCAGGACTAAAGGTCTCGTTTGACCCGGGACTAAAGGTTGTTCCGTTGGAACCGGGACTAATGTGAGTATTGGTCCCAGGTCCAACCATAATCGGGACTAAAGGGGTTGACGAAAGGCTGTTTTTCTACTAGTGGGAGCTTGTAAGTCCATGGAGTTATGTATGTATGTTAGAGAAACGCATGGGCTGCTGGTCTAATCCATGCCTAATCATGGTGGAAACCTACAGCGTAACCATAATGAGCAATCTATGAAGCATTCTTCTTATAAAAAAAGAGATATAGATTGAGAAAAAGAAAAAAAAAGAGATGAGAAAAGAGGAAAGAGAGAAAAAAGCACCATTTTTCCATGGTAAATAAGAAGATTGCTGAGATGCTTATTGTCTACTTGTCATTTTGATATGGGGATTCTTCCGTATCATCGGGCAAGGGGTACCCCGTTGGCGGTTCTCTATGATACACATGTACTTACTATGACAAGAACTTACCAGTAACTAAACTTTAGTAGCATGAGGAGCGACCCTCATATTCAAGGGACATGAGATTGCCAACTTATACTTTTTCAAGCATATACTCCATAGTTTGCTCACTTTAACCTTAACCAATTAAAGATACTTATGATAGGGGCAATGAGAGCTGAAAGCTAATAAGTTCCATAATTTTTGGAAGCTCTTTATGAAGCTTCAAATCCCTGCTTCCCTCTACAAAGGGCCTATCTTTTACTTTTTAGTTGAGACAGTAAACCTATTCCCTTCTATCTCAGCAAGTATTATGAGTTGTTGTGTTTCATTCATTCATGTGATGATTTATTCAATCATGTTCTTATGTTCCTTGTTTTGCACATTGCTCTTATCTTGGTGAATATTACTTTGAAAGCTATCATTGAAAACCCCTTTATGTTTTAACTCCTGCAAATTGTTAACTATTCTGTGACCAAGAGAAAAGTTTTCAATTACCAATTATGATTTACTTTATGTATCTTTATTGTGTTTCCATTACTTATTGGAAGTTAAGTTATAATATAATGGTGAGTTGTCTTCTATTACGATTTATGTATTGATGAATGTGATGCTTCTTGTCTGTATTCTTTTATCAACTCTTCACTCCATAAACCTGAGGTCATGTTTATTGAGCTCAGTTTTCGCTTGGGGACAAGCGAAGTCTAAGATTGGGGGGAGTTGATACATCCATTTTGCACCACTACTTTATATCATAATTTACTGTTATTCATTGATATATTTTATATTAAGAGATGATACTTATGTTATTTCATCTATTTTTGCATGGTTGATGACTTTTGGAGGATGGACCGCTGCAGTCAGGATTTTGATGGAAAAGAGGCTGTTTGGAGGCGAAATTCGAGAAGATCAGAAAATCCGGGAAAATATATGGAAAATCCTATTTTTCCAGAAGACGAAGGGTGCCAAAAGGGGGAGTGGATATGGGCCATAGGGGGCCCACACCACCCCCTGGCGTGGGCTTCCATAGGCCGCGCCACCAGGTGGTGTGGCCACCCTGGCCCACTCTTGGCTCTCCCCTTTGGCGTATATTATCCCCACGAAACCCTAAGCCTGGGAGAGCGATGATAGAAAGATTCCGCCGCCTCTACGGGGCGGGAAGCTACAGAGAGAGAAAGATCTCTCCGGCAGACAGAATTCTGCCAGGGAAATTCGTTCCCGGAGAGGGGGGATCGTCGTCATCAACACCACCATCAAGCTGGACTTCATCGGGATCATCATCACCATCATCTCCATGATCATCTCCATCAGCACCATCATCACCACTTCATACCTCTGTAACAATTGGGTTGAGTCTTGCATAGTTCTTAGGGGAAACTTTCCCGGTGTTGATTACTTGTTGTAGTTGATGCTATTGATTGGAACCATCGAATTATTGTTATGTTCAGATTGTTGCTTATCATTATATCATCTATGATCTTGATCCATATGATGTCTTGTGAGTAGTTCGTTTTGTTCTTGAGGACATGGGAGAAGTCATGTTGTTAGTAGTGGAATTGTGTTGAGAAAGATTCAGTAGTTTGTTATTTAAGTTGTGGTGTTATTCTTCTAGTGGTGTCATGTGAACGTCGACTACATGAAACTTCACCTTTATGGTCCTAGGGGAATGCATTGTGTATTTGGCTACTAATCGTAGGGGTTGCCGGAGTGACAGAAACCTGAACCCCCCATTAGGAAACCTTTGCACAAGGGATGTCAGGATCTTAGAGTTTAAAGTTGTGGTTAGGTTTCTATCTTAATTACTTTCTTGTACTTGCGGATGCATTAGCACAGGTTCACCAACAACACTTATCAAACTAAAGAACATTAATAAACTATATGAAGCAAAATCTATTGACGATATTCCCGTGTGTCCTCGAGAACGTTTGGTCATCTTAAGTAATACAACCGTCTTATCCTTTGCTAAAGAAAGGATCGGGCCACTTGCTGCATTTATAATTATTGTCTTTTATTTACTCGCACTTTATTTATCTGCATTATCAAAAACCCCTAAAAATCTGTTTGCTTAGTATTTACAAAGAATTCCTGCTCCAAGCCACTCGTCAACACCTTCTGCTCCTCGTTGGGTTCGACACTCTTACTTATCGAAAATACTACGATACACTCCCTATACTTGTGGGTCATCATGCCCGTATAAGAAACATAATTGAATAAATCATCATACGAATGATTGAATCACAAAAAGTCAAGTGCTTGCTTAAGATAGAAAGGAATAGGTTTACTGACACAACTGAAAAGTAAAAGATAGGACCTTTTTGCAGAGAGAAGCAAGGATTTCAAGTTTCATAAAGAGCTTCCAAAAATTATGGTACTTACTAGCTTTCAGCTCTCATTGCCCCTATCATAAGCATCTTTTAGGTGGTTAAGGTTAAAGTGAACAAATATGAGGATATGTTTGACAATTTATAAGTTGAAAATCTCATTCCCCTTGCCTACGAGTCCCGGACCTCATGCTACTCAACTTTAGTCACAAGTAAGTTCTTGTCATTGTAAGTGCATGTGTATCATGGAGAAACGCCAACGGGGTACCCCTTGAACCATGATACAAGAGCTATCCCATATCAAAACGACAAGGCAACAAATAATGAGCATCTCAGCGATCTTTTTATTTGTTATTTGCATAGGTTTTTATTGAGGCTGCTTCACAGAATTCTCAGTATGGTTATACTGCAACTTTCCACCATGATTAGGCATGGCTTAGTCTTGCCACCCAAGCGTTTCTCTAACACATATACAAACTCCATGAGCCTACAAGCTCCCCTTTTATTTCACACCGCCGGGATCCATAAACAAAAGAATCATGATATCAACTGAATAATAAGTGCAATGTTGAAAGCATTCCCCATGACAAGATGGTTCTGCTAATTCCCAACTTATAAAGTGCAAGCATATACGCAACATAGATGGACGCAATGGTTCAAGTTTATTAAGTGCAAGAAAGTAAAGTGTGCCATCAAGTTTGTGAGAGCTTTAATCACTAGTTTTCACATAAGAAGTTTAATTTGGAAGGTAGATAAAATCATGAATTTACTTGGAATAGCAATAATGCTATTAGGTAGGTACGGTGGACGCAAATGGTATAGGTTTTGGTTTAAGGATTGGATGCACGAGAAGTATTCCTTCTCAGTACAGGGTTTGGCTAGCAAGGCTGGGTAGTAAGCAATAAGAGTTGAAGGAAACAAACAAATATACAAGTGATAGGAACAAACACGCAATCTTTCTTGGAAACACAAAAGATCTTAATTAGAGAATACTAAGATTATGAGCTAAACAAGAAAGAAAGATGATGAAATTATATATCTAGAAGTACAGTTTTTTCATTCAATCTTCAAATAGTGTTACTACTGACCAGTGCTAGGTTTGCCAAAACCAATCTATATTTACTTAATGATCCCAAAGTGATACGCATACTAACAACAAGATCAATCATATAACAGAAATTTGCAAACTAAAATAAGATGTGCAAAAAGTAAATGGTAGACTTCTCATTAATATTCCATAACGGCAACTCACACCAAGGGATACATAGATATCTAACTAGAGGGGAGATACTTCCATAATGCAAATCATCCTATATGATAACTTCTCTTATTCATGATATGAATCTACTAAAAAGGTAAAAAGATAAAAGATAATGATATGATACCGTGGCACTCCCCCAAGCTTAGAACAAACCAAGGGGATGCCAAAACCTGATGACGAATTACTCCTTCAGTGGTGGTGGTGTTCTCTCGATGAGCTTTTCAATCAATTCCCTCAAATCCACAATCTCGAAGGTGAGAGTATGAATCAAATCTGAATTGTGCTCAATGCGGTTCATGATCATGTCGGGCTATGAATCCCAGCTCTTGTGATTCTTTCCCCACTCTTCCTCCTTGAAGTATTCTTTTCATGCATGGTTAAAACGAGGATATCCCAATTGGAGGGTAATTTTTCCTTGGGCATATTTTGGAATTGCTGCTCATGAATAAGGGTATGGAAGGGATTCTTTGTGCGTGGAGGAGATGACCGTGACGCCAAGCAATGACGCGGAACCTTCCCTCCGGTGGACATCCGTGCAGTCCTTTTGAACTTGGCAAGGTTTGCCACCACTCCAATGCTTGCAATGGTGGTGCTGGTGTGCGGATGCTGGTCATCCTTTGCCTCCTCTTCAACTTCATTCTCGATCCCCTCATCCTGCTCAGAGTCTTGGAGATCATCTTCCGCAGGCTCCTTGCCCTTGTCGTTGGCTGAGACCATCACGCCTCTAACTTGAGAACATTTATTGACAGAAACAGATCAAAACAAAAACACGACTAGAACAAGATATAGGAACCTCGAGGGATCCGGGGGATTATATATTACGAAGTTTAACAACAAAAGGAAAGTACTGGGATAAAACGGATCGGAGACGGGCTTCGGGGTGGCCACACCCCCTAGTGATATGGCCAGGTGGGCCCGTGCCACGGGGTGGTGTGAGCCACCCGGGATCTGTTTCTGTCCCTTTTTTGACTCATTAATTTCCATGTTGGATAAAAACTGCAAAAATATAAATTGAAAAGTTTTCGTGGACCTTTTCTTACACGAACTGTTACTTATTCGAAAACGGACTCTGGAGGTCTCTGAACTTGGCCTTTAATAAATTCTTCTGAAGTCACCACTTGGATTATATCAATATCTTTATTATAGGAATCTTCAAAAATATAGTGCTTGAGTCTTTTGACCATTCTTCACCTTGTTACATCATTTTCTCCTACCACTTGAAAATTTCTTTGATACAAAACTTCACACAATCTTCATTAGCAACATTAGTGCATGCAAGATAATAAACCTTTGGGTTCAATTTCAACTAAAGTCCATCAGAACATAAACTACTGAAATAATTCCTTTTGAAAGCCCAAATAGAATTCAAAAAGGAAATCGATTTAAGAGGCAAATGCAAAGATGGCAGAAATCTGTCAAAATAGACCAGCAGGTAAAGATCAATTTTTTAGAAAATATTCTATCGCTCAAATTAGAAAGTGCAAAACTAATGAAAGATAAATAATAACCTGGGGCATGCACAAAAAAATTACAGATCAGTACGATGTTCTGGGATTTTTCACGATTTTGATGGTGAAGCACAAAAATCTGTTTTAGGACAGCAACTTCCCCAAATCTTAATTCTCTCTCATTAGAGGTTGATCTTGTCACAAAAAGCAAACAAAAAAGGATAAGGAGAGGTTATCGCAGAAGCAAATAACTTCCGGGCCTCAAAAAGACCAAAATAAACTAAAAGCGAAAATATATTGGGTAATCTCCCAAAAAGCTCTTTCTTTATAGCCATTAAGATATGCATGATAAATTTCAATGATGCTCACATAAGGGTATGAATTGAAGTAAAAGAGAACATCAAGAAGCAAATATGCACATTTTTAAGTGTAACCCACTTCCTATGCAAGGGAATTTTGTAAGAAAATAAATTGTTGAAACCAGAGGCTACTAGCATAGGAAGGCAAAACAAGCGCAACATAAAGACTTTCAGCATAAAGCGAGGAAACTTAATATTATTGAGATGCATAAGAACAATTTTCCCTCTCTCAGAATAACTTTCAGTATCATGCATAAATTTAACGATATAACTATCACATGAACCATTGTAGCAATGATCACTTATTCTGACAGAAAACACAGGGACACTATCTTTCCTATTTCTATTAGGATGTGAAACAATATTAGAAGTATACTTACAAAGGATAATGTGCCCATCTTCTCCATTTTTACACACAAAGTCTTTCATATTTGTTATTGCAGGTTCAATATCTATTTGCTCATTAGGTTCTACAACTTTCTTTGTACTTTAGTTAACCATACTAGTTGTCATAGAATGTTCCTTTACCTTAACCGGGAAAGGTATTTTCTCGATGTAAGGTTCAGGTAAAATATGACCCATAGTATAAACTTTAGTATTTCTAGCAGGAACATAATTAACAATATCTTTATATGGCTCATGATATTTGTTCCGTTTCTTTTTAGGAATTTTAATATAATTGGAAAAAGCCTTAAAATAATTTGTAATACTTTGAGAATCAAGACCATAAGCATTTCTAATTTTATGAAAGTCACCAGTTCCCATAAAAGATTTAATGCATTCATAATCATAATTTATACCTGACTTTCTTCCTTTGTCATTCTCCCATGCTTCAGCATTGTCTTGAATACGGTATAGGAGATCCCATTTAGCTTCTTCTTCCATACGTGTAAATGATCCAGAGCAAGAAGCATCCAATAGATCCTTATCATGAAGAGAAAGCCTTGCATAAAAGTTATCGATAATAATATTATTAGGGAGCTCATGAATAGGATATTTGAGCATTAGTGACTTCAATCTCCCCCAAGCTTGAGTTGTACTCACTCCATCACGAGGCCAAAATTTATATACTTGATTCCGATCTTTATGAATCTCACTAGGAGGATAAAATTTGGAATAAAAGAGAGGTACAATTTCCTCCCATTCAAGAGATTGGCCATTCTTTAGCAGCTTATACCATTCCTTAGCTCTTCCTTTCTGTGATAACGAGAACAACTTCTTCCTAACTTGATCTGTTGTAATACCTGCACACTTGAAGAACCCGCATAATTCGTGTATAAAGTGCAAATGATCACTGGGATGGACAGTCCCATCTCCAAAATAGTAGTTATCCATAACATGATCAACAATTCTTGTAGGTATCCTAAAAGTATCATTTTCAGCAGGTGGACGTTCATCTACTACCTTAGCAGTGGTAGTAGCATTACGAAATAAGAAACTAAGTGAATTATCCATACTGAGATAAAGAAACTAGCAGGAATAAACAATACTCATAGTAGAAGTTTCCTTTACCAGTTTCACTCTCCAATAGCACTTCACTCCCTGGCAACGACGCTAGAAAATAGTCTTGATGACCCACAAGTATAGGGGGTGTATCGCAGTATTTTCGATAAGTAAGAGTGTCGAACCCAACGAGGAGCATAAGGTGTTTACGAGTGGCTTGGATCAGGAATTCTCTATAAATACTTAGCAAATAGATTTTTAGGGGTTTTTGATAATGCAGATAAATAAAGTGTGAGTAAATAAAAAACAATAATAATGATTGCAGCAAGTGGCCCAATCGTTTCTTTAGCAAAGGACAAGCCGGTTGTATTACTTAATATGACCAAACGTTCTCGAGGACACATGGGATTACTGTCAAGTGCTTTCGCTTCATATAGCTGATTAATCTTCTTAGGTTGGATAAGTGTTGTGTGGGTGAACCTGTGCTAAAGTACTGACCTTCCTAGGACTAATACATACTTGTGATTATACCCCTTTTAAGCATCCGCAACTACAAGAAAATAATTAATATCAAAACCTAACCACAGCCTTAAACTCTGAGATCCTACACTCCCTTGTGAAAAGGTTTCTCATACGTCCATTTTGCATCACTATTCTATGTCTTAATTCACTGTTATTCATTGATATATTTCATATTAAGAGGTGATACTTATGTTATTTCATCTGTTTTTGCATAATTGATGACTTTTGGAGCATGGACCGCTGCATTCAGGATTCTGATGGAAAAGGTGCTATTTGGAGGCAAAATTCGCGAAGATCAGAAAATCCGGGAAAATACATGGAAAATCCTATTTTTCCAGAAGACGAAGAAAACTAGAAGGGGGGCTGGAGATGGGCCACAGCGGCCCACACCACCCCTAGCGCGAGCCACCGTGGGTCGCGCCGCCAGGTCGTGTGGCCGCCCTGGTACACCCCTAGCACTCCCCACTGGCATATATTACCTTCACGAAACCCTAAGACTCAGGGGGGGCGACCACAAAAAGATTCCACCAACTCTGCAGGGCGGAAAACACCGAGAGAGAAAGATCTCTCCGGTAGACAGATTTCTGCCGGGGGAATTCCTTCCCAGAGAGGGGAGATCATCGCCATCAACACCACCGTCAAGCTGGACTTCATCGGGATCATCATCATCATCACCACCATCATCATCATCAACACCCTCATCACCATCTCCATATTGTTGTAACAATTGGGTTGAATCTTGCATAGTTCATAGGGGAAACTTTCTCGGTGATGATTACTCTTTGTAGTTGATGCTATTGAGTGAACCGTTGAATTATTGTTTATGTTTAGATTGTTATACATCATTATTCCATCTCTGATCATGATCCATATGATGTCTTGTGAGTAGTTTGTTTTGTTCTTGAGGACATGGGAGAAGTCATGTTGTTAGTAGTGGAGTTGTGTTGAGAAAGATTCAATAGTTTGATATTTAAGTTGTGGTGTACTTCTTCTAGTGGTGTCATGTGAACGTTGACTACATGACACTTCACCTATATGGCCCTAGGGGAATGCATTGTGTATTTGGCTACTAATCGTAGGGGTTACCGGAGTGATAAAAACCTGAACCCCCGTTAGGAAACCATTGCACAAGGGACGTAAGGGTCTTAGAGTTTAAAGATGTATGTTAGGTTTCTACCTTAATTACTTTCTTGTACTTACGGAAGTTTGCAAGGGGTATAATCACAAGTATGTATTTCTCCTAGGAAGGTCGGTACATTAGAACAGGTTCACCCACACAACACTTAGCAAGCTAAAGAAGATTAATCAACTATATGAAGCGAAAGCACTTGACAATCTTCCCATGTGTCCTCGAGAACGTTTGGTCATCTTAAGAAATACAACCGACTTGTCCTTTGCTGCATAAAGGATTGGGCCACTTGCTGCATTTATTCTTACCGTCTTTTATTTACTCATACTTTGGTTACTTGCTTTATCAAAAACCCCTAAAAATCCGTTTGCTAAGTATTTGCAGAGAATTCCTGATCCATACCACTAGCCAGCACCTTCTGCTCCTCGTTGGGTTCGACACTCTTACTTATCAAAAATCTGATACACCCCTATACTTGTGGGTCATCAATTCAGGTTCATGTCATCACTCGTGCAACCCCTACGATTAGTACCCAAATACATAATGCATTCCCCTTGGCCCATAAAGCTCAAGTATCATGTACTAGATGTTCACATGACACCACTAGAAGAATAACACCACAACTTAATTATCAAACCATTGAATCTCTCTCAACACAATTCCACTACTAACAACATGACTTCTCCCATGTCCACAAGAACTAAACGAACTACTCATGAGACATCATATGGATCAAAATCAGATATTAAATAATGATAAGTAACAATCTGAACATAACAATAACTCAATGGTTCCACTCAAGAGCATCAACTACAACAAGTAATCAACACTGGAAAGTATCCCCTAAGAACTATGCAAGATTCAACCCTATTGTTACAAGGGTATGGGGTGGTGATGATGGTGCTGGTGGAGATGATGATGGTGATGATGATGATGATCCCGATGAAGTGCAGCTTGATAATGGTGTTGATGGCGACGATCTCCCCTCTCCGGGAAGGAATTTCCGTGGCAGATTTCTGCCTGCCAGAGAGCTCTTTCTCTCTATGTAATTTTCCACCCCGCAGAGGCGGCAGAATCTTTCTGTGGTTGCCCTCGAGTCTTAGGGTTTCGAGGGGATTATATGCGTCAGAGGGCGATGCCAGAGGTGGGCCAGGGTGGCCACACCACCTGGTGGCACGGCTAGGGATGGCCCACACCAGGGGTGGTGTGGGCCCCCTGTGGCCATCTCCACTTCCCTTTTTGAACTCCTTCGTCTTATGGAAAAATAGGATTTTCCATAAATTTTCCGGGATTTTCTGATCTTTGTGAATTTTTCCTCCAAATAGTGCCTTTTCCATCAGAATCCTGACTCCCGTGGTTCATCCTCCCAAAATCATAAATCATACAAAAATAGATGAAATGACATAAGTACCATCTCTTAATATGAAATATATCAATGAATAATAGTGAATTGTGATACAGAATGGTGATGCAAAATGGATGTATCAGTACTCCATCCTAGGCGCGTGATCTTGGCAACTCTAGGTGATGCTTTCCTCAGACAAGTTGAGGAAGCGGGAGATGTCGACCTAGGTGACCGCATTGATGGCGACTGCACGGGCGAGCACCTTCTTCTCGCGTTTGGTGCCGAGCCCGGTGAAGGTGTGTAGCGAGCCGACGGTGTTGCCGAATCCGTCGATGTTGCCGTTGTCCCTTAGTGGGTTGTTGTTGGGGTCGTCCCTTTCCCTCCTCGCCTTCTCAATCTCCCTCAGATAATGGCAGTCTATGGTGGATTGGGTGGCGGGCTTCACCTCCCTGCTGTGGTAGACACGGGGCTGGTTGAGCAGGGTAGCAGGGTCGAATTTCGGCCTTGCCGCATTGTTGGCGCGATAATTTCCGCTGTCTCGGTAGTTTCCTCCATTGCAGCGTAAGTTTCTCAGGTTGCGTTAGCCATAACCGGCATTGGTGATGAAGTCGACTCTCCCTTCACCGCGGCGCTTGTCAGTGAGGCGAGTGTTGTTGCAGCGCAAGTCGCGTTGTCGCCCGTTGTTATTGCCACTAGTGTGACGTCTTCCCCCTGACTCGTCATCGGAGTCTTGGTTGGGGTCCTACTCCATCTAACGCTTGGCAATCTCAAGGTTCGGTATGTTATCGAGCGTCCAACAGACCCTCTTGATCTTGGCGACCAGAGGCCCATACCGGCACGCGTTCTTGAAGAAGTGGATCGCTGTGTCCGGGTGCATGCTAGAGGCGTTGATCCATAGTTCCTGCCACCTCTGGATCTAGTGGCGAGTCGACTCGCGCTGCCCCTGGATACATCGCTCCAGGTCCTCGATGGTGGTGGCGCGAGTGTAACATCACTTGAAGTCCCTGATGAAGGCGTCGCGCATTTCCTCCCATGAGTTGATGCTGTCCGCGGGGAGGGTGTTGATCCATTGACTGGTCGCTCCCTCCATCATCAGGGAGAGGTAGTGAGCGGCGAGCAGGTCGGTGTGGCCGGCGATTCCCATGGCCATCAGGTATGTGTCCAGCCACACCACTAGGTCATACGTTGGATCGTATTTTTTGATCTCCTTGGGCGTCTTGAAGTTGGCGGGGTACTTCTCGCCTCAGATCATTGGTTCGAAGCACTGAGGGCCGACTCGGCTGAGCGAGCCCCTTGGTTTAGGGTCGCCACGGTTGGTGAGGGTGTGCCTCAAGTCGTTGGGCTCGTGCACCCTCCAGGCCTGATTGTCGATGATGTGTGTCCTTGCGTCAATGGGTTGGCCATTGGCAGCAACCGTGCTGTTCGCAGGTCGCGGCTCGTTGGTGGAGAGTGCGGGATTAGCAGCCTGTGGTTGGTGCGGAAGGGCCTCGATGGTGGGCAGTTGAAGGTGTTGGCGACGGTTGGAGGGCCGCTTGAGGCAACCCTGCTTGCCGATGAGCAGGAATACATCCGCCACCGTGGGTCCACTCCCGCGGCTTGCTGCTTGATGACCCTGGCGAGTAGGTCCTTGGCATACAAGATCTTCAATGCTTCCTCTCTTTGGATGTCGAGGTGGGCGACTGCGATGTCTGTCGCAACGACGTTGTCCATTGGAGTGGAGTACAACGGGAGCCTGTTGGCATCACGGGCTTGCAGCGAGATGATGATTCGCGACTGGTCCGTTGGAGGAGTGTGGCCTATGGCTGGCGGTGGGGCTCCGGTCACAGGTGCTCCAAGTGGAGGCGGTTGGCCGCCGTAGCGTTCTCGCGATATTCAGCGGCGTCTGGGTCGCTTTTGTCGTTGAAGTTCTGGACACGGCCTTGGATGTTGGAGTGCAGGCGAGTCCTTATGCGGCGTTGATGGTAGAGCGACATCTCGTGTGTCGTTTGCTGCTAGAGGCAGAACTTCTCGCGCTCAGCCTGCTCCCTACGCGTTGCTGATAAATTGCAAGTGTATCTATAATTTTTTATGTTCCATGCTTGGTTTTATCTACTTTCTTATGTTTTGTTCCAACTTTGGAGTACTTTTCATATGACTTCTTGGACTAACCTATTAACAAGAGCCACAGTGCCAACTGCCTGTTTTCTGCTGTTTTTGGTTCCAGGAAGTCAGAAAATGAATATTCTCGGAATTGGACGGGACAAAATCCAAAGTTATTATTTTACCGGGGGACACTTGGAGCCAGAATACGAGACGGAGGAGGGCCAGGGGCTGGCCACACCACCCCTAGGCGCGGGCTGGGCCTGGCCGCGCCAGGGCATGCTGTGGTGGCCCCAGGCACCCCCTCGGTCTCCCTCTTCGCCTATAAGAAGCCTTCTAACCTAAAAACACCGGGGGGTTCGACGTTTTGCCAGAAGGAGTTCCGCTCCGCTACCACCACCAGATTCCACGAAACAGCACTAGAAACTCTGTTCTGGCATCCTGCCGGGACGGGGAATTGGAGGAGATCATCGCCATCATCATCACCATCGCTTCTCCGTCGACCATCCATGCTTCCCTCATCTATGTGTGAGTAATCCCCTGCTGTAGGCTATGGGGATGGTAGGGATTGGATGAGATCGTTCATGTAATGGCATCAGATTGTTAGGGCATGGTGCCTAGTATCTTTTATTAGTGCTTTATGACTTTGTTGCGACTTGTTGTGCTTAATGCTTGTCACTAGGTCCCGAGTGCCATGATTTCGGATCTGAACATGTTATTGATTCATTATGATAGTATTGTTTTTGGTCTTATCTGCAAGTTGTATACACACGTTATTGTCCGGAACCTATGGCCCCGAAGTGACAGAAATTGGGATAACCGGAAGGGAATGACTTTGATGTGAGGATCACATGTGTTCATGGAGTGTTAATGCTTTGCTCCGGTGCTCTATTAAAAGGAGCACCTTAATTGCCAGTAGTTCTCTAGAGGCCCCGCTACAAACGGGCTGGCAGGACAAAAGATGTTGTGCAAGTTCTCATTGCGAGCACGTATGACTATATATGGAACACATGCCTAGGATTGTCTAGTACTTGGATGCTTTATCTTATTTATCTGCAATTGCCCCATGCTCTGATTGCTATGTGAATTGCCTTGTCCATCAACGCCCGTCCATCCATCCCTATGCCTACCGCACTTGAATCCCACTGTTTACTGCTTTTGTTACTGCTGTCCTTGCTTTACTACTACTGCTACTTTACTATTCCTACTACAAAACTGTTGCTACTGATAAACTGTTGTGAGCAAGATTGTTTCCAGGTGCAGCTGAATTGAGAACTCAGTTGTTAAGGCTTATAAATATTCTTTGGCTACCCTTGTGTCGAATCAGGTTTCACTTCCCTCGAAAATACTGCGATACACCCCCTATACTTGTGGGTCATCAGTTGCCTCTTCTAGGAGCAGGCGGGCTTCCTCCACCTCCATCGCCGTTGCGGTCAGGAGGATCAGCGTGGAGAATGGAACTGGCGGGGCGGTCGTGCTGCCTACCATGTACATCGTGTTGAAGCGATTGGATCTGGTGCGGAAGTCCTTAGGAGACTCCGAGCCGGAATCACAGTCAAAGATCCCGAGGATGGAGGAGTCCTCGAAATCCGTAGGGTTAGCGACACGCCTGATGGAGTTCTATGCGGCGGTGATACATCCAGCGATCGAGGCAGGGGTCGCCGAGTCAGCGTCGTCCTGGAGAGTCGCGTCGTCCGCGAAGGCATTATTCCCGGCCGCATTGTTGGCAGCCGAGTGTTACTCGGTGGCGAGGCGGCTGATTGAGCGGATATGGTCCTCCGTGAGTAGATCGCCGCATGGTGGCGATGCACCGACGATCACCATTCCCGCTGGGTCAATTGCATCGTTGAAACCGATGAACAGGTTGATGGTGTCGACCGGCATCACCGCGTTGTGTGTGATCGGGCGCGACGCCGGGATGTAGCTTCTAGGAAGGATCTAAAGGATCCCGCCGCTGGTGATCATATGGCCGGTGGCGATTGGCCAATCGATTAGTGAATAGGGTCTCGCCGCAGAACTCAGGCCAGACCAGCTATGCCCTAGGGTGGGCGCCACTGTCGTGGGAATGACCACGGTAGTCGCTACCAGGGGTAGCGATTGATAGGATTGAGGGCAAGAGTTGGCGGCCATCTGTAGAGCGATATGGGGGGAGAGACACATGAGATTATCTAGGTTTGGCCCCCTAGAGGGTAAAGACCTACTCCTGCTAGATTGTATTAGTGGACAGCGAGTTATAGGGGCGGCGAGCTCGGCGGATAGGTAGCGAGTCGCTTGAAAGGGGTGTATGATGGAACATGAGTACAAAGGGAACCCTAGGGAGGCTTATGTAGGGGGCACCTTGCTAGGGTTTACAGATATACAACCAAACCAGTCAAGGATTCGGAGGGTTGGACCTAATCCGACTGGGCTTCGGCTACGCTTCTAGGCGTCCAACTTCTAGTCGCCAGGCTTCCTTTTAGTCGCTTTCTAGTCGCTGTCCTGCAGACCGACTCGTAGAGACTTTGATCCAGTCGAAACGTCCTGCTGGGCATACCCCATTCGGTATATCCCCATCAACACCCCAAAATATAACTACATCTCAAAGGAATTGTTTTTTTGATGTTTTTATCATTTTCGTTTATTTTTTACAAAACGGAAAAAGGCGATCCAAGGGGGGGTGGGATCTGTTTTTCCATATTCTGTGGCGCATACATCTATATGCGCCATAGAAACATCACTTTCTGTTGCGCATATAGACATATACAGCACATAATTGTCTCCCCTCTTTTTTCGTGTTGGTTCCCATCAAGTTTCAGTGGTGCATATGTCTATATGCGCCATAGAATAATAATGTTATGTGGCGCACGGGAAAATATGTGCCACAAAAATCCACATTTCTGTGGCGCATATGGGTTCCATGCGCCACTAAATTGCCAAATTTCAGTGGCGTTTTGGTCTATATGCGCCACAGAAATAATTCTGTGGAGCATTCCCTTTTATATGTGCCACATAAAGCATTTCTATCTATAGCTAGTTTCCTAGTAGTGTGTTCAAGACATATGAATGAATCAAGTCCCGCCCATGTATATTCATTGCGTAGATCTTTGAGCCACTTGACTTGCCACCAAGCCCTACGAAGATGCTAAGCTTTAGTACATCTTCAGTGTTGGCGGCATTGTAACCAAGGACTGGGTTGTGCTTTGTCGGAATTTGGCATCATAGTGCTTAGTGGTGAAGTGTGCCACCTCCTCGTTAAGGACTACATCGGCAATGCATGCTTCGATCTTGTATTTATTGCCTGTTTTTTGATGAAGCTTCTTCGTTTCTCTCTCAGGCGGAAACTGCCAATGGCCCCACACAGGCCCCCCTTTAGAGCCTCCTCTACGAGGTGCAAGATCATATGTTGCATCAGATTAAAGAACCCTAGCGGAAGGAACCTCTCTAGATCGCAAAGCAACTCGAGTGCCTGTCCATGTAGCTTCTCAACCACTTTGGTGTCTAACTCCCTAGCACAAATCTAGCGGAAGAATAAGCTCAACCTCGATAGCACTCGCCAAGTCTCCTCATCGACATAGCCTCGAATCATCACCAGCATTATCCACTCAAGCCATACATGGAAGTCATTACTCTTGAGCCCTTGTACTCGCAAAGTTTGCATGTTCACATCCCTCATCTAGTTGGCTGCGTACCCATCAGGGAAAAACAAGGATTGCGTGATCCTTTGGAAGATCTTCCTTTTGGGGGGCTTTGTTGGGCAGAATGGAGCCTTTAGCTTTGTCCACCCTTTTTTGGCGCTAGTAGGTGGCTGCATCTTCAACTTTGGCCTATTGCACCATTTTTCTTGGTCAATCCGAGCCTTGATGTTATCCTTCGTCTTCTCGGTATCCATGATTGTGCTCCAAAGGGCCTCGCTAATATTCTTTTCGGTGTGCATTATATCAATGTTATCCGGGAGCTCGAGATCCTCAAAGTAAGGAAGCTTCCATAAGCACGGTTTGTGGGTCCATTGGTGTGTCTCCCCATATCCCAAGAAATCACTCATATCGAGGCTAGGCTAGAGAGCTTCTAACTCAGCCTTGAAAAGTGGCATCGGTTCATGGACAACACGACCTTTCTTGAAACTCTTTTAATCAATCATGTACTTATGATTCTCCTTAAGGAACTTTCAAGTTTCATAAAAGCAGGAATACTTACCTCCCTTATCAGGCCAGAAGAAAGTCACAGCGGGCCTGCACACAGGGCAAGGCCACTTCCCATGTCTACACCACCCGCAGAACAAAGTACGTGTTGGTAGGTCATGCAGAGACGTGTGGTACCATACTTACATATCAAAGTGCTCCTTTGCTGCGTCTTATGTTCTGATCCCGCGACCTTCCTAGCCACGAAGCAAGTCATCGACCAGCGGTTCCAGGTACACGTTCATGTTCTTAGCCGGGTATTTCGGCCCTGGGATTATCATCGACACAAACATGTTCTCTAATCTCATGCAAATGCTAGGGGGAGGTTCAGGGGAATAATGGACACTGGCCACCAACTGCATGTTGCAGCCGACATACTATATGGATTGATCCCATCGGTTGATATCGCAACTGCTACGCTCCTCGAGTGACCGACTTTTAGTGGATATTTAATGACAAAGTTCTTCCATGCACTACCATCTGACGGATGTATCATCTTGTCGAGGTATCTTTTACCTTCTACGGGCCACTTCATCTGTTAGGCAGTATCCTCATTCATGAAGAGATGTTGGATCCTCGGTAGAACTCAAAGATACCCGAGGACCTTCTGCGCAACCACAGTCTGCCTCTTTCGACCATCACCATTGGGGTCAACCTCAAAGAACCTAGAGGATTTGCAATGGATTCAATAATTTGTGTCGACATGCTCCTTTGTGAATAGCATGCATCCCTTTGGACAAGCATGCATCTGCTGAGATGACATCTTAAGGTCTGCTAGCGATATTAAAAACCCTGTTCACGAACTGCTCGATCTTTTCTCCCCATTCCTGAGTATAGTTCCACTAACTGATTTTGCCATCGTACATCCGGTCATGATTCTCCATCCTCTAATCAGTACGAAAACAGATATATACAATGGTTTCAACTAATCATGACATAAAATAAACCCGGTATTAGTTCGGTTAATTACGCCATATACACACTTATCTCTCTAATAGGTAAAGAGGGTCCGAGCAACCGCTGGATCTGTAGATTGATAATGTTCTCCCTACTCTACACTGATCCGAGAAAGAATTTCGGTAGCACCTCCCCGCTGCTCTCCAAATACACGTCTCGACAAAAAGCCGAGAGGAATGTGCATCCAGAGAACATGGGGAGGCTCTGCCGAAATCCTATCGCAGACCGGAGTAGAACAGGGAAAACGTACCCAACTACGCATCCATCATCTGTTCCGATAAATGCCGTAAGAGTAACGGTTATATAATATGCAAGACCACTAATGCATATTTATCCGTGTAACCCTTATGGCCGAGAAGAGATGCCTAGGTAACACGACAGACTTTGTTATCTATACACGAAAATAACCCTTGGTACAAGAGAGGAGAACAAATTCTTACCATCCAAGAATGATCGACGACTCGTGAAGAAGACCAACGACCCTCCGGCAAAATCCCCTCCGACCGATGGTCCCCCTCAAACTCAACCCATATCCTACATGAAGGAAAATAGTACATTTAACATTGCACCAAATATATCCAAATATGCCACATGTAATGTATCCATTTTGCTAAATCTACCTATCCATTTTTGGTGGCCACTATAGTTTCCATGAAGCCCTAATGTACAAACAGCCCTTGCTCGATTTAGTATAGTGCTTCCACATTTCATCATGAAACCAAACAGCCCCTAAAACACTAAATTTACTAAAACTGCCACTAAATTTATCTACAATACTCTAAAACTACCACTAAATCCATATCTAATACAACACCTAATGTAATAAAACAACCCACCTAGCAGCTACTAGGTAAAACATAAACTATTACCTAAGCTCTCACTTAGCAGTGTATCAAAGAACTAAAAAAATGAAAAAAGCCATACCTTCGATGGAGGAGATGGGGAAACGAGGTGGAGGATGGGTGCGGCTGAGCCGCTCGATGGAGGAGGGGGAGAAGCTGGTCGGAGGTCCTCCCATCCTGTACGCGAGGAAGCGGGGCTCTACCGCACTGTACGCGAGGTGGCAGCCGCGGCGGTGTAGAGGAAGGGAGGAGGTCGGGGTCGGGTAGGGTAGGGGAGGGGCCGGCAGTGGTGTCCAGTAAAGGGGGCAACAGCATCGTGTGGCGGAGGCGAAGCAGCTGGGTGCGTGGCCGCGGCGGTGGGGTCAAAGCACCGGGAGAGCTGGGATAGATCCGTGGATGCGCGAGCTGAGAGGATAGGGCTCGCGTTAGCCCGCGCGAGCCAGTTATTTCCTCCCTGTCTTTGCCATGCGCACCCCGAAACCACACGACAAAGGTATCTTTGTCGTGCACATTGGGAAAACACATGGCAAAGGCCTCTTTGCCGTAAGCATCATGAACCCACACGGCAAAGGCCTCTTTGCCGTGTGTCTCATACTTTGCTGTCAACTTTGGCAAATTTCTTATTTCCTTTCCATTTTTTCTTTCAATTATATTTATTTTAGGTTTTTAGTGTACTATTTGTTAGTATTACTTGTTACAATATGTATACACATACTTTTTGCAATATGAAAGATACTCTACATCTTCATGCCCCCCACATATCAGGGATTCGGAGCGACGATCTGAGGCCCCCGGGTCGGGGTTACGCAGAAAACCGCGTTTCGGGGCATCGGAACACCTCAAAGACTTGCACGTGGCCCTAGCACATGCATGTAAGTGTGGTGATATGTTAAAACATACAAAACCTTGTCCCCGAGTGCATCTGTCCCCCTTCGCAGGCATGCGTTGTAACCTAAAAGCGAAGGTTTCAAACTCGTCTAAGGGGGAAAGTCCCTGTTCCGGCACTGGAGTAGGAAATTGTCACAGCCCTTTTGACCCAACATGGTTTTACATCATCCTATGACCTAAAAAAACACAAAACAAGGGAGAGCTACACCAGGCTACCCCTGTCAGAAGAAAGTCTATGGGGGTAGACGGTCCGAGGCTCGCGGGTCAGGGTTCCGTAGGAAACCGCGCTCCGGGGCATTGGAATACCTCAAGGACTTGCATGTGGCCCTAGAACATGCATGAAAGTTTTGTGCTATGTTGAAACATAGAAAACCTAGTCCCCGGGTGCATGTCTCCTCCTTCGCATGCATGTGTTGTATCCTAAAAGCGAAGGTTATAGTCTCGTCTAAGGGGGAAAGTCCCTGTTTCGACAGTAGAGTAGGATATTGTCACACCCCTTGTGACCCAACATGGTTTTACATCATCCTATAACCTAGATAAACACAAAACAAGGGATATATACACCGGGCTACCCCTGTCAGAAGAAAGTCTAGGGGGGTAGACGGGCTGAGGCCTGCGGACTAGGGTGCCGTAGGAAACCACGCTACGGGGCATCGGAACACCTAACGGACTTGCATGTGGCCCTGGAACATGCATGAAAGTGTGGTTATTTGTTGAAACATACAAAACCTAGTCCTCAGGTGCATGTGTCCCCTTCGTAGGCATGCGCTATAACCGAAAAGCGAAGGTTCTGGACTCGTATAAGGGGGAAAGTCCCTGTTCCGGCACTAGAGTAGGATATTGTCACACCCCTTGTGACCCAACATGGTTTTACATCATCCCGTGACCTAAAAAAACACAAAACAAGGGAGAGCTACACCGAGCTACCCCTGTGAGAAGAAAGACTAGGGAGTAGACGGTTCGAGGCCCGTGGGTCAGGGTTCCGCAGAAACCGTTCTCTAGAACATCGAAACACCTCAAGGACTTTCATGTGGCCCTAGAACATGCATGAAAGTGTGGTGCTATGTTGAAACATACAAAACCTAGTCCACGGGTGCATGTGTCCCCCTTCGCATGAATGCGCTGTAACCTAAAAGCGAAGGTTCCAGACTCGTCTAAGGGCGAAAGTCCCTGCTCCGGCACAAGAGTAGGCTATTGTCACACCCCTTGTGAACCAACATGGTTTTTCATCATCATATGACCTAAACAAACACAAAACAAGGGAGGGCTACACCGGGCTACCCCTGTCAGAAGAATGTCTACGGGGGTAGACGGTCTGAGGCCCGCGGGTCAGGGTTCCGTAGGAAACCGCGCTCCGGGGCATTGGAATACCTCAAGGACTTGCATGTGGCCCTAGAACATGCATGAAAGTTTGGTTCTATGTTGAAACATAGAAAACCTAGAGTAGGATATTGTCACACCCCTTGTAACCCAACATGGTTTTACATCATCCTATGACCTAGATAAACACAAAACAAGGGAGATATACACCGGGCTACTCCTGTCAGAAGAAAGTATATGGGGTAGACGGTCTGAGGCCTGCGGACTAGGGTTCCACAGGAAACCACGCTACGGGGCGTCGGAACACCTAAAGGACTTGCATGTGGCCGTAGAACATGCATGAAAGTGTGGTTGTACGTTTAAACATACAAAACCTAGTCCCCGGGTGCATGTGTCCCCTTCGCAGGCATGCACTATAACCTAAAAGCGAAGGTTCTGGACTCGTATAAGGGGGAAGTCCCTGTTTCGGCACTAGAGTAGGATATTGTCACACCCGTTGTGACCCAACATGGTTTTACATCATCCCGTGACCTAAAAAACACAAAACAAGGGAGAGCTACACCAAGCTACCCCTGTGAGAAGAAAGACTAGAGAGTAGACGGTTTGAGGCCCGTGGGCCAGGGTTGCGTAGAAACCATGCTCCAGAGCATCGAAACACCTCAAGGACTTTCATGTGGCCCTACAACATGCATGAAAGTGTGGTGCTATGTTGAAACATACAAAACCTAGTCGCCGGGTTCATGTGTCCCCCTTCGCATGAATGCGCCGTAACCTAAAAGCGAAGGTTCCAGACTCGTCTAAGGGGGAAAGTCCCTGCTCCGGCACTAGAGTAGGCTATTGTCACACACCTTGTGACCCAACATGGTTTTACATCATCCTATGACCTAAACAAACAGAAAAAAATGGAGAGCTACACCGGGATACCCCTGTCAGAAGAATGTCTAGGGCAGTGAACGGTCCGAGGCCCGTGGGTCAAGGTTCCGCAGGAAACCGTACTCCAGGGCATCGGAACACCTCGAGGACTTACATGTGGCCCTAGCACATGCATGAAAGTGTAGTGCTATGCTGAAACATACAAAACATAGTCCCCAGGTGCATGTGTCCCCTTCGCAGGCATGCGTTGTAACCTAAAAGCGAAGGTTCCGGACTCGTCTAAGGGGGAAAGTCCCTGTTCCGGCACTAGAGTAGGACATTGTCACACCCATTGTGACCCAACATGGTTTTAAATCATCCTATGACCCACAAAATACAAAACAAGGGAGAATTCCACCGGGCTACCCCTGTGAGACGAAAGTCTAGGGGGGTACACAGTCTGAGGCCCGTGGGTCAGGGTTCCGTAGGAAACTACGTTCCGAGGCATCAGAACACCTCAAGGACTTGCATGTGCCCCTAGCACATGCATGGAAGTGTGGTGCTATGTTGAAACATACAAAACCTACTCCCCAGGTGCATGTGTCACCCTTCCCAGGCATGCGCTGTAACCTAAAAGTGAAGGTTCCCGACTCGTCTAAGGGGCAAAGTCCCTGTTCCGGCACTAGAGTAGGACATTGTCACACCCCTTGTGACCCAACATGGTTTTACATCACCCTATGACCCAAACAAACACAAAAAAGGGAGAGTTACAACGGGATACCCCCGTTAGAAGAAATTCTAGGGGGATAGACCGTCCAAGGCCAGCGGGTCAGGGTTCCGCATGAAACCGCATTCCGATGCATCGGAACACCTCAAGAACTTGCATGTGGCCCTAGAAAATGCATGAAAGTGTGGTGCTATGTTGAAATATACAAAACCTAGTCCCCGGGTGCGTGTGTCCTCCTTCGAAGGCATGCGCCGTAATCTAAAAGCAAGAAAGTTAGGGGGTAAACCACCGGGGCCCACAAACCGGTGTTTTCGCCGGAGAGTGGCCGCCAGAGCCTTGGAATGCCACACAATCCTCCATGCATGCGGACCTCGAATATGTGTGAAAGTGTCCATAGATGCAATATGGGTGATATTTAATATAAAATATGGCTTAAAAGAAAATGGTGGCAAAAAGAGGGGAATATGGAAAAAAATGGGGCTTTGCCGTGTATTTTCCTGTATTGCGCACGACAAAGGAACCTTTGACGTGAGCGGCGCACAACAAAGGAACCCGGACGACAAAGGCACCTTTGCCGTGAGCGGTGCACGGCAAAGGCATTTTAGCTCGTTATAAACATTATTGGAGGCAAAAATTCACGCGGAAATAAAGATTTGGTAATTAAAAATTGTGCCATGTGTGACGGTGAGGCTCACGGCAAAGCCCAGTCGTCACCACATCCCGTCAAATGCTCTGATACGGTGGGCCCCACTTGACGGTGTGCCATGTATTTGCTTTGCCGTGGGCCCAGGTGCACGGCAAAGCAGTCTTTGTCGTGGGCTTTTTTAGACGTTGTCACGTGGTCTTTCACTGCTGTGTGGTCCAAACCTTTTTACTTTGTATTTTTTCTTTGCAGTGAGTCGTTTTGTGGCCTCACATGGCCGTGCAGGGGCGCACGGGAAAGCTGGCCTGCACATAGCACCCTTTTTCCTATAGTGTATTTTTTCATATAGTGTATCTGAATAGTTTTTAGAGTTATTAAATCCATCGTTAGTCATCGAACTTGTTTAGCAAAGTCAATACGGTCATCGTACATCGGAAATATAAATTTGCGGTCACTGAAGCCGCGTCGAAGCGTCATTCGCGGTCACCGCTCGCGCCGTAGAGATGTATTTGACGACATGGCGAGCTGAGGACACGCTGTCAGTTAACTGAATATATACATATAGAATAACCACTTATAGGAGGCTTTTTTTGTAAAACCGTCGTCCCTTTCCTGTGTCCCGACATGTCCTGGCCCAAAAAAGGAATCCAGCGCCGTTGCCGCCGATGGAGCACACCGGCGTGTGCTCGCCCACCTCCCACACAGGCGAGCGGTGCCCCGCCGCCCCATCCTCCATACCGGCGGGCACCTGGTCCGAACTGGATGACCCTGTCGCCGCTTCTTTCCCAATCTCACTCGGATCCATCCACACCTCGCCGGTCCTCACTGTAGCCTTTCACTGTGTTGCTCTTAGATCGTTGTACCTGACACAGGCAGACGACCGGACGGCTGATTGCACAGCAAATTATTGCTCGTCAGTTCACTTATGCTAAGTAGCATCGAAGGAAGAAGAAGACGGGGAAAATCAGATAAGAAAAGGGGACGAGCACAAGGAGCAGCATCCAGTTCTTGTTTTTTGTCTGCGATGTATGCAACGGCAGCTCCTGTCTCCACTTTGCGTCTGCCATCTTGTTCAGCTCTGCAGTCCTCCACACCCGCACGCTCAAAGCCGAGGTCGTCCTGGGCCAGGATCTCGACGTGCTGGCCGAGCTTCGCGTAGCACGGCAGAAGCGGGAGGGGAAGGGGCGGCCTTCGCCATGCTGCATCATGAGGATATGGTCGCCGCCGCGGCGATTCCTTCCATCTGTGAGCCCCGACCTTGCATCCCCTTCTCTCCCGGCGCGCCGCCCATCCTCCCAGCGAGCTGGTCCCCTGTCTGGGTGTTAGCCATCGGCGGGATGGCCTCCCTGACCTGCAGATGTGCACCGAGGAGCACACACATCGGGAGCGCCGTCGTAGGCGGGTGCAGACGAATCGAAACCTATGAGAGCAGTGCGGCGTGTGGAGGCGGGGGAGAGCTCGCCGGCGTGCTCCAAACCCGCCGCCGCTGGCAGATGTTTTTTGGGGGTCGGGGTTGGATCAGCGTGAGGATGGACCCAGAAAGTGGAGGGGATGATACTTTTGGTTATCTGTTAAGTGACCAGGCGGTGGGTCATGCAACTTGCCACATCAGCAAATACAACACACCAACAGCTGCAGTGACCGTAAATTTGTATTTCCAATATACCATAACCGTATTAACTTCGCTAAGCAAGTTTAATGATTAACGATGAATTTAATTCTTTTTTTTTTATTGTTGGGAGACATGAAAACAACAAAAGATAAGTGAAAACATGGGTTATGTACCTGCGGATGGACATAAGGACATGGGTACAGTGAACTAACTAAACGACAATGAATGATGTGGCGCCTAAACAACCCCTGTCATTGATTGGGAGGTTGCATTTATTTCATCAATAATGATTAGAGCTGTCTGAATAGTCAGTTCAACTAAAAAAATTACTCAAACAATTAATAATGATGGGAGATGACAACCGAACTAAGGAAGTTTTGATCTGCCCGTCAAAATTTTGTTAAAAGGTACTCCCTCCGTTTTAAAATATAAAATGTTTTACCTTTGTGAATGGAGTATATCTTGATCCTTTTAATGTGTAGATTCATCTAATTTTAAAGTGAACCTATACACTAAAAGATTAAAAAGGACCTATCCTCTCGATCCTATGTGTTAAAAGGGACCTATCCTCTCGATCTTATAAATAAAGCCATCGACCAAACGACCCAGGTACCAAATACAAACACTTCTTGGTAGTCAAGCATCAAGATCATCTAGTTCCCGATGGACGCGCGCAAGTGCTGTAGCTGGGTGTTTCAGAGACAAGAGCATCCTCATCACCGGCTCAACTGGCTTCCTCACGAAATGTATAAAACACATGTTTGCCCGTATGCCTCGGATATCCAATTTTTCATATATTAACTAAAGATATTCCATCCCATATGAAGACTTGGACTAATTAGTTCTAATTATTTTAACCTGCACATTTCAGTCCTGATAAAATTACAGGAAAAGTATGTCATTTGTTGTTCTTAGCAGCCATCAAAACACTAAACCATGTACATGGCAGTTTGAGCACATCATTGTCGTTGCGGGAGATTTCCACCATATTGTTGCAGCGGACTTGTTGTACATGAGGTACTTTGGACTACTGACAGAGGACCGTCATACTATTCTTCTTGAATATGTATCTAAACAATTTGGCGTGTATTTCTACTGCCCAATTAAAATCCTGGAAGAATTCTCATTTTTGCAGGTTCAATTTGCACAAAATCATATCTAAATCCTCAACTTCACAATGTTACATTTTATTTTCGACAAAATATTCATGCTATGTAATATCTACCACTTTACAAATTCATATGATAAATATTTGCATGATGAAGTGTAGATTTTTGTAAAGCAATCTGTGTTACTTTGTCTGTAGGAGCCAGAACCGAAATGGGGAAGAGGATGTACTTCTCTGAAGTGGATCGTGTTGTTATGAATCTTGTAAAGGGCTAAAATGGAAAAAACAACTCGTATGATGGAAATATACCGCAATATGTGCCCTTGTTTACGTGAGTGCAATCGTTGCGTGGTTCGGCACTGTCAGCTGGTTTGGACGCTTTTAGGACTAATATGTGCATATCAGAAGAACTATCACTGAATTGACTGAATCTCCGGCACAAGAAACTGGGATATTTGCACCGGCTTTTAAATCCCATTTGCACCAGTTGTGCAACCAGTGCAAAAGAATCGGTGCTAAAGGTCCAACCCTTTAGTACCGGTTGTGCTGCGAACCGGTGCTAAAGAGGCTCCACGTGGGCGTCATTGGCTCGGCTGGTCTGGGGACTTTTAGCACTGGTTCGTCATACAGCCGTGGGCGTGTCTGCGGATTCTGCTGCGGAAGAAGCGCAACCACGCTCATGGCTCGTCATTTGGAACACGTTGACGCACACACATGCAGCACACGCATTGAATTACACAAAATCGTCATTAATATAGTGATCGAAGTGACCTCTTTAATCATACTTGGTCGGACATATTTACTTAACGGTACACGCTTTCATGCATATAAACAATATAATTTTTATTACAATTCCTATTGTACAAAATTGTGGGACTTATGGTATTCTCCGGCTAGGTCTATGACCTGGTCAAGTAGGAATCCTGCCAGTTCCTCTTCAATTGCTTTTACACGCTCGGTTGCTAGAAGCTCGTTCCGCAACTTTTACATCTAATTTAAAGAAGGGATCAATATATATGAATGAAAGTTGATGGTAATAAAATAAAATGGTGAGAATATTGTTTACGCACATGAACTTGATTTTTAATACGATCGTCCTTCTCACACGTCATCTGACGAATGAACTAGCAAACGTAAAATCCACATAAAATATTTCCGTCTACCTGGTTCAAGCACTTTACAAGAACAGAGTTCAATCAAAATAGTAATCAAGGATGATAATGGTATTAAAACTAGAATCAAAGAGATGCGCGGACCTAGCTAGTAGTGGTTACCGGGATATGTTTAAATTGAAGCTCCGGTTTCCACGCACCCGGAGCCCTCTTCATGAACGGTTTCCAAACACTACTCGACAACGAAAATAAAGAAAGGAGTTATTAATTACTTGATAGGAAATGAACGAAAGTTGCCGAAATAGTGTTATAATGTTGAAATTACCTCTGGAGCATATCCTGCATGTTCCCCCACGACTCAAGGGGTTTACATTTCGAGTCCATGACTTTTATGTTGGATATATGCCCTAGAGACAAATAGTAGTAAGGACTATTATCATATTTCATATAGTTTATGATTAAGTTTTATATCATGCTATAACTGTATTGAGTGGAAACATCGATACACGTGTGATATACAAACAACCAGGAGTTCCTAGTGAAACTCTAGTCACTGGTCCATTGGTCAACAGATGATCATGTTTCCTGATCATGTGGCAGTTATGCCTGTTAGAAATGAAGTCATCTCATTCCGAGAATGAGATGATGAACCAATACCCAACCTAAACATCGTGACCCGATCATGTCACGAAGTTCAAGTTACGATGATTAGAAATGGATCCTCATAGAGTATTCCTTAGATCGTGAGGCTATATCAATCACTGTCTCACAAGAGTGCTTTGATAGCATCAAGCGCGACTTGGTAATACAGTGGTTATAAAGATGTGTTCAAGTACTCGGAGGAAACCATTGAGGAAATATATGTCAAGAGCGGGATTTGTCCGTCCATGTGACGGGAAGATACTCGAAGGGCCCACTCGGAGAGGTTATATCCAATAGCTGCACAGCGTGTGATTTGATCACAGGGATATCACTTGTCAGAACGAGACAAGTAGCGTTGTTCGGTAACGAGATTGAACATGACATGGTGATGTCATTGATCAGATCTTGGGCAATGCAAGTATCAAGTGACAAAGGGAATAAGACACGACTGTCATGGTTCAAACGATGAAAGATCTTCATGGAACGCACAAGGATCACATGGGCATCTAGGTCCTCTGTTGATCATTAGTGCGGGAGTGTCCTGACCATGTCTAGAGTGTTCCTGAACCGTGGGGTATCACGCTTAAGGGCTTGATGATGCTTAGAGAGTGTTTATAGGATCGGTAGAATCACCGAAAAATAGTCAAGAGAAAACCGGAAGGGTTTCGGTAAGTCCGGAGGATGTCCGGAATGGAGGTGGAAGTGTTCCACAACCATGGAGATTGAATAATATGTGAATGAATGTTAAATATTGATTTAATCATTTATTCATAATTATTTAATAAAGAGAAAAATCAATTTAAATGGTCAAAGGCTTAATGGGCCAATTCCCGGAGGGGAGAGGGCCCATTAGGGAAAGGAGAGAGGGAGAAGGGGCCAAGGGTTGGCCGGCTGGGCTTAGCCCCCCGCACGGGGCACACTAGGTGGCTGGCGGCCTCCCCTCCCCCTCCTCTCCTTTAGTCCCACCCCGGGACTTTGAGGGAGGTAGTACCTCCCCTCCCCCTATATATAGTGGGGTATTTGCCCAAATAAAATACACCAGTAATCAATAAAGGTCTTATCACTTTTGGGAGGACCTCTAATTGATATTTTCTCTCTCCTCCCTCTCTCACGTGACTGTGGTCCCAAGTATGAACTGCGCGAACGAGAGACATCTTCACCGCGGAGCGCCGTCGCGCTGCAGGATTCGGATCAAGTCACGATCAAGTCGCAGGCATTGGCGGACTTCCTCGTCGACTGGGCGGAGACCCAGTATCTCCCACCAGTTCCGGATTCAGACCACTAGAAGATGCACTTCGACGGGTCGAAGATGCTCGAGGGCTTGGGAGCCGGCATCATGCTCAGCTCGCCCAAGGGAGACCGGCTGGAGTATGTGCTGTAGATCCACTTCAAGGCCTCCAACAACGTAGCCGAATATGAGGCATTAGCGCACGGGCTCCGGCTGGCCAAGGAGATCGGTGTCAACCGGATCCTATGCTTCGGTGATTCGTACCTGGTGGTGCAGCAAGTATCCAGAGAATGGGACGCCAGAGATGCAAACATGGCCCTCTACCGATTCCACATGTAGAAGCTCAGCGCCTCCTTTGACGGATGCGAATTTCACCACGTCCCTCGCATCAACAACGAGGCAGCTGATTCGCTCTCCAAGATCGGATCCACCAGGCAGGCGATCCCACCAGGGGTCTCCTTGGAGCACCTGCGCAAGCCGTCCATCAACTCGTCACCAGAATCGGACTCCATCGTCTGGGCAGGAAGCGTTCCGGCTGGCGGAATGGCAGAAGCGGAGCCAGCAGAACCACCGAAGAAGAAAACCCACACCAACTCCAGCGAGGCAGTACCCTCCGGCTCGCAAGGCCCAGGGGTTGCCGGTTCGTCAAGTAGTTCGGGAGCTGCCGTCCCTAGTATGCCATCCAGACAACCCCCCGTCATCCGTCAACCGGAGGACAAGAGCGTCCTCGTCATTCGAGAAGTGCCATCCTGGGCACAGCCCTTCATGAACTACATCGCCAATGGAGAGCTTTCGGATGACGAGATGGAAGCCAGGGAAATCCGGCGCCGCGCGCACACGTACACTATCATAAACAGCGAGTTGTACAAGCACAGCGTATCCGGTATCTCCGAAAGATGTGTTGATGTGGACACGGGCTACCGGCTACTCAAGGATATCCACCAGGGCGAGTGCGGGCATCACGCTTCGTCAAGGGCGATAGTCGCCAAGGCATTCTGCCATGGTTTCTATTGGCCCACCGCCCTCGAGGATGCTGAGCAGCTGGTCCGTACGTGCAATGGGTGCCAACGTTTCGGGCAGCTCAGGCACATGCCAACTTCGGTGCTCAAGACCATACCGATCACCTGGCCCTTCGCCGTTTGGGGCCTCGACATGGTCGGTCCCTTCAAGCGGGCACGCGCGGGTATCACCCACCTGCTGGTAGCGGTGGAAAAGTTCACAAAGTGGATCGAGGCCAAGCCTATCCAGAAGCTGGATGGCGCGACAGTCGTTACCTTCTTCACCGACATCATCAACCGCTTCGGCTACCCCAATAGCATCATCACCGACAACGGCATGAACTTTGCTAAGGGGGCCTTCGCCCGGTTCTGCAGCAACAAGGGCATCCGGCTGGACCTTGCATCCGTCGCGCACCCACAATCCAATGGGCAAGTCGAGAGGCCAAACGGATTGGTGCTAGCCGGCATCAAGCCACGCCTCATCGAGCCGTTAGAGTGGTCACCCGGATGCTGGATCGAAGAACTTCTAGTTGTGCTGTGGAGCCTCCGCACCACGCCGAATAGGTCAACCGGCTACACGCCGTTCTTCCTGGTCTACGGATCAGAGGCCGTCCTCTCCGCCGACACCGAGTTCGACTCCCCACACAAGCTCCTGTACGACGAAAAAGCCAACCAGGAGGCGCGGGAGGACGGAGTGGACCTCCTAGAGGAAGCCTGCGAGCTGGCCCTATCCAGATCAGCCCTGTACCAGCAGCGACTACGTCGCTACCATTCAAGCCGGATCCGCCCAGTCGCATTCCGCGAGGGCGACCTGGTTCTTCGGCTGGTGCAAGACACGAAGGGCGTGCACAAGCTGTCGCCACCCTGGGAGGGCCCCTTCATCATCAGCCGGGTGCTGCCCAACGACTCCTACTACCTCATCGACGCGCAGCAGCCGTGCAAGAACAAGATGGACAAATCTGACGAGGAGACAGAGCGTCCCTGGAACGCGGCCCTGCTGCGCCCGTTTTACACCTAGTCGCCAGGCATCGTATGTATCCCGAAAACCCCATGAATGAAAATGCGGACCCCTATGAGAATCTCGGGGGCTCCTTGCTAGAAATGTGTGTACATCTGTTCTCCGATTCAAATTTTCCGGCTCCGGCAACCCCTACCCGGGGGCTCGCCGGCTGGCCCAGCCTGCTAAGTCAACAAACCGGCTGAGTAGTGTGATGATGTCAGGGGCCCACTCTTCGTCTCAGCTACAGACCGCAACCCGGTTGTCCGGCTAGCAAGAGCAAAAGCCCGAGGCATACCACACAAAAAACAGGGAGGAGATGTGACAGACCGGGCGTCCCGGCCATGCAACTGGCTCAAACCAATCCGGCTACTAAGCCGTTAGTATCATGCGCAATATACTGTCACCTCCCTTCGATTTGGGCTGCAGACCGCAACCCGGCTGCCCGGCAAGGACGCAGCGAAAACAGTGGAGCACATAGGAAAGCGACTAAGTGTTTACAGAGGCACATGCCAGTTTTCGAAAAACAAGCCGTTTTCCGGCTACAATTTGACAGACTAACCTATTAACCTGTGGGGATGTATGTGTATGCATATATATACCTTGGCCCGACTACTTCGAGTCGGAATTCAGGAAAGAGGAAGAAGATTCGAAGTCCTTGCCTTCATCAAGCGCTCCGAATCTCAGGGGCTACACCCACTGGGTGCGCTCGCGCGCCCCTAGTGGAATCTTGTAGTTCCCGACCAGCCAAGAGCGTTTGGCCGGCCGTTCGGAGCCCAGGTGAGGGCAAGGGCAGGAGCAAGAGAAGACAAGGAAGATTCAAAGCACCTGGCTACGCCAGCTACTTCGAATCTCGGGGGCTACACCTAGTGGGTGCGCTCGCGCGCCCCCACTAGAATGTTAGCTCCTCCGGCTGAAGGCGTTCAGCCGGCGAAAGCAGCCGACTAGGTCGAGGCCAATCGGATAAAGTTATAAAACTTGGGAAAAATAAGGAAGATTCGAAGCACCTGGCTACGCCAGCTACTCCGAATCTCGGGTTATACCAGGCACAACCGGCTACCCATCGAGGTGTAGTTCCTCCGGCTAAAAGTGTGTAGCCAGACGAAGCTAGCCGGATGAAGTTAGCCGGCAAAATATCAAAAGAAAATTCGAGGCAAAGTTAAAAGAAACTCAAAAGTTCAGCATTAACAAGCAAAAGGGAGACGAAGCTCCCATAAGTTACCCGGCATCAAAGATATCCGGTACAGACAGACAAGTTTCACGCGTATCTAAGACAAGACAAATACACTTGGCATCCCGGGGCAGTGACTAAGGGGCAGGAGCCTTGCCATGAGGAGCACCTTGACCAGCAGAAGCTTCAGGCGGGGGAGGAGGCGCAGAGCTCGATCCGGTTCCGGCACCGTCTGACGGCGGCATCAGGCCTTCCATGTCAGGAGTACCGACGGACTCCGAGTCGGTGAGCACCTCGTCGGGATCCACGTAGTCGGCAATCTTGATGGCGGACCCGCGGAGCTCCGGATGGGCTTGGCGGACGGCGGCGAGGTCGGCGCCGGCACGAAAGCCTCCGTCGATCTTCTCGACGTGGGCGTCCTTGTACTAGGGGAGCATGAGAGCCAGAGCCATCTTCGCTCTGGCTCGCGCCCCCAAGTCCCACAGCCGGTCGATCGCAGCCGGCACCTCTCCCACCTTCGGAGCCAGCTGCGCCATCGTCTCCGGAACCGGAGCCTCCGGCCACATGAAGGAGAAGACATCCCGTGCCGCTTGATGAAGCTTGGCAGCTTCTTCGCCAAGAAGAACGACGAGCTCCTGGGCCGTCGGCTGCGCTCCCGGCCAGTTCTCCTGCAACCGGTTGTAGGCCAGCAGGTCTATGCCGGGGTAAAAGGCTGTCAGAAAAAAGGGTCAGATCCGGCTACCGGATCCGGAAAGAAAGAAGACAGAAAAAGGAACTTACCCTTAGCCGTGTGGCCGACCTGCATCAGCTCCTCCACCAGAGCCTTCTCCTTGGTCGCCAGCCGTTTGATCTCCTTCTCTTGGTCCTTGTTCTGGGCCTCGAGAAGGGTGAAGGCTTCGGCATGCTAGCGAAGCGTCGCGCTCCTTGATGGTGGCCTCCAGACCGTCTACCCTCGCGTGCCAATCCTTATTCTGCAGCCGCAGAGTGGAATTGGACTTGCTCATCCGGTCGTTCGCTTTCTTCAAGCGATCGATCTCGCGCTGAGCGCACACGAGGATGGCTGCAGCGCAACCGGCTATCCGTAAAAAAAAGAGAGACGGATGAAGCTAACTTACTCTGGGAAGTCCCATTGGCAGCAACCAGCTTCTGCTCTAGGGACCAGTTCCCGCCGGCTGTGGCCTCCAGCAGCCGGATCTCCTTCATCGCCACCGAAAGGCGTGGCGGCTTAGGTCCGCAATGAGGCGGCGGAGGAAGCTGCCGTCCCATGGTGTTGACGGCCAAGGACTCCTTCGCTGTGGCCACCGCCGTTCGCCATTCCTCCTCGGGCTCCTCGTTGGAGTTGTCTTCGCCAACAACGATGAGTTCCTTTCCGGCAGCCCTCTGCGCGCCCGCGGAGGATCCATCCGACTAGGAGGACTCCGCTTCCAGCTGGGGACCGTCCGGTTCGGTGGAGGCAGCCGGCTCAGCTCGAGGGGGAGGCAGAGGCGGCACCTCAGAAGAAGGAGGCGCGCTGGCAGGCACAGTCGGCGCTGCCCGGGCTCATGACTCGAAAGAGACCAGCGTGCTAAGAAGAAGAAGGCAAAGGCAAAGAAACCAAAGTCAGAAAAAGAAGGAAAAAGGGAAGCAGACAGAAAACACCGAATGGAAGAGAGGGGAGAAGGATGACCCGCACAAGCAACTGGGCACCCTTCTTCCATAAGCCGACTTCGGGGCGGCTAGACCGGCTCCTCTTGGGGGCCGGCTCCTCCGTCATGGCCGGGCGGGAGCTGAACGGCTGGAGCTCCCTTTGCCTCGCCGTCCGTCGCGGAGCGCGTCGCTGGATCCACTGTCAGCGCGGCCTCCTCCTCCTCGTGAACCTCAGCGTACGGGTCGGCAGCTGGCTCGTCATTCTGGATGGGAAAGGCATCACTCGTCGCCGGACCGTCGCGTGCGCGGCTCGGGCAAGTTAGGTGTGAACTCCTCAAGGGGAGCCTCACCCTCCTCGCGAAGGATGCAAGCGAAGATCTGCCAAATACAAGAAGTTAGTCGGACGGAACAAGAAAAACACAGGAAGAACAAAACAAAGTTTCCGGCTATAAAAACTTACCCGGGGCACGCGGTTCTCCCGGCTGTAAGGCGCCAGACTGAACTTCCCATTCTCCGGCAGCCGCTCCTTAGTGATCGTCCACACCCACTCCTTCAAGTTGTGGTAGCGGGGATCACGGCGCGACAGCCGGGTCGGGTCCAGTCGGCCGGAGTAATAGCACATTTTAGCGCCACGCGCAGCTGGCATCATCAGTCGGGACATCCAGCTGAGGGTGATGTCCAGGCCGGTTAGCCGGCAGGTGACGAGGGAGCGCATGCGCTGCAGCATCGCGTCCGTCTCCGCCTTGTCACCATGGATCTTGAGCTCCCAGTTCTGCCGGCTGGACTCGACATCCTGCAAAGCCGAAAGATTGATCCGGTCGATGTTGGTGACGTTCTTGATGTAGAAATACGACTGCTTCCACAGCCGTACCGTGTCCTAAAGCAAGAACTTGGGGTAGCCGGATTGGGAGCAGGAGTAGATGGAGGCGCCGCCGCAGACGACTAGCGGCCCCTTCGTATACTGCACCTGCGGCCGGACTCGGAAGAGCCGGCAGAAGAGCCCGAGATCCGGCTGGATCCCGAGGTAGCTCTCGCCGAACGCCATGAAGTGCGCCAACGTACCGATGGCGTTAGCGCCGAGGTGGTGGAGGCGGAGATCGAAGAAGGCGAGAAACGTCAAGAAAAAGGGGTGCACCGGAAGGGCGAACCAGCGCGCCAGATGAGAAAGGAAGATGACGCGCTCCTCCTCTGCCAGCGCGCCATTTCCCGGCCGGCGCCAATCAAGATCGCCACCTCCTCCGGCGGTGGAAGAACGCGGGTGGCGCGGTACTTCGTGATGTGGTCCTCGGTGACGGAGGAGCCACACCAAGCCCCGTGGTCGGCGGCCATCTCTAGCTGACAGGAGGGAGCGGTGACGGAAGTGTGGCGGGCGGCGCAGCAGGCTACGGCGCAGAAGGCAAGAACGCAGAAGCAGAAGCACACGAAGGAGGAGGAGACTGCAGCGGGGAAGCGAAGGAAAGGAACTGCCTCCCCTGCGGCGTCCCTTTAAAGGGCCGGAAGGGCAACCGTTAACGGAGCCACGTGGCGCGCATCCGGACGGCCCTCACCGCAGATCCGGTGATCCAGCAGCAGGTGATGCGCAGAAATCTGAGTAGGAACCGAAGCGCCGGACAGCGGTTTCCCGAGGCGACGTGCGACGAGACGTTATGCTGCCCGCCGCAAAGCAATGATGGCACGTGTGCGTGTGGCCGGCGTCAGCGCTGACGTCACGAGTAGCGCAACCGCCAAGCTCAGCCGGACACAAATTCAAAAACAGGAGGGAGAGCGCGCACATTTCACCTAAGGGCGGAATCCCCACGCGCTCGGGGGGCTAGTGTCAGGGGGATGATCCCCAGGTACCCCAACCGGACAAGAAACCAAGCAGTCGGATCATGTCCGGCTGACCAGATGCAGCCGGACAAGGCAAGACAAGCCGGCTATCACATGGTAGCCGGAGCAGCAAGAAGTAGCCGGCTACGGCGATGTAGCCGGACCCAATCAGTGAGACAGGACGACATGCGTATCAGTGCACGGTACACCCTGTACGATGACAAGACTGGCAACCACCCGGCCATACCGAAGACTTTGTGTGGGTGACGCAGGAACAGTGGCCCAATGCTGACGACAGGCTCGCGTGACGTCCACTATGCCTACGACAGCCATACCGCTCATACTCCGACAAGACACACCATACCGGACACTGTAGATGACCAGCCGGCTAGGGCCTGAATGTGGGGCCCGTCAGTCCAATCCCGCCTGCGGACGCCGTCGATAGCTTCCCTGCTAGTCCCCATACCTCTATCTAACCTCCTTAGGTACAACCGTTCCCAATACAACGACACTACCAATGCAACTTTCGCAATTGTGTTGGTAGATGCAGGATCTGCTCAGATCTGACGAGAGGTTCCATGTACTTGTATTGGTATGCTACTTGATCACCCACGGGGAAATCGACCCGGCTTAAGTACTCAGGAATACTCATACCAAAAGCTTCAGCTTCATCTTTGTATAGTTTTACCATCTCCGAATCCAAGCACTCGATGGGATACACATGTAGCGGGGGGCACGAGTTTTTCTGTTCTCCGAGCTAGGGAACTGATTTCCCTTTGGCACTACTACTTCTCGACCGCTCTTTTGATGCCTTATGTGACCTGAGAATAGAGCAGTCATAGTCTGATATAAGTCTTGGCTCGGGTTTTGACAGGGTCTTCAACATCTTTAACATTTTTTCCTTCTGTATAGGCGGCTCGGCGGGCTTCTTCTTCCTTCCAAGGAACTGTTTCACTTCTTGCTGTACTTTTGGGAGGGGCTCCGGTCGAGTTGTGTTGGTATGCTTCTGCTTTTGGATCTCAGCCTTAGTGGACGGCGGTGACGGCGAAGACTATTGATGCGGTGGAGGAGAAGGCTGACGCGGCGGCAGAGTTGGCTGACGTGGTGGCGGAGTAGGTTGACGCGCTGGAGATAGGCGAGGAGACGGAGAAGGCTGACGCTGCGGAGACGGGTGACACACCTGAGACCTTGGCGTCCAATTTGGAAGCACAATGTATTCCTTTTTCCATAGAACGGTGGTGTTTATGGCATCTCCCAGCACAAGCAAATCCCCTTCACCGGCAGGGTAGTCAAGCGCCAGCTGTCCAAACCCGCTCATAACTTGCTCAACCCCGACAACAACATAGCCTTGTGGAACCGGTCTACAATGGTAAGTTGGCATGCACGTGGGTAAGGCATAGACAACCGCCGCCTTCCCGCTTAAGTTCACAACCTTCACATGTAGCTCACAAGGTGTCGAGCCCGTGATATCATCCACTGGTTACCGAAGAGCCACTTCATAATCACCATCCTCGGTGGAAGCCACGCTGCTTTTTTGCTGACATGGTGGGCCGGTAGCATCGGGAGCAGCTTCTATCTGCGGCCGAGATGAGCCGACGGTACCTTCCTGGCTAAGCTGGGCTATTAAATCATGTTGCTGCCTTAGTTCGTCTTCAATCTTAGCCAAGCGGTCTGCGTCCCTTTCCTTTTTCCTCTGACGGCTTCCATCGGGATATTTCTTCCTTTTGGGTGGAAACCCATATTTCCACGATTTGGAGCCTTTTTGTGGTTCGTGTTCGTCCAAAGTGTCTAGGATTCCCAAGGGGGCATGTGAGCTTATCCTTCTCTCTTTCAGGGTGGAACCTCCCCTCTGTAACCTCCTTGTGAACCTTTCTAAAGGCATCGATGGGAAGTGGGCTTTCCTTATGTCTTCTATTATAAACACACTTCCCTTCCGAGTACAACGTGCCCCCATGCCCATAAAACCAATCCCTTGCCCGAGTGTTCCATTTCAGTATCTCTGTCTCGGTCCCTATAGCAATTAGATCGTCCTCCCATTTCTTCCACTTTGGCTTGCCAGACCTGTATGCTCCTTGCCCCATAGTATGGTGATACAACTTTTTAGCAACATTTTATTATTTATTTCTGACCTTTTCTTAGCTTCGTCCGATGTCTTGTACAACACAAAATCAGCCCCCTGGTCTCGTATCTTCAAATAGGCTCCTTCAAACACTGGAGTCTTCTTTTTCTACACAGAATTCCTGTCCAATTTTTTCTTCCAGCTGTTGAACATTGTTGCCATCTTCAAAAGAGCCCACTTCTTTACTTTTCGCTCGATGGTATTCAGATCAAGATCCTCCTGATCTGGAACCTCATCTTCATCAGGATACTCCTCTGGCGCCGTCAGGGTGAAATTTACCATAAGCGTTCTCAAAAGGTTATCTTTAGTCGTCTTGTCCACATAACTAACTCCTTACGTCTTTGTCTTCTTCCATTCTTGCATGGTGATCGGGATCTAGTCCCTAAAATCAACTCTCATCTGAGATTTGAACTTGTTTTCATGGTCCACGGGAGCAATCAGCCCGCCATCTTCACCGATTTCTGTAATTGTGTACCTTTCATGTTCGTCCAACCTTTTGGCTACGCCATGTTTATTTGCAGAAGATTGGCCCGATCCGGAGGGCTAAAAGAAGAAACAGCGTCACTATATGTATATACACAAATAAAATAATACATCTAGACATCATACGCTTCATTAATATAAATACCTCGCCGGTCTTTGTAATTATAATAGTTCTACCGGAGCCATCGGCTTCTCCCTTGTCGAAGTCGGCGTCTCCTTCTCCCTCATCAGATCCATCTCATTGCTCTTGCTCCTCTCCCTCAACAGGGACATCTCTTCAGTTTTGCTCTTGCTCCTCTCCCTCACTGGGACATCTCTTCGGTTTTGCTCGTCTCCCTCACCAGATGGGTTCAAAATCAGGGTGACATCTGGCTGCTCATTTTCAAAGATCATATTCTAGAGCAATTGTTCCTATTCTTCGTGTCTTCCGTGTGGATCCATTGTTTCTGCGCAAAGACTTAAAAGCCATTTTTGTTTTACCCTAATTCTAAAAAACTCAAACCTAAAAAACCTAATTAAAACTAAACCCTAATTCTACGCGAAGATTTCTGCACTGGCAAGGACAACAGCTAGAGTAAAAAATTAAAAAAAACTAATTGAAACTAAACCCTAAAAAACTAAAACCTTAAAAACTCAAACCTAAAACCCTAAAAAACTCAAACCTAAACCTAATTAATTCAAACTAAACCCTAAAAAACTCAAACCTAAAACCCAATTAATTCAAACTAAATCCTAAGAGAAACTAAATCCTAAAAAACTCAAACCTAAAACCTAATTAATTCAAACTAAATCCTAACATAAACTAACCCCTAAAAAACTCAAACCTAAACCTAATTAATTTAAAATAAATCCTAATTAAGAGAAATTCTTACAGAGAGAACGTGATACGTCCAAAACGTTTCTACTTTCCCGAACACTTTTGCTATTGTTTCTCCTCTAAACTTGTGTGATTTGGATGCAACTAACACGGACTGATGCTAGTTTCAGTAGAATTGCCTTGGTGTATAGTTTTTGTGCAGAAAATCAACTATCAGGAAAAATCCCGGAAAATATGCCAAAAATCCTATTTCACCAGAAGACTCCCGGAGCCAGAATACGAGACGGAGGGGGCTGGGCCAAGGCCACACCACCTGGCCACGCGGGCTAGCCCAGGCCACGCCAGGGGGTGGTCTGGCCGCCCCAGACACCCCCTCGGTCTCCCTCTTCGCCTATAAGATGCCTTCTGACGTAAAAACTCAGCAGGGTTTGACGTTTTTCCAAAAGGAGTTCCGCTCTGCCGCCACCACCAGATTCCACGAAACGACACCAGAAACTTCGTTCTGGTACCCTGCCGGGACGGGGAATTGGAGGAGATCATCGCCATCATCATCACCATCGCTTCTCCATCGATCATCATCGATCATCCATGTTTCCCCATCTATGAGTGAGTAATCCCCTGATGTAGGCTATGGGGATGGTAGGTAATGGATGTGATTGTTCATGTAATGGCATGAGATTGTTAGGGCATGGTGCCTAGTATCTTCTATTAGTGCTTTATGACTTTGTTGCGACTTGTTATG
This sequence comes from Avena insularis, assembly GCA_023614405.1. NCBI lineage: Eukaryota > Viridiplantae > Streptophyta > Magnoliopsida > Poales > Poaceae > Avena > Avena insularis. The sequence goes on along the minus strand of JAJUPC010000016.1, from coordinate 1,746,408 downwards.
CTTAATGCTTGTCACTAGGGCCCGAGTGCCATGATTTCAGATCTGAACATGTTATTGATTCATTATGAAAGTATTGTTTATGGTCTTACCTGTAAGTTGTATACACACGTTGTTGTATGGAACCAATGGCCCCGAAGTGACAGAAATCGGGATAACCGGAGGGAATGACTTTGATGTGAGGATCACATGTGTTCACAGAGTGTTAATGCTTTGATCCGGTGCTCTATTAAAAGGAGCACCTTAATTGCCAGTAGTTCCCTTGAGGCCCCGCTGCAAACGGGCTGGCAGGACAAAATATGTTGTGCAAGTTCTCATTGCGAGCACGTATGACTATATATGGGACACATGCCTAGGATTATTTAGTACTTAGATGCTTTGTCTTATTTATCTGCAATTGCCCTTTGTTCTGGTTGCCATGTGAATTTTCTTGTCCATGCAACGCCTGTCCATCCATCCATATGCGTACCGCACTCGAATCCTACTATTTGCTGCTATTGTTACTACTTCCTGTACTTTACTACTGCTGCTACTTTACTATTCCTACTACAAAACTGTTGCTACGGATAAACTGCTGTGAGCAAGATTGTTTCCAGGTGCAGCTGAATTGACAACTCAGTTGTTAAGGCTTATAAATATTCTTTGGCTCCCCTTGTGTCAAATCAATAAATTGGGTTTCACTTCCCTCGAAAATACTACGATACACCCCCTATACTTGTGGTTCATCAGAAGGCGGCGCACGCAGTGCTGATGCGGGTGTGCACCGGCGGTGGTGCTGCGGTCGACGAAGGATAGTGGGGGGGTGCGGCCGTCAGCGACGGAGGTGCGCGGGCGTCGGTGACGACTCCGGCATGCGGGCATCGGCGAGGTGAGGTGGGGCGCGGGCATCAGCGTCGGCGGCCGTGGGCAGCGACGGCGTGACGGAGGGGGTGCAGGAGCGGGGCAGCGACACGACGCGATGGTGGGGTCGCGGGCGCGGGGCCGGCCGGCGAGGTGAGGTGGGCTGCACGGGTGCAGAGGTCGACAACAGCGACGAAAAAATCCGGCAGCCTGATGGTGTCGTATGGCTCCTCGCGATTTTTGGTTGATTGGATTTTGGGGGAAGGAAGAGGAAGAAGTTATAGGAAAGGCCTTTAGAACCGATTGTTTACTAGAACCGGTTCTAAAGTTGCTTTAGCACCGATTGTTTTCTACAACCGGTGCTAAAATCCTAACCTTTAGCACCGGTTCTAGTAAACAACCGGTGCTAAAGGAGTATTTCTCCCTGCAGATTTTGGCGCGCAGCAGGACCAAACCTTTAGCACAGGTTGTAGACAACCGGTGCTAAAGGTATGTTTTCAGAAACAATTTGAACTTGCTAGGATGGAATTTTTATTCCCGCCTTATTCAGAGTTGAAGCAATGTTTAACATTGTATAGTACATAATAAAATATTTATAAATCAGAAAAAAACATATATCATATTAGAATGTTTAGAAAAGAAATATCTATAATAGTACAACACAATTGGATGCTGGAAATTATTATTTTTAAATCATGAGGCTCGTGAAAAAATTCAAAATCGGCAGGAGGCCGGGTAGATTAGAACTACAGTGATATAATGCTCATGAATTTTTTAAAAATAATTTTTAGGTTTACAACATGCTAGTTCATCAGAGATCCATTGCATGTATAGCGAGGCTTAGTCCGTGTCTAGGAATTTTCATGCCCGCCGTTTTGAATATAGTTTAAAACGGGCATAAAAAATTCAAAAACTATCCAAACAATGTGCAATCTTCGCGTGGTGTCATATTATGTGTCATAGTTGCAAGGAAAAATATGAAACTTGGAAAATTTCAAACATCACAAAAAATCCTTCACAAAATGACCTATCATGTTCAAGGTTTCATGGTATTTAGGTCAAACCACCAATGTTATGGCTAGAATCACAACTTAGTTTGTGATAATATGCTCATATTGTGCACACATGTGCATCTTAGGATGGCTTACGATGTTGCAGGAGGAAGTTTTCCTTTTCATCGCACGAAAAAACCCAATTTCCATTTTTTAGGTGCAGAAATAGTCATGTTTTGTGAAGCAACCACCAAATTAAAGTTTGGAATTGGTACCAACCCATTTTTCAAAAATACTATACCTCCTTAGATGGACAATTTCTAAACCGGTGTATCTGAAACCTTTCCGTCCACCCCTCATGAAAAAAGACAAATTCCCACCGAATCGGTAAGAGATCCACCGGAACTTTAGTGAGCCTCAGCCTTGGGCATAGTCCCGGATGGTGTCTCCAACCGGTACTAAAGATAAACATGTTGTCTAGGTTAGAGACACCATCCAGAACTAAATGTGAGTGGCGACACTATCCTAGTGAGTGTCGACACTATTTTGTGAGTGGAGGCACTATGCCAGTGAGGGACGACACTATTTCGGTGGGTGGCGGCATTATGATAGTGGTGAGTGTCAACACTATGTCATGATGCTTAATCTATAGATTGGCATCCCTGTGAAGTTATCAACTGGAAACAAGATGGTGTGAAAGAGCGGGGACAACACTACGGCCAGTACGAGGGAGGAGGCGCAGAGCTCGATCCGGTTCCGGCACCGTCTGACGGCGGCATCGGGCCTTCCATGTCAGGAGTACCGACGGACTCCGAGTCGGTGAGCACCTCGTCGGGATCCACGTAGTCGGCAATCTTGATGGCGGACCCGCGGAGCTCTGGATGGGCTTGGCGGACGGCGGCGAGGTCGGCGCCGGCACGAAAGCCTCCGTCGATCTTCTCGACGTGGGCGTCCTTGTACCAGGAGAGCATGAGAGCCAGAGCCATCTCCGCTCTGGCTTGCGCCCCCAAGTCCCACAGCCGGTCGATCGCAGCCGGCACCTCTCCCACCTTCGGAGCCAGCTGCGCCATCGTCTCCGGAACCGGAGCCTCCGGCCACATGAAGGAGAAGACATCCCGTGCCGCTTGATGAAGCTTGGCAGCTTCTTCGCCAAGAAGAACGACGAGCTCCTGGGCCGTCGGCTGCGCTCCCGGCCAGTTCTCCTGCAGCCGGTTGTAGGCCAGCAGGTCTATGCCGGGGTAAAAGGCTATCAGAAAAAAGGGTCAGATCCGGCTACCGGATCCGGAAAGAAAAGAAGACAGAAAAAGGAACTTACCCTTAGCCGTGTGGCCGACCTGCATCAGCTCCTCCACCAGAGCCTTCTCCTTGGTCGCCAGCCGTTTGATCTCCTTCTCTTGGTCCTTGTTCTGGGCCTCGAGAAGGGTGAAGGCTTCGGTCCGGCTAGCGAGCGAGGCGTCGCGCTCCTTGATGGTGGCCTCCAGACCGTCTACCCTCGCGTGCCAATCCTTATTCTGCAGCCGCAGAGTGGAATTGGACTTGCTCAGCCGGTCGTTCGCTTTCTTCAAGCGATCGATCTCGCGCTGAGCGCACACGAGGATGGCTGCAGCGCAACCGGCTATCAGTAAAAAAAAAGAGAGACGGATGAAGCTAACTTACTCTGGGAAGTCCCATTGGCAGCAACCAGCTTCTGCTCTAGGGACCAGTTCCCGCCGGCTGTGGCCTCCAGCAGCCGGATCTCCTTCATCGCCAGCTCGAGCGTGGCGGCTAGGTCCGTCAGCGAGGCGGCGGAGGAAGTGTCGTCGTCCATGGTGTTGACGGCCAAGGACTCCTTCGCTGTGGCCACCGCCGTTCGCCATTCCTCCTCGGGCTCCTCGTGGGAGTTGTCATCGCCAACAACGATGAGTTCCTTGCCGGCAGCCCTCTGCGCGCCCGCGGAGGATCCATCCGATTGGGAGGACTCCGCTTCCAGCTGGGGACCTTCCGGTTCGGCGGAGGCAGCCGGCTCAGCTCGAGGGGGAGGCGGAGGCGGCACCTCAGAAGAAGGAGGCGCGCTGGCAGGCACAGTCGGGGCACGGGGCGGCGACCCGGTCGGCGCTCGTGCCGGGCTCGCGGCTCCGAAAGAGACCAGCGTGCTAAGAAGAAGAAGGCAAAGGCAAAGAAACCAAAGTCAGAAAAAGAAGGAAAAAGGGAAGCAGACAGAAAACACCGAATGGAAGAGAGGGGAGAAGGGACTGACCCCGGCACAACTGGGGGCAGCCCCTTCTTCCGGCCAAGCCGACTCGGCGGCAGGGCGCTAGACCGGCTCCTCTTGGGGGCCGGCTCCTCCGTCGCGGGCCGGCGGGAGCTGGAACGGCTGGAGCCGCTCCCGCCTGCCTCGCCGTCCGTCGCGGAGCGCGTCGCTGGATCCACTGTCGGCGCGGCCTCCTCCTCCTCGTGAACCTCAGCGTGCGGGTCGGCAGCTGGCTCGTCATTCTGGCTGGGAAAGGCATCACTCATCGCCGGACCGTCGCGTGCGCGGCTCGGGCAAGTTAGGTGTGAACTCCTCAAGGGGAGCCTCACCCTCCTCGCGAAGGATGCAAGCGAAGATCTGCCGAATACAAGAAGTCAGTCGGACGGAACAAGAAAAACACAGGAAGAACAAAACGAAGTTTCCGGCTATAAAAACTTACCCGGGGCACGCGGTTCTCCCGGCTGTAAGGCGCCAGACTGAACTTCCCGTTCTCCGGCAGCCGCTCCTTAGTGATCGTCCACACCCACTCCTTCAAGTTGTGGTAGCGGGGATCACGGCGCGACAGCCGGGTCGGGTCCAGTCGGCCGGAGTAATAGCACATTTTGTGCGCTCGCTGCTGCAGCGGCATCATCAGCCTGGACATCCAGCTGAGGGTGATGTCCAGGACGGTTAGCCGGCAGGTGACGAGGGAGCGCATGCGCTGCAGCATCGCATCCGTCTCCGCCTTGTCACCATGGATCTTTATCTCCCAGTTCTGCCGGCTGGACTCGACATCCTGCAAAGCCGAAAGATTGATCCGGTCGATGTTGGTGACGTTCTTGATGTAGAAATACGATTGCTTCCACAGCCGTACCGTGTCCTAAAGCAAGAACTTGGGGTAGCCGGATTGGGAGCAGGAGTAGATGGAGGCGCCGCCGCAGACGACTAGCGGCCCCTTCGTATACTGCACCTGCGGCCGGACTCGGAAGAGCCGGCAGAAGAGCCCGAGATCCGGCTGGATCCCGAGGTAGCTATCGCCGAACGCCATGAAGTGCGCCAACGTCCCGATGGCGTTAGCGCCGAGGTGGTTGAGGCGGAGATCGAAGAAGGCGAGAAACTTCAAGAAAAAGGGGTGCACCGGAAGGGCGAACCCGCGCGCCATATGAGAAAGGAAGATGACGCGCTCCTCCTCTGCCAGGTGCGGCGCCACCTCCCCGGCCGGCGCCAACCGCACTGCCACCTCCTCCGGCGGTGGAAGAACGCGGGTGGCGCGGTACTTCGTGATGTGGTCCTCGGTGACGGAGGAGCCACACCAAGCCCCGTGGTCGGCGGCCATCTCTAGCTGACAGGGGGGAGCGGCGACGGAAGTGTGGCGGGCGGCACAGCAGGCTACGGCGCAGAAGGCAAGAACGCAGAAGCAGAAGCACACGAAGGAGAAGGAGACTGCAGCGGGGAAGCGAAGGAAAGGAACTGCCTCCCCTGCGGCGTCCCTTTAAAGGGCCGGAAGGGCAACCGTTAACGGAGCCACGTGGCGCGATCCGACGCCTCACCGAATCGCCGCCCAGATCCGGTGCAGCCGGGCAGGATGCGCAGAAAATCCCGGAGCAGGAACCGAAGCGCCGGACAGCGGTTTCCCGAGGCGACGTGCGACGAGACGTTATGCTGCCCGCCGCAAAGCAATGATGGCACGTGTGCGTGTGGCCGGCGTCAGCGCTAACGTCACGAGTAGCGCAACCGCCAAGCTCAGCCGGACACAAATTCAAAAACAGGAGGGAGAGCGCGCACATTTCACCTAAGGGCGGAATCCACACGCGCTCGGGGGGCTAGTGTCAGGGGGATGATCCCCAGGTACCCCAACCGGACAAGAAACCAAGCAGTCGGATCGCGTCCGGCTGACCAGATGCAGCCGGACAAGGCAAGACAAGCCGGCTATCACATGGTAGCCGGAGCAGCAAGAAGTAGCCGACTACGATGACGTAGCCGGACCCAATCAGTGAGACAGGACGACATGCGTATCAGTGCACGGTACACCCTGTACGATGACAAGATTGGCAACCACCCGGCCATACCGAAGACTTTGTGGGGGTGACGCAGGAACAGTGGCCCAATGCTGACGACAGGCTCGCGTGACGTCCACTATGCCTACGACAGCCATACCGCTCATACTCCGACAAGACACACCATACCGGACACTGTAAATGACCAGCCGGCTGGGGCCCTAATGTGGGGCCCGTCAGTCGGATTGGCCAGTGAGACCGTTGCCTCTCTGCCTATATAAGGAGAGGCAAGGCCTCAGTAGAAAGGGTTGGTCTGATAGCATTTAAGGCAGTAGCTAGCAAATACAGCTCGAGGAGCACTTGTAGTTCATATATCCCACATAGTCAGATCCGGCAAGAGTAGGGGCTTTACCTCATCACGAGGGGCCTGAACCTGGGTACTTCCTACATCCAGCTACGCACGCTTGTATCCAATCCCGCCTGCGGACGCCGTCGATAGCTTCCCTGCTAGTCCCCATACCTCTATCTAACCTCCTTAGGTACAACCGTTCCCAATACAACGACACTACCAATGCAACTTTCGCAATTGTGTTGGTAGATGCAGGATCTGCTCAGATCTGACGAGAGGTTCCATGTACTTGTATTGGTATGCTACTTGATCACCCACGGGGAAATCGACCCGGCTTAAGTACTCAGGAATACTCATACCAAAAGCTTCAGCTTCATCTTTGTATAGTTTTACCATCTCCGGATCCAAGCACTCGATGGGATACACATGTAGCGGGGGGCACGAGTTTTTCTGTTCTCCGAGCTAGGGAACTGATTTCCCTTTGGCACTACTACTTCTCGACCGCTCTTTTGATGCCTTATGTGACCTGAGAATAGAGCAGTCATAGTCTGATATAAGTCTTGGCTCGGGTTTTGACAGGGTCTTCAACATCTTTAACATTTTTTCCTTCTGTATAGGCGGCTCGGCGGGCTTCTTCTTCCTTCCAAGGAACTGTTTCACTTCTTGCTGTACTTTTGGGAGGGGCTCCGGTCGAGTTGTGTTGGTATGCTTCTGCTTTTGGATCTCAGCCTTAGTGGACGGCGGTGACGGCGAAGACTATTGATGCGGTGGAGGAGAAGGTCACGAAGCGCGAGTTGGTCGACGTGGTGGCGAGTAGGTTGACCACCGGAGATAGGCGAGGAGACGGAGAAGGCTGACGCTGCGGAGACGGGTGACACACCTGAGACCTTGGCGTCCAATTTGGAAGCACAATGTATTCCTTTTTCCATAGAACGGTGGCGTTTATGGCATCTCCCAGCACAAGCAAATCCCCTTCACCGGCAGGGTAGTCAAGCGCCAGCTGTCCAAACCCGCTCATAACTTGCTCAACCCCGACAACAACATAGCCTTGTGGAACCGGTCTACAATGGTAAGTTGGCATGCACGTGGGTAAGGCATAGACAACCGCCGCCTTACCGCTTAAGTTCACAACCTTCACATGTAGCTCACAAGGTGTCGAGCCCGTGATATCATCCACTGGTTACCGAAGAGCCACTATATAATCACCACCCTCGGTGGAAGCCACGCTGCTTTTTTGCTGACATGGTGGGCCGGTAGCATCGTGAGCAGCTTCTATCTGCGGCCGAGATGAGCCGACGGTACCTTCCTGGCTAAGCTGGGCTATTAAATCATGTTGCTGCCTTAGTTCGTCTTCAATCTTAGCCAAGCGGTCTGCGTCCCTTTCCTTTTTCCTCTGACGGCTTCCATCGGGATATTTCTTCCTTTTGGGTGGAAACCCATATTTCCACGATTTGGAGCCTTTTGTGGTTCGTGTTCGTCCAAAGTGTCTAGGATTCCCAAGGGGGCATGTGAGCTTATCCTTCTCTCTTTCAGGGTGGAACCTCCCCTATGTAACCTCCTTGTGAACCTTTCTAAAGGCATCGATGGGAAGTGGGCTTTCCTTATGTCTTCTATTATAAACACACTTCCCTTCCGAGTACAACGTGCCCCCATGCCCATAAAACCAATCCCTTGCCCGAGTGTTCCATTTCAGTATCTCTGTCTCGGTCCCTATAGCAATTAGATCGTCCTCCCATTTCTTCCACTTTGGCTTGCCAGACCTGTATGCTCCTTGCCCCATAGTATGGTGATACAACTTTTTAGCAACATTTTATTATTTATTTCTGACCTTTTCTTAGCTTCGTCCGATGTCTTGTACAACACAAAATCAGCCCCCTGGTCTCAGATTCTTCAAATAGGCTCCTTCAAACACGGAGTCTTCTTTTTCTACACAGAATTCCTGTCCAATTTTTTCTTCCAGCTGTTGAACATTGTTGCCATCTTCAAAAGAGCCCACTTCTTTACTTTTCGCTCGATGGTATTCAGATCAAGATCCTCCTGATCTGGAACCTCATCTTCATCAGGATACTCCTCTGGCGCCGTCAGGGTGAAATTTACCATAAGCGTTCTCAAAAGGTTATCTTTAGTCGTCTTGTCCACATAACTAACTCCTTACGTCTTTGTCTTCTTCCATTCTTGCATGGTGATCGGGATCTAGTCCCTAAAATCAACTCTCATCTGAGATTTGAACTTGTTTTCATGGTCCACGGGAGCAATCAGCCCGCCATCTTCACCGATTTCTGTAATTGTGTACCTTTCATGTTCGTCCAACCTTTTGGCTACGCCATGTTTATTTGCAGAAGATTGGCCCGATCCGGAGGGCTAAAAGAAGAAACAGCGTCACTATATGTATATACACAAATAAAATAATACATCTAGACATCATACGCTTCATTAATATAAATACCTCGCCGGTCTTTGTAATTATAATAGTTCTACCGGAGCCATCGGCTTCTCCCTTGTCGAAGTCGGCGTCTCCTTCTCCCTCATCAGAGCCATCTCATTGCTCTTGCTCCTCTCCCTCAACAGGGACATCTCTTCAGTTTTGCTCTTGCTCCTCTCCCTCACTGGGACATCTCTTCGGTTTTGTTTGCCTCCCTCACCAGATGGGTTCAAAATCAGGTGACATCTGGCTGCTCATTTTCAAAGATCATATTCTAGAGCAATTGTTCCTATTCTTCGTGTCTTCCGTGTGGATCCATTGTTTCTGCGCAAAGACTTAAAAGCCATTTTTGTTTTACCCTAATTCTAAAAAACTCAAACCTAAAAAACCTAATTAAAACTAAACCCTAATTCTACGCGAAGATTTCTGCACTGGCAAGGACAACAGCTAGAGTAAAAAATTAAAAAAAAACTAATTGAAACTAAACCCTAAAAAACTAAAACCTTAAAAACTCAAACCTAAAACCCTAAAAAACTCAAACCTAAACCTAATTAATTCAAACTAAACCCTAAAAAACTCAAACCTAAAACCCAATTAATTCAAACTAAATCCTAAGAGAAACTAAATCCTAAAAAACTCAAACCTAAAACCTAATTAATTCAAACTAAATCCTAACATAAACTAACCCCTAAAAAACTCAAACCTAAACCTAATTAATTTAAAATAAATCCTAATTAAGAGAAATTCTTACAGAGAGAACGTGATACGTCTAAAACGTTTCTACTTTCCCGAACACTTTTGCTATTGTTTCTCCTCTAAACTTGTGTGATTTGGATGTAACTAACACGGACTGATGCTATTTTCAGTAGAATTGCCTTGGTGTATAGTTTTTGTGCAGAAAATCAACTATCAGGAAAAATCCCGGAAAATATGCCAAAAATCCTATTTCACCGTAAGACTCGAGCCGTATCACGAGACGGAGGGGCTGGGCCAAGGCCACACCACCGCCACGCTGGCTAGCCCAGTTACGCCAGGGTGGTCCGCCGCACCCCCGCGGTCTCCCTCTTCGCCTATAAGATGCCTTCTGACGTAAAAACTCAGCAGGGTTCGACGTTTTTCCAGAAGGAGTTTCGCTCTGCCGCCACCACCAGATTCCACGAAACGATACCAGAAATTTCGTTCTGGCACCCTGCCGGGACGGGGAATTGGAGGAGATTATCGCCATCATCATCACCATCGCTTCTCCATCGATCATCATCGATCATCCATGTTTCCCCATCTATGAGTGAGTAATCCCCTGATGTAGGCTATGTGGATGGTAGGTAATGGATGAGATTGTTCATGTAATGGCATCAGATTGTTAGGGCATGGTGCCTAGTATCTTCTATTAGTGCTTTATGACTTTGTTGCGACTTGTTATGCTTAATGCTTGTCACTAGGGCCCGAGTGCCATGATTTCAGATCTGAACATGTTATTGATTCATTATGAAAGTATTGTTTATGGTCTTACCTGTAAGTTGTATACACACGTTGTTGTCTGGAACCAATGGCCCCGAAGTGACAGAAATCGGGATAACCGGAGGGAATGGCTTTGATGTGAGGATCACATGTGTTCACAGAGTGTTAATGCTTTGATCCGGTGCTCTATTAAAAGGAGCACCTTAATTGCCAGTAGTTCCCTTGAGGCCCCGCTGCAAACGGGCTGGCAGGACAAAATATGTTGTGCAAGTTCTCATTGCGAGCACGTATGAATATATATGGGACACATGCCTAGGATTATTTAGTACTTAGATGCTTTGTCTTATTTATCTGCAATTGCCCTTTGTTCTGGTTGCCATGTGAATTTTCTTGTCCATGCAACGCCTGTCCATCCATCCATATGCGTACCGCACTCGAATCCTACTATTTGCTGCTATTGTTACTACTTTACATTTTACTACTGCTGCTTTTACTATTCCTACTACAAAACTGTTACGGATAAACTGTGAGCAAGATTGTTTCCAGGTGCAGCTGAATTGACAACTCAGTTGTTAAGGCTTATAAATATTCTTTGGCTCCCCTTGTGTCAAATCAATAAATTGGGTTTCACTTCCCTCGAAAATACTACGATACACCCCCTATACTTGTGGTTCATCAGAAGGCGGCGCTGTGGTGCTGCGTCGACGGCTGATAGTGGGGTGCGCCGTCGGCGACGGAGGTGCGCGGGCGTCGGTGACGACTCCGGCATGCGGGCATCGGCGAGGTGAGGTGAGGCGGGGCGCGGCATCGGGCCGGGCGTCGTGGGCAGCGACGGGCGATTTGACGAGGGCGCAGCGGGCAGCGACACGACGCGACGGTGGGGTCGCGGGCGCGGGGCCGGCCGGCGAGGTGAGGTGGGCTGCACGGGTGCAGAGGTCGACAATAGCGACGAAAAAATCCGGCAGCCTGATGGTGTCGTATGGCTCCTCGCGATTTTTGGTTGATTGGATTTTAGGGGAAGGAAGAGGAAGAAGTTATAGGAAAGGCCTTTAGAACCGATTGTTTACTAGAACCGGTTCTAAAGTTGCTTTAGCACCGATTGTTTTCTACAACCGGTGCTAAAATCCTAACCTTTAGCACCGGTTTCAGTAAACAACCGGTGCTAAAGGAGTATTTCTCCCTGCAGATTTTGGCGCAAGAAGACTAAACCTTTAGCACAGGTTGTAGACAACCGGTGCTAAAGGTATGTTTTCAGAAACAATTTGAACTTGCTAGGATGGAATTTTTATTCCCGCCTTATTCAGAGTTGAAGCAATGTTTAACATTGTATAGTACATAGTAAAATATTTATAAATCAGAAAAAAACATATATCATATTAGAATGTTTAGAAAAGAAATATCTATAATAGTACAACACAATTGGATGCTGGAAATTATTATTTTTAAATCATGAGGCTCATGAAAAAATTCAAAATCGGCAGGAGGCCAGGTAGATTAGAACTACAGTGATATAATGCTCATGAATTTTTTAAAAATCATTTTTAGGTTTACAACATGCTAGTTCATCAGAGATCCATTGCATGTATAGCGAGGCTCAGTCCGTGTCTAGGAATTTTCGTGCCCGCCGTTTTGAATATAGTTTAAAACGAGCATACAAAATTCAAAAACTATCCAAACAATGTGCAATCTTCGTGTGGTGTCATATTATGTGTCATAGTTGCAAGGAAAAATATGAAACTTGGAAAATTTCAAACATCACAAAAAATCCTTCACAAAATGACCTATCATGTTCAAGGTTTCATGGTATTTAGGTCAAACCACCAATGTTATGGCTAGAATCACAGCATAGTTTGTGATAATATGCTCATATTGTGCACACATGTGCATCTTAGGATGGCTTACGATGTTGCAGGAGGAAGTTTTCCTTTTCATCGCACGAAAAAACCCAATTTTCATTTTTTAGGTGCCGAAATAGTCATGTTTTGTGAAGCAACCACCAAATTAAAGTTTGGAATTGGTACCAACCCATTTTTCAAAAATACTATACCTCCTTAGATGGACAATTTCTAAACCGGTGTATCTGAAACCTTTCCGTCCACCCCTCATGAAAAAGACAAATTCCCACCGAATCGGTATGAGGCCAGTTTCACAACATGCTATTTCATCAGAGATCCACCGGAACTTTAGTGAGCGTCAGCCTTGGGCATAGTCCCGGATGGTGTCTCCAACCGGGACTAAAGATAAACATGTTGTCTAGGTTAGAGACACCATCCAGGACTAAATGTGAGTGGCGACACTATCCTAGTGAGTGTCGACACTATTTTGTGAGTGGAGGCACTATGCCAGTGAGCGACGACACTATTTTGGTGGGTGGCGGCATTATGATAGTGGTGAGTGTCAACACTATGTCATGATGCCTAATCTATAGATTGGCATCCCTGTGAAGTTATCAACTGGAAACAAGATGGTGTGAAAGAGCGGGGACAACACTACGGCCAGTACGAGGGAGATGCCGGCAGAGCCCAGTCCTACGGCATCTCCAACAAACTAGCCATAGATGTACTCCCTAATATGTGAAACACGATGATGTGCGAGAGCAGGAACAACACTACGACCAACTTCAGGGAGATGCCTAAGGATCTAGTCTTCAAGCGTCTCTCTGAAGCTGGCCATAGAGGCACTCCCTAATATGTGAAATTAATTAGCTCCCCGACATATTTATCTAGCTATAGAAGTTATGAACTACAAGATGTTGTGCGAAAGCAGGGACAACACTATGGCCAGCTCCAGGAAGATGCCAGAGGATCTAGTCCTCAGGCATCTCTCTGAAGCTAGCCATTGAGGAACTCCATAATATGTGAAATTAATTAGAATAGAACAACATCTTCATATATAGTTCGAGAAATTTGTAGAGAGACCAACACTAGTAGGAATATATTAGTCCCGGTTTCCTAACTGGGACTACGGAATCGGGATTAAAGGCCCCCCGTTAGTCCTGCTGGTCCGGCCACAAACTGATACTAACACTCAAGACATTTATTATTATTAAAAAACTAGGACTAAAGGCCCCCCTTTAGTCCCACCGGTCCAGCCACAAACCGGGACTAACACTCAAGACATTTATTATTATTAAAAAATTGGGACTAAGGAATCGGGACTAAAGACTCCCCTTTAGTCCCGCTGGTCTAGCCACAAACCTAGACTAATGGAATCAGGACTAAAGGCCCCCTCCTTTAGTCATAATCATATCTAGCCCTATAGTACACATCTTTAGGGCCGTCTTCGTCTTCATCATCATCGTCGTCGTTGTTGCTAGGTGCACGCGGCTGGATCCTAAGCCCAGCCAGGGCATATTCCAGGGGTACTTGCCACTCCGGCCTCATATACATGACGGGCGGGGGAGGGGGCTCCTGGATGATGACGCCGTGTATCCCGCGGCCTTCACCATCCCCACTCTTCTTGTGGATCTGTGGTAGGTTAAAGTGCGGGCACCGTAGGCGAGGTTGATCTCCCTGAGCGATGTGGCACATCACACCGATGATAGTCTGGTTTGCCCACCACAGGCGATGACCAGCCTCGTTGTGGTTCAACTGGGGTGGGTCATCACCCTCGTACCTAGCGAGCTCCCTTTCCTGCCGGTTACCAAAGAAGGCATTCCATGTGTCGTAGTTGTCAAGATCCTAATGTGGATCCATCCGCTGCTCCGGCGTGAGCTCGAGGTAGAACTGTTCGTGATGGCCACCTGGCGGGCCGAAACTTGAGGCAGAGGAGGGACAGGAACTCCTCCAACGCTCAGCATCCAGTCGGCGGGCAGCTGATATGTTGCTAACGTATGTATAATTTTTTATGTTCCATGCTTGGTTTATATCTACTTTCTTATTTTTTGCCCACACTTTGGAGTATTTTTATACACTTTCTTGGACTAACGTATTAACAAGATGCCACAATGCCAACTACTTATTTTCTGCTATTTGTGTTTCTAGGAAAGTCAGAAAATGAATATTCTCGGAATTGGATGGGACAAACGCCAAAGTCAATATTTCACCGAGGGGGACATCGAGCCAGAATACGAGACGGAGAGGGGCCAGGGGCCGCCCACACCAACTGGCCGCTCGGTGATACATTGCAAATGTATCTATAATTTTTGATGTTCCATGCTTGGTTTTATCTACTTTCTTGTGTTTTGTCCACACTTTGGAGTACTTTTCATATGATTGCTTGGACTAACCTATTAACAAGAGCCACTGTGCCAGCTGCCTGTTTTCTGCTGTTTTTGGTTTCAGGAAGTCAGAAAATGAATATTCTCGGAATTGGACGGGACAAAAGCCAAAGTCACTATTTTACCTGAAGACATCTGGAGCCAGAATACGAGACGGAGAGGGGCTGGGGCCCAGACACAACACCTAGCCACGTGGCCAGGCCTGGCCCGCGCCAGGGGTGGTCTTGCTGACCCCAGCACCCCCTTGGCCTCTCCTTCCGCCTATATATTGCCTCTGATACAGAAACCCTAAGTACCCAATCAAAATTCCACGAAAGAGTCTGTATTCACTGTCATCTCCATCCCTAGATCGGGAGGGATCTAAAGCTCTTCCCGGCACCCTGCCAGAGAGGGGAATTCACCCTGGAGGCCTTCTTCATTATCATGCAAGCCTCCGGTGATATGCGTGAGTAGTTCATCTCTGGACTACGGGTCCATGTAGTAGCTAGGTGGCTGGTTCTCCTCCTTTGTGCTTTCATGTCTAGATCTTGTGAGCTCCGTTCATGATCAAGATCATCTATTTGTAATTCTGCATGTTGTGTTTGTGGGGATCCGATGGATATTGAGATGCTATTTCAGATTGATTATTGATTCTATCATGTCTTTGTTATTTATGATCTTGCATGCTTTCCGTTGTTAGTAGCTATCGTGGCCAAGTAGATGCTAGCAACTCCAAGAGTTAGTATTTATGCTCGATAGTGGGTTCATGCCTCTGGTAATCTAGGGAAGTGACAGAAATCTCTAAGGTACTAGATGTGATGTTGCTACTACGGAGAAAACAACAATCCTTTGTTCATAGAACAATCGTATCGTATTGTTTACTTTAGACGCAATTCGTAAAGCAATAATCTGTTGCTTGCAACTTAATACTGGAGGGGGTTCGGATGATAACCTGAAGGTGGATTATTAGTCATAGTTGTAGTTGGATGGCGGTCTATGTATAATGTTGTAATGCCCAATTGAATCTCAAAGGAGTCAAGATGAGTAGTATATGCTTGTATGCTTTCTCGATGTTTGTCAAATGCCCCGCTATAATTTGTTCACCCAGCATGTTATCTATCTTAAGGAGAGCAACCTCTAGTGAACTATGGACCCCGGTCCTTTCATTTACATACAATCTACAAACTGTTTACTGCTTTGTGTTTACTTTCTGCAAACTATTACTTCCTTCCATTCGATATGTTTAATCCTTTGTTTTCAGCAAAACCGGTGAGATTGACAACCCCATCACAAGTTGGGGACAGAGTTCTGTGGTTGTGTTGTGCAGGTCTCCACGTTGCTGCTGGCACCGGTAGTGCGCCCTGCCAACGTTCAGCTAGCTACACCTTTGGGGTGTTTCCTTGCTCCTACTGGATTGATAACCTTGGTTTTGTACTGAGGGAAAACTTACTGTTGTGCTCATCATACCTTCCTCTTGGGGTTTCCCAGCAAGCTCGTTAATACACGAGTCAGCAAGTACTTTTTCTGGCGTCGTTGCCGGGGAGTCAAGGACATCTTCACAAGGGGAGTCCGTCATAACCAATCTCTTTACTTTGTTATTTTTGTTTTGCTTAGTTTACTTTTGCTTTGTTTGCTTGTTTCTTGATCAAAAACACACAAAAAATTAGTTTTACTAGTTTGCTTTCTTTATCAAAAACACAAAAAATGACTACTCTTGAAAACACTAAGTTGTGTGACTTCACTAGCACCAACAACAATGATTTTATGAGCACACCTATTGCTCCACCTGTGCCTGAAGCTACTTTCTTTGAGATAAAACCTGCTTTACTCAATCTTGTTGTGAGAGAACAATTTTCTGGTATTGATAATGAAGATGCTGCTGCCCATCTAAATAACTTTGTTGAACTTTGTGAGATGCAAAAGCATAGTGATATAGATGGTGATATTATTAAGCTGAAATTGTTTCCTTTCTCTTTGAGAGGAAAAGCTAAAGAATGGTTGAATTCCTTAACTAGGAATAGTATTGATTCTTGGACTAAGTGCAAATATGCTTTTATTGGAAAATACTATCCTCCTGCTTAGATTATATCTATGAGAAGTGAAATAATGAAGTTTAAATAATATGATAATGAACATGTTGCTCAAGCTTGGGAAATGATGAAATCTTTGGTAAAGAATTGTCCCACTCATGGACTGACGACTTGGATGATCATCCAAACGTTTTATGTAGGATTGAACTATTCTTCAAGGAACCTATTGGATTCTGCTACTGGAGTACCTTTATGACCATTATCTTGGGTCCTACAACAAAGCTTCTGGATAATATGATGGTTAACTATTCTGAATGGCATACTGAAAGATCTCCACAAGGTAAGAAGGTAAATTCTGTTGAGGAAACCTCCTCCTTGAGTGATAAGATTGATATTATTATGTCTATGCTTGTGAATGGGAAAGCGCATATTGATCCAAATAATGTTCCTTTAGATTCTTTGGTTGCTCAAGAAGAGCAAGTTGATGTGAACTTCATAAGAAATAACAATTTTAGCAACAATGCCTATAGGAATAATTTTGGTAACAACAATTATAAGCCATATCCTCCCAACAATGGTAATGCTTACGGAAATTCCTACAACAATAATAGGAGTGCTCCCTCTGAACTTGAAGTTATGCTTAAAGACTTTATTAGTAAACAAACTGCTTTCAACAAAACTATGAAGGAAAACTCTCTAATGCTGAAAGAAATATAGCATCACTTGCTGAAGCTCAATCTTCTTTGAATAAAATGGCTGCTAAACCTGAAACTATTGATAATCCCTTTGCAGCTACTAATGCCATACAAGTGAGAATTGATGAAAATGTTAGCTTAATTGCATGCTAAGTGGGAAAGAGAAGATGAAATTGCTAGAAACATTAGTATTTCTACTATTACCACCACTAGTGTTGAGGCTAGTAATAGTTCTACTACTTTAGATAATAATTATGGTTTTGATCTTGATGGTTGCAACATCTCTGAAGTTGTTAAGTTCCTACAAAAGCTTGCTAAAAGTCCTAATTCTAGTGCTATGAACATGGCTTTTACAAAACACATTATTGATGCTCTCATAAAGATTAAAGAAGAAAAGATGAAACATAAAGCTTCTATTCCTATAAAACAAGAAGATGGTTGGGAACCCATCATTAATATGAAAGTGAATGACTTTGATTTCAAAGCTTTATGTGATCTTGATAGTAGTGTTTCTATTATGCCTAGAAGGATTTATGATATGCTTGATTTGCCACCGCTTTAAGATTGTTATTTGAATGTCCCACTTGATGATAATGCTAAAAATAAACTCATGGGGAGTATTAATGATGTTGTTATTATGATTAACATTGCCTATGTCCCCGTTGATTTCTATGTTTTGGATGTTGAATGCAATTCTTCTTGTCCTATTACTTTGGGAAGACCTTTTCTTAGAACTGTTGGTGCCATTATTGATATGAAAGAAGGTACCATTAAATATCAACTCCCACTGAAGAAAGGTATAGAACACTTCCCTAAGAAGAGAGAGAAGATTTCTTTTGCCTCTCCTATGAAAACAAAATTTTCTCTTAATGCTTCTTCATTTGAGAACACTTGATTCTTCTTTTTGCTTCTTATGCCTAACTTAAAGGCGTTAAAGAAAAGTACTTATTGGGAGATAACACAAAAGTTTTAGATGAGTCATGGAAGTTATTACTTGAGTAATAACCGCTCATTATCCTTTTTATTTGCTTTTTGTGCCAAGAGTAACCTCTAATGAGAGAGAAGTAATGATTGGGAAAATTGCTGTCCCGAAACAGATTTATATGCTTCACCATAAAAATTCGTGTAAAATCTCTGTACGTCCGTTTGAGGCGTGAATTTTTATGCTTCTGCCCCAGGTGTTTATCTAACTTTCGTTAGTTCAACACTTTTTTATTTGAGCAACATAAGGTCTTATAAAAAATTTGTCTTTACCTTCTGGTCTGTTTTGACAGATTTCTGCCATTTTCTGCATTTGCTTCTTGCTGGTTCCCTTTTGAGTTCCTTTGGGGAATTGAGCTTTTTTAGGGAAGTGCTACAGTAGATAGTGTTTTAATGGAAGTTTTATTGGTGTTATAACTGAACCTAAAGACTTACTATCTTGAGTGCACTAATGTTGCTAATAATGATTGTGTGAAGTTTTGTATGAAGGAATGAGTAATGAGATGAAGGATGGACTAAAGATCAAGCTTGGGGATGCCACGCGTGTCACCCAAAGAAATATCCAAGAAGTACAAACGTTAAAGCTTGGGGATGCCCAAGGCATCCCCCTCTTCATCAATAAAAATCCCAGGTTTCTTCCAAACGCTTCATTTTTATTGTTTCATGCACATTTGTGTTGTTCTTGGAGCGTCTTCTTTTTCGTTTTCGTTTTGGTTTTTGTTTGCTTTGTTTGCTTAGTTTTCTGAATAAATTGGTTGGACCCTCTCTTTCATACATTTGTTTTCAAATAGTTTGGTTTGGTTTGGAAAATAGTAGGAAAGCTCATGCTTAAGTGGTAAAGGGGGCTTGTTTTTGACTATGTCCTATGCTTTGTCATGCCATGCTTGATATTTTTTTGGCTTTATGCTTAGTATTCTTTGATGTAGCATTAATTGTTATAAACAATTGAGATTGCTTAATGTGCTTTGGATGAATCATGCGTTGTTTTAGCATATTAAAGCATAGTATTGTGGTATTCTCCTTTGATGCTTTATTTGGGCTGACTTGGCGCATGCTGACACCATGTTACGACTATAACAGGGTCACCATAGCCTTTATTATCCTTTAGTTTTCAACTTGTAATATCACTTTATGCTTTTATCAATGATGTTTTGTCGCTCTGCATGATTATGGCCATTACTGCTCTCTTAGTTTGTCGCTCCCAGTCTTTTGCTAGCCTCCACAACCAAGTATGAGTTCCACTCATGCATCCAACTCCCTAAACCAAGTTATTCCAAAGAGTCCACCATACCTACCTACTAGCCTATACTATTCCAAGTATATTCATGCTTTTGTTTACCTTCCGAATTAAACTTGTTATGAGAAAACTAGTGATTAAAGCTCTCACGAACTTGATGGCACACTTTATTTTTCTTGCCCTTAATAAACTTGAACCATTGTGTCGTCTATGTTGTATATGCTTGCACTTATTTGTTGGGGATTAGCAGAACCATGTTGTCATGGGGAACGCTTTCAACATTGCACGGGTACTTTGTACCTAGTTGATATCATGCTCTTTTGTCTATGGATGTTGTCGGTGTGAGATGAAAGGGGAGCTTGTAAGTCCATGGAGTTATGTATATGTGTTAGAGAAACGCCTGGGCCGCTGGTCTAATCCATGCTGACATGGTGGAAACCTGCAGCGTAACCATAATGAGCTGTCTATGAAGCATTCTTCTTATAAAAAAGAGTCCTTTATTGAGAAAAAGAGAAAAAGAGAAAAAAAGAAAATGAGATTATGAAAAGAGGAAAGACAAAAAAAGCACCATATTCCCATGGTAAATAAGAAGATTGGTGAGATCCTCGATGTCTGCTTGCCTTGTCATTTTGATATGGGGATTGTTCCGTATCATCAAGCAAGGGGTACCCCGTTGGAGGTTCTCTATGATACACACGTACTTACGATGACAAGAACTTACTGGTGACTAAACTTGAGTAGCATGAGGAGCGGCCCTCGTATTCAAGGGACTTGAGATTTCTAACTTATACTTCCTCAAGCATGTACACCATAGTTTGTTCACTTTAACCTTCATCACTGCAAGATGCTTATGATAGGGGCAATGAGAGCTGAAAGCTATAAGTACCATAATTTTTGGAAGCTCTTTATGAAACTTGAATCTCTGCTTCCATCTATGAAGGCCCTTCTTCCACCATTATATTGAGTCTCCACCTTCTACCTTTATGCACCTACTTTGAGAGCATATTGGCCATTCTTAGTTCTATGTGCATTGTCCCAAGACTAGTTGATTGATGCATAACTTGATATTGCTTGTTTTAAAACTATTTGTATCTAGTCACTCTTATGAACCTTGAAGGTGTCCTATGCATTTCTATTTGCTACTCTATGAGGGACAAGCTAAATACTATTATGCTATGTTTTCTTTATGTGAAACAAACAAACGTCTTGCAAAGCATTGTTATTCATGAATCTTTTGTTTGTGCCTTTTCATGTTGCAACATAGTTTCTTTGTCTTGTTGCTAGAACTTTGTCTTTCATGTTATCATTGAAGTACTATGATCCCAGCTTTGAATGTTTTACAAATACTTTGATCAAGTTTATGATGGTGCATGTCACCTCAAAAATTATTCTTTCTTTTTATCACTTATCTACTCGAGGACAAGCAGGAGTTAAGCTTCGGGATGTTGATACATTGCAAATGTATCTATAATTTTTTATGTTCCATGCTTGGTTTTATCTACTTTCTTGTGTTTTGTCCACACTTTGGAGTACTTTTCATATGATTTCTTGGACTAACATATTAACAAGAGCCACAGTCCCAGCTTCCTATTTTCTGCTTTTCTTAGTTTCAGGAAGTCAGAAAATGAATATTCTTGGAATTGGACGGGACAAAAGCCAAAGTCACTATTGAAATGGATCGTATGGGCACCTAGAGGGGGGGTGAATAGGTGCTACTTCAAATTTTAATGCTTTTTCACTTTTAGGCTTAGCACAAAGGGTAAATTCTCTAGATATGTTATTAGGTGGAATTTCCCTATATGCAAACGTATCTACTAGCGAGTAAAGAGCAAGTGGAAGAGGAACGAGTAAACCGTAGTGAAGCACACGGAGACACGGGATTTGTTTGACCACAGTTCCTTCCTTGTTAAGGGAAGTACGTGTACGTTGGAGGGGTGGGCGGTACTAAGACCACCACGCCACAAAAGGCCTCACCCTGTTCTCCGATGGATCCCGCCACCAAAGGCCTGATCCACCTTTCCACTATAGGGACCCTTCGAGGCGGGTACCACTTCCTTTACACAACTAGCGGGGCACAACTCCACAATCAACTTGGAGTCTCCCATAATGACAACATGCTGCCACAAGAACAAGTTATCAATAACAAAGAACAAGATCTAGATATTGACAAGAATACTAGATCAGGATTTTCCAAATGAATGGAGAGGAGTTGATGCGCTTGATTCGTGATGACAATGACGATTATCTTCTCCTTCAATTCCCCCAAAGATCGAAGCCTTCGGGTGGTTGAAGTGGGAGATCTAGAATGGGAGCTCTTGCACAGTGTCTGAACAATTTCGAGTGAATCAAGAGTTCTGAACGTTGGGGAGGACGGGGTATATATACCCCCTTCCAAAACCAAGCCGTTGGAGGATTTGGGGGACGGATTATCCGGCCCAAGTGAGGGCCGGATTATCCGCCTAGGGAAAACTCCGCCCCAGACTCGGAATATCCGGCAGATTGTCCGTCCCTTCTGAGAGCGTCGCGCCGAGCTTGCCCTTGATCATGTTCTGGGGGTCGGATTATCCGGTCCCATGTGAAGGCGGGATTATCCGGCCTAGGGAGGAAAAACAGCCCTAGTTTGGATTTTCCGGGAGAAAATCCGACCGGACTCCGAGCGACTCGCCTTGGCATGCTTTGCTCAAATTCTGGGGGCGGATTATCCGGCCCATGCGACATTCGGATTATCCGGCCTGGGGAAGAAAAAACGCCCTAGTTCGGATTTTCCGGGAGAAAATCCGACCGGACTCCGAGCGACGCGCCTTGGCAGCCTTTGAATAATGAGGTAGGCCGGATTATCCGGCCCATGGTGGGGAGGATAATCCGCCCCTCCCCCCAAACTTCCTGCACACTTAGCACACATGACTAATCGCCACAGTATTGTTATCTAACACACAAAACACATGAAAACATGAAATGTTCTTTCAATCTCCCTCTTTTTGGTGTTAGATGACAATACTAGGGTTTGCAGGAAGGATCATAAGACTACCAGCATTAACCATGGAAGAGACTCCCCCTCAATGTGTGCATATTAGAATTTTCCATTTGAATAAAAATGCACACAAATAGGTGAATCTATTCCCTAGACATAAGAACAACATAATCATACCACCGAGATAGAAGAGAGGCATCCTTGTAATAGCCACAGTTATCAACGTGATAACCAATATAAGTGTCTTCCTTGATAAAGAATCCTAGCATAATAGGATATGAATAGATGAATCTCTAAGCATAATCCATGAGATAAATCCAGAGAACCACGGATATAGAGTCTCAAACAAACCGCAAATCACAAATTTAAAGTTCAACGCTAAATGGGCGTAAGCGAGAAAATGACGAATATGAAAAAATGCAAGTGCATATGCCCGACCCATGCAAATTCTCGAAGACCTAATAGAACTACTTCTCCCCCTTTGGCATCGAGACACCAAAAAGGAAGAAGAGCGATGCTAGCGCCCCAAGGGATCACTCGTAGTCCTCATCCTCGTCCTCGTCCTCGTTTCCATCCCTTTCCTCATCTTCAAGCTCCTCGGTGTCATCATCCTCATCATCAGCAGTGGCCGCAGAAGGGAACAAGTGACGCTCCAGCTCTCCATAGTTCAGCCTGGAAGACGAGTTCCACCGAGCATATGGTGTGGGAGGTGTAGGAGCCAGGGGGTCACCAGAAGCACCTGACACATGGTGAAGGATGAGCTGCTGAGAGTGAGCCAACTCATGGCGCTGCTTGTACGCCTCGTACTGACCCTTGCGTGTGTCCACGCCCATGCAAAGGATGTGCCGCTAGAACCAGATCAACTACTTGATCTTGAAGGAAATATGCCCTGAGAGGCAATAATAAAGTTGTTATTATGTATTCCTTGTATATGATAGATGTTTATTTTGCATGCTATAATTGTATTGATAGGAAACATCAATACATGTGTGTTTAATAAACAAAAGGGTTCCTAGTTATGCCTCTCTTATAGACTAGCTTGTTGATTAACAAGATGATCAAGGTTTCCTGATCATGGACATTGGATGTTGTTAATAACAAGGTCACAGTATTTGTGAAATGATGTGATGAACATTCATCCGAAGTATAGCATTACGATCAAGTCATTATGTTTATATTGCTATAACATCATACAAAGTAGTCTTAGTCCTTAGACCATGAGATCATGTTAATTGCTAACACCGGAAGAGTATCTTGATAACATCAAACGTCACACCGTAACAGGGTGACCATAAAGGTGGTTTCAGTGCTATGAAGGTGTTATGTTGAGGCTCATGGATCAAGAGTGGAATTTGTCAATCCCGATGACGGATAATACTCTGGGCCCTCTCGATGATATCACATTAAGATAGCTTGCAAGCAAGTGATGTGATCACTAGAATGTTATATCACGGGAACGAGAAAAGAGTGCATGTCGGTAACGAGATCAAACTAGGTATTTGGATACCGATGATCGAATCTCGGACATGTATTATATCATGAGACAAAGTTATTAAATTGCTGACGTTAAAGGTTCTCACGATCATAGAAGTCATCGTTGAATATGCAGGAGTCAGTATGGATCTCCAGGTCTCGCTTCTGATTATTGATCTGAGAGGAGTCTCAATCATGTCTGCATTATTCGCGAACCCTAGGGTGACACACTTAAGGGTTGCCGGACACCATTTAGGAGCACATATGTCCAGACAAAAGGTTTGCAAAGCGCAGGAAATGTTTCGATAGAAACCGGAATTGTTTCGGGTGAAATTGCATAAAGTGGTTCTGCATGTGATATTGAAATGTTGCAAGGGGTTTTATGTGAATGTTTTTTAATTAAAGTAATTAACAAAATTCTGAATAAAATAAATAAAACAGTTTTATTAATTGAGAGTTGCATTTAATTTGGTGGAAATTAAATACATGTGAGTGGGATTTTGGGTGGAGGCCATGTTTATGTGAGTGGAGGTTCACCACATGAATGAAGGAGGGGAGGAGTCCCCCCCTCATGCGCCGGCTATGGGAGGGGAGGGGTCTCCCTCCCTCCTATATAATGCCCCCCTCTCCCCTCTCACAAACCACACCTCCTCGTGACGGATGCGCTGCTGATTTGCGGCGCTCGGACTTCCACACGATCTTGAGATCGGCAAGCATACGACTACATCAACCACGAGTTCCTACTCGTTAACAAAACTCGTTGTATTCGAGGGTAAGTTCTCCATGGATGTATGTCCACCCGTTGCTCTGTATCCAGTAGATAGATCTTGGCGTATAGTTCTCATCGTAGGAATTTTTTTGTTTTCTATGCTACGGACCCAACAGTGGTATCAGAGCCAGGTCTATGCATAGGTGCTTTGCACGGGTAGTACACATATGTTTATATGTGGGCGATGATGATCATGTTATTGCATCTTCTATGTACTTTGGATATTGGTGGCATAGTGGGATGAAGCGGCCCGGACCAACCTTACATGTCATCGTACATGAGACTGGTTCCACGACTGACATGCAACTAGTTTTGCATAAGTGGCTAGCGGGTGTCTGTCTCTCCTACTATAGTCAATATATGATTTACAACGAGTTTCTAATAACTTGGTTATCCTCGTTGTGGTTCATGTTCGTAGGTAAGACCAGTTCTATCTCCGAAAGCCCTAAGCCACGTAAAACTTGCAATTGATAAATTAGAGGCGTCTAGTTTAGATCGTTGCTGGGCTAGTGTCTTGATATGGTATTGTTGTAAGTAGATGTATGATAGATAATCTTACAACTCACTTAATGTGTAAGTTCCATAGACCTTGACCTTACACACAAAGGAATGATAGAGACCATACCATGATGCAAATGATAGAGATCAAATGCATGGACCATATCACCTCACTTCACACATTAGATGGTAACATCTTATATTGGTAGCTTGGCTCTTTTGGTAGCATTATAAGGTGATCCCTCATTTAGATATCAAGATAAAATGTGTTCTTCCTTAAGTTTGCACCGTTTTGTGGATCGTGTTTTGAGGCATCACGTGATGATCGGGTGTTCTCGACTCTACGCTTTCATACAACGGGTGTAAGACAGTTTTACACACGTGAATACTAAGGTTCTTACTTGACGAGCCTAGCATGTACAGACATGGCCTCGGAACACAGACCGAAAGTTTAAGCATGAGTCATATAGTTGATATGATGCCCATATAGATGCTCGCCTTTGAAGCTACACCGACTCACGTGATGATCGGACTTGGTGTAGTGGATTTGGTTCATGTAATCACCAAAAGGACACGAGGGATGTCGTTTTTGAGTGGGAGTTCATTAGTAATTTGGATTAGTTTAACTCAATCTATCATAAACTTAGTCTAAATATATTTTACAAATTCTGTTGTAGATGGCACCACCTGCTTTTAATTTCAATGTGTTCATGGAGAAAGAGAAGCTTGCTGCGAATGGTAGCAACTTCACCAACTGGGCTATGAATTTGAGGATTCTCCTCATTGCTGCACAAAAGCAATATGTGATAGAGGCGCCGCTAGGCCCCCCACCAGCTCCCGATGCCCCTGACGACGAAAAGAACGTCTATATAACTCGTCAGGAGGACCACAACTTAGTTCATGGCAGCATACTGTATGGCCTAGAGCCAGAACTTCAAAAACGTTTCGAAAATGGCAATGCCTTTGATACCATGGGAGAATTGAAAATGATTTTCGATACCCATGCTACCGTAGAGAGTTATAATGCTTCGGAAAAGTTCTTTAGCTGCATGATGGAAGAGAACAGCTCCGTTAGTGAGCACGTACTCAAAATGTCTGGGTACGCCGATAAGCTTGTGTCCTTGGGAATAACGATTCCCATTGACTTAGGCATACATCGTGTTCGCTAATCTCTGCCACCTAGCTACAAGAGCTTCGTGATGAACTATAATATGCAGGGCATGAAGAAGTCTCTTCCCGAGCTTCTGTCAATGCTTAAGACTGCAGAACTGGATATTAGGAAAGAACATCAAGTGTTGATGATCAATAAGACCACCGATTTCAAGAAGGACAAGAAAGGCAAGCAGAAGGGAAAGAAGGGTGACAAATCTGTTGCCACGCCTAAAAAGAAACCCTGAGCTGGCCCTAAGTTTGACACCGAGTGCTACTACTACAAGGGGATTGGCCATTGGAAGCGCAACTGCCCCAAGTATTTGGCGGACAAGAAGGCCGGCAAGGCAAACAAAGGTATATGTGATATACATGTTATTGATGTGTACTTGACTAGTACTCACAGTAGCACCTGGGTATTTGATACGGGATCAGTTGCTAATATATGTAACTCTGTTCAGGGGCTGCGGAACAAGCGACAACTAGCAAGGGATGAGGTCACGATGCGGGTTGGCAATGGATCAAGAGTTGATGTGATCGCCGTCGGAACGCTGCCTCTCCATATGCCGTCGGGATTAGTTATAAACCTGAATAATTGTTATTTGGTGCCTGCACTGATCATGAACATTGTATCCGGATCGTGTTTGATGCAAAGTGGTTATTCGTTTAAGTCTGAAAACAATGGTTGTTCGATTTATATGAATAATATCTTTTATGGTCATGCACCTGTGTTGAATGGTTTATTTCTATTGGATCTCGATAGTAGTATTACGCATATTCATAATGTTGATGCTAAAAGGATTAAACTTTATAATGATATATCTGCATATATGTGGCACTACCGTCTAGGTCATATTGGCGTTAAACGCATGAAGAAACTCCATTCTGATGGACTTTTGGAATCACTTGATTTTGAATCATTTGATACATGCGAGCCATGCCTTATGGGCAAGATGACTAGAACGCCGTTTTCCGGTTCAATGGAGCGGCGATGATTTATTGGAAATCATACATACTGATGTGTGTGGACCAATGAGTGTGTCGGCGCGAGGTGAATATCGTTATTTTGTTACTTTCACGGATGATTTGAGTAGATACGGGTATATCTATTTGATGAAACATAAGTCTGAAACCTTTGAAAAGTTCAAACAATTTCAGAATGAAGTGGAAAATCATCGTAATAGAAAGATCAAATTTCTGCGGTCCGACCGTGGAGGAGAGTATCTTAGTTACGAGTTTAGCACACATATAAAAGAATGTGGAATAGTTTCACAACTCACGCCTGCCGGAACACCACAACGTAATGGTGTGTCAGAACATCGTAATCGTACTTTATTGGATATGGTTCGATCTATGATGTCTCTGACTGACTTTCCACTGTCATTTTGGCGTTATGCACTGGAAACCGCTACAGTCACTTTAAATAGGGCACCATCTAAATCCGTTGAAAAGACACCGTATGAATTATGGTTTGGAAACAAACCTAAGCTGTCATTTCTTAAAGTTTGGGGATGCGATGTTTATGTGAAGAAACTTCAACCGGATAAACTCGAACCCAAAGCGGAAAAATGCGTCTTCATAGGATACCCTAAGGAAACGATTGGGTATACCTTCTATCACAGATCCGAGGGCAAGGTCTTTGTTGCCAAGACTGGATCCTTTCTCGAGAAGGAGTTTCTCGCGAAAGGTCTGAGTAGTCGAAAGGTAGAACTCGAAGAGGTTATTGAACCTTCTCTTCATGAAATGGCGAGTAGCACAGCACCGGAAGTTGTTTCGGAGTTGACTTCACCTAATGAAGAGAGAGCTAATGATATTGATCATGAAACTCCGAAAGAGGACACTACCGAACCTCGCAGGTCAAGCAGGACACGCGCAGCTCCTGAACTGTACGGCAAACCTGTTATGAATTTCATGATTGATGAAATAGATGACCCTGCGACGTATTAAGAAGCGATGATGAGCCCTGATTCCAACAAATGGCTAGAAGCCATGAAATCTGAGATGGAATCCATGTACGAAATCCAGGTTTGGACCTTGGTGGACTTACCTCACGATCAAAAGGCCGTTGAGAATAAATGGATTTTCAAAAGAAAAACTGATAATGATGGTAATGTAACCATCTATAAGGCTCGAATTGTCGCAAAGGGGTTTCGACAAATTCAAGGAGTTGACTACGATGAGACATTCTCTCCCGAAGCGATGCTTAAGTCGGTTAGGATTATGTTAGCAATTGTTGCATATTTCGATTATGAAATATGGCAGATGGATGTCAAAACTGCGTTCCTCAATGGTAATATTGAAGAAGAGTTGTATATGATATAACCGAAGGGTTTTCTCGATCCTAAGGATGCTGATAAGGTGTGCAAACTTCAGCGATCCATTTATGGACTGAAGCAAGCATTCCGAAGTTGGAATCTCCGCTTTGATGAGGTGATCAAAGAGTTTGGATTTGTCCAAACTTATGGAGAGGCTTGTATTTACAAGAAAGTGAGTGGGAGCAATGTGGCATTTCTGATATTATATGTGGATGAAATATTATTGATTGGAAATGATATAGATCTTTTAAACAGTGTTAAAAGTTATCTAAACAGCAAATTTTCGATGAAGGACCTTGGTGAAGCTTCATATATATTAGGCATTAAAATCTATAGAGATAGATCAAGACACCTAATTGGGCTATCACAGAGTACATACCTTGATAAGATATTAAAGAAGTTTAATATGGACGGAAGTAAGAAGGGGTACTTACCTATGTTGCAAGGCAAGACATTGAGTAAACATTGAGTAAGACTCAAAGTCCGGCTACGGAGGAAGAAAGAGAGATAATGGATAAGATCCCCTATGCCTCAGCCATAGGCTCTATAATGTATGCCATGCTATGTACAAGACCGGATGTGGCACATGCTATTAGTTTGACTAGTAGGTACCAATCTGATCCAGGTTCGGAACATTGGATAGCGGTCAAGAATATCCTTAAGTACTTGAGAAGAACTAAGGATATGTTTCTTATATACGGAGGTGAAGAAGAGCTAGTCGCTAAGTGTTATGTCGATGCTAGCTTTGAGACTGATCCGGATGACTCCAAGTCTCAATCCGGATACGTATTTCTCCTGAACGGAGCAACAGTTAGTTGGAGCAGCTCCAAACAACCTGTGGTGGCTGGATCAATGACGGAGGCGGAATATGTTGCTGCTTCAGAAGCAACACAGGAAGCGGTTTGGATGAAGGAGTTCATAACGGAACTAGGTGTGGTTTCTAGTGCGTTGGACCCAATGGTGATCTATTGTGACAATAATGGAGCCATAGCCAACGCCAAGGAACCAAGGTCTCACAAGAATTCCAAGCATATTAAGCGCCGGTTTCACTCCATCCGCGAGCATGTTAAGGATGGAGATATAAAGATTTGTAAAGTGCACACGGACCTGAATGTAGCAGATCCGTTGACTAAAGTACTCCCAAGGGCAAAACATGATCAACACCAGAACTCCATGGGTGTTAGATTTATCACTATATAAACTAGATTATTGTCTCTAGTGCAAGTGGGAGACTGAAGGAAATATGCCCTGAGAGGCAATAATAAATTTGTTATTATGTATTCCTTGTATATGATAGATGTTTATTTTGCATGCTATAATTGTATTGATAGGAAACATCAATACATGTGTGTTTAATAAACAAAAGGGTTCCTAGTTATGCCTCTCTTATAGACTAGCTTGTTAATTAACAAGATGATCAAGGTTTCCTGATCATGGACATTGGATGTTGTTAATAACAAGGTCACAGCATTTGTGAAATGATGTGAGGAACATTCATCCGAAGTATAGCATTACGATCAAGTCATTATGTTTATATTGCTATAACATCATACAAAGTAGTCTTAGTCCTTAGACCATGAGATCATGTTAATTGCTAACACCGGAAGAGTATCTTGATAACATCAAACGTCACACCGTAACAGGGTGACCATAAAGGTGGGTTCAGTGCTATGAAGGTGTTATGTTGAGGCTCATGGATCAAGAGTGGAATTTGTCTGGGCCCTCTCGGTGATATCACATTAAGATAGCTTGCAAGCAAGTGCTGTGATCACTAGAATGTTATATCACGGGAACGAGAAAAGAGTGCATGTCGGTAACGAGATCGAACTAGGTATTTGGATACCGATGATCGAATCTCGGACATGTATTATGTCATGAGACAAAGGGATTAAATTGCTGACGTTAAAGGTTCTCACGATCACAGAAGTCATCGTTGAATATGCAGGAGTCAGTATGGATCTCCAGGTCTCGCTTCTGATTATTGATCTGAGAGGAGTCTCAATCATGTCTGCATTATTCGCGAACCGTAGGGTGACACACTTAAGGGTTGCCGGACACCATTTAGGAGCAGATATGTTCCAGACAAAAGGTTTGCAAAGCGCAGGAAATGTTTCGATAGAAACAGGAATGGTTTCGATAGAAACCGGAATTGTTTCGGGTGAAATTGCAGAAAGTGGTTCTGCATGTGATATTGAAATGTTTCAAGGGGTTTTATGTGAATGTTTGTTAATTAAAGTAATTAACAAAATTCTGAATAAAATAAATAAAAGAGTTTTATTAATTGAGAGTTGCATTTAATTTGGTGGAAATTAAATACATGTGAGTGGGATTTTGGGTGGAGGCCATGTTTATGTGAGTGGAGGTTCACCACATGAATGAAGGAGGGGAGGAGTCCCCACCTCATGCTCCGGCTATGGGAGGGGAGGGGTCTCCCTCCCTCCTATATAATGCCCCCCTCTCCACTCTCACAAACCACACCTCCTCGTGAAGGATCTCTCTCCCCCTCTAGATATTTCCCCATGGTCTCGGATTAGCGAGATACATGTTCCCGGTGGCCTTGCGTCTAGAAGGAGTTGCTGCTTCCGCTGATTCGCTGGAGCGAGGAGGTGGAGGTTGTCCGGTGGCTTGAACGTGTGTGCGAGGACGGATGCGCTGCTGATTTGCGGCGCTCGGACTTCCACACGATATTGAGATCGGCAAGCGTACGACCACATCAACCACGAGTTCCTACTCGTTAACAAAACTCGTTGTCTTCGAGGGTAAGTTCTCCATGGATGTATGTCCACCGTTGCTCTGTATCTAGTAGATAGATCTTGGCGTATAGTTCTCATCGTAGGAAAATTTTTGTTTTCTATGCTGCGGACCCAACAGATCTCACGAGCAACAGGAGGCACTGGAGGCCTGCGAGCATCCCTCATGAGGCCCTTAGGAGCAGAGGAGGGGTGAGAGGTCTTCCGAACCTTGGTGTAGATCTTCTTGGCCTTATGCACAGTATCAATGTTGAAATCTTCATAATGAAGCAGGTGCCTGATGAGCATCATAATATAGGGTGCATAGGGAATGGACAGACGGTTGAACATAGCATCAGTCAATTCATGGTAGATGAAGTCCATCACATCCAGCTTGTACTGCACAGACTCATCCTCGCATGATGCAACCTCATGAGAGAATTGAAGGAGCTGGACAAGGTGACCACAAATGCTATCATTGTTGCCTCCACTCGGAGTGATGGAGTCACGGAAGAGGCCCACTAAGGCAGCATAGATAGGAGCAAGACTAGCAAGAGTGCCCACAATGCCATTGTCTACTGAGCAAGGAGAGAGAGTTGCATCTTTGTTGGGCTTCAGTTGTGTGATGATGCGGTGGTTGTCGTGGTGGTGTCACGGCAGATGCCATGGATAGGCTGAAGGTGGGGACTAATATGCGCTAGGGGAATCCAGGGAGGGATAGTAGAGTGATTCTCTACACAGAAGCTTCGTATTGATGTTCTATCTCTCAGATTACAAGTGCTCCTTGAGCTGTATTGACAAGAGGAGGAAGAAGAAACTCTCTTACTCTTGCCTACCAACTAGCCTCGAGAACCCTAGATCCACTAGTGCTCAACTTGCTATGTATCTGAAAAGACCCAACCCCCTTACCAGAACCCCAACCCCCCCTTATATAGGGGTGGTTCGGTCCTGGCCTAGGGCATACGTGGAGGCATATTCCTAAGAATATGCCTCCTCCCAAATTAGTAACCCGACAGGGGTGCTTTTCCCCCACGTCACTCTTGCTTTAGCGACGTTGCCTCTGCGGCGCCTGCGTCAGCCGACGTGAGCGTCGTCACCCTTGTCGGCCATGATCCGGTGGTCCTGCCCTTGCTTTATTCGCTCATCCAGTACGCACCGGGCCTTCTTTTTGACCAGAGATATTCCTTCCTTCTCCTAGAACCGGTTCTAAAGTTGCTTTAGCACCGATTGTTTTCTACAACCGGTGCTAAAATCCTAACCTTTAGCACCGGTTCCAGTAAACAACCGGTGCTAAAGGAGTATTTCTCCCTGCAGATTTTGGCGCGCAGCAGGACCAAACCTTTAGCATAGGTTGTAGACAACCGGTGCTAAAGGTATGTTTTCAGAAACAATTTGAACTTGCTAGGATGGAATTTTTATTCCCGCCTTATTCAGAGTTGAAGCAATGTTTAACATTGTATAGTACATAATAAAATATTTATAAATCAGAAAAAAACATATATCATATTAGAATGTTTAGAAAAGAAATATCTATAATAGTACAACACAATTGGATGCTGGAAATTATTATTTTTAAATCATGAGGCTCATGAAAAAATTCAAAATCGGCAGGAGGCCGGGTAGATTAGAACTACAGTGATATAATGCTCATGAATTTTTTAAAAATCATTTTTAGGTTTACAACATGCTAGTTCATCAGAGATCCATTGATTGTATAGCGAGGCTCAGTCCCTGTCTAGGAATTTTCATGCCCGCCGTTTTGAATATAGTTTAAAACGGGCATAAAAAATTTAAAAACTATCCAAACAATGTGCAATCTTCGTGTGGTGTCATATTATGTGTCATAGTTGCAAGGAAAAATATGAAACTTGGAAAATTTCAAACATCACAAAAAATCCTTCACAAAATGACCTATCATGTTCAAGGTTTCATGGTATTTAGGTCAAACCACCAATGTTATGGCTAGAATCACAGCATAGTTTGTGATAATATGCTCATATTGTGCACACATGTGCATCTTAGGATGGCATACGATGTTGCAGGAGGAAGTTTTCCTTTTCATCGCACGAAAAAACCCAATTTCCATTTTTTAGGTGCCGAAATAGTCGTGTTTTGTGAAGCAACCACCAAATTAAAGTTTGGAATTGGTACCAACCCATTTTTCAAAAATACTATACCTCCTTGGATGGACAATTTCTAAACCGGTGTATCTGAAACCTTTCCGTCCACCCATCATGAAAAAGAAAAATTCCCACTGAATCGGTAGGAGGCCAGTTTCACAACATGCTATTTCATTAGAGATCCACCGGAACTTTAGTGAGCCTCAGCCTTGGGCATAGTCCCGGATGGTGTCTCCAACGGGGACTAAAGATAAACATGTTGTCTAGGTTAGAGACACCATCCAGGACTAAATGTGAGTGGCGACACTATCCTAGTGAGTGTCGACACTATTTTGTGAGTGGAGGCACTATGCCAGTGAGGGACGACACTATTTTGGTGGGTGGCGGCATTATGATAGTGGTGAGTGTCGACACTATGTCATGATGCTTAATCTATAGATTGGCATCCCTGTGAAGTTATCAACTGGAAACAAGATGGTGTGAAAGAGCGGGGACAACACTACGGCCAGTATGAGGGAGATGCCGGCGGAGCCCAGTCCTACGGCATCTCCAACAAACTGGCCATAGATGTACTCCCTAATATGTGAAACACGATGATGTGCGGGAGCAGGGACAACACTACGACCAACTTCAGGCAGATGCCTAAGGATCTAGTCTTCAAGCGTCTCTCTGAAGCTGGCCATAGAGGCACTCCCTAATATGTGAAATTAATTAGCTCCCCGACATATTTATCTAGCTATAGAAGTTATGAACTACAAGATGTTGTGCGAAAGCAGGGACAACACTATGGCCAGCTCCAGGGAGATGCCAGAGGATCTAGTCCTCAGGCATCTCTCTGAAGCTAGCCATTGAGGCACTCCATAATATGTGAAATTAATTAGAATAGAACAACATCTTCATATATAGTTCGAGAAATTTGTAGAGAGACCAACACTAGTAGGAAACGATATATTAGTCCCGGTTTCCTAACTGGGACTACGGAATCGGGATTAAAGGCCCCCCGTTAGTCCTGCTGGTCCGGCCACAAACTGAGACTAACACTCAAGACATTTATTATTATTAAAAAACTAGGACTAAAGGCCCCCCTTTAGTCCCACCGGTCCAGCCACAAACCGGGACTAACACTCAAGACATTTATTATTATTAAAAAATTGGGACTAAGGAATCGGGACTAAAGACTCCCCTTTAGTCCCGCTGGTCTAGCCACAAAACTAGACTAATGGAATCAGGACTAAAGGCCCCCCCTTTAGTCATAATCATATCTAGCCCTATAGTACACATCTTTAGGGCCGTCTTCGTCTTCATCATCAACGTCGTCGTTGTTGCTAGGTGCACGCGGCTGGATCCTAAGCCCAGCCAGGGCATATTCCAGGGGTACTTGCCACTCCGGCCTCATATACACGACGGGCGGGGGAGGGGGCTCCTGGATGATGACGCTGTGTATCCCGCGGCCTTCACCATCCCCACTCTTCTTGTGGATCTGTGGTAGGTTAAAGTGCGGGCACCGTAGGCGAGGTTGATCTCCCTGAGCGATGTAGCACATCACACCGATGATAGTCTGGTTTGCCCACCACAGACGATGACCAGCCTCGTTGTGGTTCAACTGGGGTGGGTCATCACCCTCGTACCTAGCGAGCTCCCTTTCCTGCCGGTTAGCAAAGAAGACATTCCAAGTGTCGTAGTTGTCGAGATCCTAATGTGGATCCATCCGCTGCTCCGGCGTGAGCTCGAGGTAGAACTGTTCGTGATGGCCACCTGGCGGGCCGAAACTTGAGGCAGAGGAGGGACAGGAACTCCTCCAACGCTCAACATCTAGTCGGCGGGCAGCTGATACGTTGCGAACGTATCTATAATTTTTGATGTTCCATGCTTGGTTTATATCTACTTTCTTATTTTTTGCCCACACTTTGGAGTATTTTTATACACTTTCTTGGACTAACGTATTAACAAGATGCCACAACGCCAACTACTTATTTTCCGCTATTTGTGGTTCTAGGAAAGTCAGAAAATGAATATTCTCGGAATTGGATGGGACAAAAGCCAAAGTCAATATTTCACCGAGGGGGACATCGAGCCAGAATACAAGACGGAGAGGGGCCAGGGGCCGCCCACACCAACTGGCCGCTTGGTGATACATTGCAAATGTATCTATAATTTTTGATGTTCCGTGCTTGGTTTTATCTACTTTCTTGTGTTTTGTCCACACTTTGGAGTACTTTTCATATGATTGCTTGGACTAACCTATTAACAAGAGCCACTGTGCCAGCTCCCTGTTTTCTGCTGTTTTTGGTTTCAAGAAGTCAGAAAATGAATATTCTCGGAATTGGACGGGACAAAAGCCAAAGTCACTATTTTACCTGAAGACATCTGGAGCCAGAATACGAGACGGAGAGGGGCTGGGGCCCAGACACAACACCTAGCCACGCGGCCAGGCCTGGCCCGCGCCAGGGGTGGTCTTGCTGACCCCAGCACCCCCTTGGCCTCTCCTTCCGCCTATATATTGCCTCTGATACGGAAACCCTAAGTATCCAATCAAAATTCCACGAAAGAGTCTGTATTCGCTGTCATCTCCATCCCTAGATCGGGAGGGATCTAAAGCTCTTCCCGGCACCCTGCCAGAGAGGGGAATTCACCCTGGAGGCCTTCTTCATTATCATGCAAGCCTCCGGTGATATGCGTGAGTAGTTCATCTCTGGACTAGGGGTCCATGTAGTAGCTAGATGGCTGGTTCTCCTCCTTTGTGCTTTCATGTCTAGATCTTGTGAGCTCCGTTCATGATCAAGATCATCTATTTGTAATTATGCATGTTGTGTTTGTGGGGATCCGATGGATATTGAGATTCTATTTCAGATTGATTATTGATTCTATCATGTCTTTGTTATTTGTGATCTTGCATGCTTTCCGTTGTTAGTAGCTATCATGGCCAAGTAGATGCTATCAACTCCAAGAGTTAGTATTTATGCTCGATAGTGGGTTCATGCCTCTGGTAATCTAGGGAAGTGACAGAAATCTCTAAGGTACTAGATGTGATGTTGCTACTACGGAGAAAACAACAATCCTTTGTTCATAGAACAATCGTATCGTATTGTTTACTTTACACGCAATTCGTAAAGCAATAATCTATTGCTTGCAACTTAATACTGGAGGGGGTTCGGATGATAACCTGAAGGTGGATTATTAGTCATAGTTGTAGTTGGATGGCGGTCTATGTATAATGTTGTAATGCCCAATTGAATCTCAAAGGAGTCAAGATGAGTAGTATATGCTTGTATTATTTCTCGATGTTTGTCAAATGCCCCGCTATAATTTGTTCACCCAGCATGTTATCTATCTTAAGGAGAGCCACCTCTAGTGAACTATGGACCCCGGTCCTTTCTTTTACATACAATCTACAAACTGTTTACTGCTTTGTGTTTACTTTCTGCAAACTATTACTTCCTTCCATTCGATATGTTTAATCCTTTGTTTTCAGCAAAACCGGTGAGATTGACAACCCCATCACAAGTTGGGGACAGTTACGTGGTTGTGTTGTGCAGGTCTCCACGTTCTGCTTGCACCGATAGTGCGCCAACCAACGTTCAGCTAGCTACACCTTTGGGGTGTTTCCTTGCTCCTACTGGATTGATAACCTTGGTTTTGTACTGAGGGAAAACTTACTGCTGTGCTCATCATACCTTCCTCTTGGGGTTTCCCAACAAGCTCGTTAATAAACGAGTCAGCAAGTACATTTTCTGGCGCCGTTGCCGGGGAGTCAAGGACATCTTCACAAGGGGAGTCCGTCATAACCAATCTCTTTACTCTGTTATTTTTGTTTTGCTTAGTTTACTTTTGCTTTGTTTGCTTGTTTCTTGATCAAAAACACAAAAAAAATTAGTTTTACTAGTTTGCTTTCTTTATCAAAAACACAAAAAATGACTACTCTTGAAAACACTAAGTTGTGTGACTTCACTAGCACCAACAACAATGATTTTATGAGCACACCTATTGCTCCACCTGTGCCTGAAGCTACTTTCTTTGAGATAAAATCTGCTTTACTCAATCTTGTTATGAGAGAACAATTTTCTGGTATTGGTAATGAAGATGCTGCTGCCCATCTAAATAACTTTGTTGAACTTTGTGAGATGCAAAAGCATAGTGATATTGATGGTGATATTATTAAGCTGAAATTGTTTCCTTTCTCTTTGAGAGGAAAAGCTAAAGAATGGTTGAATTCCTTAACTAGGAATAGTATTGATTCTTGGACTAAGTGCAAATATGCTTTTATTGGAAAATACTATCCTCCTGCTTAGATTATATCTATGAGAGGTGAAATAATGAAGTTTAAACAATATGATAATGAACATGTTGCTCAAGCTTGGGAAATGATGAAATCTTTGGTAAAGAATTGTCCCACTCATGGACTGACTGCTTGGATGATCATCCAAACGTTTTATGCAGGATTGAACTATTCTTCAAGGAACCTATTGGATTCTGCTACTGGAGGTACCTTTATGACCATTATCTTGGGTCCTGCAACAAAGCTTCTGGATAATATGATGGTTAACTATTCTGAATGGCATACTGAAAGAGCTCCACAAGGTAAGAAGGTAAATTCTGTTGAGGAAACCTCCTCCTTGAGTGATAAGATTGATAATATTATGTCTATGCTTGTGAATGGGAAAGCGCATATTGATCCAAATAATGTTCCTTTAGATTCTTTGGTTGCTCAAGAAGAGCAAGTTGATGTGAACTTCATAAGAAATAACAATTTTAGCAACAATGCCTACAGGAATAATTTTGGTAACAACAATTATAAGCCATATGCTCCCAACAATGGTAATGCTTACGGAAATTCCTACAACAATAATAGGAGTGCTCCCTCTGAACTTGAAGTTATGCTTAAAGACTTTATTAGTAAACAAACTGCTTTCAACAAAACTATTAAGGAAAACTCTCTAATGCTGAAAGAAATATAGCATCACTTGCTGAAGCTCAATCTTCTTTGAATAAAATGGCTACTAAACCTGAAACTATTGATAATCCCTTTGCAGCTACTAATGCCATACAAGTGAGAATTGATGAAAATGTTAGCTGAATTGCATGCTAAGTGGGAAAGAGAAGATGAAATTGCTAGAAACATTAGTGTTTCTACTATTACCACCACTAGTGTTGAGGCTAGTAATAGTTCTACTACTTTAGATAATAATTATGGTTTTGATCTTGATGGTTGCAACATCTCTGAAGTTGTTAAGTTCCTACAAAAGCTTGCTAAAAGTCCTAATCCTAGTGCTATGAATATGGCTTTTACAAAACACATTACTGATGCTCTCATAAAGATTAAAGAAGAAAAGATGAAACATAAAGCTTCTATTCCTATAAAACAAGAAGATGGTTGGGAACCCATCATTAATATGAAAGTGAATGACTTTTATTTCAAAGCTTTATGTGATCTTGATAGTAGTGTTTCTATTATGCCTAGAAGGATTTATGATATGCTTGATTTGCCACCGCTTTAAGATTGTTATTTGAATGTCCCACTTGATGATAATGCTAAAAATAAACTCATGGGGAGTATTAATGATGTTGTTATTATGATTAACATTGCCTATGTCCCCGTTGATTTCTATGTTTTGGATGTTGAATGCAATTCTTCTTGTCCTATTACTTTGGGAAGACCTTTTCTTAGAACTGTTGGTGCCATTATTGATATGAAAGAAGGTACCATTAAATATCAACTCCCACTGAAGAAAGGTATAGAACACTTCCCTAAGAAGAGAGAGAAGATTTCTCTTGCCTCTCCTATGAAAACAAAATTTTCTCTTAATGCTTCTTCATTTGAGAACACTTGATTCTTCTTTTTGCTTCTTATGCCTAACTTAAAGGCGTTAAAGAAAAGTACTTATTGGGAGATAACACAAAAGTTTTAGATGAGTCATGGAAGTTATTACTTGAGTAATAACCGCTCCTTATCCTTTTTATTTGCTTTTTGTGCCAAGAGTAACCTCTAATGAGAGAGAAGTAATGATTGGGAAAATTGCTGTCCCGAAACAGATTTATATGCTTCACCGTAAAAATTCGTGTAAAATCTCTGTACGTCCGTTTGAGGCGTGAATATTTATGCTTCTGCCCCAGGTGGTTATCTAACTTTCGTTAGTTCAACACTTTTTTATTTGAGCAACATAAGGTCTTAGAAAAAATTTGTCTTTACCTTCTGGTCTGTTTTGACAGATTTCTGCCATTTTCTGCATTTGCTTCTTGTTGGTTCCCTTTTGAGTTCCTTTGGGGAATTGAGCGTTTTTAGGGAAGTGCTACAGTAGATAGTGTTTTAATGGAAGTTTTATTGGTGTTATAACTGAACCTAAAGACTTATTATCTTGAGTGCACTAATGTTGCTAATAAAGATTGTGTGAAGTTTTGTATGAAGGAAAAATTTCAGGTGTATGGAAGGAATGAGTAATGAGATGAAGGATGGACTAAAGCTCAAGCTTGGGGATGCCACGCGTGTCACGCCAAGAAATATCCAAGATGTACAAACGTTAAAGCTTGGGGATGCCCAAGGCATCCCCCTCTTCATCAATAAAAATCCCAGGTTTCTTCCAAACGCTTCATTTTTATTGTTTCATGCACATTTGTGTCGTTCTTGGAGCGTCTTCTTTTTCGTTTTTGTTTTGGTTTTCGTTTGCTTTGTTTGCTTAGTTTTCTGAATAAATTGGTTGGACCCTCTCTTTCATACATTTGTTTTCAAATAGTTTGGTTTGGTTTGGAAAAGAGTAGGAAAGCTCATGCTTAAGTGGTAAAGGGGGCTTGTTTTTGACTATGTCCTATGCTTTGTCATGCCATGCTTGATATTTTTTTGGCTTTATGCTTAGTATTCTTTGCTGTAGCATGACTTGTTATAAACAATTGAGATTGCTTAATGTGCCTTGGATGAATCATGCGTTGTTTTAGCATATTAAAGCATAGTATTGTGGTATTCTCCTTTGATGCTTTATTTGGGGTGACTTGGCGCATGCTGACACCATGTTACGACTATAACAGGGTCACCATAGCCTTTATTATCCTTTAGTTTTCAACTTGTAATATCACTTTATGCTTTGATCAATGATGTTTTGTCGCTCTGCATGATTATGGCCATTACTGCTCTCTTAGTTTGTCGCTCCCAGTCTTTTGCTAGCCTCTACAACCAAGTATGAGTTCCACTCATGCATCCAACTCCCTAAACCAAGTTATTCCAAAGAGTCCACCATACCTACCTACTAGCCTATACTATTCCAAGTATATTCATGCTTTTGTTTACCTTCCGAATTAAACTTGTTATGAGAAAACTAGTGAATAAAGCTCTCACGAACTTGATGGCACACTTTACTTTTCTTGCCCTTAATAAACTTGAACCATTGTGTCGTCTATGTTGTATATGCTTGCACTTATTTGTTGGGGATTAGCAGAACCATGTTGTCATGGGGAACGCTTTCAACATTGCACGGGTACTTTGTACCTAGTTGATATCATGCTCTTTTGTCTATGGATGTTGTCGGTGTGAAATGAAAGGGGAGCTTGTAAGTCCATGGAGTTATGTATATGTGTTAGAGAAACGCCTGGGCCGCTGGTCTAATCCATGCTGACATGGTGGAAACCTGCAGCGTAACCATAATGAGCTGTCTATGAAGCATTCTTCTTATAAAAAAAGAGTCCTTTATTGAGAAAAAGAGAAAACGAGAAAAAAAAGAAAATGAGATTATGAAAAGAGGAAAGAGAAAAAAAGCACCATATTCCCATGGTAAATAAGAAGATTGCTGAGATCCTCGTTGTCTGCTTGCCTTGTCATTTTGATATGGGGATTCTTCCGTATCATCAAACAAGGGGTACCCCGTTGGCGGTTCTCTATGATACACATGTACTTACGATGACAAGAACTTACTGGTGACTAATTTGAGTAGCATGAGGAGCGGCCCTCCTATTCAAGGGACTTGAGATTTCTAACTTATACTTCATTAAGCATGTACACCATAGTTTGTTCACTTTAACCTTAATCACTGCAAGATGCTTATGATAGGGGCAATGAGAGCTGAAAGCTATAAGTACCATAATTTTTGGAAGCTCTTTATGAAACTTGAATCTCTGCTTCCATCTATGAAGGCCCTTCTTCCACCATTATCTTGAGTCTCCACCTTCTACCTTTATGCACCTACTTTGAGAGCATATTGGCCATTCTTAGTTCTATGTGCATTGTCCCAAGACTAGTTGATTGATGCATAACTTGATATTGCTTGTTTTAAAACTATTTGTATCTAGTCACCCTTATGAACCTTGAAGGTGTCCTATGCATTTATATTTGCTAATCTATGAGGTACAAGCTAAATACTATTATGCTATGTTTTCTTTATGTGAAACAAACAAACGTCTTGCAAAGCATTGTTATTCATGAATCTTTTGTTTGTGCCTTTTCATGTTGCAACATAGTTTCTTTGTCTTGTTGCTAGAACTTTGTCTTTCATGTTATCATTGAAGTACTATGATCCCAGCTTTGAATGTTTTACAAATACTTTGATCAAGTTTATGATGGTGCATGTCACCTCAAAAATTATTCTTTCTTTTTATCACTTATCTACTCGAGGACAAGCAGGAGTTAAGCTTCGGGATGTTGATACATTGCAAATGTATCTATAATTTTTTATGTTCCATGCTTGGTTTTATCTACTTTCTTGTGTTTTGTCCACACTTTGGAGTACTTTTCATATGATTTCTTGGACTAACATATTAACAAGAGCCACAGTCCCAGCTTCCTATTTTCTGCTTTTTTTAGTTTCAGGAAGTCAGGAAAAGAATATTCTTGGAATTGGATGGGACAAAAGCCAAAGTCACTATTGAAATGGATCGTATGGGCACCTAGAGGGGGGTGAATAGGTGCTACTTCAAATTTTAATGCTTTTTCACTTTTAGGCTTAGCACAAAGGGTAAATTCTCTAGATATACTATTAGGTGGAATTTCCCTATATGCAAACGTATCTACTAGCGAGTAAAGAGCAAGTGGAAGAGGAACGAGTAAACCGTAGTGGAGCACACGGAGACACGGGATTTGTTTGACCACGGTTCCTTCCTTGTTAAGGGAAGTACGTCTACGTTGGAGGGGTGGGCGGTACTAAGACCACCACGCCACAAAAGGCCTCACCCTGTTCTCCGATGGATCCTGCCACCAAAGGCCTGATCCACCTTTCCACTATAGGGACCCTTCGAGGCGGGTACCACTTCCTTTACACAACTAGCGGGGCACAACTCCACAATCAACTTGGAGTCTCCCATAATGACAACATGCTGCCACAAGAACAAGTTATCAATAACAAAGAACAAGATCTAGATATTGACAAGAATACTAGATCAGGATTTTCCAAATGAATGGAGAGGAGTTGATGCGCTTGATTCGTGATGACAATGACGATTCTCTTCTCCTTCAATTCCCCCAAAGATCGAAGCCTTTGGGTGGTTGAAGTGGGA
The DNA here is from genome assembly GCA_023614405.1 of Avena insularis. Lineage (NCBI taxonomy): Eukaryota > Viridiplantae > Streptophyta > Magnoliopsida > Poales > Poaceae > Avena > Avena insularis. Next base: position 1,703,508 of record JAJUPC010000016.1, on the reverse strand, counting down.
GATCTAGAATGGGAGCTCTTGCACAGTGTCTGAACAATTTCGAGTGAATCAAGAGTTCTGAACGTTGGGGAGGACGAGGTATATATACCCCCTTCCAAAACCAAGCCGTTGGAGGCTTTGGGGGACGGATTATCCAGCCCAAGTGAGGGCCGGATTATCCGCCTAGGGAAAACTCCACCCCAAACTCGGAATATCCGGCAGATTGTCCGTCCCCTCTGAGAGCGTCGCGCCGAGCTTGCCCTTGATCATCTTCTGGGGGCCGGATTATCCTGTCCCATGTGAAGGCGGGATTATCCGGCCTAGGGAGGAAAAACCGCCCCAGTTTGGATTTTCCGAGAGAAAATCCGACCGGACTTCGAGCGACGCGCCTTGGCATGCTTTGCTCAAATTCTGTGGGCGGATTATCCGGCCCATGCGACATCCGGATTATCCGGCCTGGGGAAGAAAAACCGCCCTAGTTCGGATTTTCCGGGAGAAAATCCGACCGGACTCCGAGCGACGTGCCTTGGCAGCCTTTGAACAATGAGGTAGGCCGGATTATCTGGCCCATGGTGGGGCGGATAATCCGACCCCCCCCCAAACTTCCTGCACACTTAGCACACATGAGTAATCGCCACAGTATTGTTATCTAACACACAAAACACATGAAAACATGAAATGTTCTTTCAATCTCCCTCTTTTTGGTGTTAGATGACAATACTAGGATTTGCAGGAAGGATCATAAGACTACCAGCATTAACCATGGAAGAGACTCCCCCTCAATGTGTGCATATTAGAACTTTCCATTTGAATACAAATGCACACAAATAGTTGAATCTATTCCCTAGACATAAGAACAACAGAATCATACCACCGAGATAGAAGAGAGGCATCCTTGTAATACCCACAGTTATCAACGTGATAACCAATATAAGTGCCTTCCTTGATAAAGAATCCTAGCATAATAGGATATGAATAGATGAATCCATAAGCATAATCCATGAGATAAATCCAGAGAACCACGGATATAGAGTCTCAAACAAACCGCAAATCACAAATTTAAAGTTCAACGCTAAATGGGCGTAAGCGAGAAAATGACGAATATGAAAAAATGCAAGTGCATATGCCCGACCCATGCAAATCCTCGAAGACCTAATAGAACTACTTCTCCCCCTTTGGCATCGAGACACCAAAAAGGAAGAAGAGCGATGCTAGCGCCCCAAGGGATCACTCGTAGTCCTCATCCTTGTCCTCGTCCTCGTTTCCATCCTTGTCCTCATCTTCAAGCTCCTCGGTGTCATCATCCTCATCATCAGCAGTGGCCGCAGAAGGGAACAAGTGACGCTCCAGCTCTCCATAGTTCAGCCTAGAAGACGAGTTCCACCGAGCATATGGTGTGGGAGGTGTAGGAGCCAGGGGGTCACCAGAAGCACCTGACACATGGTGAAGGATGAGCTGCTGAGAGTGAGGCAACTCATGGCGCTGCTTGTACGCCTCGTACTGACCCTTGCGTGTGTCCATGCCCATGCAAAGGATGTGCCGCTAGAACCAGTTCAACTACTTGATCTTGAAGGAAATATGCCCTGAGAGGCAATAATAAAGTTGTTATTATGTATTCCTTGTATATGATAGATGTTTATTTTGCATGCTATAATTGTATTGATAGGAAACATCAATACATGTGTGTTTAATAAACAAAAGGGTTCCTAGTTATGCCTCTCTTATAGACTAGCTTGTTGATTAACAAGATGATCAAGGTTTCCTGATCATGGGCATTGGATGTTGTTAATAACAAGGTCACAGTATTTGTGAAATGATGTGATGAACATTCATCCGAAGTATAGCATTACGATCAAGTCATTATGTTTATATTGCTATAACATCATACAAAGTAGTCTTAGTCCTTAGACCATGAGATCATGTTAATTGCTAACACCGGAAGAGTATCTTGATAACATCAAACGTCACACCGTAACAGGGTGACCATAAAGGTGAGTTCAGTGCTATGAAGGTGTTATGTTGAGGCTCATGGATCAAGAGTGGAATTTGTCTGGGCCCTCTCGGTGATATCACATTAAGATAGTTTGCAAGCAAGTGATGTGATCACTAGAATGTTATATCACGGGAACGAGAAAAGAGTGCATGTCGGTAATGAGATCAAACTAGGTATTTGGATACCGATGATCGAATATCGGACATGTATTATATCATGAGACAAAGGGATTAAATTGCTGACGTTAAAGGTTCTCACGATCACAGAAGTCATCGTTGAATATGCAGGAGTCAGTATGGATCTCCAGGTCCCGCTTCTGATTATTGATCTGAGAGGAGTCTCAATCATGTCTGCATTATTCGCGAACCGTAGGGTGACACACTTAAGGGTTGCCGGACACCATTTAGGAGCACATATGTCCAGACAAAAGGTTTGCAAAGCACAGGAAATGTTTCGATAGAAACAGGAATTGTTTCGATAGAAACCGGAATTGTTTCGATAGAAACTGGAATTGTTTCGGGTGAAATTGCATAAAGTGGTTCTGCATGTGATATTGAAATGTTGCAAGGGGTTTTATGTGAATGTTTGTTAATTAAAGTAATTAACAAAATTCTGAATAAAATAAATAAAACAGTTTTATTAATTCAGAGTTGCATTTAATTTTGTGGAAATTAAATACATGTGAGTGTAATTTGGTTCACCACATGAATGAAGGAGGGGAGGAGTCCCCCCCTCATGCGTCGGCTATGGGAGGGGAGGGGTCTCCCTCCCTCCTATATAATGCCCCCCTCTCCCCTCTCACAAACCACACCTCCTCGTGAAGGATCTCTCTCCCCCTCTAGATATTTCCCCATGGTCTCGGATTAGCGAGATACATGTTCTCGGTGGCCTTGCGTCTGGAAGGAGTTGCTGCTTCCGCTGATTCGCTGGAACGAGGAGGTGGAGGTTGTCCGGTGGCTTGAACGTGTGTGCGAGGACGGATGCGCTGCTGATTTGCGGCGCTCGGACTTCCACACGATCTTGAGATCGGCAAGCATATGACTACATCAACCACGAGTTCCTACTCGTTAACAAAACTTGTTGTCTTCGAGGGTAAGTTCTCCATGGATGTATGTCCACCCGTTGCTCTATATCTAGTAGATAGATCTTGGCGTATAGTTCTCATCATAGGAATTTTTTTATTTTCTATGCTACGGACCCAACAGTGGTATCAGAGCCAGGTCTATGCGTAGGTGCTTTGCACGGGTAGTACACATATGTTTATATGTGGGCGATGATGATCATGTTATTGCATCTTCTATATACTTTGGATATTGGTGGCATAGTGGGATGAAGCGGCCCGGACCAACCTGACATGTCATCGTACATGAGACGGGTTCCACGACTGAAATGCAACTAGTTTTGCATAAGTGGCTAGCGGGTGTCTGTCTCTCCTACTATAGTCAATATATGATTTACAACGAGTTGCTAATAACTTGGTTATCCTCGTCGTGGTTCATGTTCGTAGGTAAGACCGGTTCTATCTCCGAAAGCCCTAAGCCACGTAGAACTTGCAATTGATAAATTAGAGGCGTCTAGTTTAGATCGTTGCTGGGCTAGTGTCTTGATATGGTATTGTTGTAAGTAGATGTATGATAGATAATCTTACAACTCACTTAATGTGTAAGTTCCATAGACCTTGGCCTTACACACAAAGGAATGATAGAGATCATACCACGATGCAAATGATAGAGATCAAATGCATGGACCATATCACCTCACTTCACACATTAGATGTTAACATCTTATATTGCTAGCTTGGCTCTTTTGGTAGCATTATAAGATGATCCCTCATTTAGATATCAAGATAAAATGTGTTCTTCCTTAAGTATGCACCGTTTTGTGGATCGTGTTTTGAGGCATCACGTGATGATCGGGTGTTCTCGACTCTACGCTTTCATACAACGGGTGTAAGACAGTTTTACACACGTGAATACTAAGGTTCTTACTTGACGAGCCTAGCATGTATACGGACATGGCCTCGAACACGCAGAAAGGTTAAGCATGAGTCATATAGTTGATATGATGCCCATATAGATGCTCGCCTTTGAAGCTACACCGACTCACGTGATGATCGGACTTGGTGTAGTGGATTTGGTTGATGTAATCACCAAAAGGACACGAGGGATGTCGTTTTTGAGTGGGAGTTCATTAGTAATTTGGATTAGTTGAACTCAACCTATCATAAACTTAGTCTAAATATATTTTACAAATTCTGTTGTAGATGGCACCACCTGCTTTTAATTTCAATGTGTTCATGGAGAAAGAGAAGCTTGCTGCAAATGGTAGCAACTTCACCAACTGGGCTATGAATTTGAGGATTCTCCTCATTGCTGCACAAAAGCAATATGTGATAGAGGCGCCGCTAGGCCCCCCACCAGCTCCTGATGCCCCTGACGACGAAAAGAACGTCTATATAACTCGTCAGGAGGACCACAACTTAGTTCATTGCGGCATACTGTATGGGCTAGAGCCAGAACTTCGAAAACGTTTCGAAAATGGCAATGCCTTTGATACCATGGGAGAATTGAAAATGATTTTCGATACCCATGCTGCCGTAGAGAGTTATACTGCTTCGGAAAAGTTCTTTAGCTGCATGATCGAAGAGAACAACTCCGTTAGTGAGCATGTACTCAAAATGTCTGGGTACGCCGATAAGCTTGTGTCCTTGGGAATAACGATTCCCATTGACTTAGGCATACATCGTGTTCTCCAATCTCTGCCACCTAGCTACAAGAGCTTCGTGATGAACTATAATATGCAGGGCATGAAGAAGTCTCTTCCCGAGCTTCTGTCAATGCTTAAGACTGCAGAAGTGGAGATTAGGAAAGAACATCAAGTGTTGATGATCAATAAGACCACCGGTTTCAAGAAGGACAAGAAAGGCAAGCAGAAGGGAAAGAAGGGCGACAAATCTGTTGCCGCGCCTAAAAAGAATCCCCAAGCTGGCCCTAAGTTTGACACCGAGTGCTACTATTGCAAGGGGACTGGCCATTGGAAGCGCAACTGCCCCAAGTATTTGGCGGACATGAAGGCCGGCAAGGCAAACAAAGGTATATGTGATATACATGTTATTGATGTGTACTTGACTAGTACTCGCAGTAGCACCTGGGTATTTGATACGGGACCGGTTGCTAATATATGTAACTCGGTTCAGGGGCTGCGGAACAAGCGACAACTAGCAAGAGATGAGGTCACGATGCGGGTTGGCAATGGATCAAGAGTTGATGTGATCACTGTCAGAACACTGCCTCTCCATATGCCGTCGGGATTAGTTATAAACCTGAATAATTGTTATTTGGTGCCTGCACTGAGCATGAACATTGTATCCGGATCGTGTTTGATGCAAAGTGGTTATTCGTTTAAGTCTGAAAACAATGGTTGTTTGATTTATATGAATAATATCTTTTATGGTCATGCACCTGTGTTGAATGGTTTATTTCTGTTGGATCTCGATAGTAGTATTACGCATATTCATAATGTTGATGCTAAAAGGATTAAACTTGATAATGATATATCTGCATATATGTGGCACTGCCGTCTAGGTCATATTGGCGTTAAACGCATGAAGAAACTCCATTATGATGGACTTTTGGAATCACTTGATTTTGAATCATTTGATACATGCGAGCCATGCCTTATGGGCAAGATGACTAGAACGCCGTTTTCCGGTTCAATGGAACGGGCGACAGATTTATTGGAAATCATACATACTGATGTGTGTGGACCAATGAGTGTGTCAGCGCGAGGTGGATATCGTTATTTTGTTACTTTCACGGATGATTTGAGTAGATACGGGTATATCTATTTGATGAAACATAAGTCTGAAACCTTTGAAAAGTTCAAAGAATTTCAGAATGAAGTGGAAAATCATCGTAACAGAAAGATCAAATTTCTGCGGTCCGACCGTGGAGGAGAGTATCTTAGTTACGAGTTTAGCACACATATAAAAGAATGTGGAATAGTTTCACAACTCACGCCTGCCGGAACACCACAACGTAATGGTGTGTCAGAACGTCGTAATCGTACTTTATTGGATATGGTTCGATGTATGATGTCTCTGACTGACTTGCCACTGTCATTTTGGGGTTATGCACTGGAAACCGCTGCATTCACTTTAAATAGGGCACCATCTAAATCCGTTGAAGAGACACCGTATGAATTATGGTTTGGAAACAATCCTACGCTGTCATTTCTTAAAGTTTGGGGATGCGATGTTTATGTGAAGAAACTTCAACCGGATAAACTCGAACCCAAAGCGGAAAAATGCGTCTTCATAGGATACCCTAAGGAAACGATTGGGTATACCTTCTATCACAGATCCGAGGGCAAGGTCTTTGTTGCCAAGACTGGATCCTTTCTTGAGAAGGAGTTTCTCACAAAAGGTCTGAGTAGTCGGTAGGTAGAACTCGAAGAGGTTATTGGACCTTCTCTTCATGAAATGGCGAGTAGCGCAGCACCGGAAGTTGTTTCGGAGTTGACTTCACCTAATGAAGAGAGAGCTAATGATATTAATCATGAAACTCCGAAAGAGGACACTACCGAACCTCGCAGGTTAAGCAAGACATGTGCAGCTCCTGAACTGTACGGCAATTCTGTTATGAATTTCATGATTGATGAAATAGATGACCCTGCGACGTATGAAGAAGCGATGATGAGCCCTGATTCCAACAAATGGCTAGAAGCCATGAAATCTGAGATGGAATCCATGTACGAAAACCAGGTTTGGACCTTGGTGGACTTACCTCACGATCGAAAGGCCGTTGAGAATAAATGGATTTTCAAAAGAAAAACTGATATTGATGGTAATGTAACCATCTATAAGGCTCGACTTGTCGCAAAGGGGTTTCGACAAATTCAAGGAGTTGACTACGATGAGACATTCTCTCCTGTAGCGATGCTTAAGTCGGTTAGGATTATGTTAGCAATTGCTGCATATTTCGATTATGAAATATGGCAGATGGATGTCAAAACTGCGTTCCTCAATGGTAATATTGAAGAAGAGTTGTATATGATACAACCTAAGGGTTTTCTCGATCCTAAGGATGCTGATAAGGTGTGCAAACTTCAGCGATCCATCTATGGACTGAAGCAAGCATTCCGAAGTTGGAATCTCCGCTTTGATGAGGTGATCAAAGAGTTTGGATTTGTCCACACTTATGGAGAGGCTTATATTTACAAGAAAGTGAGTGGGAGCAATGTGGCATTTCTGATATTATATGTGGATGACATATTATTGATTGGAAATGATATAGATCTTTTAAACAGTGTTAAAATTTATCTACACAGCAAATTTTCGATGAACGACCTTGGTGAAGCTTCATATATATTAGGCATTAAAATCTATAGAGATAGATCAAGACACCTAATTGGGCTATCACAGAGTACATTCCTTGATAAGATATTAAAGAAGTTTAATATGGACGGAAGTAAGAAGGGGTACTTACCTATGTTGCAAGGCAAGACATTGAGTAAACATTGAGTAAGACTCAAAGTCCGGCTACGGCGGAAGAAAGAGAGATAATGGATAAGATCCCCTATGCCTCAGCCATAGGCTCTATAATGTATGCCATGCTATGTACAAGACCGGATGTGGCACATGCTATTAGTTTGACTAGTAGGTACCAATCTGATCCAGGTTCGGAACATTGGATAGCGGTCAAGAATATCCTTAAGTACTTGAGAAGAACTAAGGATATGTTTCTTGTATACGGAGGTGAAGAAGAGCTAGTCGCTAAGTGTTATGTCGATGCTAGCTTTGAGACTGATCCGGATGACTCCAAGTCTCAATCCGGATACGTATTTCTCTTGAACGGAGCAGCAGTTAGTTGGAGCAGTTCCAAACAACCTGTGGTGGCTGGATCAATGACGGAGGCGGAATATGTTGCTGCTTCAGAAGCAGCGCAGGAAGCGGTTTGGATGAAGGAGTTCATAACGGAACTAGGTGTGGTTCCTAGTGCGTTGGACCCAATGGTGATCTGTTGTGACAATAATGGAGCCATAGCCAACGCCAAGGAACGAAGGTCTCACAAGAATTCCAAGCATATTAAGCGCCGGTTTCACTCCATCCGCGAGCATGTCAAGGATGGAGATATAAAGATTTGTAAAGTGCACACGGACCTGAATGTAGCAGATCCATTGACTAAAGTACTCCCTAGGGCAAAACATGATCAACACCAGAACTCCATGGGTGTTAGATTTATCACTATATAAACTAGATTATTGTCTCTAGTGCAAGTGGGAGACTGAAGGAAATATGCCCTGAGAGGCAATAATAAAGTTGTTATTATGTATTCCTTGTATATGATAGATGTTTATTTTGCATGCTATAATTGTATTGATAGGAAACATCAATACATGTGTGTTTAATAAACAAAAGGGTTCCTAGTTATGCCTCTCTTATAGACTAGCTTGTTAATTAACAAGATGATCAAGGTTTCCTGATCATGGACATTGGATGTTGTTAATAACAAGGTCACAACATTTGTGAAATGATGTGATGAACATTCATCCGAAGTATAGCATTACGATCAAGTCATTATGTTTATATTGCTATAACATCATACAAAGTAGTCTTAGTCCTTAGACCATGAGATCATGTTAATTGCTAACACCGGAAGAGTATCTTGATAACATCAAACGTCACACCGTAACAGGGTGACCATAAAGGTGGGTTCAGTGCTATGAAGGTGTTATGTTGAGGCTCATGGATCAAGAGTGGAATTTGTCTGGGCCCTCTCGGTGATATCACATTAAGATAGCTTGCAAGCAAGTGCTGTGATCACTAGAATGTTATATCACGGGAACGAGAAAAGAGTGCATGTCAGTAACGAGATCAAACTAGGTATTTGGATACCGATGATCGAATCTCGGACATGTATTATATCATGAGACAAAGGTATTAAATTGTTGACGTTAAAGGTTCTCACGATCATAGAGGTCATCATTGAATATGCATGAGTCAGTATGGATCTCCAGGTCTCGGTTCTAATTATTGATCTGAGAGGAGTCTCAATCATGTCTGCATTATTCGTGAACCGTAGGGTGACACACTTAAGGGTTGCCGGACACCATTTAGGAGCAGATATGTTCCAGACAAAAGGTTTGCAAAGCACAGGAAATGTTTCGATAGAAACAGGAATGTTTTCGATAGAAACCGGAATTGTTTCGGGTGAAATTGCAGAAAGTGGTTCTGCATGTGATATTGAAATGTTTCAAGGGGTTTTATGTGAATGTTTGTTAATTAAAGTAATTAACAAAATTCTGAATAAAATAAATAAAAGAGTTTTATTAATTGAGAGTTGCATTTAATTTGGTGGAAATTAAATACATGTGAGTGGGATTTTGGGTGGAGGCCATGTTTATGTGAGTGGAGGTTCACCACATGAATGAAGGAGGGGAGGAGTCCCCCCCTCATGCTCCGGCTATGGGAGGGGAGGGGTCTCCCTCCCTCCTATATAATGCCCCCCTCTCCCCTCTCACAAACCACACCTCCTCGTGAAGGATCTCTCTCCCCCTCTAGATATTTCCCCATGGTCTCGGATTAGCGAGATACATGTTCCCGGTGGCCTTGCGTCTAGAAGGAGTTGCTGCTTCCGCTGATTCGCTGGAGCGAGGAGGTGGAGGTTGTCCGGTGGCTTGAACGTGTGTGCGAGGACGGATGCGCTGCTGATTTGCGGCGCTCGGACTTCCACACGATCTTGATATCGGCAAGCGTACGACTACATCAACCACGAGTTCCTACTCGTTAACAAAAATCGTTGTCTTCGAGGGTAAGTTCTCCATGGATGTATGTCCACCCGTTGCTCTGTATCTAGTAGATAGATCTTGGTGTATAGTTCTCATCGTAGGAAAAATTTTGTTTTCTATGCTGCGGACCCAACAGATCTCACGAGCAACAGGAGGCACCGGAGGCCTGCGAGCATCCCTCATGAGGCCCTTAGGAGCAGAGGAGGGGTGAGAGGTCTTCCGAACCTTGGTGTAGATCTTCTTGGCCTTATGCACAGTATCAATGTTGAAATCTTCATAAGGAAGCAGGTGCCTGATGAGCATCATAATATAGGGTGCATAGGGAATGGACAGACGGTTGAACATAGCATCAGTCAATTCATGGTAGATGAAGTCCATCACATCCAGCTTGTACTGCACAGACTCATCCTCGCATGATGCAACCTCATGAGAGAATTGAAGGAGCTGGACAAGGTGACCACAAATGCTATCATTGTTGCCTCCACTCGGAGTGATGGAGTCAGGGAAGAGGCCCACTAAGGCAGCATAGATAGGAGCAAGACTAGCAAGAGTTCCCACAATGCCATTGTCTACTGAGCAAGGAGAGAGAGTTGCATCTTTGTTGGGCTTCAGTTGTGTGATGATGCGGTGGCTGTCGTGGTGGTGTCACGGCAGATGCCATGGATAGGCTGAAGGTGGGGACTAATATGCGCTAGGGGAATCCAGGGAGGGATAGTAGAGTGATTCTCTACACACAAGCTTCGTATTGATGTTCTATCTCTCAGATTACAAGTGCTCCTTGAGCTGTATTGACAAGAGGAGGAAGAAGAAACTCTCTTACTCTTGCCTACCAACTAGCCTCGAGAACCCTAGATCCACTAGTGCTCAACTTGCTATGTATCTGAAAAGACCCACCCTTTCAGAACCCCCAACCCCCTTATATAGGGGTGGTTCGGTCCTGGCCTAGGGCATACGTGGAGGCATATTCCTAAGAATATGCCTCCTCCCAAATTAGTAACCCGACAGGGGTGCTTTTCCCCCACGTCACTCTTGCTTTAGCGACGTTGTCTCAAGGCGTCAAGGCCGACGTGAGCGTCGTCACCCTTGTCGGCCACGATCAGGTGGTCCTGCCCTTGCTTTATTCGCTCATCCAGTACGCACCGGGCCATCTTTTTGACCAGAGATATTCCTTCCTTCTCCTAGAAGCCAAACGAGGATCCGAATCACAGTTGATCCGGCCACACCTGTTCCTGCATATAAGCTAGACAAACATTTCCGACTTACTCCTTAAGTCGGACGAGACAATGTTAGGCGACCCCCTGGTCCGGGTTACTCCGTGATCCAGCCTGCCTTGAGGTGACTCGGCCAGCATCCGCTTTGACCTTGCCGAACCTCGGCTAACTCGGCCCCTATACCCCGGAGTGACCCTACCCGGGGTTATCCCCCCAACATTAGTCCCCGAAGCTGGTGCGGCCTTAGCGGCCTTGGTCGTTAAGGCCACATCAGGTTCATTCGTATTCGAGCCTCGGACATCTAGTTCCGGGTTAACTTCTTGTCTCGGATTGTATGGATTTACGTTCCCTTCGCACGTTCCAAGTTTTCACTTGCCGGCCGGGTTACCATTTTGGCTCGGATCGTTTGGTTTTACTTTCCCTCCGCACGGTTCAAGTTTTCACTTGCCGGCCGGGTTACCACCGTGCCTCGGATCCGGGCCTTGCTTCCTTCTCTCGTACGCCTACCCACGTAACGGTTAATCATTACGTTGCCTTATTTTAAGGGCTTGCGTAGTAACCGCCGCAGTAAATGTCAGTGATCACTGTGCGGGGGTTACGTCATGTCTGTCTCCTCGTTTACCGCAACTACACGTCGTGTCATTGGATCACATTTACTCTGCGGCCCTCGGTGTGGCTCCTCTCTGATTGGTCGATGCTGGTGATACACGGCCACATCGTGTGGTTTTCCCGTGCAGCACGATCCCACTCGTTGATGACTGGGGGCGGTTAAATAGGGGAGGGGAACGCTCCTTAGAACTTTTCCATCTCCGAGCCCCCTCGCCCGTTCCTCTTCTTCTTCCTCGCAACCGCGCCGCCGCCAGTGCCTGTTGCAGCAGCGCCGCCGCTGCATTTTCTTCGTTTCTCTGCACCGCAATCACCGCTGCGCCTCTGTTTAGACACGGGTCCTCGTTAGTCTAAACCACAGAGCTCTGCTGCCGCCAGCTCCAGCGAGGACAGCGGAATCGAGATGACGGAGGAGGAGCTCATCATTGTTGAGCAGGAGATGGAGGAGGACGCCGGCGCGGCGGACCGTGGCGCGTGGGCCAGCTCTTGGGTCTGTGAGGACGACATCGCCTGGCTCTACCGGACCCGGCGCATTCCCGCCGGCGTCGCAGCTCGTCTCCCCTCCTCAGAGTTGGCCCCCTCACCCAATCCGGGTGAGTTTGTTGTCTTCCTATCCCATTTCCAACGGGGATTTGGGCTTCCAGTGAGTGATTTCTTCCGGGACTGGATCCGGACCTATCACCTGCAACCACATCATCTCCCGGCGAACGCCATCACCTCTCTGTCCGCTTTCATTTCTTCGATCGAGGGCTACACCGGGCTATGGCCTACGAAGGAGCTGTGGATCCGGTTCTTCGGCCTCCGCCGCAACTTCGTCCCCAATATCCACGTCGAGTCGGAGGACAAGCATCTAACTCAGTTCAGAGCTGCATCGATCTCGCCCCGGAGGTATTCAATCTTTCCCCGGGTCACCGGGCTTGACTCCTGCAAAGGATGGGCCCGGACCTTCTTCTATATCCGGAACGAAGGACGGAAGATTTGATCCGGTTGCTGCCCTACGCTCCGGGTCCCCCTAACACGGATTTCTGGGAGCAGGTTGACAAGAAACCTACGGCTCTAGCCAACCAAGTGAACAAAAGGTTTGCAGAGCTGAAGAAGCTCGGATTGTGCAACGAGGATGCCATGATCACATTCGTGCGCAACCGAATCTCTCCCCTTCAGCGGCGCACTCACAAGTTGTGCCATATGAGCTTCAGTCGCGACCCCAACCGGACCTCCTCGTTCGAGTTGAGCAATACGGAGATCTTCCGCCGGGTCAAGGCTCTTTTCACCACCCATAAGGACTTCTCCGCCGAATGGATTTGGGGAATTGAGCATTACTGCCGTGACAGGCTCCCTCCCGCGGTAAGCTTTGCGGGGTAAACTTATCTCGGATCAATTTCATGTCAGCTCTTATCCCATTCTTGACTTTGCTCCTTATGCTTTTTTCTCAGCTGTTTCTCCAGCAAACCCTCGAGGATGGCCCGGATCCGACCCTTAAGTGGGCCCCGGACCAAGAAATTCCAGACGAGGAGGAGCCGGGCCAGGAGATGTTCCTCCCCACACCCGATGCCACCAGACGACCCAGCGGTAAATTCTCTTCTCTTAGGGATTGGCCCGACGATGAGGATGACTCGGATATCGATGTGATTGAACCCGTTGAGGCTGTCCCTCTTTCTTTTGCTTATCCGGCATCAGCTAACCCCGGTGGGCACATCCACGAGGATCCTCCCCTTGCCACGGGCGAGCCTGTTCCGGTGGCGTCAAAGAAGAAGCGCGGAACTGCGTCGAGTTCTTCTTCCGAACCTTCTCAGCCTTCCAAAAGGCAAAAGAAGGCCGGAGACAAGACTGCCTCCAAACGGGTAGGCAAAGCCCCGGCAAGGAGGGCCCGGAAACCTAAGGAGGCAGAGACCTCGGATGCGTAAGTTCTTTTTTCACTGCGCAACACACTTCTCCCTGCTTCGGGGTAATTTCACTCCTGACATTATGTTCTCTTGCAGGGCTCCTGTGGAGGTCCCTCAGAGCGGATCAAGCATCTCCTCTCATCTTCGGTCTAGTCCTTCCTCTCCCCGCGACGACGAGTCACGCCCGCTGAGCCCTATTCCGGAGGGCTCTGCGGCCGCTCCGGGTTCCGCAGTACCTCCTTCAGAGGGACGCGAGCTCGGATCGGGAGGGGTCGGATCGGCCGAGGCAACGGCGTCCGGCACTTCGGCATTGCCGCAACCAGCAACTACCAAGTCTACCACAACTCCAGCACCAGCAGTAGCTCCAGCACCAGCCACCGAACCAGCGCCTGTCCCGGCTCCAAAGAAACCAATAGTAGCTCCAGCGCCAGCCACCAAAGCTCCCGTGCCAAGTTTATCTGCCTCGTCCGAGTCATCTCAAGCTCGGCGAGGACCCACTCCAGCGGCTTCCAAGAGCAAATCCACTGTGGTCACTTCCTCCTAGCAGGCCAAAGGCAAGTCCACCTCCGTCGAGGCTGGGCAGCGAACCTTGTCGTCGATGCTTCCAAAGAAGTCATCAGCGGCGACGGATCCTCCTGCCGAGCCAGCTGATTCGCAGCAGATGGTTCTTCACACTAGCCCGGCTCTTGCCCGGATTGAGAGGAAAGAAGCTCACGCCAAGGGTTTGGTGGCGCCTCATATGCCCACTAGCGAACGGTACCCTCCGAGCCTCATCGAGTTTGTCATGAACTGGAATAAGGCGGAGTTCGTCTACAACGACGATCTCCCGGAAAAGTTTGGCCCAGCTGAATTTTCCGCTCAGATGAATACCGCCGCCAAGGCGATTAACCTCGCTGGGCGTATGATGGAGGTACGTTGTTTCTTCTTTACGTGCTGTAGATAATAACCATTAGTCCCCGAGCCTCCGGCGGAGTAACTTGTTACTCGGCCGGATGCTCCTTAGAAGATCAACGTAGCTGCATGTATACTTCGAATATGCACACACCTAGAGTCGGGTTAAGTTCCGCTTGGCCCGGATCTTGTACACTTCGAATATGCACACACCTAGAGCCGGGTTAAGTTCCACTTGGCCCGGACCTTGTACACTTCGAATATGCACACACCTAGAGCCGGGTTAAGTTCCGCTTGGCCCGGATCTTGTACACTTCGAATATGCACACACCTAGAGCCAGGTTAAGTTCCGCTTGGCCCGGATCTTGAACACTTCGAATATGCACCAAACTAACTGTACACGCCTGTGCCTTTGTCAGGTAACTACCAACCATCGGAGCGCCGAGTTTTAGCGCCTGCTTGATACACATAAGATCTTGCGCGCAAAACATGTTGCACTTGGCGCGGAGCATGAAAAGAGAGGTAATTTCCTCCCTTAACACCTCACCATTTTATTTGCTTCTGCCGGACTACCCTCCTTATTCGGTTTTTTGTAGCTGGGGTGGAGGCTGAAAACAACATTATGCGAAAAAACTTGGAGGAAATCCGAGGTATGTCCTCTTTCGGCCAACATCGTTGTGTTTTCCATTCTTTCTTTTTCTTGGCTCGGCAAACATTCACTCCTCGGCTTTGCCGGGTCAACACACTATTTCAGCATCGCTTGAGGATAGTGTGCCCGTGCCTGATATGATGCTGCATTTTCTCGAACAAGCAGGACAGCATCAAGCCGAGCTGAAGAAAAAGGACGATGAGCTTGCCCTCCTCCGGACCAAGGACGGCGAGATAGCCAAACTCAAGGCCGAGATGGAGAAGATGAAGGCCCAACACAAAACCGAGCTCCAGAAAGTTGGCCAGAACTTCACCGAAGAGCGTGAGCGCTTTACCCTTCAGATCTCCAAGGACCAGGATCTGCTCAAGGAATCCGAAGTCCGGCTTGGGTCGGTGCTTGCCGAGCTTGAACAACTTCGGCAGAGACGCGATAGTTGTATCCATGAGTTGACCCGGATCCATCACCATATCTCACGTAAGTTTCTTTTCCTTGCCCAACGCAGTTTTCCGGGTTAACTCATATGCCTTTGCTTCAGCATCCTCCCTTTCCTTAGTTTCAGATAACTTTCCGGAGGGTACTGCCATCGCCAGTGCTGCTGTTGCCAAATTACACCAAGAGAGGGGTACTCCCATCGCTCCTGATGGTGAGAGCATCCCTTTGGACATGGAGGACTTGTTGGTTAGCGTGTCAGCTCGGGTGGAAACTATCAAGAACTATGGAAAAGATCTCCTCGACGTTGCGGTCCGGATCTTTAACACATTCTGGCCAAGCGAGGACGCTCCGGAAAGGATCACGCTCCTTGCGGAAAAACTGATGGAGATTGAGACTCAACTTGACCTCTGGAGGGAATCCGCTGGGCGTGTCGCGGAAGATACCCTTCTCCATCATATCCTTTCATGGTACGAGAAAATCGAGGAGGAGCAGATGGAGAACGTGGAGGATGGGTCGGGCGATGATGGAGAAGATGCTGCTTCAGATATTGAAGACAGTGATGATGACGCCGAACTTCCTCGTCCTGCCGCTCCTTAGTTGAAAAAACTTGAAAATTCATCAGATCCCCGGTATGCCGGGTAGAATTGTATGCTGAATACCTAATATTTTGCTACTATGCTTGTATGCTGGATTAACTTGGGTGTAGTCCCCGAGTTTCATTTTCTTGTTCGTCCAATTCTCCGGCTCGATCCGTGTCTACCTTGATTCGGTTTTACGACTTACGAACCCGAGCTTCAAGAATCATTTTAACAATACTGAGAAACTTTGAGGCTTGGCTCAAAATAATTCAACATAATAGCTTGAAAGTAAATACGGGGTTAATCGAAAAAAACGTTAGCTGGAATAGGATCGTTTCCCTAGTAGTTTTTCATGTGCTACGCAATTCCAAACTTGTTCCCTTGCTCGCCATGAAGCCAATTCTTGTTGGACAGCAGCGAGTCGAAGGGTTGGGTTTTTGGTGCTCACACATTACTAATCCAGGTTAAGCGAAACGAGTCATTCCAGCTAACGCATAAAAAGTAACAACAATCATTTATTAAGGCAGTCCTCGAGTTACTGCTCGAGGCTCCGCTATTTCATTGATAGGCTCATTGCCGACATACATACCGACATATGAGGATGACTCGGGTACATACACTCTTTAGCTAAGTGTAGAAGGGACGAAGTAGTGCTACATTCCACGGTCGCTTGGATTCATCTCCGGACCTGTCCGCCTTGTTCTTTTCCTGTGGCTTTGCATCTATGAGATAGTAAGAGTCATTGTGCAATGCTTTGCTCATGATAAATGGTCCTTCCCATGGGGGGATAGTTTATGCATGCCAGTGGTACGCTGTGCCAACCGGAGCACCAGATCGCCTTCCCGGAAGACTCGGGGGCACACTTTCCGGCTATGATAGCGTCGGAGGTTTTGCTGATATATGGCGGATCTGGAGTGCCGCCTTCTCGCTTCTTCCAGCAGATCAACATCATTTTGCCGGGCTTCTTGCACTTCGGCTTCTGTGTATTGGGTGACCCTAGGCGAATCATGCTCTATGTCGGCTGGTAATACACCTTCTTCCCCATATACCAGAAAGAATGGCGTGTAGCCTGTTGATCGATTCGGAGTGGTTCTTAAACTCCACAATACCGCTGGTAGTTCTTCTATCCAGCACCCCGCTGATCTTTGTAGCGGCTCAATGAGCCGGGGTTTTATCCCGGATAGCACTAATCCGTTGGATCTTTCCACTTGTCCGTTCGATGCGGGGTGAGCTACCGAGGCTATGTTGAGTCGGATTTTCTTATCTCGGCAGAATCGTGCAAATGCTCCTTCAGCAAAATTGGTGCCGTTATCAGTTATGATACTGTGAGGATAACCGTATCTCAAGATGATGTCTTTGAGAAATGTCACAGCCGTAGCTCCATCACATTTTCTTATAGGCTTCACTTCGATCCATTTTGTAAACTTGTCCACCATGACCAAAATGTGCGTCATGTTCCCTTTTGCTGGTTTGAACGGGCCAACCATATCCAAGCACCACACAGCAAATGGCCATGTAATTGGTATGGTTTTGAGTTCGGACATAGGCATATGTGTCTTGGTGGCGTATCTTTGGCAACCATTGCATTTTCTCACCAGATCTTCGGCCTGCACCAAGGCGCTTGGCCAGTAAAATCCATGTCGGAATGCCTTTGCCACTAAGGCCCAGGATGAGGCGTGATGCCCGCATTCTCCTTGGTGTATATCTCGGAGGATGTCAAGTCCTTCTTCCGGACCAACACACCGTTGGAGGACACTGGTTACACTCCGCTTGTACAGCTCGGAATTGATGATTATGTAAGCTTTGGCCCTTCTCTGAGTTTGCCTGGCTAGCACTTCCTCAGTAGGTAACGTTCCATCTTTCAAGAACTTGTATATAGGCAGTGCCCAAGCTGGTACTGCTCGCGTAGGGAACATCTCCTCATCAATTTCCATCCGATCCACCGGCATAACTTCAACCGGATCACGCTGAACAGTCCCCGGGTCCGGTGAGGTAGTCCCGGAGTTTGCAGACATAGTCCCCGGGTTTGCTGAGGTAGTCCCCGGGTTTGCCGAGGTAGTCCCCGGGTTTGCCGAGGCAATCCCCGGGTTCGGCGCACTACCTTCCATGTCAATGTCCATGGGTTCAGCTCCAGATTCCGCGTTTTCCGGAACATAAATTGAGTCGGTTCCTGGGGACGGCCTGATAGATGGCTTTCTGAGGTGCTCCAATGCAACGCCCGGTGGAATTGCCTGTCGGGTCGAACCGAGCTTCGACAGCATGTCGGCAGCTTCGTTTTCCACACGAGGTACATGATGAAATTCACATCCCTCAAAGTAACCCGAGATTTTCTGCACATGAAATCTGTATAGTGCCATGTTTCGATCCAGGGCGTCCCACACTCCGGACACTTGCTGTATTACTAGATCCGAGTCGCCAAAGCAGATTATCCGTCTTATGCCAATTTCCTTTGCCACTTTGAGACCATGCACAAGAGCCTCATATTCAGCGACATTGTTCGATGCCACGAAATGGATCTGCAATACGTACTGGAGCTGATCCTTTTTTGGCGAGGTAAGCACAACCCCGGCGCCTAATCCGGTTTTGGTCTTCGATCCGTCGAAGTGCATCCTCTAGTAGTTCGGATCCAGTGGCGGTGGTTCGTATTGTACCTCGGCCCAATCCACGAAAAAGTCCGCTACAGCCTGGGACTTGATCGCTTCTCTTCTATCGTACTGGGGCACGTATGGTGCTAGCTCAATTGCCCATTTCGCAATTTTGCCGTTTGCATCTTTGTTACCCATTATCTCGGATATGGGGGCTTCGCATATCACTTTGATGGGATGCTCCTCAAAGTAGTGCTTTAACTTCTTTGCTGCCATGTAAACTCCGTATGCCACCTTTTAAAAATGCGGTAGTTCTGTTTTGAGGCGCATAATACCTCGCTCAAGTAATACATCGTCTGCACCGACTTACCCTCTTCATCTCGTTCTACTACAATCACTGCACTTACAACTCGGTTGGTTGCGGCTATGTAGAGCAACATTGGCTCCTTCGACAGTGGAGAAGCTAACACTGGGGCAATGGCCAACATCTTTTTTAAGTGGGCAAAAGCTTCATCGGCCTGCGGCGTCCAAACGAATTTATCTGATTTTTTCATGAGTTGGTAGAGAGGTAGTGCCTTTTCCCCTAGCCGACATACAAACCGACTCAACGACACCAGGCATCCAGTGAACTTCTGAACATCATTGAGACACTTCGGCAGCTCCATTTGTTCGATGGCTCGGATCTTAGTTGGATTAACCTCGATACCTCAGCTAGAGACGAGAAATCCGAGTAATTTCCCAGCCGGGACACCGAAGGTACATTTCTCCGGGTTAAGCTTCATCCGGAATCTCCTCAAGTTCGCGAATGTTTGCCTTATGTCGTCAAGGAGCGTTGCGCTTTCCTTGGTCTTGATAACCACATCATCCACATAGACTTGTACATTTTGACCTATTTGATCTTGCAAACATTTTTGCATACATCTTTGGTACGTTGCTCCTGCGTTTCGTAAACCAAACGGCATAGTGCGATAGCAATAAGCCCCGTACGGGGTAATAAAGGCAGTTTTTATTTGATCATCTGGGTTCAAGGGTATCTGGTGGAAACCAGAATAGGCGTCAATAAATGACAACAGTTCACATCCCGCGGTGGAGTCGATGACCTGATCTATCCTCGGCAGTGGAAATGGATCTTTTGGACACGCCTTGTTCAGGTTCGTGTAATCGATACACATACGCCAAACCGCCACGTTCGGATCATCCTTTTTCTTTTCTACCAGCACCGGATTAGAGAGCCAATCCGGATACAGCACTTCCATGATGAATCCTGTTGCTAGCAACCGCACTATCTCGTCACCAATGACCTTTCTCCTATCCTCGGCGAAGCGTCGGAGAGGCTGCTTCACCAGCCTTGCTCCGGGTCTTACATTCAGAGAGTGCTCGGCCAACTCCCTCGGAACACCTTGCAAGTCCTGTGTGGACCAAGCAAAAATATCCCGATTCTCACGGAGGTAGTTGACGAGCTCGCTTTCCTATTTGTCAGTTAACGCAGCCCCAATTGTCACGGTACGCTCTGGAAACACGTTATCCACCGGGATCTTCTTGGTGTAGTTCGTGGCTTGAAATGAAACGCTTCCATGCGGGTTACTTAACGCCGGCATATACTGCTGCGCGGACTGAGCTAATGCCGTCACTTCTTGGATTTTTCTTTTCTCTTGGGAAATTACGAGTGACTCGGCTAGGTTAGACCCGGCTGAAGCGCACTCAATAGAACGTCGGAAATCCCCAACGATAGTAATTGCACCATTTGGCCCGGGCAACTTCATCTTCAGATAACTAACGTGGCAACTTGCCATGAATTTGCTCAGTGCCAGTCTCCCGAGTAATGCATGATACGCGCTCTCCAGGTTTACCACTTTGAACTCCAGATTTTCGGTTCGGCAGTTATCCCTCGTACCGAATAGCACGTCGACCCGGACTTTGCCTATGGGTTCGCAGGATATGCCGGGCACGATACCGTGAAAAGTTGTTCTCGTAGCCTGGAACATGTTCTCCGAGATTCCCAACTTGCGCATCCTATCTGCATACATGATGTTAATGCTGCTGCCATTGTCGATCAGTACCTTGGAGAATCTCACATTAATATTTGGTCCAATGAACGTCGAATCTAACACCAGTGCATACGAGCCCGGACTAGGCATAAGCTTGGGATGATCTTTAACGCTCCAGGTAATTTCCTGGTCCGACCAAGACATATACCTCGTCACTGCAGGCATAACCGCGTGAACCTCCATATGTCGGCGCTGCAAGCTTTTCCTATCCGTTTCCTCTGTTGTGAACACGCAATAGCTCTGGTGATGTTCCCTATACTCATTCCTTCCCTCATTTCCGGAATACCTCTGATCCGGTTGGTGCTGGTTTTCTATCTAATGCACTGCATCCCTTCTCTCACTGTTGTCATACCTCGGCGGAGGGGGAGGCAACATCAGTTGCTGCGTGTTTGCTCCGGAGAGCAATTGCTGCCGGGGTAACTCCTGTCGAGGTTGATCATTCCGAGGTGCCTGAGCATTCCCCGAACCACCTTGTTCTATCTTGCGCATCCACTCACATTGTCTCGTCGTGTGACCCGCCGGGCTGCTCGAATTTGGCGTGTGAAACATGCACGGCTGGTCCAACATTGACTCATAGGTATACCTTGGACGATCTTTATTCTCTTGCCATTGCTTCCTCTGCTCTGGAGTCCACATTCTCTTGCCATCGTTTCGAGGAGTCCATTGCCCTCCCGTTCTCTGGCGTTGATTGCTCCCTGCCCCGGGCTGATCTTGATTCACGGCCGCAACTTGTTGCGAACCATACCTATGGTCCCGTCTATCATCTCTCCTTTTTCCCCTATAATCGTTCCTCTGGGATGACCCGGATCCGTCCCTCGGATAGAACTCCTCATTTGACTCGTTCGACGTGATCCTGGGTTGAGTCGGATCTCCCCAAGCATAGGAATCCGCGATCCGGATCATCTCTGCCAAGGTGACTGGCATTTTCCTTTGCAATTTCATCCATAACTCGCTTCCATATCTACATCCTTGTGTGAACCACGCTATAGCCAGTGACTCTATGACTCCCTCACATGAGTTTCTCACGGTACACCACCGGGTCAGGAATTCACGGTATGTTTCGTTAGATCTCTGCTTGCACATCGCCAGGGTCTGCGGTCTATTCGGTCTATGGTATGTACTTGAGAAGTTGCTGATAAACATTTCTTCAAAATCTATCCAGCGATTGATGCTTCCGGGTGGCAAATTATTCAGCCAAACCCTAGCTGGACCTTCCAACATTTGGGGTACATATCGTACAGCCCATCTCAAGTTGCCGGTCGCAATTTTCACAGCTGTTGCGTAGTTTATCAGACAATCCTCCGTCTTTGTGCTGCCGTCATACGTCTTCGTGCCCCTGGGTAACTGGAAATTGGGTACTGGCGGTTCCTTCATGATCCGGGGCCCAAAGCATGCTGGACCTGGAGGACCTTGAGATTCAATTTGTTCCGACCTATCCAGGCGATCCAGTTTCAATCTTGCGTCATCCGGCATCAAATCTCTATTTCCCAATCTCGACCCTATCACATGATAGTCCGGTCTAGCATATCCCGCATTCATCATCTTCGAGTCTCCATCGTTGTATCGGTCTTGCTCTCGTTGTGCTCCTCTCTGTTGCATACCCCGGCCGGCACTTTGCTCTTGCCTCGGTGCATTCCGCTACTGCGGTTGACCCGCTCCCACCGGGTTTCGCTGTCCGGCATTGCCGTTGACAACATTCCTTTGACCGGCATTGCCTTGGTCGTGGTTACCTCGGCTCACACTTCGTCGATCGTCGTTTTTCTGTATCTCTTTTTTCTTTCCCGCACGCGTTGGGTCGTACGGAACGATCTGCTTGTTCCGTCTGGCCGAGGTTACTACCTCTTCTCTTCTAGGGCCACCATGAGGCGATGATGCGGCTCCAGCGGATTTCTCGGGGTTACCCATCACCGAATGGACAATTTTAGAAGCTCCAACTCTCTCCGGGTTACCTGTCAACAGCTTCTCATTCTGCCTGTTTGCGATCCGAACCAGCTCGTTAACCCGGTCTTGCTGTCTTTGGCGGGCTTCACCCGTCAGACCCTCTAGCTCGGACGCCGCGGCATCTGCTGCTCTGAGGTTCTTCGCCGGGGTAATATACTTCGGCAACCCCATAGACAGATAGTTTTCTGACCCTTCTGGTCCATCATCACCTTCTCTGTTCATCTCGCTTATGAGGTTTCTCCCTTTTACCCTCACTTCATCAACCTTGTTTGCTTTCGCATATCCGCGCAGCGTCATGTTCAACGAGTGCTGAGACGCTGCTATTTTCTCTGCGCCCTCCAGTATCTTTTGCCGGGTCTCCTCTAGCTCGGCCTGTGCCTGAGCCGGATCTACCACTGCTGCCACCGGGTTAGCCAAGCTATCCATAGCTTCCCTCAGCACGTTCTCGGGCCTCTCTAGCGGAGGACCCCTATCTTTCCTTGGTGCCTTGGGTGTTGCCTCCGGGTCTGGCGCCGGATGCTTGCTCGCGCCCGTGCCTGGCGCAGTCATCATCACCTCTGCATGGTCCGGGGAGCGAGCGATATGCGCCCCGCGAGCCACAGTGAGGGGTGGTTCCCCCGCATCAACGACACGACGCGGATGAACGCAAGACACGTCTACGGCAACATAGACCTTGTGCGCGCCGAGCTTGACGAAGACGCCGTTGCGCGGAAGGGGGCGCGTGCCGAAGTAGCCAACGTTGTCGCTAACGTAGTCCAGCGCACCGAAGCGCTGAACGAGCCCGGAGACGATGCGTTCACCGGTGCCGATGAAATTTCCTGTCCGGATCTTCACCCCTGCTAGCGCCGCTAGCCCCACGGTGGGCGCCAACTGTCGTCGTGGTGGTGCCCCCGGGGTTATCCCCCCAACAGTGGCCACTGGCTCTATCGTTACTGCGGAAAGAGTATCCAAGAACCTCAGTAAACACATGGAAATCAGCAGTCATAGGCCTGTAATGAGTCATCCACTTCATAGTGCGATGCTTGATACGTCCATTTTGCATCACTATTCTATGTCTTAATTCACTATTATTCATTGATATATTTCGTATTGAGAGGTGATACTTATGTTATTTCATCTGTTTTTGCATGGTTGATGACTTTTGGAGCATGGACCGCTGTAGTCAGGATTCTGATGGAAAAGGTGATGTTTTGAGGCAAAATTCGCGAAGATCAGAAAATCCAGGAAAATATACGGAAAATTCTATTTTTCCAAAAGACTCAAGATGCCAGAAGATGGAGTGGAGGTGGGCCACAGGGGGCCCACACCACCCCATGGCGCGGGCAGGCCTAGGTCGCTCCAAGGAGTGGTGTGGCCACCGTGGCCCACTCCAGCCTCTCCCCTCTGGCGTATATCTTCCTCCCGAAACCCTAAGACTCGGGGAGTGACCACCGAAAGATTCCGCCGCCTCTGCGGATCGGAAAACACCGAGAGAGAAAGATCTCTCCGGTAGATAGATTTCTGCCGAGGGAATTCCTTCCCGGAGAGGGGAGATCATCGCCATCAACACCACCATCAAGCTAGACTTCATCGGGATCATCACCATCAGCACCATCAACACCCTCATCACCATCTCCATATTCTTGTAACAATTGGTTGAATCTTGCTATAGTTCATAGGGGAAACTTTCCTAGTGTTGATTATTCTTTGTAGTTGATGCTATTGAGTGAACCATTGAATTATTGTTTATGTTCGGATTGTTATACATCATTATTCCATCTCTGATCATGATCCATATGATGTCTTATGAGTAGTTCGTTTTGTTCTTGAGGACATGGGAGAAGTCTTGTTGTTAGTAGTGGAGTTGCGTTGAGGTAGATTCAATAGATTGTTATTTAAGTTGTGGTGTACTTCTTCTAGTGGTGTCATGTGAACGTCGACTACATGACACTTCACCTATAAGGGCCTAGGGGAATGCATTGTGTACTTAGCTACTAATCGTAGGGGTTGCCGGAGTGACAGAAACCTGAACCCCCGTTAGGAAACCATTGCAAAAGGGACGGATCCGGGGTGGCTCACACCATCCCATGGCGCGGGCCCACCCCTGGCCGCGCACCAGGTGGTGAGGCCACCCAGGACTTCGTCTCCGACCCGTTTTCTCCCAGTACCTTCCTTTTGATATGAAACTTCGTAATATATAACCCCCGGATCCCCCGAGGTTCGTATATCGTGTTCTCGTCGTGTTTTTGTTTCGATCTGTTTCTGTCAGGACATACTCTTTGAGAGCTTAGAAGCACAATGGTGTCTGCCAAGGATAAAGGGAAGGAGCCCATGGAGTTATTATGTAGTATGGTTTGCATTATGGAAGTGTCCCCTCTCTCATTAGATTTGTATCCCTTGGTGTGAATTTCCGTTATGGATTATTAATGAGAAGTTCTTTCATTCACTCTTTTGCATAGCTTATATTAGTTTTCAATTCGTGGTTATATGATTGATCTTGTTGTTAGTATTGGTAGCACTTTGGGATCATTGAGTTAATTTAGTTGGTTTTGGCAAACCTGGCTCGGTCAGTAGCAACACCTTTCTGAAAAAGATAGAAGTACTCTAAAGAAAAATAATTTCATCATCTTTCTTTCTTGATTTGCTCATAAGTTTAGTATTCTCTAGTTAAGATCTTTTGTGCTTCCAAGGAAGATTGCATGTTTGTGTTTATCACTTGTATGTTTGTTTGTTTCCTTCAACTCTTGTACTTGCTACCCAGCCTTGCTAGCCAAAAACATGTACTGAGAGGGATTTCTGCTCGTGCATCCACCTCCTTTAAACCAAAACCTTTGCCATTTGTGTCCACCATACCTACCTAGTAGCATTATTGCTATTCCAAGTAAATTCCTGTTTTGTCTACCTCCCAAATTAAACTTGTTATGAGAAAGTTAGTGATTAAAGCTCTCACGAACTTGACGGCACACTTTATTTTCCGCACTTAATAAACCTGAACCATTGTGAACTCTCCATGAAAGTTATATGTTTGTAAATTATAGGCTAGGGATTACCAGAACCGTGCTGTCATGGGGAACGCTTTCAACACTTGTAAATATATACCCACTTGATACCTTGTTCTTTTGTTTGCGGATGTCGTCGGTGTGAAATAAAAGGGGAGCTTGTAAGTCCATGGAGTTATGTATGTGTGTTAGAGAAATGCCTGAGCCGCTGGTCTAATCCATGCTGACATGGTGGAAACCTGCAGCGTAACCATAATGATATCTATGAAGCATTCTTCTTATAAAAAAAGAGAGAGATAGCTATTGAGAAAAAGAAAATAAAAAAAGAGATACTATGAAAAGAGGAAAGAAAGAAAAAAAGCACCATTTTCCCATGGTAAATGAGAAGATTGCTGAGATACTCATTGTCTGCTTGCCTTATCATTTTGATATGGGGATTCTTCCGTATCATCGGGCAAGGGGTACCCCGTTGGCGGTTCTCAATGATACGCACATACTTACGATGACAAGAACTTACCGATAACTTAAGTTGAGTAGCGTGAGGAGCGGACCTCATACTCAAGGGACTTGGGATCTTCAGTTTATAGTCTGACAAACATATAACTCAGATTGGACCTTACTTTAACCTTAATCACCTAAAGATGCCTATGATAGGGGGAATGAGAGATGAAAGCTAGTAAGTATCATAATTTTTGGGAGCTCTTTATGAGACTTGTAATCCCTGCTTCCCTCTTTAAAGGGCCTTTCTTTTACTTTGTAGTTGAGTCAGTAAACATATTCCCTTCTATCTCAGCAAGTATTTTGAGTTGATGTGTTTCATTCATTCATATGATGATTTATTCAATCATATTTCTTATGTTCCTTGTTTTTAACATTGCTCTTATCTTGAAGTTTACTACTTTGAAAGCTTTCTTTGAAAAAACCAGCTATTTGTGAACTCCAGCAAATTATCAACTATTCTTCGACCAAGAGCTAAGTTTGCCATTACCAATAATGTTTTACGCTATGTATCTTTATTGTGTTTTCTTTACTCATTGCAAGTTGAGTTGTATAATAGTGAGTTGTCTTCTATTATGATCTATGTATTTGATGAATGTGATGCTTCTTGTTCGTATTCTTGTATCGACTCTTCACTCCATAAACCTGAGGTAATGTTTATTGAGCTCAGTTTCGCTTGGGGACAAGCGAAGTCTAAGCTTGGGGGGAGTTGATACGTCCATTTTGCATCACTATTCTATGTCTTAATTCACTATTATTCATTGATATATTTCGTACTGATAGGTGATACTTATGTTATTTCATCTGTTTTTGCATGGTTGATGACTTTTGGAGCATGGACCGTTGTAGTCAGGATTTTGATGGAAAAGGTGCTGTTTTGAGGCAAAATTCGCGAAGATAAGAAAATCCG
Organism: Avena insularis; assembly: GCA_023614405.1. Taxonomy (NCBI): domain Eukaryota; kingdom Viridiplantae; phylum Streptophyta; class Magnoliopsida; order Poales; family Poaceae; genus Avena; species Avena insularis. Next base: position 1,676,538 of record JAJUPC010000016.1, on the reverse strand, counting down.
GGGAAATATACGGAAAATTCTATTTTTCCATAAGACTCAAGATGCCAGAAGATGGAATGGAGGTGGGCCATAGGGGGCCCACACCACCCCATGGTGCGGGCAGGCCTAGGCCGCGCCAGGGAGTGGTGTGGACACCCTGGCCCACTCCAGCCTCTCCCCTCTGGCGTATATCTTCCTCCCGAAACCCTAAGACTCGGGGAGCGAACACAGAAAGATTCCGCCACCTCTGCGGGACGGAAAACACCGAGAGAGAAAGATCTCTCCGGCAGACAGATTTCTGCCGGGGGAATTCCTTCCCGGAGAGGGGAGATCGTCGCCATCAACACCACCATCAAGCTGGACTTCATCGGGATCATCATCATCATCACCACCACCATCGTCACCATCAGCACCCTCATCACCATCTCCATATTGCTGTAACAATTGGTTGAATTTTGCTATAGTTCATAGGGGAAACTTTCCCGGTGTTGATTACTCTTTGTAGTTGATGCTATTGAGTGAACCATTGAATTATTATTTATGTTCAGATTGTTATACATCATTATTCCATCTCTGATCATGGTCCATATGATGTCTTGTGAGTAGTTTGTTTTGTTCTTGAGGACATGGGAGAAGTCTTGTTTTTAGTAGTGGAGTTGCGTTGAGAAAGATTCAATAGATTGTTATTTAAGTTGTGGTGTACTTCTTCTAGTGCTACCATGTGAACGACGACTACATGACACTTCACCTATAAGGGCCTAGGGGAATGCATTGTGTATTTGGCTACCAATCGTAGGGGTTGCCGGAGTGACAGAAACCTGAACCCCCGTTAGGAAACCATTGCACAAGGGACGTAAGGGTCTTAGAGTTATTCCCAAGGACACAAGCTTATCGGCGTACCCAGACATTTTGAGTACGTGCTCACTAACGGAGCTATTTTCCTCCATCATGCAGCTAAAGAACTTTTCTGTAGCATTATAACTCTCTATGGCAGCATGGGTATCGAAAATCATTTTCAATTCTCCCATGGTATCAAAGGCATTGCCATTTTCGAAACGCTTTCGAAGTTCTGGCTCTAGCCCATACAGTATGCCGCAATGAACTAAGTTGTGGTCCTCCTGACGAGTCACATAGACATTCTTTTCCTCGTCAGGGGCATCAGGAGCTGGGGGGGCCTAGCGGCGCATCTAGCACATATTGCTTTTGTTCAGCAGTGAGGAGAATCCTCATATTCATAGCCCAGTTGGTGAAGTTGCTACCATTCGCAGCAAGTTTCTCTTTCTCCATGAACACATTGAATTTAAAATCTGGTTGTGACATCTACTACAGAATTTGTAAAGTTTATTTAGACTAAGTTTATGATAGATTGAGTTCAACTAATCCAAATTACTAATGAACTCCCACTCAAAAACGACATCCCTCGTGTCCTTTTGGTGATTACATGAACCAAATCCACTATACCAAGTCCGATCATCACTTGAGTTGATATAGCTTCAAAGGCGAGCATCTATATGGGCATCATATCAACCATATGACTCATGCTTAACCTTTCGGTCCGTGTTCCGAGGCCATGTCTGTACATGCTAGGCTCACCAAGTAAGAACCTTAGTATTCGCGTGTGTAAAACGGTCTTGCACCCGTTCCTATGAAAGCGTAGATTCGAGTACACCCGATCATCACGTGATGTCTCGAAACACGATCCATAGAACGGTGCATACTCAAGGAATAACACATTTTTATCTTGATATCTAAAAGAGGGATCATCTTATAATGCTATCAAAGGCGCCAAACTAGCAGTATAAGATGCTAACATCTAATGTGTAAAGTGAGATGATATGGTCCATGCATTTGATCTCTATCACTTGAATCGTGGTATGATCTCTATCATTCCTTTTTGTGTAAGGCCAAGGTCTATGGAACTTACACGTTGAGTGTGTTGTAAGAGTATCCACCATACATCTACTTACAACAATACCATATCAATACACTACCCAGCAACGATCTAAACTAGACGCCTCTAATTTATCAATTGCAAGTTTTACGTGGCTTAGGGATTTCGGAGATAGAACCGTTTCACGCATTTAACATGAACCACAACGAGGATAACTAAGTTATTAGCAACTCGTTGTAAATCAGATATTGACTATAGTAGGAGAGACATACACCCGCCAGCCACTTATGCAAAACAAGTTGCATGTCAGTCGTGGAACCGGTCTCATGTACGATGACATGTAAGGTTGGTCCGGGCCGTTTCATCCCACTATGCCACCAATATCCAAAATATATAGAAGATGAAATAACATGATCATCATCACCCACATATCAACCATATGTGTACTACCCGTGCTAAGCAACTACGCATAGATCAAGCTCTGATAACACTGTTGGGTCCGCAGCATAGAAAACAAAAAATTTCCTACGGTGTGAACTACACGCCAAGGTCTATCTACTAGGTACAAAGCAACATGTGGACATACATCCAACGAGAACTTAACGGGTGGACATACATCCAACGGGTGCCCCCTCTCTCCATGGCCAGCGCATGGGGGGTGACCCCTCACTTCCCCCATTCATGTGGTGGTAACCCCTCCACATTAAAATGCCTTTTCACATTCCCTTTTAAAGTCTCCACTTTAAATGCATTAAATTTCTCCAAATTTAATGCTCTCTCATTTAATAAAACTCTTTTTATTAAATTTATTCAGAATTTTGTTAATTACTTTAATTAACAAACATTCACATATAGCCCCTTGCAATATTTCAATATCACATCCAGAACCACCTTCTGCAATTTCACCCGAAACAATTTTCGGTTTCTATTGAAACAATTCTTGCGCTTTGCAATTCTTTCGTCTGAAACATATGTGCTCCAAAATGGTGTCCGGTATCTCTTAAGTGTGCCACCCTACGGTTCGTGAATAATGTAGACATGATCGAGACCCTTCTCCGATCAATAATCAGCAATGGACCGGAGATCCAGATCGACTCCTACACATCCAACGATGACTCGTGATCGTGAGAACCTTTAACGCTTGTAACTAAATCCCTTTGTCTCGACATATTACATGTCCGAGATTCGATCATCGGTATTCCATACCTAGTTTGATCTCGCATCGACATGCACTCTTTTCTCGCTCCTGATATAACATTCTAGTGATCACATCACTTGCTTGCAAGCTATCCTAATGTGATATCACCGAGAGGGCCCAGAGTATATCTATCCGTCATATGGATTGACAAATTCCACTCTTGATCCATGAGCCTCAACATAACACCTTCGTAGTACTAAACCCATATTTATAGTCACCCTGTTACGGTGTGACGTTTGATGTTATCAATATACTCTTCCGGTGTTAGCAATTAACATGATCTCATGGTCTAAGGATAAAGATTACTTTGTATGATGTTATAGCAATATAAACATAATGACTTGATCGTAATGCTATACTTCAGATGAATGTTCATCACATCATTCCACCAATGGTGTGACCTTGTTATTAACAACATCCAATGTCCATGACCAGGAAACCTTGATCATCCTGTTAATCAACAAGCTAGTCTATAAGAGAGGCATGACTAGGAACCCTTTTTGTTTATTAAACACACATTTATTGATGTTTCCGTATCAATACATTTCTAGCATGTAAAATAAACATCTATCATATATAAGGAATATATAATAACAACTTTATTATTGCCTCTCAGGGCATATTTCCTTCACCGGGGTCACCCGGAAAATCCTGCCTGGAGCTCGCAGCGATTTCTTCAGCACTAGGAGCAATTTGGTCGTCAGAAGCGGGGTGGCCGGATAATCTGGTGTCAGCTGGATAATCCGTCCTGGAGCTTTCTGGAGCATCTTGACCTTCAGAAGTTGATGGAGATGGTGTAGAAGTTGCTCCCGTGGTTGGTACATCTTGAGTATGTGTAGATGAGGGCTCTACATGAGTAGAGCATTGTCCTTCCCGATCCTCCATAAGGGGTTCCTCAATGGGGTGGAAAAATCCCACGCCCATTCTTCTTATGGCATATTGGGGTATTTGAACATCTGCATCACAAACACCAACTTGCTCTGCACGGGAACCGTCATTTTCTTCGAACACCACACTACAAGATTCTACAACAGTTCCGGAGAGCTTATTGTAGACTCTATAAGTGTGGGATTCGGCACCATAACCAACAAAAATACCTTCTAGAGCCTTAGACTCAAACTTAGATAAACAAACTCCCTTGATGAGAAAGAAACACTTACACCCGAATACCCGAAAGTATGAGATGTTTGGCTTGTTTTTTGAGGTGAAACAGTAGGGAATAATCCCCACTGCAATTTTTATTATAATATGGGTATGTTACAATGAGAAATGATCTAAGGTAGATCTTTTCAGTTACATCTAATTCATTCTATGCTGAGAAAAAATTCTAATAAAATTTTATTCTATCCCTAATCTAAATGTTGATTGATCCAGGCTTTGAATTTCTCCTTATATTTTCCTTTGGCTTGTTACCGGTGAGTATTTCATACGGGGTCTTGTCCAAGATCTTGTGGAGGTATAACCGGTTGGATGGATGACAAGCGGTAGAGATTGCTTCAGCCCAGAAGTTATATGGAGACTTGAATTTGGCTAGCATTGACCTTGCCATGTCCATTAGAGTCCGATTCTTCTTCTCGGCTACACCATTTTTGTTGAGGGGTGTATGCAGCGGAATATTGATGTATAATCCCCTCTTCACTTAGGAACTCATTTAAGGTGTAGTTCTTGAACTCATAGCCGTTATCACTTCTTATACCCAGAATAGGGACATTGTGTTGACGTTGAACCTCGTTGGCAAAGTCGATGACCGTTTGTTGAGTTTCACTTTTCAACTTGAAGAAATAAACCCAAGTGTATCTTGAGTAGTCATCAACAATCACTAGACAGTACTTCTTCCCACCGAGGACTGCATGAGATGGAGGACCAAAGAGGTCCACATGAAGGAGCTCTAAGATCCTTTTTTACGAGATAATAGTCTTCCTTCGATGAGGAGAGTCACGCATTTTCTCTTCAACACAAGCCCTGCAAACACGATCTTTGGCAAAGGAGACATTTTCTTTTAGTCCAAGGATGTGGCCACCCTTGTGGAGACTTTGCAAAGTTATCATATTGACGTGGGCTAGTCGGTGATGCTATAACCAACCCACATCAGTCTTTCCAAAAAGACACATCGTGCCTGTAGTGGTTTTCCCCGAAAAGTCCACCACATACAGGTCATTTTTGACATATCCGACTTTTAGAGACTTGCTCCACAAGAGTACCACCAAATCAGCATCAATAAAAACTGCAAAGCCCATCTTACCAAGGGAGCGAACTGAAAGTAAATTGTACCCGAGGGTCTCAACAAGCATGATGTCCACGAGAGAGATATCGTGAGCCACCACAACCTTGCCAAGACCCAATACCTCAGATTTTGACTTGTCGCCATAGGAGACGGTTATATGATCATGATTTGGCTGCATCTCCGTGATGATCTCCTTGCTTTCGGTCATATGACTCGTGCATCCGCTATCGAGTACCCATTTAGACCCACCGGAAGCATAGCCCTGCATGAAAGTTACTTCTTAGTTTTAGGTACCCATTTTTCAATGGGTCCTTTCATGTTAGTGACAAGGGTCTTCAGAACCCAAATAGACCAAGGAATGTAACAAGCATAAGAACCAACATAACTAGCATAAACATCACCATAATAATCGCAATATAACTCAAAGTTAGGATTGTTAGCCCCTGCAAAACCATCATAGTTAGACTTGTTATTGGTGATGTTGCTAGTCTTTGGTTGAGCAGTCTTGCTCTTCTTCTTCTTGTTGTTTTCTTGTTCTTTATCTTGGGAATGTAACCAAGACCTTTTTTCTATTGTTTGTCCTTTGCTTGCTTAGTATCTCATCAAGAACTTCTTTACCTTTGTGTTGAGAACCTCTTGCAAGATCTTCTTTTCCATAGGATGATGTGGAGGTACTTGGCACATCATACAACTTCAATCGAGTTTTGAGCTGATCATTGTCGTCGGATTGAGGACAAGTACGCCATGAGGGGGTCCTCGAGGTGTGCGGAAGAGAGGGTTGTGAGACGTACGGTGTTCCGGGACGGTGAGCACACAAGTTTACCCAGGTTCGAATCCGTCGGCTTTGGACGGATCCTACTCCTGCTAGCAATCCAGTAATACGGTAGAGTCAGAATATGGGTTACAAGGGTTCGCCTATGCGAGTTGAGATTCTGAAGTATTGGGTTCCCTAAAGGCTCTCCCTAGGACGGCTTATATAGATATATGGCCTAGGGTTTATAGGAGAGATCTATCCGGCTACGACTAAGAGTCAGTTACAGAGTACATCTGTAGCATCCCAATTGTCTAACAATTGCAATGCTACTAGCCTAGTCTATATAACTGCTACTTCCTACATATAATTGTTGCATCATAATTATATCATGCTTATGTCATCATGCCACCTTGCATTTGAGCATCATATAAAACCCTTTTCATTTGGTTCTTCTCTCATATGCATTATTAATTGTATTTGCCTCTTGGTATATTGTATTTGGTTCTTGGTAAATGCTTGATGCCCAAGTTGAGTTGGGGGCATATCTTTTATTAACTCCACCACCTTTCTTGATACCACCCCATAATTTCACCATCCAACTATATGGGAGCTTTGCATTTATTTTGGTTTTACCTCTAGCTCATGTGGGATGGGATGGATCCACTTCTACTTCCACATGTTCCCATATATGCACCATATTGTTTTCACATTATGGATATTGGAGGAGCCACATAGCCACCTTTGCATGCATTATGAGTGTCATTCCCTTTCTAGCTTCCATATGGATTGTATTGGAATATTTGCTCATGTTGGAATATTATTGGGGATATTATGCACCTAGTGGAACACACACACTAGCATGTCCCAACTTATATTCCAATATGATCATCTCCATCTACTCCACATGGAACATCCATTTTAATTCTTTTTTAATTCTGTTGGCTTGTCCTTAGATCCATATTCTGGAGATGCATGGGATCAAATGCCATGGGGTTTATTTTGTTTTCACAAATTAAACATGGCATCCACTATTCATGCATGGGCCATGCAAATCTCCACCATCTCTTCTCCTTGGGATTTTTCCTTTGTTTTTGAGTGGATCTCCTCTTTTGGAGCTCTCTTTTTCTCTCAACCTTCTCACCTTGATCTTGCTCCTTTCCATGTGCATTAAGATCCTCACCTCACCACATCTTCTTCATCTCATGCAAGATCATGTGAAACCTCCACTCTAATCTATCTTGCCTCCACTCTCATCACCCTCACTTGTGTATGCTCCCATGCATGTTCATGTGTGACCATACCAAAACCCTAGACACCCCTTTCCTCTTGTCCACCACATTTCCTTGCTTGAGCTTGTTTTGATCAAGAGAAAACCCCAAAACCCTAAGATCCTACCCCTACCCTCCCTCTCCCTTTTTCTCTCTAAACCCTACCCTAACCGAGGCCTTCCTTCCCGGCCCCTCTTTGGCTCTCGCTGCACTAGGAGCCCACCACCCGAGCCTCCCCTTCCCCTAACCTAAACAAGCCACCCAACCTAGCTCCATGCCGAGCACGCCCTAGCTACCCGATCTCTCTCTCTCTTTTCTCTCTCTGCCAAGCCAGCCCCACCACCGAGCCTCTCTCCCTGCCTCTCTTTGACCTCGCCCTGGCCCACCTGGCAGTCCCTGACCGCCCCTACCATGCCCTAGCCGTGCCCATCACGTGAGGGAGGAGAAGCAAAAAGGTGGCCGAAGCCACCTTTTTGTCCACCCGATCCCCCACAGCACCCCTCTCCTCTTCTGTCCTCATCTTCTCCCCCGTCTCTCTGCCGTGCCAGATCTTCCTCTGGCCCCTGTGCCTCCCCTTCTCCCTCACCTACCACCCCTCTCCACCCCATCGTCGGCCATCATCGGCCTCCTCCTTCTCCTTGACAAACCACGGCGGCGGGCGGGTGTGTTGGTGTCGGGGAAGACCAAGGCGACCTTCTGCGTCGTTCCCGTGCACAGCAGCCAGGAGAGGAGGCCCCAGACCTGCCGCAGATCCGCGACGCTGACGGAAACCTAGCTCGCTCGGCCTCTGCCTCACCGTCGCTCTGCTGCTCCCCGGCCCGATCCATCACCACCGACGCCACCGCGGTGAGACACCCTCCCTCTCTGACATCCTCTCTCTCGCCGTTGCTGCCTAGCCTCGCCAGACATTGCCGAGCACTCTCTGTGCGCCGGCGAGCGCGGGCTTCTGCACATCATCGCGCCGCGCAACCGCTTACCTGGCCGCCTAGTTCATTCCTGTCAGCAACCCTTGCCCCACTGCACTGGTTCCGGCCTCTGCGCGCACGCCCAGGTCGCGGGTTCGACCCCGCACCGTGCACCGCCCCTCTGTCGAGCACCGACCCGTCGATAGAACAGAGAAGAGAAACAGTGCCGTGCGCACTTTGCAAATTTCCCCCCACCTTTTTGCCTCGTCAACCCGCGCTCCCCTCCGACCCCACCTGTCAGCCACCGTGGGTGTTTTGCAAAGAAACCCCCGCAAGGTCTAAACCTCAACCCGCGGCCCCTGGCTCTGCCGCGTGGCACCCGCTCGCTCAGCCACTGTCACGTGGGATCGTTTGACCACCGTCCCCACTGTCGGTCTCCTTTGGTGGCTGGCCTTTCATGGTGAGAAAAAGCCTCGGTGCCAAGCCGTTTAGCCCCACCCGTCAGTGACTTGGGTTAGATTCTCTGGGTATAAAAAGTCTGTCTGCTTTTCTGTTTTAATAAATCAATTTCAGAAAATGTTTTAATATGATTTCAAATATGTTTTTAATAACTTTAATTTGTAATTCCAAATAATACAAATGATATATGTTTTGGAATCAGAAAAATGTGAGGAATTCAAATATGCCATTCAAATATCTTTTGGGCAAATTAAATTTTCGAAATTGTTTAAATGGAATAAAAATGCCTTTTCTTAAATAATTAATAACTTTAATTCTACAACTCCAAATTTGACAAATAATATGTCTAAATCGATCAGCGCAACGAGCCCGTTCTATCTATGCATTCCATGTTCTGAATTGCAGCATGCATCATATAAATATAAATTATACAGCAACTTATATGGGAGCAAAACATGGCTAAAACTCAATAAAATGCTTTATTCTTGTACCCCACACCTCACCCATGCCATGCTACATTATTGCCAGGTAAATTGTGCATCATTCATCATGGCATGCTTGTTTTCTTGTTGCATTTTAATTCATATGCTTGTGCACTTTATTTATGTTGGCCCTTGTTTGTTTGGTTCTTCTTCGAATAGACGCCGAGCAGGGGATATATCAGGAATCCCAGGAGCACTATCCAGATCCGTCTCTCGCTTCAACTGAGCTGCCAGGCAAGCACTACCACATGCTTACATACAAATTGTACCTAATGCCTCTATCTTATTCTTGCATCATTGAGTCGCGGTTGCATTAAATTGAATCCCAAGTACTGCATAGCCTTTACTTTTAAACCCCATTGAAGCTTGTTCCTCCATCCCATGAGCCATTACTACAGGAGTTGTTTGAGCCATGCGAGTCGTAGAAAAGCATGTGTAGGGTATGTGAGTGTATGGTGGATAATGAGGTACCTAAACAACTTAACCTGAGTAGTAATGGGATAACTAATGAAAGAGGCACCAGTGGGCAATATCTGCCATTTGGTTTTTCATGCTCACTTGTGTCCCGTAGGACCCTGAGTACTTGCTTCCTGTTCCTTGACTATTCGCACTATCCACATCCGGGAGGCCTTATGAACCCCCCTGAGCCAGAGCTTGATTCATTCTTATTTCTTGGGGCCACAAAGTAGTTTGGGGATTTATTACTATCCTGTACTTATGGCATGCTTTACTGCTTTATTTAAGATTGTGCGAGGAGCACCTGTACTATTTTGGATGCAGAGTGTTTTCGCGGTATCGACAAGCCCAGTCACACTTTCGGGTTCCCAGTCGTTTATAGCCATTGACACAAACCTTGGGTCCGTCTCGGAGCCGGCCAACTTCGTTGCGGGTAGCTTAATGGGGCACCCCCCTGAAATATTTCTGAATCCTGTGATCGCTTTGTCGTGAATGCCTCGTTGTGTTTTGAGTTGGTTTTTCCGAGGTTGATCGAGCATGTGTTGCTATTTATGCACCCCTGCAGGGTAAATCTTTCTGAAAGCCGTGTCCGCGGTTATGGACGACTTGGAGCATAGTTTCTCGATCATACACAAGTATAACTAAAGTACCGCTTTTAATTTGACTAAGTACTTGACTAGTAAATAGAGCAATACTCATAGAATGGTTAATAAAACTGCCAATCGATGGGTTGTTCGTCCGCTTTCTCATTGGTAAGCGAGAAGGAGGATGGATTTGTTAATTATACTGTTATAACTGTTGTTACTAATTAACGGACATTCGCCTATCATTGGTTAGGCGGATGGTTAGCGAGTATCTATAGACTTGTTTAGTTATTATATTTTGCTGCAACTGCGTCACCCCAAGTATATGTCCCCTTTAGAGGCATAAAGACTTGCTGAGTACCCCTAGGGTCTCACGCGATAAATTGTTTGATTCAGATGAACATGTGTATTCGCAAGATGGATACTGGGTGGAGGAGACGGATGATGTTGGCAACGATCACTCGGTGTAGAGATTCCAGGAATGGGGATCCATGAGATCTGTGGGCGGGATGTGTTTATTTATGTGGCATCTTATGCCGATTCGCTTCTTATCCGTACTCGGATTTTGTTTTCCGCTTCCGCCTGATACTCTGATGTTTGATGTATGAGGAGCTATCCTAAAATATTATCTCTATCTAGGATATTTGGATCTTGCCGTATGGCGTTGCAATATTTCTATTTCTTTTAGATGGAATGGCTCTGTGAACAGTTGTATGGTGGCTTGCATACATACTCACTTGTGTATGTAGTTGATCCCTTCGCCTGCCGATTACGCCCCTCGTTCTAGTCCCGATGTTCTGGAAGTGGTTAGGACGGCCAAAAGGTCTACCTGTGAGTGGCCCCTGTGCTCCACCGTACTATTTTAACCACTTTTGCTCATCCAGGCATGTAACTAAGAGCGTAATTCACCGAGGTAGTTACAATATCTTAAACTACAAGTAACATTATGGGCCTAAGTCGGTAAGTCTTCTGGGCCTTCCCGTAGCCGGATTGAACTCCATCTTCTCTCCTTGACAGGGCCGCCCGTGAAGCAAAGCTCTACCCCGAAGTGGGCCACCCTGGTCAGTGAGGAACTGTGAGGATACCCAGAAAGTATATCCCCAACAGCAGCCCCCGGAGGCCTCCAAGATCCAAAGTCGGATTCATCATCGTCTAGCTTGATCTTCGGCTTGCAGAATCTTGAAGGGTTCCTGAAACTTCACAACAAAAAATAGGATCCGGGTCTTAAAAATAAGTCGGACCTATCAACAGGTTACTCGGATTTTCCATCTTGATTTCAAACTAAGCCAGAACTTGGTCTCTAACGCCATTTGACACAAGTCATGGTCAAGTCACGTCATCTGACAGGCATTCCGTCAACACGACCATTGGTGGGTCCGCGATTCGCGGAACCGAGGCACCGTTTCAATGCATGCGCGAAGGTCGAGGGGACGTAATCATCGCGTGGGTCCTTCCCAGTTCCTTCCACGACACATGGTGGTTACACTATAGCATTTGCAAGAATCTTGGCGCAGTTAGGTGGATATAAGGGGTTAGGATTTTCTCCTTCTCCTTTCACCAGTCCTTTGCCTTTTCCTCTCCTCCCAATCTCTCTGCGCACACAGAGCTCCTCCGTTTCTCCCCCAAAAACTCCCAGCGCCGCCCATCCTAGGTCATCTGCCCACAGGAGAAATGGCTTCATCTTCCTCTTTCAGCTTGGAGGCAGCGGCGGAGACGGCGCTGACGGAAGCAGTGGCGGAGAAAGAAAGTTTTCGTGGGCTCTAGATCCCCTGCGTCCTCGAAGACGAGGAGCTCAAGAACATGGAGAAGGAAGGGCTCCTCCACGCCAGCGACTGGCGGAGAGGCTTCGAGGAAACCATCCCTAACCCGCACGCCGGCGAGCAGGTCCACTTCGGCACCCACCTCGACAAAGGTTTGTCGTTTCCTCCCTCGGAGTTCTTCTCCGAGGTGATTGATCATTAGGAGTTCAACTCCATCATCTTCCTCCCAACTCTCTCTTAGAGATGAGTGCTTACGCTTCTTTGTGTGAGGGCTTTCTCGGCATTAGGCCGAGTTTGACTCTATTCCGGTACTATTTTCATGTCCGGAGAAACTCTATCACTGCGGGTGTTCCTTACATCATCGGTACTATTAGTTTTTCACATAGGCGCGAGCGCGCATACCCCAAAATCTTAGCTAGTCACTCGGTCAAACAATGGCCAGCCACGTTTTTCTATCATATGGATATTCTGGCTCCCGGCAAAGCTACTGCTTTACCGGCTTTTGTTGCTGGAGCTACCACGCCCAACCGTCTTGGGACGAGGCTGCTCCGGCTCTCACCGACGATCTGATCCTTGCTAAGAGGTGGATTGAATACTTGATCAAACACAAAGGACTCAAGGGATCCGACTTGGTCCAATGCTAGGTCTCACGTCGGATCCAGCCCCTTCAGTACCACGGAGATCGACTGATGCACTCCATCACGTCATCCAAGAAAGACTCCCTCCGCATCAGCCCCAAAGCCTACACCACACAGGGCTATATAAGCTAGATTAAGTGGCTGATCAGGGAGCGGATCGAGAGGACGATCCCGGAGGTTTCTCTGGATATGCATACGGCGGAAAACCCTGTAGTGCTGGTAAGCTTCCATCAGTACACCTTTTATGTGTTTCAATCTTTTAATTACACTACAATACTGATATGTTTTCTTATTTTCAACTTGCTGACTTCCCTGAGTCGGAACTTGCTCTGCTCGAAGGATATCCTCCGGAGTTTTCTCAGGAGACAAAGGTGGTCCCATTGCCGGACCATGCGCTCAAGAAGCGCAAAGCTCCGACAGTGACTGTTGGAACAAAGGAGGTGCCCGTCGTGAAGAGGTAACTTTCAATCACAACTTCCGCCTTTGTACTTTACTCGAATTTCTTTCCGAGATGTAATGTTTCCGACTTTACTACATTCTCAAAGCAAAACCGCTCATCAAGGGCAAGGGGAAGGGAACTTCTTCGAAGCCCCTGCGGCAGACGAAGCTTACCATAGCTTCTCCTGCTGTGGCTCCTCCGACTCCTGCCCCTCAATCTTTCGCAACGCCGGCGATCATCCCTTCTCCGGTCTTCACAGAAGATCCGGCTCCTTCAACGGAGCCTGCGATCCTTAAATCGCAAACTGACGTCACCATGGGTGAGTAAGATCTAGATAAGGGTGAACCCTCTTTGGGTAATGATCCCTCGGCAGAAACTTTCACCGAAAACCTTATCCGCAATCCGGGACTTGCCAAGTTTGTCATGTCCCGGAATTCTGCTAAAGAAATCCAGCGGCTCGCTAGGCAATGCCTGGAGAAAACTACCTTATCTGCCGAAGAAGAAGCGCAAGAAGCAGAGGACGTCCAACACTCCAATATTCTTGAACAAGTGCTTCTTTGCAACGAGAGGATCAGGTCCGGGGAGCTGCCAACTGCTCCTGTGACCCCTCTAACTCTCGCTGAGAAGGTTGCAGTTGAGGTGAACACGAGTTTGGATAAACAAGATCGCCAATACCCTAATGTGATTCCCTTTCTGAGACCCCTATTTTTATAATGATATATACTTGTTGCATTTAAAATATTCATGTCGCATACATATTTTGTGGTTTGGGGGCATTATGCCGATTCACCTCATAATTAAATATGGAGTCTACATGCGGGATACTTTTGTCTTATTCTGGACTCTATTTAAATTTGTGTAGCGAACCGATGCCCTGTTTCACCTTGTTAATTCAACATTTAATTTGCAGGGTAGATAAATAACTCGAACCGTTTAATTAATTATCGGGACCCCGGTTCCGCTTAATATTGCCTAATTGCACCGCATGTGTGCCATGCCATGCATCATATCATAAGCATGCCGATTCTTCTGCAGTAGTATTAAATATTGCATCCGCTGTTTCTTCTAGTGTTTGCTTCTTCGTGGATTAGGCCGATGAGTGGATGCGAGTATCGACAAGTCCTCCGGATATGATCCCCCGGCAGTGTTTCCCAGGCGAGCATCTCTCCCCCCTTCTACCTATTTTGCATTTACAGTCTTTATTTCCTCCTGTTGATCTATTGCTATCCGTGTCGCGATGCTTTAGTTTCCGTACTCCAGTTATATCCTGTGCAGCCTCTATATTGCCTTGGACACCTCCTATTACCTGTGTTTGGTAAATTGCTGGCCTTGCGAGTCATAGTTTCTTGCTCAGGTGCGATCTTGTGTTGTCGAGTACCACAGTTGTTGGAATGCTGACAGATGTTTATGGTGGAGATGATCATGACTTTAAATACAACTATTAAATTGCTAGATATAACTAATGCAGAGGCATCGGTGGGCAATAGATGTTATTTGGTTCTTCCACGCTCACTTGTGTCCCGTAGGACCCCGAGTACTTGATACCTGTTCCTTGATTTTTCGCACTATCCACATTCGCGAGGCCTTATGGACCCCCCTGATCCAGAGCTTGATTCATTTCTATTTCTTGGGGCCACAAAGTAGTTTGGGGCTTTATTACTATCATATACTTATGCCATGTTTTACTGCTTTATTTACGATTGTGCGTGGATCACCTGTACTGTTTAGGATTGCGGAGTGTTTTCGCGGTATCGACAAGCCTAGTCACACTTTCGGGTTCCCAGTCGTTTACAGCCATTGGTGCAAACCTTGGGTCCGTCTCGGAGCCGGCCAACTTCGTTGCGGGTAGCTTAATAGGGTGGCCTCCTGAAATATTTATTAATCCTGTGATCGCTTTGTCGTGAAAGCCTCGTTGGGTTTTGAGTTGGTTTTTCCGAGGTTGATCGAGTGTGTGTTGCTATTTGTGCACCCCTGCAGGGTAAAACTTTCTGAAAGCCGTGTCCGTGGTTATGGACGACTTGGAGCACAATATCTTGATCATAGACAAGCATAACTAAAGTAGTGCTATAAATTTGACTTAATATGTGACTAGTAAGCAGATGCAACTATAATGGAATGGATAATAAAAATGCCAACAACTGGTGAATCTGTGGTGATCTGTGTCATACTATACCTGCCTAGTAAGTATTACAACTCCAATGGAATGTGATAAAAGTGCCAACCACTGCTGGGTTTTGGGATTCCTCAGGACAATTATATCTGACTAGTAAATGTTCCAACTGTAACGAAATGGTGATTAAAACTGCCCACTACTTATGCTTCAGGATGACTCATGCTATCTATATCTGACTAGTAAGTGCTTCAACTATAATCGCATGAATAAAACTGCCAACTGTGTGAGTTCCTCGGTTTGACTTCCTCGTTTGGTCTCGAGAGGGAATACCAGGATGGGTATGTTTGGTGTTACTATCAGGTTGGAATCGAATAGGTCTTTCTTATCCCTCTCTAATAGCCGACAGTTGAACCGAGTCTCTGTAGGTTGTTTACTGCATGTTGCGCTGTCGCTTCAGTCCACCATACCTATGTAGGCGAGAGCCGCTGAATTCTAGCCTCGCCTTGTACTGGCCTCAGTACTGACGCTCCTCTTTTTCCATTGCCCTTTGTCGGCACCCCTTTTGTTTTAGCAGGTTTGAGATCGACGTCGTTAGCAGGGTTACCCTTCTAGCTTGGCCTGGGCAGGGTTATGGACGCCATTGGTTATTCTTCAGGGCTCTTAGCCCAATTTGCTTCTTGTCCGTACTCGGACGTTGTATCTATTTCAAGGTGATTTGGATCTTTGTATTGTATATCTGTATTCTTGACTCGTTGAGTCGTTGTTGTATATATATCTGTTCGGTGGGTCCCATCGAGGACTGTTGTGTAATGGTATTACTTCGTTTTCCACCTGCACAAAAGTGCCTGGTGGGTGTCCTTGAATCGTTTCCGTGCGGGTTTGGCGGAAAGGGCTAAAACTTGCATAGGGTCGATTCGAGGGTGTTACAAAAATGGAGTAGAAGGAGCCTGGGAATCTCGATCTGGCCTGGGGCGTGGGAAAGGGCCAGGTCGGGAGGGGAAGGCTGGCACATGGGGTGGCCTTGCTTTTGCAAAAAGAAGGAGGGCTCGGGTGGATGAGCTCTCCTCTCTCTCTTACTTTGATTAGAGAGAGAAGTGAGGATCCAGCGACATGGTGGTGAGGGGTGATCTGGTCTTGGTCTGGTGCAACCAAAACAAGGAGGGAGGGCTCGGTTAGATTATGTTTTGTTCAAAAACAAGCAAGCAAACAAATTCAAAAGAATTTGAAAAGAAAGTACACATGCGGCATAAGGAGAAGGAATAAAAGGCATATGCTATACCAAAGGAATCAAATGAAGATGGCACATGCACATAGATAAAAGAGAGATAGTGGGAAAGGCATGCATGGGGCATGCATGTGCTAGTTGTGAAGACAACTAGAATTTGATAACATCACATGATTTCCAAATAGCCTTCCCAAAAGAATGAAGATTTAAAAGAAGAAGAATATGGAACCCTCCCAACTATATGGCTTATTCAAATTTAAGTGCATGCATCGATAATAAGGTGGCCATGCATAGTGTGTGTGCACCACTATAAATTCATATGGCCACAATATATTCAAACATAACCTTAGTTCAAATAAGGACATATGACAATTGGAAAGAGCACCACTCACATAGCATGCAAAGGTGGCCATGTGGCTCCACATAGTTAATATCGTGAAACAACATAGATCATATATGGAAGCTATAGAAATAGAAGTTGATCCATCCAAGCACATATGAGCTAGATGTAAATACCAAAAGAAGAACATGAACGTTGGGGAAGAGGGGATATTTATACCCCCTTCCAAAACCAAGCCGTTGGAGACTTTGGGGGCCGGATTATCCGGCCCAAGTGAGGGCCGGGTTATCCAGCCTGGGGAAAACTCCGCCCTAGTCTTGGAATATCCGACAGATAGTCCGCCCCCTCTCAGAGCATCGCGCTGACCTTGCCCTTGATCATCTTCTGGGGGCCGGATTATCCGGTCCCATGTGAAGGCCGGATTATCCGGCCTGGGAGGAAAAACCGCCCCAGTTCGGATTTTCCAGGAGACAATCCGACCAGACTCCGAGCGACGCGCCTTGGCATGCTTTGCTCAAATTCTAGGGGCCGGATTATCTGGCCCATGCGACAACCGAATTATCCGCCCTGGGGAAGAAAAAACTGCCCCAGTTCGGTTTTTCCGGGAGAAAATCCGACCGGACTCCGAGCGACGCGCCTTGGCAACCTTTGAACAATGAGGTAGGCCGGATTATCCGGCCCTTGGTGGGGCGGATAATCCCCCCCCCCCACCACCACCCAAACCTCCTGGACACTTAGCGCACATGAGTAATCTCCACAGTATTGTTACCTAACACACAAAACACAGGAAAACATGAAATATTCTTTCACTTGGTTTCTACTAGTGCTCGATACCTTAAGGACCGCGGGTGCATTTTATTATTCGTATAATACAAATACATATGTTTAAATTAGCATAACCTTCAGTGTGGCCACTACATAATCTCTCTAAAATAACACATTTACAAAATTTGAATTAAGACATTTGCAAAAAAAATTAGGCCTGACCAACATGATGGCATAGAGCATAGTTAGAGTAGCATGAATAATAATTCGAGTAACATGAAGACATCACAATTTGTTAGGTCTGGCAAACATGATTTCATATAGCATTATAGTTAGTTTGTTTAACTTCTTTGTGATGGGATCTCTAGAAATTAAGAATGTTCTTGTTGTTTAGAACAACATGATAAACTCACCTTATAAAATAATTTTATATGGCTATTCCATCCTAGTACAGTGGGTGTTGGAATTGAGCCTCTTCACTGAACCACCCTCAACTTGCACTCGACATCTACCTCCAGCCACATCATGTAGAAGCTTCGGGGGTATCCATGGATGCATCACAAACCGTAGTAAAGAATGCTCTTGATTTTGTCTATTTATGTGTTATGTTGTTGGAGTAGTGGATTTTCTATAGATCCGTAAATTTGTTAATGATGAGAGTCCTTAAAATGTGTCCTGGAAAATCCCTCCAGATGAGGGTTATTCTAGACTGGTCCTTTTGATTCATAGTAGATAATTTTATTATGTTTTCATATGTTGGTGGTTTGTAACTTGGAGAGTGTTGTTTTGTTACCATATGAGAGTGCAACTCATGGCAAGTGCTCGGTATAAAAAATACAACCAAACGATATGGGTTTACTCATAAGGAAGGAGTTGCTTTATACTACATTTGAGTGTAACATCCCAAACGTTGGCCATTTTAATTTTATGCTTGTTTTGTATTTATGACATCGTCATGACATCGTGCCATCGTATAAATTGGATATACCTAATTTATGACATTGTTGTGGATTCACGTCGGGAGTACTCGGTTTATGCTTTACATGAATGCATAATAAGTTGATTAGGACATGATGACTATGCCCTTGCACAACAGCTTTGTATCTAGTTCTCTTATGTTTGCTAATTATTTGGTGTCTTTATGCTTGAGAGAGAGGGAGAGAGAGAGAGAGAGAGAGAGTTTTGCTAAAGTGGCTAAAAAATCAAGTCACTTATTTCTAGCCGTATCCAGTGTTAAAGAAAATAAACATATTGTGAATTGTGCTAAAGTGGACATGAGTTTATTAATTCCGAGAGCCACATGAGACAAATGGGGTCACTGCACAACTTAATGATTCGCTAGCTAACGAAATAAATCAAATCTGAAACTGATTTACAATGATCGTCTGTGGCTGCGCTATTTGTTAACATCGGAGGTACTATTTTCCGGCAACATTATTTGACGGTATCTGAATACTCCAAAACAATTTATTTTCTAGTTTTTATTGTTGGGAGACATGAAAACACCAAAAGAGAAGTGAAAACATGGGTTATGCATGTGCCTGCGGATGGACATATAAGGACATGGGTACAATGAACTAAACGACAATTAATGATATGGCGCCGAAACAAGCGCTGTCATTGATTGGGAGGTTGCATTTATTTGATCAATAATGATTAGTGATGTCTGAATAGTCAGTTCAACTAAAAAAGTTTACTTTTAATAATGTCATTGTAGTGCAAGGTTGCATTAATAATGATGGGAGCTGACAACCAAACTAAAGAAGTTTTGATCTGCCCGCCAAAAGTTTGTTAAAAGGTACCTAGCCTCTCGATCTTATAAAAAAAGCCATCGACCAAATGCAAAGACTTCTTGGTAGTCAAGCATCAAGATCATCTAGTTCCCGATGGACGCAATTGCTGTAGCTGGGTGTTTCAGAGACAAGAGCATCCTCATCACCGGCTCAACTGGCTTCAGTGGGAAATGTACATAACACAAAGAAGTGTTTGCGCGTATGCCTCGGATATCCACTTTTACATATATTAACTAAATATATTCCATCCCATATGAACACGCAGTGCTTGTGGAGAAAATACTAAGGGTTCAGCCGGCGGTGAAGAAGCTCTACCTGCTGGTACGCGCACCCGACGCTGCATCTGCGGAGCAGCGTGTCTTCTCTGAGGTACGTCACTTATGTTATCATTCTAAAATATCATCTTTCACCGCTGTTCCTCTCAGTTTTGTTATCCAATGCGTGTATAATTTATTGTATCTCCCAAGCATGCAGGTCATAGGGATGGATCTGTTTAATATTCTACGAGAAAAATATGGTCTTCATGGATTCCAAAGTTTCATCCAAGAAAAAGTAGTTGCTCTTGCAGGTGATATCATTCATGACGACTTTGGTCTTGATACATCCCAAGCAGATGCGCTGTCTAAAGAGATCGATATTATCATCAATGGGGCTGCAACAACTAGCTTTTATGAAAGGTACTACTAGCATAGAGCTCGTCCATTCCTATTCTACATTGCGTAATAAAGAGAGAAAAATGAGTGAAGCTGCAAAATGGAGGAAGGGTTCAATGCAGGTTTGTATTTAAAAAAATCACATCATATCTTAAGGTTCTGAAATAATTCAATATAAGCGAGCATGTAGAGTCTTAATATGCAAAATTAAAATTTGTGGATCTATGTAAAATAAACAGTGAATTTACAAATTTCTAAGATTAGTCAAATTTGATTATTTTTTACAACTCTGAATACCAATAGTTTGCCTCGATATTTTGCACGCCTGTAAGAAGCATCATTTATTATATGCAACTTTTGTTTTCATATTTTTTAACTTAAAAATATGATTTTCAAAATTTCCAAACTAAATGGCTCGCTAGAGCTTTGGTGAGATTTTTCTGCACTCGTAAAATGAATTAAAATCGCATATCTATATTCCAATGTGGTAAAACATATATATGTGGAAATTTGAACAATAAAAATATTTTAAAATATCAATTAAACCGACCCTTTTCTTTATCAAACTCGAAGACCATACACGTCATAAGTTCCATTATTTGTAACAACGAAGCACATGGAAGTTACGCCAGAAGTCTGTACCTAAACCGTCTGTAAACTCAATGCTCTTCTGCCACATAGAACCTATGA
This sequence comes from Avena insularis, assembly GCA_023614405.1. Lineage (NCBI taxonomy): Eukaryota > Viridiplantae > Streptophyta > Magnoliopsida > Poales > Poaceae > Avena > Avena insularis. Next base: position 1,655,922 of record JAJUPC010000016.1, on the reverse strand, counting down.
TAAAACTTTTAACAAATCTACTTACTTGATAATGAGCACCTAAGTAAACTCTAGAGTTTGTGTTAAATGCCGATCCGAAGATTATGCTGCTATCCATGTTGGGTAAATAAGTTACCTCCATTTATTCTCCAGCAGTGTACACACCTCTATGAAGTGGTGATGAAACTCTGCACCATGTACCGACGACTATAAGCAAGGCCGGCCCTGAGATGTCGGGGCCCCGGTGCAAGACGACAAAGTTGGCCCTTTGTACACACATAAAACAAATACTCCATTCATTCCAAAATAAGTGCTGAAGATTTAGCACAAATTTTGTACTAAAATAGTACTAAATCATTGACACTTATTATGGATAGGAGGGAATACTTGTTTATATTTTAATAAAAAGTTAAAATAGAAATATTTTCCCTTAATTAGTGATTTTCTTGGTACATTTGGTAAGCGCTCTCAATAAACACGTTGCACTGTACATGGCCTTACCGGCTCGGTAGCTCCTGTCCTAAATTCAAGAAAAAAATAATATTTTGCAGGGACAAAGCGCGTGAGAGACTGAAACAAAGACACATGTACATAGTCAGATGAAGAAAATCAGACGTGGCTATATGATTTAATTTATTGAAGGGGTTTAACTAACCGTGAAAATTGACAAGTAATAATATATTTGTAGTCAACAAATCGGGTCCCTCTGTTAATTTTGCCAGAGGGCCAGAAATGGCAACAGGGGAGAGGAAACGAGGAGACGACATGCTGAGGTCACGGGCCTGCCCATCGCAAGCAGCTAAAATGGCTAATTTCGTCCCGTTCCTATTTTACCCAATTGATGAATGGGCATACCTATAGCTAGACTAACATAAAATGAGCTGGGGCCCCTAGCGCTTAATGGCCCAGTGCGGTTGCGGTTAATGGGCCTGACTATAAGCGGAGCATACCAGTACGTCAGTAGATAACTTATGAGAGTGAAGACTTTTTATCATTAAACACTTTATCATTTCTATATAGTCACAGTGATCAAATAATGACAATCACTCCGACGCTAAGAAGGATTATGCACTTATAATCTATGCCATGTAACCAATTTCTATAAATATTGGCAATGCTACTCGGTGGATACAAGCCCGAAACTGCTTGGATGACTGACATACAGAACGAGCAAAATTATATTGGAAAAACAAATATTATATTGTCTCATCATGATGACAAAAGACACATTTCGTATTTCCATGCCAATTCTAGTTAACAAGATAATTCTACTCCCCATGACAAAAGACACATTTCGTATTCCAATATCAAGATTTTTTTTTTGTTTTTGAGTCATTTTATATTTTTTATATAAGACTATGGGTTGGTATCGGCTGTGTGCATCTTAGTATGCAGAGACCAGGTGTAAGTAATAAAAGCGCCCTTTAGCGAAAAAAAAGATCGTGCTGAAGCGATACAAGCCACAACAGATTACACTTGGCCTCACCATGACTAGGATACACACAACCGCATTACAAGGAAAAAGATAGAACAATACAACCACATGAAGGTCTTGTACACCAACTGCGAATGAGGGCCAATTCGGAGACTAAACTCTAATCTAGGTAGGCTAAAGAAGTACCTTGCCACCTTTTCAATTTAGATCTTTCGTCAGGATGTTATCGAAGGACCGATAGAGAGAGAATGCGGATCCAATAAGCATTTGCTTCAAAGACTTTGCTTAGACCATTTAATATCCTTAACTATTTGCTCTGACGAATATTAGTTAACTCAAATTTGTTTAGATACGCAGGGGCGGAGCCAAGGGGAGCGAGCAGGGGCTAGACCCCCCCAACCATCGCCCCCCTCCCCCCCCCCCCCCTCAATACATATGTGCATATTTTAGTACTAAACTAATGGTCTTATAGGCTTAAATACTTAGCACTAAGCTCAAATTTAATTGTTTAGTCATGCTGCTCTCTATCTAAGGCTAAATATAGTCCATGATTTCTGTGTAAATAGACCTAGTAGGTAGCACCATATGATCAATGATTGTCGCTATCGCTCGCTCCTACTCAGTCTCCAGATGTGGTTTCCGCGACGTCGTGCTAGCCAGCCCTGTTGTTTGCCATTTTCTACCTTTGTTAATCCTACAGTAATGCTGGTAACAGACGTGCTATGCCATCGAGTGTACGAATCAATCTTCTCACCCAAATGGAAGGTACTAGTTGTTAGATTCTTATTGCTAGATTGCATAACCTATAGTCTAATTGATTAATTTACAGAAAAATGTGTCTTTTGTCTGATGTTTGCTTGGTGACGACGACGACTTATTGCATAATAATTTCTATACCGTGAAAAAAATACTAGGAAGGTCACCTACAATGAAATTATCAAGCTTATACATGTAGAGACAAGGTTGATCCAATATAAACTTATCTTATGCTCTGTATTTTCCAAGATTTAGTGGTACATATTAATATCAGTTTTATGCCGAGACTTTGATATATTGTTATGGTTTTTGTCTAAACAGTTCTTCCAACACGAAATGACACATACTTGTAGCCTTTGCAAGAAAAAAAAATTTATATACGATCATCAATATCTTCGCTCCCTCAATGTCAAATCCTAGCTCCGCCCCTGATGGAAGGTACCAAGTCGTTAGTTTTTTATTGCCAAATTGCATAACTTGTAGTCTAATTGATTAATTTACAAAAAATGTGTCTTTTGTTTGATGTTTGCTTGATGACGACGACTTATTGCGTAATAATTTCTACGTTGAAAAAAATACTAGGAAGAGCACCTGTAATGGAATTATCAACCTTATACTCGTGGAGACAAAGTTGATCAAATATAACTTATCGTCTGTTTTGTATTGTCCAAGATTTAGTGATACATATTAATATCAGTTCTATACCGAGACTTTGATATATTGTTATGGTTTTTGTCTAAACAGTACTTCCAACACAAAATTACATGTAGCTATAGCCTTCACGAGAAAAAAAATCTTATGTATGATCATGAATATCTTCGACCCCCTCAATGTCAAATCCTGGCTGGCTCCGTAGATACGGATGTATCTAGCTAGCACTAAAACTTGACTATATATATTCATAGCTAGATCAATGTAAGTCAACTAATATGGAACGCGGAGGGAGTATTATTTATGATGCTAAAGTGAGCATAGGTGCTATTGAAGAGACTGATCTCGTTCGGCAACTGCTAAGCCAAATCGAATTTGATTTTTTAATGCGGACATTCCTTCTTTGTTTTGGTGTGTGGACAGGTATGATATTGCACTTGCATCTAATGCATTAGGACCAAGAAATGCATGTGATTTTGCGAAGAAGTGTTCCAATCTGAAACTGTTACTTCATGTTTCCACTGGTACGTTCGTGCATGGGTGGATACACTACCTGCTGCTTAAGACTTGGTGGTAAATATAATTGTAGCATCTACTCTTTCCGTTTCAAAATATAAGATGTTTTAGCTTTGTGAAAAAGTGTACTTAGACCCCTTTTAGTGTCTAGGTATATGTAGGTTTAGAGTGAACTTACATACTAAAAGTGTCTAGATACACTGTTTCACAAAGCTAAAACATCTTATATTTTGTATAAGATGTTTTAGCTTTGTAAAAAAGTGTACTTAGACCCCTTTTAGTGTGTAGGTATATGTAGGTTTAGAGTGAACTTACACACTAAAAGTGTCTAGATACACTGTTTCACAAAGCTAAAACATCTTGGGAGTGTCTATTAGACAGCTAGCTGTTCCATAATTCAGAAACAGTCACTTTTTCAGTCCAATGAATTGTTTACAGCTGTCAAAATATAACTCAATAATAAAAAAGAGGAGACATAAAAAGTGTCTGTTTCAGTTTGTCCTGAACAGACACATTTCCCGGCCTCTCATTGATTGAGTCCTCGTTCAGTCTTGTTTTTGTTTGAGACCATTTCTCTCCCGCCAATGTACAAAAAAGGACCAACAAAAAATGCCCGCTCAGGCAAACTCTCTGCAGCTAATGCCCGCTCAGCACAGCTATCCCCAACAAAAAGCCCAGTGTACAGAGCCTATCTTCTCGTCCAGCAAGAAAACAATGCCACACACCATCGACCACCAGACCAGCTCGACTTCAAGAAAGCTGCCACCCCCCACCCCCTCAGCCTTGGCGATCTCTTAGATCCCAGAAGAAGAACATTCAGAAAATAGAAGAGGGGAATCAGAGTATCAGACCTATGATGGAACAAGAAGAGAAAAGGAGGGACAAATATGCTTTGCTCAGTCACATACCTGGCACTTGTAGATGTGATGGAGTCCTAGGTAACCTCCATTCTGCCTCTCTCTCATATGATTTACACTTTATAGACCTAAAAAGGTGACATGTTAGCTAATACAAGAATCAGATACAAAAACAGATAAAAAAGAGTAAATTAAAAGGAAGATGTGTTCAGCAAAAACCATTAGGCATGCATGGTTTTAGGGTTTTAAAGAGTTTCTAATTGGATGCTGCAAATAAATAGTAGACACGATAATAAAAACAAGGACATAAATTGAATCAATCGCAGCACATGCTTGCATTTTTGAACACTCCATCTTAGTTCAAAAACATTACATAAATCCTGAATCACGATCAATACACTAGGGCAGGGTGTGTATGTGGGCTATCACTGAATCTTGCTAAAATGGTTAATAGCTTTTAAATCATATTGATGCAGGAGCTATCATGATATTGATATTAATATTGATTAATAAATTAAGACTCATAACAAAGTTTCTTTTTGTTGCAGGTGCTTAATGATGGAGCCACTATGGCAAGGAACGATGCATGAGACAACGAGAACTTATTATTGCATGTAGCTATCTCGGAAAAAACACAAAAGACAATATTTATTTGAGAAAAAATGTAAAATTCTTTACTTTGTGAAGATGAATGTGTAACACATTTTTAAAACACATGTGCAAAACAGAAATTTTTATACATGCTGCTGCTCCGAGGCGATATCGACAATAGATACTCATATGATATTGCCCATCTGTAGGTGAAAAATAAAAATGATACACAGATAATCTATGTTGCAACGATTTTGTGACCTAAAAAAATATATGTTCCCTTATTCCTCTAAAATGACTATCATGTAAATCTCTACAGGGAGATAAGCGGAGTTTGTCGTCGTCAAACAACGATAACACATGGTGGCCCGGTGCTGATCAGGACAAACATGAGATTAGCATAAGCAACAACCACTCCTAATCAAAACAACTTCAGTACAACACGAATGGATGTGAATCAAAGGTAAACACAAATAAACCGATAGAACCAGTAGAATTGAATATCTGAGCAAGGATAGAAAAAGCTTACGATTGATAGCTGATTTGAAAAAATTACTAGGACGACCCAAACAGGTGTGATGAAATGCCATCTTTAAGTTCAATGCACCCTAGAAGTAACAAAGACAGATTTCAGGTACATTTTTATATTACAGCAGGACATATTCAAAAAACACTTGTTTACTGTGAACAAACAATTAAAAACTAACGTTTAAATAAAATCAGCAGGAACACAACATGGGGCATGAAGATATTGGCTACGATCCATTGGATGCAAATATGTTTGAATACATGATACTCAATAAGGATAGCTCTAAAAGCATCTATTATAAACTGATACTAAAAAGAAAACAAACTCTGAAAGAAATAAAAATCAATACTAATAATGTTCCCCTCATCCCCCATGTTAAATTGTTGAAGACGATAGTCCAAGAGATGAGCTACATGGCCATGCATTCAACCATACATGGAATATAGAAGAACAGAACTTTGAGAAGAATTCAGATGATGACCCAACTAAAGTTGGTACATAATTGATTGATGAAACTGAAGATAATAGATTTGAGGAGAAAATGAAGAAGATGTTGAGAACTTTTTGCAAACTGAGGAACAAGCTACTAAGCAAACTAACTCAGGAGTGAGCGCTAAGTTGAAGCCGGAGAAGGGTGTGGAATTTAAATCGAGAGAGGAAGCTTATCAATTTCTAAACATGTATGCATTTGTAGCTGGATTTTTTTATTGTTGTTGATGAAACTACTGATCTGCATTGTTAGTCCCTCTCCAACTATCATTCTACACTTCTTATAACTACAAATTTGTTGTGCTTTGAGTATGAAAACAAGTGATTATATGTGCCGAAGGTTCGCAAATCAGAAAATGATTGAAAAAATCAGATAAAGAGCTCACCGTCGATGGAGGAAACTCCTACTCTGTCACCCCATCATTTTTCACCCCTTTCTTCTACTACTAATATATTTTGCTAAAAACAAATACTGAAAAGCACAAGAAATTAAGGGAGTATACGAACGAAGACCATTTGAGGGACTAACAAAACATACTAAGAGACACTAACAAACTGATAAAATAAAGACTGGAAGAAAGAATGTGAAAAACAACGGATGAGCATACTGAAGAAATGATAGATTGAAATAAATACTAAGAGTTATTGGAGAGTCACCAAAGACTGAGATTGAAAAAATTGAGGCCTGGAAAAGAAGCAACAAAGAATGAATGAAGATAAGTTAAAAACAAAACTCTGAATAATGAATAAATGGGAAATCAAGAAACTAAGATAGAGAGTGAGTTAATGAAAGATTGAATATATAATTAATTATAATCTGAATATAATGAACAACTGCAAACTGAACTAAATTAATCATCAAAGATTATGATAGAACAAATAAATTCATAGAACAAGGAACTAAAGAACTAAAATAATCAAGAAGCGAGGAAATACAAAGAGATACTAAAAAATAAACAACGAGAGACTGATGTGTAGTGAAACAAGAGACTGAGAATAAATGATGGGACTGAGAAAAATAGTAAGTGAAGAACAAGAGAAGAAACATTAAAACTGAATAAAGAAATATTAAGAAACTTAGAAAAGTAAACAAAATAATAATAAGCTGGGACAATGAAGAAAGATAATAAAAAAAGAGAGAATGGGAAATACTGATAAACAAAAGACTGATAAGATGATATACAAACACTGATGAGCTGATAAAAATAATAATAACAAAAACAGAGAACTAAGAAAACAAAGAAACAAACAATAAATAGAATTAAAGATCAATCGAAGCCACCTCTCAAAAAACAACTTGATGAAGAGGTGGCCATGTCAGAACACTCTAACCGCAACACCAACACATCATCAACATACCGGAGGTCCCGAAAACCGCCCCACGGCGGGTCAGGAGCACAAACCGGTCCAGCTGATTCGTAGCGCACACCATCGTGCATGCTGAATCTCCTGCGGTCGCCGTCTTCCGCCAACCCATCTTCAGGAGAGATCGATGCAAAGACCTTGCAAGGCCTGCCATCAACGCCGCCATGACGCCAGATGGCACCACCACCCTGCGCACTTCCATCAACAAGCACGTGCGATCGCCACCGAGACCTCTTGGCACCATGCCACCGAGTCTCGCCAACCGCCGCAGCTAGAGACCGCCAGAAGGTCTGTCGTCTGTAGCACCTACCGCACTAGGCATGACTGAGCGTAGCAGCTGGCGGTTAGGCATGACTTGACATCTCCACTAGAGCTTCCGTGCAAGATGAAGCCGCTCCACCACCAGCCTTTGCCATCCAGCGCTGCACCACAAGCAAAGCTCCCAAGAGAGAAACGACACCAGCGTCGCCATTGCCTGATCCGAATAACCAGATTAGGGTTTCCCCCGGAGCAGCAGGAGTGGCCATGACCTGTAGCTGACGTCTGTTCCAAAAACGATGCCCTCAAGAGGGGAACCAACGCCAAGCGCCGCTATCATCCGATCCGGGAGACCCAGATCTGGGGTTTTCCCTGGAACAGCTCGAGTAAAGTGACGACACCTGCGAAGACGATGCCTCCAACAAGGTAGCGACGTCGAGTGATGCCGCCATCGTCCGCCAAGATTAGAGTCAAGACTCGGTTTTCACCGGCTGCCATGTCCCCTCCATACTCGATGTCGACTAGAAATCCACCACCGGAGATCGGTGTGAGATCCCGAGATCCTCCACACCAGATCCCAACGTGGCCAACCACCTCTAGAGGAGGAAGTTGCCGCAGCCATGCCCGAGGCCGCCGCCCCGGCGCCCAGATGCCGCGATGGTGCCGCTTCCTTCATCGCCGATGTACGTCACCGCCACCTGCGATCTCGGGTCACCAACACCACGCGCTACCACGGATCAGAGGAGAGGAGGGCGCCGCCTCCCACCCCTGGCTGCAACCAGCAGACGATCTGGCGGCGGCGGAGGGGAAGGATGATGTGGGAGGGGCCTCGAGGAGGGGCGGCGGGGGAGATCCCGGGGGCGGCGCAGCGCCGCCACCGCCCGGGGGAAGGGTTAGGTCGTTGTACAAGACTACGTTAGCGGCGGGGGGAGGGAGGACGACTCCCTCCGGTCCATATTATGGCCTCATCTAGTCTAAATATTTAACTACATACGTATAAATCTAGATAGTTGAGGTCATTAATATGAACCGGAGAGAGTACCAAAAAGCTCAAGAATCAGATAAGTCCAAAAATGCAGGAACTGCTCTACATAGCGTCAAGCACTACCATGAGCATGCATCATCAGCCTAGCAAAAGGATATCCACCAAGCAATACTTCAGCACGAGTTAACATGTGCATCGACTAACAAAAGAAGATGAGCCTAGCTTACTGCAACATGTACCCAGGAATGAATCTGCACATGGTCATCATTATTTGAAATCACCATCTGACCTGAAAAAATTAGACTACAAGTGCATCCTAGTGATACTGACACCCAATTTCAGAGACAATTAATAAAATCCCCCAAAACCATAGAAGTCCATCTACGAACTGTTGTACCTCCCTGATAAACACGAGCTGCCACCTCCCAAAATAACATTGAATACTCAGATCTGCCACCGACAAATTCTGTGCAGCGACGCATACATCACACACCAGCAAAAACAAGCACCACCATAACAGCAGCACGGGGAGAAAAGGCAGGAGGAAAATACCCATGTCGTCGGCGCCGGACGCTCGCGAATCGACAGTCTAGAGCCCCAGCTCTCTCCATCCCAGATATCGCCAGCTCGGTGCCCCTGCTCTATCCGACGGCTTTATCCCTGGCTCGCGACGCTTCGACCCCTCCGGTCGCGGCCGAGCTAGCTGCAGCGGTGCCGCTGCAATCTCCGACATAGCTTCCGCCTTTCCCTCTCTTGGGGAAGACGAGACAAAGCGGTGGTCTCCAAAACAGAGCAGAAGAAAAAAACTCAAAATAAGACCAGACGGTAGGAGCCGATGACTGAGCGCGCGCTAAGACTTGAGACAAGCATCCAACGTCCTAAAAAGTGTCTGTTTTCCAATTACAAAACAGCTAGCTGTTTATTAGGAAAAATGTATGTTTAATACTTGAATTAGCTAGGTTTCATTTAATTGCTGAATTTTCTGGACTTTATCTATTGACATCATGTAAAATTCGTGGCGCTTGTCATGTTGTTACCCACACAAAAAACTAATCATGTCTATGTAGGATTGCAGATTCACCTGATAACGTATCATATTTGTTTAATTGTTTTGCTAAAAAGTTCTGGAATATAGGGAGCATACCTGTGGTTTATTTTTCATCACGTGCAATAATTAGGGTTGTATTCTGATGTAGAATCTTTCTAAAAATATATAGAATCCTATTATCAAATGTAGGTTGTTGATGACTGTAATATATACCCCATGTCATAAATTATAATCCTTCTTATCTCGATACATCGTTTTTGTCATCAGTAACCTTTGTCACGCAAAACGGTAACCTTGCCAACCCTGATTCATGAAAAATAACATTTTCTCCATAGTGAAGCACCGAATGATGTGCTAGGGGACAAGAGTCCGGAGATGACATGCACAACGTATAGATGAGAAGGGGGTGTGCCACCTTTGTTAATTACAACTCCGTGGAGTTAAGAGTCAGAGTAGAGATAGAGCATGCACGAAGTGTTAATCAAGACAAGTACATGGGTGGCGCCCACCACCATTACAAGTCCGCATAATTACAAGTTGGTGTAGGAAGGAGCTTACAAGTCCGCATGATGACCAAACTTAACGTCCCGGGATTGATCACGTTCCACATGACCGCCATCTACAATGGTAGCAAAGAGGATAAGTGGCAACACAGAAGCGTTGCTAGGGTGTAGGAAAGTAGAATGATTTATTTTTGCCGGTGCAACGCACGGTAAATTTACTAGTTACTTATAAGACAGCTAGTCGATTCCACCTGGAAAACCAACACCGAGACCACCAAGATCCTTGATCCAAAGAATTGTTTTCCTAGCTGCATGCACAACAGGCACCACTGTTTCTTATCAACGGGTTTTCTTCCGCTCACTCTCTCTCTCTCTCAGTTTGAAGCATGAAGACACCAAATAATTAGGAAAAATAAGAGATATAGATACAAAGCTGTTGTGGAAGAACGTCAACTTTGATTCACCTAGGCATAGTGATCATGTCCTAATCAACTTATTATGCATTCATGTAAAGTATGAACCGAGTACTCCCGAAACACGTGCATCCACAACAATGTCACAAATTAATTATGAGAGCGACTAGCGCGCGCTACGCGCCGCGAGAACGCGCGAGCGACCTGCCGTGCGTATCTGACACGTGTCGTCGCGGAATCATCCCGGGAAACTGCTCGCGCAGATGTCGCCGGTTTTTTCTCTTTTCCGGTTTTTTCTCTTTTCGGTTTTTTCTCTTTGTACGTTGTTGTCCGCTCCACACGTTAGGTATAAACTTTCTCTCACTTCCTCTCACTTCCGTTTTTAGTGTGTTTTCTTTTTCATTATCGTTTATTTTTATTCTTCTCTTTTTCATTTTTCGTTCATTTTTATTACCTTTTTTTTCTCTTTACGGGCAATGGAGATTTTATGGGGTGTAATGGGAGGGGTCTGGTTTGTACAACACAATGCATTGACTTTGAACGGATTACAGTAATGCAATGCATTTGTATATTAAGAGCAGTACACAGGCGATTCAGCGCAGCAGAATGTATTGACTTTGAACGGATTACAGTAACACAGTGCATTTGTATATTAAGAGCAGTACATAAATGTATTTCGGAGTGTCTTGTATTTCGGAGTGTGTGTTGCGGGCTCCGCCCGTGGCACGGAGCCTTTGGCTGCTCAAGCTTTCATATAGATCTTGAAGCGCCGTGAATTTCGGAGCCCCGTGTATTTCGGAGCGTCTTGTATTTCGTAGTGTGTGTTGCGGGCTCCGCCCGCGGCACGACGCCTTCGCAGCATCAAGCATTCATATAGATCTTGAAGCGCCGTGTATTTCGGAGCGCCGTGTATTTCGGAGCGCCTTGTATTTCGGAGCGTCTTGTATTTCGGAGTGTGTGTTGCGGGCTCCGCCTGTGGCACGGCGCCTTCGGCGCATCAAGCATTCATATAGATCTTGAAGAGCCGTGTATTTCGGAGCGTCGTGTATTTTGGAGCGCCTTGTATTTCGGAGTGTGTGTTGCGGGCTCCGCCCGTTGCACGGCGCCTTCATCGCATCAAGCATTCATATAGATCTTGAAGCGTCGTGTATTTCGGAGCGTCTTGCATTTGGGAGCGCCTTGTATTTCGGAGTGTGTGTTGTGGGCTCCGCCCGTGGCACGGTGCCTTCAGCGCATCAAGCATTCATATAGATCTTGAAGCGCCATGTATTTCGGAGCGCCTTGTACTTCGGAGTGTGTGTTGCACGAAAAGAAACATATTTGACAGTCCGCACATCACTTTATTGTAGCACACGAGATGCAGCACACACGGGCAGTGCATACGCATGTCTTGCACAGTGCGTTAGGATAACCAGCAGTGCATACGCCTCTCACGAGCAGTGCATTCCCGAGATCCAGTGCATGGGTGAGGCCTCATTCAATATATTCCTTCTTCCACGAAAAGAAACCAATCCTTCTTCTTCTGTCTGGAGCAAAAGAAAACAATCTATTGAATAGCGATGGATTTTACTAGATCTGGTTCCTCGATCAGTCACGTTGGGGAGGACCTAGATTTGGTGCAGGAGATTGTTTTAAGGTTAGCGTCTATGAAATCTTTGATCCGTTGCAGTATCCTCAACAAAGCTTGTTATACTGCACTCAAGGAGTCTGGATTTCTTTCGCGATATATGAAGAAAAATTCGCCATCATGCCTACGATTTCTTGTTGATTATCATTGGATGCCTGAGGTTGGTAATAGGATACAGGAGCTTGAATATTCAGGTCTTTCCACATGGTTCTAGAGATCCTGGGTACTATGTTAATTATCCTTCCAGGTCTCCCAATTTGTTCACTTTCCTTGCCTCACCTGTTACACAAATGGCATCAATGTCGAAGAGTGATACAGATCATTCATATGGGCAATTTTGTTTGATTCCAAGTGCTACTAGCTCAGGAATGACATTCTTTCGTTGAAATGTATTCAATGCTTGCAAGGTTTCACATCATGGTGTTACTGCTAATACAACATCTGGCATATTTGTGCATGTCTGTGTTCAGCAAAATGGTCAATGGGAGATGCATATTTCTGATCCAATTCCTGTGCCAACACCAACCACGTACCTTAGTCAGCCTGAAGGAATCCTGATAGGCAAAGACTTGTTTATGGCGTATGTTGTAGGGCTTCTTCTGTGTTACAACATATCCACACATTTAACTTCTGTGATACAATTCCCTGAATCAGTCAGGTTGACAACAAAGGATCAGAGGAATTATTGTATTTCAGAGGATAGATCAAGAAGCATTTTACTAGCTGCCTTTTCTAGTGATGGTATACTTACAACTTGACTCCTTGACTACAACAATGGTCAAAATAAGTGGATCATCCAGACAATGTTAGATCTGCCTGTTGCATGTAGAACTACTTTTGGCTAGGATATTGAAGACTACTAGAAGGAAAGACTTGGTAGTATATGTGAGAGTTGCAATCTCTCAGTTTGTGGTGTGTTGCGTGTTATAACAATGTCAGCCGATGGTCGCTATGTTCTGATGACAGTTGATTTTGATGTAGGTTTATTCTGTGCAGACATGCTGAAGAAGACTGTATCCGTTTTATCTAAGTTATCTACACCATTAGTTGTTCGTACTGCTTTTGCAATGTTTGAACCCTAGCCACCTGCTCTATAGTGATTGACCGAAATGCAATCAAAATTAAATATCTCTTTGTAATGTGAGTACTCTAAGGCTTTTGTTGCTTCTTGTGATCTTCTTGCACTATATGTTGCGTCCAATTATGTACTATGTTGCTTTTTATAATCTTCTTGCATTGTATGCTAAATTTGGCGTCCTAGTAATGCCATGGTAATTGCTAATCGATGCAGTGCAAGTATCAGCCAGAGAAATGCATATATGAATATATGAGCAGTGTACATAGATTGCACAATCGTTTTTGCTACTAAACTAAAGGCAGTGCAAGTAGTTTGAGTACAAGGCAGTGCACGAGGGGGTTAACTAGCGCAGTGTTTCATAGTAAACTAATTTGGCTACATCATCTCATAGAGTTGTGCATATATGAAAATAATGGCAGTGAAGGTAGAGTACACGGTCGTAGCACATTATGAATTTCAAGGTACGACAGTTCATGTAGCTGAGGAAGCGCAGTGCTTTGAACATAAACCACTGTACCTGTAGCATTACATAGAGCAGTGCAATTGTCGAACTAAAGGCAGTGCACTAAGGATAAATAGGGCATTTCTTCGAAAGTACAAAGGTGTATCTTTGTAGAAAGCAGTTTTCTATATGACTATACAGGCAGTGCACTTAGAGTGCAGGGTCGACGTCGTGCCGCATTCGTTAGGGGCTAGTTCAGTGACGCCTGAATTTCTAGGTAAGGAAGTGCATGTGGCTGATGAAGCGCAGTGCTTGGAACAGAGACCAGTGTACCTGCAGCATTACATAGAGCAGTGCAATTGTCGAACTAAGGGAAGTGCAAGTAGTCTGAGTACAGGACAGTGCACGCAGTATAAATAGGGCAGTTCTTCGAAAGTACATAGGTGTATCTGTGTAGAAAGCAGTTTTCTATATGACTATACAGGTAGTGCACTTAGAGTGCAGGGTCCTGCCGCATTCGTTAGGGGCTAGTATAGTGACGCCTGAATTTCTAGGAAAAATGCCCGTGCATTGCAACGGGAGGAAAAAATCTGCCATCATCCCATCAAACCACTTCCTCCATTCCATAAACCCACATGCTAGGGCATGCTTGATGGTGGAGGCCCACACCTCCGGGCGCTTGAAGACCACAAGTGCCGCCTCTCCTTGGGGATGGCGACTTGAAGACCACAAGTGCCGCCTCACCTTGCGAATGACGATGCGGACCACGAGAACTACCGAGGTGAACGAGCTTCTCGCTGCCGTAATATTTAGTGGAAAGAAGATTAGTTTGGTTTTTTCTTGACCTTATAAGAATGTAATGTCGGAACATGTCAGCAGCTGATGTTCTGCACACGCATGCACACACACACGTAGGCAGGCACGCATTTCATAGTAAACTAATTTGGCTGCATCATCTCACAGAGTAGTGCACATATGAAAATAATGGCAGTGCAGGTAGAGTACACGGTCATAGCACATTAGGAATTTCAAGGTACGATAGTGCATGTAGCTGAGGAAGCGCAGTGCTTTGAACAGAAACCACTGTACCTGCAGCATTACATAGAGCAGTGCAATTGTCGAACTAAAGGCACTGCACTCTGGATAAATAGGGCATTTCTTCGAAAGTACAAAGGTGTATCTGTGTAGAAAGCAGTTTTCTATATGACTATACGGGCAGTGCACTTAGAGTGCAGGGTCGACGTCATGCCGCATTCGTTAGGGGCTACTTCAGTGATGCCTGAATTTCTAGGTAAGGCAGTGCATGTGGCTGATGAAGCGCAGTGCTTCGAACAGAAACCAGTGTACCTGCAAAATTACATAGAGCAGTGTAATTGTCGAACTAAGGAAAGTGCAAGTAGTCTGAGTACAGGGCAGTGCTCGCAGTATAAATAGGGCAGTTCTTCGAAAGTACATAGGTGTATGTGTGTAGAAAGCAGTTTTCTATATGACTATACGGGCAGGGCACTTAGAGTGCATGGTCGTGCCGCATTCGTTAGGGGCTATTACTGCTTTTGCAATGTTTGAACCCTAGCCACCTGCTCTATAGTGATTGACCGAAATGCAATCAAAATTAAATATCTCTTTGTAATGTGAGTACTCTAAGGCTTTTGTTGCTTCTTGTGATCTTCTTGCACTATATGTTGCGTCCAATTATGTACTATGTTGCTTTTTATAATCTTCTTGCATTGTATGCTAAATTTGGCGTCCTAGTAATGCCATGGTAATTGCTAATCGATGCAGTGCAAGTATCAGCCAGAGAAATGCATATATGAATATATGAGCAGTGTACATAGATTGCACAATCGTTTTTGCTACTAAACTAAAGGCAGTGCAAGTAGTTTGAGTACAAGGCGATTACGAGGGGTTAACTAGCGCAGTGTTTCATAGTAAACTAATTTGGCTACATCATCTCATAGAGTTGTGCATATATGAAAATAATGGCAGTGAAGGTAGAGTACACGGTCGTAGCACATTAGGAATTTCAAGGTACGACAGTTCATGTAGCTGAGGAAGCGCAGTGCTTTGAACATAAACCACTGTATGCAGTAGCATTACATAGCAAAGCGGTGCAATTGTCGAACTAAAGGCGGTGCACTAAGGATAAATAGGGCATTTCTTGAAAGTACAAAGGTGTATCTTTGTAGAAAGCAGTTTTCTATATGACTATACTGACAGTGCACTTAGAGTGCAGGGTCGACGTCGTCCGCATTCGTTAGGGGCTAGTTCAGTGCGCCTGAATTTCTAGGTAAGGAAGTGCATGTGGCTGATGAAGCGCGATGCTTGGAACAGAGACCAAGTGTACTGCAGCATTACATAGAGCAAGCAATTGTCGAACTAAGGAAGTGCAAGTAGTCTGAGTAGTGATGTTGCACGCAGATAAATAGGGCAGTTCTTCGAAAGTACATAGGTGTATCTGTGTAGAAAGCAGTTTTCTATATGACTATACAGGTAGTGCACTTAGAGTGCAGGGTCCTGCTGCATTCGTTAGGGGCTAGTATAGTGACGCCTGAATTTCTAGGAAAAATGCCCGTGCATTCCAACGGGAGGAAAAAATCTGCCATCATCCCATCAAACCACTTCCTCCATTCCATAAACCCACATGCTAGGGCATGCTTGATGGTGGAGGCCCACACCTCCGGGCGCTTGAAGACCACAAGTGCCGCCTCTCCTTGGGGATGGCGACTTGAAGACCACAAGTGCCGCCTCACCTTGCGAATGACGATGCGGACCACGAGAACTACCGAGGTGAACGAGCTTCTCGCTGCCGTAATATTTAGTGGAAAGAAGATTAGTTTGGTTTTTTCTTGACCTTATAAGAATGTAATGTCGGAACATGTCAGCAGCTGATGTTCTGCACACGCATGCACACACACACGTAGGCAGGCACGCATTTCATAGTAAACTAATTTGGCTGCATCATCTCACAGAGTAGTGCACATATGAAAATAATGGCAGTGCAGGTAGAGTACACGGTCATAGCACATTAGGAATTTCAAGGTACAATAGTGCATGTAGCTGAGGAAGCGCAGTGCTTTGAACAGAAACCACTGTACCTGCAGCATTACATAGAGCAGTGCAATTGCCGAACTAAAGGCACTGCACTCTGGATAAATAGGGCATTTCTTCGAAAGTACAAAGGTGTATCTGTGTAGAAAGCAGTTTTCTATATGACTATACGGGCAGTGCACTTAGAGTGCAGGGTCGACGTCATGCCGCATTCGTTAGGGGCTACTTCAGTGATGCCTGAATTTCTAGGTAAGGTAGTGCATGTGGCTGATGAAGCGCAGTGCTTCGAACAGAAACCAGTGTACCTGCAAAATTACATAGAGCAGTGTAATTGTCGAACTAAGGAAAGTGCAAGTAGTCTGAGTACAGGGCAGTGCTCGCAGTATAAATAGGGCAGTTCTTCGAAAGTACATAGGTGTATCTGTGTAGAAAGCAGTTTTCTATATGACTATACGGGCAGGGCACTTAGAGTGCATGGTCGTGCCGCATTCGTTAGGGGCTATTACAGTGACGCCTGAATTTGTAGGTACGGCATTACATGTGGCCGAGGAAGCGCAGTGCTTCAAACAGAAACCAGTGTACCTGCAGCATTACATAGAGCAGTGCAATTTTCAAACTAAAGGCAGTGCAAATAGTCAGAGTACAGGGCAGTGCACGTAGGATAAATAGGGTAGTTCTTTGAAAGTACATAGTTGTATCTGTGTAGATAACTATATGACTATACGGGCAGTGCACTTAGAGTGTAGAGTCGTCCCGCATTCGTTAGGGGCTAGTACAGTGACGCCTAAATATCTAGGTACTCATGTTGCAGAGGAATGATGGCCCAGTTCACGGTGCCTAGAAAAGAGCTGGTGCGGTGTTGATGTAGAGTTCGTTGGGAACCCCAAGAGGAAGGTATGATGAGCACAACAGCAAGTGTCGCTCAGTTATGAAACCAAGGTTTAATCGAACCAGTAGGAGCAAGGAAACACCCCAAAGGTGTTACTAGCTGATCCTTGGCAGGGCGCACTACGGGTGCTAGTAGCAACATGGAGACCTACACAACACAACCACAGAACTTTGTCCCCAACTTGCAATGAGGTTTTCAATCTCAACGTGTTTTGCGGAAAACAAAGTATTAAACATATCGAATGGAAAGAAGTAAAAGTTTGCAGAAAGTAAACACAAAGTAGTAACAGTTTGTAGATTGTATGTAAAGAAAAGGACCGGGAGCGGTAGTTCACTAGAGGTGGCTCTCCTTAGATAGATAACATGATGGGTGAACAAATTACAGCGGGGCAATTGACAAACATCGAGAAAGCAATACATGCATATAATAATCATCTTGACTCCTTTGAGATTCGATTGGGCATTACAACATTATACATAGACCCCCATACAACTGCATCTATGACTAATAATCCACCTTCAGGTTATCATCCGAACCGCCTCCAGTATTAAGTTGCAAGCAACAGATTATTGCTTTACGAACTGCGTGTAAAGTAAACAATATGATTGTTCTATGAATAAAGGATTGTTGTTTTCTCCCTAGTAGCAACAGCACATCTAGTACCTTAGAGATTTCTGTCACTTCCCCATATTACCAGAGGGATGAACCCACTATCGAGCATAAATACTAACTCTTGGAGTTACTAGCATCTACTTGGCCAAGATAGCTTCTAACAACGGAAAGCATGCAAGATCACAAATAACAAAGACATGATAGAATCAATGATCAATCTGAAATAACATCTCAATATCCATCAGATCCCCGCAAACAGAACATGCAGAATTACAAATAGATGATCTTGTTCATGAACGGAGCTCACAAGATCTAGACATGAAAGCACAAAGGAGGAGAACCAGCCATCTAGCTACTACATGGATCCGTAGTCCAAGGATGAACTACTCACGCATCACACAGAAGGCTTGCATGATGATGAAGAAGGCCTCCAGGGTGAATTCCCCTCTCCGGTAGGGTGCCGAGAAGAGCTTTAGATCCCTCCCGATCTAGGGATGGAGATGACGGTGGCTACAGACTCTTTCGTGGATTTTTGACGCCTGAATTTCTAGGTAAGGTAGTGCGTGCGGCTGAGGAAGCGCAGTGCTTTGAATAGAACCAGTGTACCTGCAGCATTACATAGAGCAGTGCAATTGTCGAACTAAAGGCAGTGCGCGCAGGATAAATAGGCCAGTTTTTCGAAAGTACATAGGTGTATCTGTGTAGAAAGCTGTTTTCTATAAGACTATACGGGCAGTGCACTTACAATGCAGGGTCGTCCCGCATTGGTTAGGGGCTAGTACAGTGACGCCTGAATTTCTAGGTAAGGCAAAGGTGCTGTCGAGGAAGCGAGTGCTCAGTAAAATCGTGTACTGCAGATTACATAGAGAAGTGCAATTTTCGAACTAAAGGCAGTGCATGCAGGATAAATATGACAGTTCTTCGAAAGTACATAGGTGTATCTGTGTAGAAAGTAGTTTTCTATATGACTGTACGGGCAGTGCACTTAGAGTGCAGGGTCGTCCCACATTCCTTAGGGGCTAGTACAATGACGCCTAAATTTCTAGGTACGGCAGTACATGTGGCCAAGGAAGCACAGTGCTTCGAACGAAAACCAGTGTATTTGCAGCATTACATAAAGCACTGCAATTGTCAAACTAAAGGTAGTGCATGTAGTTTGAGGACAGAGCAGTGCATGATGGATAAATCGGGCAGTTCTTTGAAAGTACATATGTGTATCTATGTAGAAAGCAGTTTTCTATATGACTATACGGGCAGTGCTCTTAGAGTGCAGGGTCGTCCCGCATTCGTTAGGGGCTAGTACAGTGATGCCTGAATTTCTAGGTAAGGCAGTGCGTGTTGCTGAGGAAGCGCATTGCTTCGAACAGAAACCAGTGTACCTGCAACATTACATAGAGAAGTGCAATTGTCGAACTAAAGGCAGTGCACGCAGGATAAATATGACAGTTCTTCGAGAGTACATAGGTGTATCTGTGTAGAAAGCAGTTTTCTATGTGACTGTACGGACAATGCAGTTAGAGTGCAGGGTCGTCCCGCATTCCTTAGGGGCTAGTACATTGATCCCTAAATTTCTAGGTAAGGCAGTGGATGTTTCTAAGGAAGCGTAGTGCTTCGAACAGAAACTAGTGTACCTGCATCATTACATAGAGCAGTGTAATTGTCGAACAAAATGCAGTACAAGTAGTCCGAGTACAGGGCAGTGCACGCAAGGGTTAAATAGCGCAGTGCTTCATAGTGAACTAATTTGGTTGGATCATCTCACAGAGCAGGGCATATATTTAAATAACGGCAGTGCAGGTAGAGTACACGGTCATAGCATATTAGTTTGTGTTGGTATAACACCACGGTTAATTGGTCGCACAGGCAGTGCATTTAGTGTAGAAGCGCAGTGGTTCTAAACTAAACTAGTGTACACTTGTAGTGCACTGTAACTTTTTGGTAATCCAGTGCACTCAGGATAAATAGGGCAGTTGTTCGAACGTACAGAGGTGTTTCTGCAGTATAAGCGAAAGCAATTTTCTATATGACCACAAGTAATTTCTTTATAAGGTAGTGCACGCGGGGTAACAAGTGCAGTTACAGTGCTTCGAAATTAAACTAGGACGCACGCAACATTACAGAGAGCATGGCATATATGAATATAATGGTAGTGCAGTTATAATACACAGTCGTAGCACATTAGTTCGTTATTTCTATTGCGGTCGATGTATTACAGACTAATATTCTTGATTTGTACATAATGTAGTCTAATCGTTGTCACCTTCATGTGATATTTAGGTCACACTGTATAAGATACTCTTAATTAAAAATGTATCTTATGCAGTGCACCAAACCATCACCGCAGCAACGGACTGCAGAACAAATTGTGATGTGCTACAATATGCTGCACCCTATAGAGACAAAGGTAGAAAACAAATATATTAGTTTAAGCATATGAGTTATATTTTTTGAGTGTTCAGTCATTTATTCTTACCAAGTAAAACTCGCACTTCGGTATTCAAGGTCTGGGTTTGCAAGCATGCTGATATCCCTCTCGTATAAAGGATTTCTTATACAGTGTGACCGAAATAATATACCTATTTTTAGATTTTGTAGTAGTGTGAGGTGTTTGTCTCATACACCAAGATTATATAAATCTATAGCATATTAACTTCTGTATATCGCTATTGTGTAGTAAACTTATACGTAAAGTAGTACCTTGGGTGTGTAAAACGACTTGGGCATGGCAGATGCACTTGACGATATTGATTTTCTCTAGAATTGGTAGATCCCTTCCTATATGTAATTCTCTGGTTGGCTTCACCTCTAACTGAACAATTTGATTTGTATCTAATATTTCTTGGACCTATGATTCCATCTACAAACATATATTTTTTCATCGACCCGTGTAGCATGCTGCAAAATAGAAGGTGGCAGCTTCTGAGCTGTGTGAGACTAGGTGTGGTTGTTGTATGTATTTATATACAATTCCTTGGTTGTTCTAGGGTTTCCGTCTGGTGGGCCTTGTTCGGCTAAACTATCAGTGTAGATGTTGCAGTTCTTTGAAAACTTGGTTTGTACATGTACCGCTTGAGTTTTATATTTTTTCATTGTATGGCTATACACTTATAGCAGATAATCATTATTTAATCTAATATTATTTTTTCCATTGTAATTACAATATGTTCATATTAAATATGTATATTGTGCACTAATCAAATCTGCAGGAGCACAATGTCTATTATTTGTATTCTGGAAATTTGATTCCACGTAGAATTTATAACAGTCAGTGCATAGTTAAAGAATCGGCAATAGTATTACGAGATAACAGCAGGACACAAACATTTCGTTTCAGTACATTGCAAATTCTAAATAGACATAATAGATAAACAAGTACATATTCTTAACAGACATAAGAAATAAGCAAATTATCAATCGGAGTTTGATTCCGATGACTCTGCTGATGCCTGGCTACTATGAATAATGATGTTCATGACAAACATCATTTCAAGGTTAAACTATGAATCTTTTTTCGCTGCAATAAGAATTGCTTGTCCAACACTGAGATTTGTAGTTTCAACGAAGTTCTTCCATGCGTCTTTGCTGAATGAGAAGCAGCCATCGTTTGTTCTTTTGTACGCCATGGTGTTGACATTACCACTTGTTCCTAAGCATACTCCAACAAGACCTTCTTTAGCAATGTCAAGTGTAGAAATGAACTTCAATGGTAGTTTCTGAGTTGCAATAGAAGGAAGACGTTTTTAGGAATAACATAACGAATGTATTAAACCAATGTGAAATCAATAAACATATAAATAAAGTTAAATTTAGAAACATACCATACTGTGTTGTTTAATGTTGTTTTCGTCAAACGAGTCACAAATGGCAACCCTACACATGAATTGGCTGAGGGGAAGATATCGAATAAGTAATTTTCCTTAGAATCTATAAGGTTGCATGTCTTGGAAAAAATTGTAGAATTAAGCACTTGGACATTGCTGTTTCCATCATCACTACTATTGTTATCTTCTTCAGAATCAAAATATATCACAATGATCTTTGGACCTAGAGCTCCCAATGAAAAGAATAGGTGTGCCCCTGCGCCGATCCTGTTCTCTGTGACGAACCTTGTCCAACCTGGACCTGTAATGCGAGTAATTGTGCGTTCTTTGTGGACTTCAACATAATATGTTTTTCCAAGAGTCTGGAATTCCACTCCAAGTCCAGTTATGTCATTGAATAGCAATCTTAGATTGCATGGTATAGTCTGTGGAATGATATAGTGAAGGAGAGGACTATTATGTTAACAAATATTAAGAAATGGATTTATATATATTGAAACGTAGTGTATACATACCAGTGATTGCTCGAACCGGCCTTCTACGAGACGAACAATGAATTCTGAGCCTGAATGTCCTAATTTTTTACCAAAGTGACTGAAACAAACTTGACATGGCGCCATTTGTTCTGTAATAAAAATAGTTGTGTGTTATTAAATGTCTATACATATATAAAATAATTTATAATTTGTGCCTCGAATTTTTCTTATATTTTGTAGTTATGATGCTTCTAATAATCTGATTCTGTAGATATGGTTCAAGCTGTTTATGTGCCTAGCAGATGCGATAGTTTTTCGTTTAGACTAGAACTAATAAGTAAGCTTGATGTTTATCAAATTAAACAAATGAATATTCTCATCATACCATTAATAAAAGTATAAGAAATTTGGTGTTAGTTCAAGATCATATAGATATATTGTGTTCTATCTTTAACTCATACTAATAGACTCATATTTGTGAAAATCTGGACAGTATAAATCTCAGTACATTGATTTAGACCTGGAGGAATATAAGCACCCAAACATTTTTGATAATGTTTGTACAATGTAAACGATTTGTTAGAAAATTAAACGATGCTGGTTGCTTACCGAAGACGCGGGAGTGGTGAATCGATGATCTTTCGTTGAAGGCGGCGGCAAAGTTCGGCTAGGATTTGGTTTCTTAGCGGCGGCAGAAACGGGAATGAGCTTTAGAGGAAGATGGAAAAGGAGTACTTAAATGGATCAGTTGCGTCGCTTCGTTTTATAGAAAGAGACTATAATGCTAATTATTTCAACGAAACCCTTCGTGTACTTCCGTTTTATGCAGTTATCGGTAGATAGGATAGGCAGTGCAGAGAGACGGAATGCAGTGTGCCTGGTGCGGTCAGTTCACTGCCGCCGTTCAATATTTTGAACCGTTTCCACAGCAGTTTCATGGATGACGTTGATGCAGTGCGTATATGATTAACAAGCAGTGCGTGGTACGGTAAATTTTAGTTGCAGTTCATTACACGGTTACTTCTCTGCCTTGGAACTTTATTTTTCTCCATACGCACGGTAATTTAACGTATTGCATACTTATTTGTCAGGTGTAGTGTATTACAGGTACAGGTGTAGTGCGCTGCAGGTCCAGTGTATTGCACGGTCAGTGCACTGCCGCGGGTCCTTATCTTACACTGATCGCAAAGCTGCTTTAAGAAGCATAGCACCGTATTGCATAGTTATTTTGGAGGCAGTGGGTGTCAATATTTGTTATAGGTGCAGTGCGTGGTACTGTAAATTTTAGGTGCAGTGCACATTGCACGGTTATTGCTCTGGCTTGGCACCTTATTTTGCACCATACGCACGGTACCTTTACGAACTATAGGAACGAAGTGCATAGTTATTTGTTAGGTGCAGTGTATTGGAGGTACAAGTGTAGTGCACTGCAGGTGAAGTGCATTGCACGGTCACTGCACTGCCGCGGCACCTTATCTTTTCCCGTTCGCAAAGCATCTTTAAGAAGCATAGGACCGCATAGTAGCATAGGACCGCAGTGCATATTTATGTTGTAGGCATTGCGTATCACTATTTATTACAGGTGCAGTGCATTGCACGATTAGTGCTCTGCCGTGACACCTTATTTTGCACATTAGGAATGCAGTGTACTACCGTCTTCATAGGCTGTGCGTGTCACTATGCATTGTAGTTGGTGTGCACTGCACGATCAATGCATTGCCGTGGCACCTTATGCTGAACCTTTCTCACAACAACTTCAGTCGGAGACCATAATAACGTAGTGCATACGTGATGCACATGCAGTTTCAATTCAATGTGCATTGGGTGAGCAATGCATTGCATGGTCAGTGTACTGCGTCGGCACGGTAACTGGCACCGTACACACAGTAATTTTACAGACCATAGTAAGGCAGTGCATACCTGCTTCACAGGCAGTTTGTTTCTGTTTGTATTGTACGTGCAGTGCAATGCATATTCAGTGCAGTGTCGTGGCACCTTACCTTACACCATGCGCACATGTGTTTGATTAAAATAGGAAAGCAGTGCATACGCCATACACACGCAGAGCCCGTCCATGTACATTCAAAGTGCATATATTAGTTGCCTGTATTATTAACATATTGATACATACAAACATCTTAAATATAAGAAATATTTTATTTACATAGATTTACTGAACAACCTAGTGTATTAATATTATTACAAGTATCAATCTAATGATCATCCTTAGTCGGGGATGTGCTTCTCATTGACAGTAGGACTGAATGCTCTCAATACTTCAGGAAGTTCATCACGTATTTCGTTTTCTATCCCGTATATCATCTTGTAGTTCAATTCTTCTCTCATTGCAGAAGGAGAGAACTATTTAACAATCAGGAAATCAGTATGTTTTGAACATATGTTGCCAATAGAAAAAATACGAAGCAGATTATATTGTAACGTAAACAACGCGACTTACTTCTTCCATGTTGCATTTTATCGTGTCTCCATTGTACCACTATATACTTCTTAGGATCGAGTAAGCACACTTATCCTCTGTTTGCTTTGGACACCTATGGAACTTTGCTTCGTTGAACTTCTCTGCGAATTCTGGAAAATTGTGACTAGGATATGCCGCTTTAAGAAGTTCATCTATTCTTTTGAGTTGTTTTCATGAAATGCAACATTTATTGATCAGTATTCTAAATAGTGCAGTTGGAAGATTAATATGAAAGTAATGTTCTAACCATGATTGGTCCAATGTTGCTGTGATATTCTGCTCTTGTTTTAAACAAGTAATCCTTGGTGTATTTCCTTGAGTCAATTATGTTAAGGCGACCTCCACTGATATATATGTTGAGGGAGTAAACTGTAATGTGAGAGTTGTAGACAACAGGTATTCCAATCTGCAATGAATACATAACAGTAAGTCCATTAACAGAAAAGTTTATTTCATTAATAGTAAGCTCTCGAAATTTATTGTATAATCCTCTTCGAAATAGATGTTTTGAAAATTTAGAGAAACTTACCAGTTTTGCCATGTCTGGTTTAAAATTTTCCATCACTAATTTGAATTGCTTCACACGTTGTTCTGTGCAGATCTAGTTTTCTTTCTCGAATTCTATCAGCATAGAGACTGAAAGGTTGCATATGAATCTTTTGCCTCCGTCCACAAAGCCTTTGCAGGAATTGCTTATCATAAATATGTCTATGTAATGTTGAACCAATTGATTGTCAGCCATCCCTCCTTGTTTAAGATTGTCTTTCAGATCTCGGCCTGTCCATTCTGCTTCTGTCATTATTCTAGATTTTATTCTTCGAATCTGAATAATGATTTTGCTGTAACAGATCGGAGAAGTTTGTTGTCATTACTCCAAATTATTATGGTAAATCAAGCACTGATATTTATTTTCCAAAACTGTAATTTGTTTTTAACCTTTTATTATAAAATTGAACAAATCTTGATGCATTTAAGCTTTCAGCCTTCGAACAATGAAAAGTTAGCATACTATCTATTACTTTTATATGCGCATGTTTTAAATGAAAACGCTAGAAAAAGGGCGCCCTCGCGAGAGTGTTTTAAATGAAAGATCTAAAATATGTCTTTTTTTAAAACAACATTAGTATGTAAACACAACTCTATATTATGTCTTACTCAGCATATTTATCTTGAAAACTTTCATCCTAAATAGCCTTTCCAGCAGCGGTTGCATGCTTCTTGTATTTAAAAGGGACATGCTTGAAAACTAGAAAGGTATTTTGACCTTGCCGAGCCGGTCTTTATGGCATGCTCGATGTTTCTGGTAGTGCTGTAATAGATTCAGATTGTGACATTTTCACCACATGTGTTTGATCCCTGGTTTTTTTGTTTCTGGTTACTCTTCCGGATGTTCCAGCCTTTTATGGAGAAATTATTAATATCATAGCCAAGGTTTTGGGCTTTCTGCTCTTCTTGATCTTTTTTTCCCACGGTCCTGACTAGATTCGTTTTCAATGTCCTTAGCCAATCTGAGTACTTCCATGTATCTGAAATAGAGTTGAGCTGCACTCCTTTCGTCAATCAGCAATCTCTTTGTTTCTTTAGCCGCCGACTCAAGAGACTACATGACAGTGTTTTGTTTTGCATCTGTACTCAAATCAAGTTCAGGAATTCCTACAAAACAAAATCAAAAGCATGTTGTTAGTCTGCATACATCATGATTCTAATTGTATAAATTGAACTTCTAATTGTTATTATATTATTGTTACATTATAATGCAATGTACCTTCGATATTTGTAGTCAACCCACTCAATAGTATATAGGTGTTTTCTATTTCGTTGAACATTCTATAGAACCACAGGTTGCGAATATTAGGCATGTCTTTTGCTGTAAATTCTATGTAAGAATCCATTACTGTGGTTTCCATCGGTTGTAGCATCATGAAGGTACCGTATTCACTAGAAATTAAATAAAATGTAATAATAAATTATCAATTAATTCTTAAACATAAATTGATATAACTAAATTTAACAAACAAGAGTAGCAGTTAGTGCTTACACATTGATATGTTTTGGCATATCACCAAACTCAATGTCGAAGCTTAATAATTCTCTATGCTCTTGACCAAACCCTTGTTGCCATAAATTTTTAACATTGTTTACGACCTTGATAGCTATTTTTTGCAAACTTTCATCATCCGGATTTCTTCCCGAGTCCAGTATTCTCATCTTCCTTGATATGAACTCAATAATAAATAACAAGTAGTGACTTCTCAATCGATTCTCATATGCATACGTGGCATCTGGGATAGTAATCATTACCTATAAAAATAATAGGAATCATCAATAATTATGTAATATGTAAGCAATTTAATGTAAATTTTTTGAAATATATTACTTGACGAATTCACTATTCTTTGAAAAAATTCAACTTACAAAATTATATGCGGGTAACATGTCTTCTGTTTGATTCGAAAATAGATTCCTTGTCCTTTGTGGAATTTTAGTGATATCATCACTCAGAAAAACCTGTAACAAGCTTATATTGTTTAGTGTCATTAAAACAATTGAAAAAAGTTTATTTTTATTTTTTGCATGAACAATAAGGTTATGTTGAAATATATGTAAACCTATTTATTAACATTGTATGTGATATACTAGTTTTGTGAGCTTACCCCTATGTTAGGTCCAAAACATTTTGTTCCTTGTTCTACTTTAGAAAATGCAAGATAATGTACAACTAAATCGAGAAGATTTTTTTCTATAGTTCCTCCATCATGGAATGAATCTGCATTTTCTCTTGCAGTTACTATCTTTCCTCCTTTTCTTTTTATCAAAATGTATGACCTGCATGAATTATTGTGAATAAGTTAGTTTTATAATAAATTTAAGTATATTATAGCAATACTAATATATATTAGATTACTATATATAACTGTTTCTTAAAAAATTGCCTTTGCGATTTTTCTGAAGTGTGGAATCTCATCATCATATTGTGGAACTTTTGAGTAGTAATTCGCCAGTCTTCGTGTGCTTCTTCCTCTGCAAATTTGTGATAAACTGTGTTATTTCGTTTACGTAGGATTAGAATTTTTTTATTATTATTCTTTTTTTATGTAAAAATCAACTTGGTTGAAAGGCGCCTCATCGCCAAGAGGTACTATAGCACCAGGTTGGTTGTACTGCTATTTGCCTGTTCCATGAGTAGAAACAAATTGATATCATCATGGTTATTTCTAATAACAATCTTGATATCCATTCATTAATTTTTTTTGTAAAATTGTTCAGTTATTGACAAGGAAATATTTTTTTTGACAAAATATCTTTTCACTATAACTATACTTACGTTATTGGAGATTACAACCATGTAAATCTGTAGAAGCATTGTCGTCAGTAATCCAGCTATCTACTTCGGCATCAAGGTCTGGGTTTTCTATGTTCTTACTGTCGTCTATGCAGCTTCCCTAGTTAAATTATACATTTAAAAGTGATCAGATAACATAATATAATGTTTTTAAATATACGTAGAAATAAAAAGAATAAATATAGTTGGTAAGATCTAAAACATAGATAACCTGTTGGTATGGCATGGTTTCATTAAATTGAACTCCCTGCCAATTCAATTGATCCATATTATCAACGGCGTTGAAATCTTTCATGCCATCAATAATTATCATTTCTTCATGTGGCATTTAGTTATTTTCAAAAGAAGATGCTTCTGGTTCTGCTTGATGTTCAGGTGTGGGAGTCATTTCGTTGTCATATGGCAGTCTGTCATCAGAAATCCTCATTGCTTCATCTTGTATAATATTATTATCCATGTTGCATAAGTTATCTTCTTGTTCTTCATTGTGTCTTTCCTGCTCAGCCAGATTACCATCCGTGTTGTCATGAATCTTTTGCTCCACAAATGTAACTGGTGTTACAATTGCATTTGACGCAGTGTCTGCAGGTGCTGGTATTTGCAATGTGTTAATAACAATTTGTGCGTGCGTCAATTCGTCCAAATCATCAACCTTCGTTGAATACTCATCATCAATTAATGTTTGGTTTTCTCCTTGTTCTGCCGGCTGCTCAGTTTCTGTTTCATTGACTTCAACATCTTGATCCTAGTCCTGTGTGCTCCCTGAATCAATTTGTACGTCAGTCACGAATTGATGAACTTCATATTTAGCGTGTTGAAGTTCATCGTTGTCATCTTCAATCTGAATATTAGTAACCCCCTCTGTTAAATCATCATGACATGCATTTGTATTTGCTTTACCATAACAAGCATTTTTTTGTTGGAATCTCATATGTAATTATTGTATCACTGGGATCATTCATACTCTGGTCGCTGTCTTCTTTCATTTATTCGTCAACAACTATTTTTGACTGCTCACTGATAAGTTCAGCAACTTCTGTGCCAGGTGTACTTGATGATGGTACGGTGGTGTCTTCAACATGTGTGTCATATCCCAAATTCTAGATTTGGTACTGCATACATACATGGCACTGCATCATGTTCATCTTTGAGAAAATGCAGTTTTGAAAGCTTTTTACAAAAACACCACACAAGTGCCTAATCTTCCCTTATAGTTGACTACTAGGGTTATTGTCTAGCGTCTGCTTGGTTGATGCCAAAAAGTCAACCTAGATGTTTAGATGCGTGGATTTTTCAATTACGAACCTGTAGGTTTTTGTTTCACTCGAAACAGAGCTCTAGATCAAAATATATGAGCAAAACAGTTCAGCAGAAATTCAGTTTTAGGAAAAATTCAGAAAAAAGACAGGTTCAGCTATAACCGCCGTTCAGAATAGAATAAAAGAGAAGAAGAAAAAAACAGACCCCAGCCGGCAGCGCCACCTGGCACAGGCTCGCGCCAAGGCGTGCTAGTGGCCCAGCCGACTGCAGCCCTTCCCTTTCTCCCTTTTTCCTTTTTTTTTTGACTGTCGGCCCGGGCATCGGATGTGTTCGTCCTCGACAGGGAGACGACCTGCAACCGTACGTCGTGAGGAATCCGCGATTCCGTTCGGAATCGAACGCCCCGCCTCAATCGACCCCTGCCACTTATAGCCCACCATTCCCTCGTCGTTTCCCCCTCCTAGCCCTAGCTATTGCACCGCCACCACGCCGGAATCGCTCGCCGGAGTTGCTGCTGCCGTCAGTCGCCATTACGGTCGGTAAGAGCTCCATCAACCGCCCCTTTCCCTTTTTCTAAGAGAAACCGTCCGCCGCCGTGTGCTGCCCCCACCTGATTTTTCCTCTACTTGTAGAGGAAAAGTCAGCCTAGGAAAGTCGCCAGAGTCAGCCGCCGTCCGCCGCTCCAGACGACCGCTGCCGCCACCCCGGAGTTCCTCTGTCTGCGCCGAAGCTACCGCCGGGACCTCCACACGCCACAGTACACCGTCCGACCACCGCCGCCGCTGAAACTCGCCGGAGCGCTGCCTGCCATCGCCGCCGACCCGCCGCTGCCGTCGGACAAGGTGAGAGACGAGCTCGCGCTCTTCTAGCCATCAAATCGAGCACGAACGGCTCGGATCGGCCGTTGACCGCCCAGTCAACCGCTGACTGGTCAGGCCCAGTCAGCGCCGCGTCAGCCGCTGACCGCCCAGTCAGCGGGAATATTCCTAGAATATTCCCGTCGAATTTCTGGTTTTAGTTAAAATTGCAGAAAAGGTTTATAACTTGCAAAAATCATAGAAAAAGATCTACTAGGCCAAAAATTGCAAATAAGATATCGTTGGTTTCAGTAAATTGTGAAGACTTTTATTCTATAATAATAATTCAGGGTTACTGTATGTAATTTCCTGAGATTATAAAAAGGCTTAAAGTGGTATAAAATTCACAGAAAAATATCTGTAAATCTTTTTGGAGTAAATCCTTTTGGTTTAGGCTCTAAATTGATCTATCTGTCCATTAATATTTTTGTCACACTGGAATAACACTGTTTACAGCAATGGTTCAATGTTTTGACTAAAAGCCCTCTTTTATGCATAAATTGTTTTCTTTGCATTAAAGGTTTTCCCATGCATCATTCAGTAGTTGCATTGATCAGAGAACATAACTAAACTACTGAAGCTTTATTAAAGTGCCATGCATGCATTGTGTTGCATTTGTTGATCTCTAGATTGTGAGGATTGTAACCCGTGTGATTGTCCGGGTTGTATGTTTGACTCTGACAACTACCAAGGCAAGTGGAGCTTCATAAAAGTCCTATTTACTTTCTGTATGCATTGTAGCTTGTTTTTGTTTTTGCAAGGTTATATCTATTGCTATGTTATATCCTATTATATCGTAGCCATACTTGATAGGTGAGCCGCCGTAAGTAGTTGTGCTTAGCTATGCTTATGTAGACGAGGGTGGGATGCACCATGATAAAGGTTGTTTTGAATGTAAGTGTTTGGAAAATTTGAAAACAACTTAATTAATGAACTCTTTGGGTGGATTGGTAATTGCTTGGTTCGTGAATGCCGGACCCATGTCTATGGTTTATCCGAGTATCTCACTTGTGGATGGCCACCTAGCTTTCTGAGAAATGATTAGTGTCTTGATTTGGTAGCTTACGTGTACAGCCATATGCCAGTGAGTTATGGGTGGCTGGATGGACTTAGTAGGTCGTGGCGACCCGAGGTCTTCGTATCCAGAGATATAGTGAATGTGATAGGTTGGTACGGTGCGCGGATGGGCTTGGGGAGCTACTTCCCGAATTGTCTCTTCTTGGGCTTCTCCCTATCATGACTCAATATGCGTGTCATGGTACGAGCGGGTCGACCAAGTCATATGGGTAAAGTGTGCAGCCCCTGCAGGGTGTAAAAACTAAGTGCTTAGCCGTGTCCCTGGTAATGGACGATTGAGTTGCTGAATTGTGGGTGCTATGACATGTTCTCATTCATTCTAACTTGTAATTTCTAAAACTTAATTGGGTTGTATGATGAAGATAAAATGCTTTACAAATGATTTACAAATGGTAGGATAAAGTATTTTGCTGCTGCAACTAAGCCTGAACCCCACAAGGCAGATATGCATATAGCTATTAGTCTTGTTGTTTCTCTGATTGTTCCACTTGCTAGTACATTCCAAGTATTGACCCTTCGGGGCTGTTACGTTTCATGTTGCAGGTTACTCTTCCTGTTGGTTGCGACCCTCCACTCAACATTTTGTTCGCCAGTGGCGTCTAATGGAGACTGGAGCTACTTTATTTATGCTATCTATTTGATACTTGTTTACTTGTGCAAGCGTTATGCTTTGCAAATTTTGTAATAAATACAATATTCTGGATCATATCGTTGTAATAATGATGCACTATTAATTCTTTGATGTCTATCGATGCTATGTATGCCAATGAACCGATCCAAGGATTGGCGTGATACATAGAGGTGCTACCCTTCTGGGTCGTACTGTTTCAGATGGTATCAGAGCAGTGTGTTCACTGTAGGATCCTGACCTAGGATTGGAATAGGAAGCCTTATATTTATTTAAGTCTATTTCAAATTCTGTCTTTATTCTTATGCCTTTCATTCTAGTAAATTCTTTTCCTTTGTTGTTCTCACTCTTTCCTCTGTACAATTGATAGATGGGAGATGCCACCAGAGTTGAGTATGTTGAGTTCCAATCACCAAGACTCTTCGCCAGACAGTTGGCGGAGCTTTTCCAGACGCTGGGCATGCTAATGCTAATGTTCAAAGGGAGGAGGATGAACACCTATGTGCCTGGAGATCACATATGGGAGATCACCGCTATTGTTCTTGCAGATCCCACCGTGCCTGGCATTGAGAACCTGAACCGTACGAAGAAGTACCTTACCTGGGAGCAAGGAGTGGAGTCAGCCATGCATGAGACACTGTCACACTTGTGTTATCTCCACCGACACCGACTGCCAGTAGGTTCACCTTTCCTGGCATTTGGAAATTGGAATGAGGATGGGAACGTGATGGTTACCGCAGGTAATCGGAACAACATGCCACTCCATGAGAAACACATAGAAGACATGGAGATTAAAGCTTGGGAGAGGGAAGAGAAGTTGATGCAGCAAAAGGGGGAGTTGGATTATTTTGAGGGCACTATGCATTTGCAAGGGTATGAGATGGAACCTTGCACACCGCTGTGAATACAATGGAGCAAGCCCTCATTGGGAGGGATGCCACGATTGCAGCGCTAAACCAAACCATTGTGGAAAGGAATCAAGTTGTGGCTGAGCGGGATCAAACCATTGTGGATATGGCTGCCAGATTGCTGCCCTTCAAGCGCAGCAGAATCCTCCATCAAATAATGGTAATAATGATGATGATGACGATGCGGATAATGGTGATGGAGGTAACAATGGTGGTGGAGGCAACAATGATGATGATGGAGGCAGTGACGATGAAGGAAGCGATGACGATGATGGAGGAGATGCAGTGGGCGTTTTTGTAGAAGAAAGTGAGGAGGAGGACTCCGAAGAGGTGGAGTTCGAGAACTCAAGTGAAGGTGTACACTCCACCACCGTGGCATGCACGAGGATCTAAGCGTCAGCGTATTGCAACCTGTTCATCAAATAGTTAGAGATGGTCCTCCAAAACTAGTCTTCGTTAGGGAAATTCATTAGTCTTAGACATCGATCAATGTAAACTTCTGCACTATTATATTATTGTGTTTAGAATGCTCAGTTAAGTACCTTGAAGTTCCAGGAATTTTTGTGAGATTTATTAAATGATATTTGGACAAGTTTGGGTAAAATTCGTGTTTTTGTTGCTGCAGTTTTCTGCTGAATCTGCTGTACTGTATGATTTTTCATATTTTACTGGTAACTGCGAAAAATCTGAGAAATTGGGATCTGGTGCATAATTATCTGTAGTATCTGCACCAAAATCAGCAAAAATTCCTGACGCTTTTAAATCAGGCAAAAAAAATTCGTGAACAGGACAGAACTTTTTATGCCAGATTTCTGGTTTTTGCTTTTTGCTGTTTTGCTTTGCCTAGTATTGTTACCAGCGTTTCTAAATTATTTTGTAGCTATATACTGTTAAGGAAAACCTATAACAATGCTTGTTTGTGTGAATTCTCATGTGGTGATTGCTTATGGTTGTTGTGGATGAATTGTTGTTGCATTGAGCATGTTGCATGGGTAGAAGGCTATTGCTTATCTTTAGTTGTTCTGTCTAAAACTTTCCTATGCTGAACCGCAGATGCCGCCGAGACGCGCTAAAGACATGCCACCTGGCATGCAGCAGATGATGGAAGCACAGACCCAGCTGATGCAAGCTCTGGCCCAGCAGATTAACAACAACAACAACAACAATCCGCCACCACAAGTGGATGCTCTTGCTCGATTTCTGAGGTTGAGGCCACTCAAGTTCTCCACTTCACCCGAGCCAATGGTTGCACTGGATTGGCTACGCTCGGTGAACAAGGACTTGGTGACAGTTGAGTGCACCGATGCTGAGAAAGTGAGGTTCGCCGCTCATTTGTTGGAAGGACCAGCTGCTTCTTGGTGGGGTACCTTTCAGATCACTCACCCCATTGCTACTGTGACCTGGCAGATGTTTGAAGAAGGGTTCAAGACTCACCATGTGTCCACTGGAACTCTGAGCCTGAAGCAGAGGGAGTTCTGCAGCCTGCGCCAGAGTCACCGCAATGTGTCTGAATACATAGAGGAATTTGCTAATCTGTCTCGCTATGCTCCAGAGGATGTGGACTCAGATGCCAGGAGGAGAGAGAGGTTCCTTGATGGTCTGTATAACGAGCTCTCAGTCCATCTATCTATTGTGCATGCTCCTGATTTGCAGACTCTGATGGACAAGGCTAGGATTCTGGAGGGAAAACAGGGACAAACCGAAAGGCGCAAGAGGAAGTATAATGGCAATCACAACTCAGGGTCACACCATAGGGCCCGTTTCTCACCATGGTAATGGGAACTCTGGACACCACCGTGGAGGTAATGGTAACCATTACAATGGAGGTAATGGGAACAGCCACCGTGGAGGAAACGGGAACTCTGGACACCACCGTGGAGGAAATGGTCACCACCATAATGGCCACCACCACAATGGCCACAAGAGCTACAACAACATTTCTGGGAGGAACAATGGACACAACCGCTCTGGCAGGAGGGATGTCAGTGAAGTGGAATGTTTCAAGTGCAAGAAGATGGGGCACTATGCTGATAATTGCCCAGAGAAGAGGATTGAAGCGGGAAGCAAGCCTAATGCAAACCAGAAGGCAACTATCAAACATGTGAATGTTGAGGAGATTCAGAATGAACCAGAGCTAGTGGTTGGTAAGTTTCCAATCAATACCCACATCGCATTTGTTCTTTTCGATACTGGTGCTTCGCATACATTCATATTAAGAGCATTTGTGGATAAGTATAAGCTACATACCGAGGCTCTTAGAGGATCTATTAGAGTAAGTTCCCCTGGGGGAGAGATGATAGCTAGTGCAGCATGTCGAGGGTTGACGCAAGAAATTGGTGCTTATGCATTTCCTGCCCACCCGGTTATACTAGAATCCCAAGGTCTAGATGTCATATTGGGCATGGATTGGATGTCAGAACATCAAGGTCAGATAGATTATGCTCAATGAACAATTTCACTCACCACACCAGAGGGGGTAAGGATCAGGTATAAGTCGCCTGCCTGTATTGGAGTGGCCGAGTTGAATTCTCTTAAGGGGGTTAGCCTAGAAGATGTGTCCGTAGTAAAGGAATACCCCGATGTGTTTCTGGATGAGCTGCTACGGATGCCACCTGATAGGGACGTCGAGTTTCTTATTGACTTGATGCCGGGAACAGGACCGATAGCCAAGAGGCCGTATAAGATGGATGTGGAGGAATTGAAGGAGTTAAAGAAGCAACTTAGAGAGCTATTGGACAGGGGATTTATTCAGCCCAGTTCATCGTCTTGGGGCGCGCCTGTTCTATTCGTGGAGAAGAAGGACAATAGTAAGAGATTGGTGGTTGACTATCGCTCACTTAAAGAAGTGACCATCAAAAATAAATACCCATTACCCAATATAAATGATTTGTTTGATCAGTTGGAAGGGGCAAAGGTGTTTTCCAAGATTGATCTAAGATCGGGATATTTCCAATTGAAGACGTACCAAAGACTGCCTTCACCACTAGGTATGGGTTATATGAGTATACAGTTATGTCTTTTGGACTAACAAATGCTCCGGCATATTTTATGACCATGATGAACAAGGTATTCATGGAGTACTTGGATAAGTTCGTGGTGGTGTTCATTGATGACATATTGATATATTCCAAGGATGATGCTGAACATGAGAAACACCTGTGACTAATTATGGAAAAGCTGAGGGAGCATAAATTATATGCCAAGTTTAGTAAATGTGAGTTCTGGTTGAACACTGTTGGATTTCTTGGACACGTGGTGTCAGGCAAAGGAGTTGCAGTTGATCCAAGCAAGGTGGCGTCAGTTACATAATGGGATTCACCCAAGAATGTGGGAGATATTAGGAGTTTCTTGGGACTTGCTGGATATTATAGAAGGTTCATTGAGAATTTCTCCAAGATTGCAAAGCCAATGACTGAATTACTGAAGAAGGAGAAGAAGTTTGAATGTACCAAGGAGTGCGAAGCTAGTTTCTAGGAACTGAAGCAACGCCTAGTGACCGCACCTATCTTGTGTCTGCCGGATATTCAGAAGGATTTCCAAGTGTATTGTGATGCTTCCCGTCAAGGACTAGGTAGTGTATTGATGCAGGATGGAAGAGTCCTATCTTATGCGTCACGCCAACTTAAACACCACGAGAGGAATTACCCCACGCATGACATGGAATTAGCATCAGCTGTACATGCGCTCAAGGTGTGGAGGCACTATCTCATGGGTAAGCATTGTGACGTGTTTATGGATCACAAGATCCCTAAATACATATTCACTCAGAAGGAGCTAAATATGAGGCAGAGGAGATGGTTGGAGCTCATAAAGGATTATGATATGAGTTTGCAATATCACCCAGGAAAGGCCAATGTTGTAGCGGATGGGATGAGTCGCAAGGCTTATGCTAATGGCCTGACAGTGGGGGAGTTACCCAAGGATTTGTGTGAACAGTTCAAGGATCTCAGGTTGGAAGTAGTATCCGAGGGATATGTGGCAACAATGGAAGTCAAGCCAACGTTTCTAGATGAGATCAGAGAAGCTCAAAAGAAGGATAGTTTCCTGGAGGAAATAAGAGGAAACATACCCAAAGGTAAAGCTGAAGGATTTTGCGAGGATGATCAAGGAACACTATGGTACAAGGATCGCTTATGTGTGCCCAACGATCCGGTGATTAGGAAGTTGATATTTTAGGAAGCTCATAACTCGCCATACTCTATACATCCAGGTAACACGAAGATGTACATGGATTTGAATGAAAGGTTTTGGTGGGTTAACATGAAGCGAGAGATTGCAGAGTATATTGCCTTATGTGATGTCTGTAGTAGAGTGAAGGCTGAGCACCAAAAGCCAGCAGGGTTGCTACAGCCATTGCCGATACCTGATTGGAAGTGGGATAGAGTTGGAATGGACTTTATCATAGGATTGCCCAGGACCAAGTTAGGACATGATTCTATTTGGGTAGTGGTTGAACACTTAACCAAGGTAGCTCACTTTATACCCGTGAAGACCACTTACACCAGTGCTAAGTTAGCCAAGATCTACATGAATAGAATTGTGTGCCTGCATGGTGTTCCGAAGAGCATTGTGTCAGATAGAGGCACCCAATCCACTTCTCACTTTTGGCGCTAGCTACATGAGTCGTTGGAACGAGATTGGAGTTTAGCACAACTTTCCACCCCCAGACGGATAGTCGGACCGAGAGGGTGAATTAGATTTTGGAGGATATGTTGAGAGCCTGTGCCTTGGCTCATGGCGCTAGTTGGGATGAAAATTTGCCTTATGCTGAGTTTTCCTACAACAACAGCTACCAATCCAGCATCAAGACATCGTCGTTCGTTGTACTATATGGTAAGACGTGCAGGACACCATTGTTGTGGGATGGCGTAGGTGAACGATAACTATTTGGGCCGGATTTGATCAAGGATGCTAAGGAGAAGGTTAGTTTGATTCGGGACAGGTTGAAGGTGGCACAATTGAGACAGAAGAGCTATGATGATTTTAAGCGCAAGGAAGTGGTGTATGAGATTGGAGATCGAGCATACCTCAGAGTTTCGCCACTACGTGGAATTAAGAGGTTTGGAATGAAGGGTAAGCTGGCACCTTGGTTTATAGGACCATACCGGATCCTAGCACGGAAGGGAGAGGCTGCATATCAGTTGGAGTTGCCAGAAGCTCTGTCCGCTGTTCATGATGTGTTCCATGTGTCCTAGCTGAAGAAATGCCACCCGTAGATGGTAGATACACCGTTAAGGGATACTGTGCCGTTAGATGAGGTTTAGCTAGAGAGTGACCTGACTTATGAGGAGAAGCCGGTCAAGATTTCGGAGACAGCAGAGAGGTTTAACCGCAGCAAGACGATCAGGTTTTGCAAGGTGCAATGGAACCATCACACTGAAGAGGAAGCCACCTGGGAGCGAGAGGATGACCTTCGAGAGGACCACCCGCACCTATTTGCTAGCCATGTCGAATCTCGAGGACGAGATTCATCTTAAGGGGGTTAGTCTTGTCACATTGATACATTGCAAATGTATTTATAATTTTTGATGTTCCATGCTTGGTTTTATCCACTTTCTTGTGGTTTGTCCACACTTTGGAGTACTTTTCATATGATTTCTTGGACTGACCTATTAACAAGCGGTACTGTTTTCTGCTGTTTTTGGCTCCAGGAAAGTCAGAAAATGAATATTCTCGGAATTGGACGGGACAAACGCGAAAGTGCCTATTTTTCCGAAAGTCATCAGATGTGAAAATACGAGACGGAGAGGGGCCAGGGGGTCACCACACCACCTGGCTGCACGGCCCATCCTGGCCCGTGCCAGGGGTGGTGAGGCCACCCCTGGCACCCCCTCGGCCTCCCCTTCCACCTATAATATGCCCTCGGGACGAAAACCCTAAGTGCCCGATCAAAAATCCATGAAAGAGTTTGTAGCCGCCGTCATCTCCATCCCTAGATCGGGAGGGATCTGAAGCTCTTCCCGGCACCATGCTGGTCAGGGGAATTTACCCTGGAGGCCTTCTTCATCACCATGCAAGCCTTCGGTGTGATGCGTGAGTAGTTAATCC
Source organism: Avena insularis (assembly GCA_023614405.1). NCBI lineage: Eukaryota > Viridiplantae > Streptophyta > Magnoliopsida > Poales > Poaceae > Avena > Avena insularis. Next base: position 1,616,954 of record JAJUPC010000016.1, on the reverse strand, counting down.
TTGGACTACGAATCCATGTAGTAGCTAGATGGCTGGTTCTCCTCCTTTGTGCATTCATGTCTAGATCTTGTGAGCTCCGTTCATGATCAAGATCATGTTGTGTTTGTGGGGATCCGATGGATATTGAGATGCTATTTCAGATTGATTATTGATTCTATCATGTCTTTGTTATTTGTGATCTTGCATGCTTTCCGTTGTTAGTAGCTATCTTGGCCAAGTGAACCCACTATCGAGCATAAATACTAACTCTTGGAGTTGCTAGCATCTACTTGGCCAAGATAGCTACTAACAACGGAAAGCATGCAAGATCACAAATAATAAAGACATGATAGAATCAATAATCAATCTGAAATAGCATCTCAATATCCATCGGATCCCCACAAACACAACATGCCGAATTACAAATAGATGATCTTGATCATGAACGGAGCTCACAAGATCTAGACATGAATGCACAAAGGAGGAGAACCAGCCATCTAGCTACTACATGGATCCGTAGTCCAAGGATGAACTACTCACGCATCACACCGGAGGCTTGCATGATGATGAAGAAGGCCTCTAGGGTGAATTCCCCTCTCCGGCAGGGTGCCGGGAAGAGCTTTAGATCCCTCCTGATCTAGGGATGGAGATGACGGCGGCTACAGACTCTTTCCTGGATTTTTGATCGGGCACTTAGGGTTTACGTCCCGAGGGCATCTTATAGTCGGAAGGAGAGGCCGACGGGGTGCTAGGGCTGGCCACACCACCCCTTGGTGCGGGCCAAGCCTGGCCGTGTGGCTCGCAGGTGTGGCCGCCCTCTGGCTCTTCTCCATCTCGTATTCTGGCATCTGATGACTTCCGGAAAAATGGGCACTTTGGCTTCTGTCCCGTCCAATTCCAAGAATATTCATTTTCTGACTTTCCTGGAACCAAAAACAGCACAAAAACAGGCAGCTGACACTGTGGCTCTTGTTAATAGGTTAGTCCAAGAAATCATATGAAAAGTACTCCAAAGTGTGGACAAAACACAAGAAAGTGGATAAAACCAAGCATGAAACATCAAAAAATATAGATACATTTGCAATGTATCAAGGAAGCGCAGTGCTTCGAACAGAATCCAGTGTACATGCAACATTACATAGAGCAGTGCAATTGTCGAACTAAAGGCAGTGCAAGTAGTCTGAGTACAGGGCAGTGCATGCAGGATAAATGGGCAGTTATTCGAAAGTACATAGGTGTATCTGTGTAGATGACTATATGACTATACAGGTAGTGGACTTAGAGTGCAGGGTCGTCCCGCATTCGCTAGGGGCTAGTATAGTGACGCCTAAAATTCTAGGTAAGGCAGTGCGTGTGGCTGAGGAAGCACAGTGCTTCGAACAGAAACCAGTGTACATGTAGCATTACATAGAGCAGAGCAATTGTCGAACTAAAGGCAGTGCAAATAGTGTGAGTACAGGGCAGTGCACGCAGGATAAATAGGGCATTTCTTCAAAAGTACATAGGTGTATTTGTGTAGATGACTATATGACTATACGAGCAGTGCACTTAGAGTGCGGGGTCGTCCCGCATTCGTTAGGGGCTAGTACAGTGACGCCTGAATTTCTAGGAAAGGCAGTGCATGTGGCTAAGGAAGCGCAGTGCTTCGAACAAATACCAGGGTACCTGCAGCATTACATCAAGCAGAGCAATTGTCGAACTAAAGGCAGTGCACATAGGATAAATAGAGAAGTTTTTCAAAAGTACATAGGTTTATCTGGGTAGAAAGAAGTTTTCTATATGACTATACGGGCAGTGCACTTAGAGTGCAGAGTCGTGCCTCATTCGTTAGGGGCTAGTACAGTGATGCCTGAATTTCTAGGTACGGCAGTACGTGTGGCTGAGGAAGCGAGTGCTTCCAACATAAACCAATGTAGTTGTAGCATTACATAGAGCAGTGCAATTGTAGAACATAGGGTAGTGCAAATAGTTTGAGTACAGGGCAGTGCACGCATGATTAATAGGGCAGTTCTTCGAAAGTACATAGTTGTATCTATGTAGATGACTATATGACTATACGGGCAGTGCACTTAGAGTGCGGGGTCCCGCATTCGTTAGGGGCTAGTATAGTGATGCCTGAATTTCTAGGTAAGGCAGTGTGTGTGGCTGAGGAAGCACAGTGCTTCGAACAGAAACCAGTGTACCTGTAGCATTACATAGAGCAGTGCAATTGTCGAACTAAAGGTAGTGCACGCAGGATAAATAGAGCAGTTTTTTAAAGTACATAGGTTCATCTGGGAAGAAAGCAGATTTCTATATGACTATACGGGCAGTGCACTTAGAGTGCAGGGTCTTCCCGCATTCGTTAGGGCTAGTATAGTGACGCCGGAATTTCTAGGTACGGCAGTGCGTGGGGATGAGGAAGCGCAGTGCTTGGAACATAAACCAATGTAGCTGCAGTATTTCGTAGAGCAGTGCAATTGTAGAACTCAGGGCAGTGCAAATAGTCCGAGTACAGGGCAGTGCACGCAGAATTAATAGGGCAGTTCATCGAAAGTACATAGGTGTATCTGTGTAGATGACTATATAACTATACGGGTAGTGCACTTAGAGTGCGGGGTCTTCCCGCATTCGTTAGGGGGTTGTACAGTGACGCCTGGATTTCTAGGTAAGGTAGTGCGTGTGGATGAGGAAGTGCAGTGCTTCGAACAGAAACCAGTGTACCTGCAGCATTACATAGAGCAGTGCAATTGTTGAACTAATGACAGTGCACGCAGGATAAATAGAGCATTTCTTCGAAAGTACATAGGTTTATCTGGGAAGAAAGTAGTTTTCTATAGGACTATACAGGCAGTGCACTTAGAGTGCAGGGTCGTCCCGCATTCGTTAGGGGCTAGTACAGTAACGCCTGAATTTCTAGGTACAGCAGTGCATGGGGCTGAGGAAGCGCAGTGCTTCGGACAGAAACCAGTGTACCTGCAACATTGCATAGAGCAGTGCAATTATAGAACTTATGGCAGTGCAAATAGTATGAGTACAGGGCAGTGCACGCTGGATAAATAGGGCAGTTCTTCGAAAGTACATAGGTGTATATGTGTAGAAAGCAGTTTTCTATATGACTATATGGGAAGTGCACTTAGAGTGCAAGGTCGTCCCGCATTCCTTAGGGGCTAGTACAGTGACGCCTGAATTTCAAGGTAAGGCAGTGGATGTGGCTGACTAAGAGCAGTGCTTAGAATAGATACCAGTGTACCTGCAACATTACATAGAGCAGAGAAATTGTCGAACTAAAGGCAGTGCACGCAGGAGAAATAGAGCAGTTTTTCGAAAGTACATAGGTTTATCTGGGTAGAAACCAGTTTTGTATATGACTATATGGGCAGTGCACTTAGAGTGCAGGGTCGTCCCGCATTCGTTAGGGTCTAGTACAGTGACGCCTGAATTTCTAGGTATGGCAGTTCATGTGGCCGAGGAAACGTAGTGCTTCGAAATAAACCAATGTAGATGTAGCATTACATTGAGCAGTGCAATTGTGGAACTTAGGGCGGTGCAAATAGTCTGAGTACAGGGGAGTGCACGCAGGATTAATAGGTCAGTTCTTCGAAAGTACACAGGTGTATCTGTGTAGATGACTATATGACTATACGGGCAGTGCACTTAGAGTGCGGGGTCTTCCCGCATTCGTTAGGGGCTAGTACAGTGATGCCTGAATTTCTACGTAAGGAAGTGCGTGTGGCTGAGGAAGCGCATTGCTTCGAACAGAAACCAATGTACCTGCATCATTATATAGAGCAGTGCAATTATTGAACTAAAGGCAGTGCAAGTAGTCTGAGTACAGGGCAGTGCACGCAGCATAAATAGGGCAGTTCTTCGAAAGTACATAGGTGTATCTGTGTAGAAAGAAGTTTTCTATATGACTATACGGGCAGTGCACTTAGAGTGTGGGGTCGTCCCACGTTCGTTAGGGGCTAGTACAGTAACGCCTGAATTTCTAGGTAAGGTAGTGCGTGTGGCTGAGGAAGCACAGTGCTTCGATAGAACCAGTGTACCTGCAGTATTACATAGAGCAGTGCAATTCCCGAACTAAAGGCAGTGCACGCAGGATAAATAGGGCAGTTCTTCGAAAGTACATAGGTGTATCTGTTTAGAAAGCAGTTTTCTATATGACTATACGGGCAGTGCACTTACAATACAAGGTCGTCCCGCATTCGTTAGGGGCTAGTACAGTGACGCCTGAATTTCTAGGTAAGGCAGTGCGTGTTGCTGAGGAAGCGTAGTGCTTCGAACAGAAATCAGTGTACCTGCAGCATTACATAGAGAAGTGCAATTTTCGAACTAAAGGCAGTGCACGCAGGATAAATATGACAGTTCTTCGAAGGTACATAGGTGTATCTGTGTAGAAAGCAGTTTTCTATATGACTGTATGGGCAGTGCACTTAGAGTGCAGGGTCGTCCCACATTCCTTAGGGGCTAGTACAGTGATGCCTAAATTTCTAGGTACGGCAGTACATGTGGCTAACGAAGCCAAGTGCTTCGAACGAAAACCAGTGTACCTGCAGCATTACATAGAGCAGTGCAATTGTTGAACTAAAGGTAGTGCAAGTACTCTGAGTACAGGGCAGTGCATGATGGATAAATAGGGCAGTTCTTCGAAAGTACATATGTGTATCTATGTAGAAAGCAGTTTTCTATATGACTATACGGGCAGTGCACTTAAAGTGCAGGGTCGTCCTGCATTCGTTAGGGGATAGTACAATGATGCCTGAATTTCTAGGTAAGGCAGTGCGTGTTGCTGAGGAAGCGTAGTGCTTCGAACAAAAACCAGTGTACCTACAACATTATATAGAGAAGTGCAATTGTCGAACTAAAGGCAGTGCACGCAGGATAAATATGACAGTTCTTCAAGAGTACATAGGTGTATCTGTGTAGAAAGCAGTTTTCTATGTGACTGTACGGGCAGTGCACTTAGAGTGCAGGGTCGTCCCGCATTCCTTAGGGGCTAGTACATTGATGCCTGAATTTCTAGGTAAGGCAGTCGATGTTTCTGAGGAAGCGCAGTGCTTCGAACAGAAACCAGTGTACCTGTAGCATTACATACAGCAGTGTAATTGTCGAACTAAATGCAGTACAAGTAGTCCGAGTACAGGGCAGTGCACGCAAGTGTTAAATAGCGCAGTGCTTCATAGTAAACTAATTTGGCTGGATCATCTCACAAAGCAGTGCATATATTTAAATAATGGCAGTGCAGGGTAGAGTACACGGTCATAGCATATTAGTTTGTGTTGGTATAATACCACGGTTAATTGGTTGCACAGGCAGTGCATTTAGTGTAGAAGCGCAGTGGTTCTAAACTAAACTAGTGTACACTTGTAGTGCACTGTAACTTTTTGGTAATCCAGTGCACTCAGGATAAATAGGGCAGTTGTTCGAAAGTACAAAGGTGTCTCTGCAGTATAAGCGAAAGCAATTTTCTATATGACGGCAAGTAATTTCTTTATAAGGTAGTGCACGCGGGGTAACAAGTACAGTTACAGTGCTTCGAAATTAAACTAGGCCGCACGCAACATTACAGAGAGCATGGCATATATGAATATAATGGTAGTGCAGTTATAATGCACAGTGGTAGCACATTAGTCTGTTGTTTCTATTGCGGTCGATGTATTACAGACTAAAATTCTTGATTTGTACATAATGTAGTCTAATCGTCTTCACCTTCATGTGATATTTAGGTCACACTGTATAAGATACTCTTAATTAAAAATGTATCTTATGCAGTGCACCAAAACATCACCGCAGCAACGGACCGCAGAACAAATTGTGATGTGCTACAATATGCTGCACCCTATAGAGACAAAGGTACAAAACAAATATATTAGTTTAAGCATATGAGTTATATTTTTTGAGTGTTCAGTCATTTATTCTTACCAGGTAAAACTCGCACTTCGGTATTCAAGGTCTGGGTTTGCAAGCATGCTGATATCCCTCTCGTACAAAGGATTTCTTATATAGTGTGACCGAAATAATATACCTATTTTTAGATTTTGTAGTAGTGTTAGGTGTTTGTCTCATACACCAAGATTAGTATAAATCTATAGCATATTAACTTATGTATATCGCTATTGTGTAGTAAACTTATACATAAAGTAGTACCTTGGGTGTGTAAAACGACTTGGGCATGGCAGATGCACTTGACGATATTGATTTTCTCTAGAATTGGTAGATCCCTTCCTATATGTAATTCTATGGTTGGCTTCACCTCTAACTGAACAATTTGATTTGTATCTAATATTTCTTGGACCTATGATTCCATCTACAAGCATGTATTTTTTCATCGACCCGCGTAGCATGCTGCAAAATGGAAGGTGGCGGCTTCTGAGCTGTGTGAGACTAGGGTTTCCGTCTGGTGGGCCTTGTTCGACTAAACTATCAGTGTAGATGTGGCAGTTCTTTGAAAACTTGGTTTGTACATGTACCGCTTGAGTTTTATATTTTTTCATTGTATGGCTATACAATTATAGCAGATAATAATTATTTAATCTAATATTACTTTTTCCATTGTAATGACAATATGTTCATATTAAATATGTATATTGTGCACTAATCAAATCTGCAGGAGCACAATGTCTATTGATTATATTCTGGAAATTTGATTCCACGTAGAATTTATAACAGTCAGTGTGTAGTTAAAGCATCGGCAATAGTATTACGAGATAACAGCAGGACACAAACATTTCGTTTCAGTACATTGCAAATTCTAAATAGACATAACAGATAAACAAGTACATATTCTTAACAGACATAAGAAATAAGCAAATTATCAATCGGAGTTTGATTCTGATGACTCTGCTGATGCCTGGCTACTATGAATAATGATGTTCATGACAAACATCATTTCAAGGTTAAGCTGTGAATCTTTTTTCGCTGCAATCAGAATTGCTTGTCCAACACTGAGATTTGTAGTTTCAATGAAGTTCTTCCATGCGTATTTGCTGAATGAGAAGCAGCCATCGTTTGTTGTTTTGTACGCCATGGTGTTGACATTACCAGTTGTTCCTAAGCGTACTCCAACAAGACCTTCTTTAGCAATGTCAAGTGTAGAAATGAACTTCAATGGTAGTTTCTGAGTTGCAAGAGAAGGAAGACGTTTTTTAGGAATAACATAACGAATGTATTAAATTTAGAAACATACCATACTGTGTTGTTTAATGTTTGTTTTTGTCAAACGAGTCACAAATGGCAACCCTACAAATGAATTGGCTGAGGGAAAGATATCGAATAAGTAATTTTCCTCAGAATCTGTCAAGTTGCATGTCTTGGAAATAATTGTAGAATTAAGCACTTGGATATTGCTGTTTCCATCATCACTACTGTTGTTATCTTCTTCAGAATCAAAATATATCACAGTGATCTTTGGACCTATAGCTCCCAATGAAAAGAATAGGTGTGCCCCTGCGCCGATCCTGTTCTCTGTGACGAACCTTGTCCAACCTGGACCTGTAATGCGAGTAATTGTGCATTCTGTGTGGACTTCAACATAATATGTTTTTCCAAGAGTCTGGAATTCCACTCCAAGTCCAGTTATGTCATTGAATAGCAATCTTAGATTGCATGGTATAGTCTGTGGAATGCTATAGTGAAGGAGAGGACTATTATGTTAACAAATATTAAGAAATGGATTTATATATATTGAAACGTAGTGTATACATACCAGTGAATGCTCGAACAGGCCTTCTACGAGACGAACAATGAATTCTGAGCCTGAATGTCCTAATTTTTTACCACAGTGACTGAAACAAACTTGACATGGCTCCATTTGTTCTGCAATAAAAATAGTTGTGTGTTATTAAATGTATATACATATATAAAATAATTTATAATTTGTGCCTCGAATTTTTCTTATATTTTGTAGTGCTGCTTCTAATAATCTGATTCTGTAGATATGATTCAAGCTGTTTATGTGCCTAGCAGATGCGATAGTTTTTCGTTTAGACTGGAACTAATAAGTAAACTTAATCTAGTAATTAAACAGATTGATGTTTATCAAATTAAACAAATGAACTTTCTCATCATACCATTAATAAAAGTATAAGAAATTTGGTGTTAGTTCAAGATCATATAGATATATCGTGTTCTATCTTTAACGCATACTAATGGACTCATATTTGTGAAAATCTGGACAGTATAAATCTCAGTACATTGATTTAGACCTAGAGGAATATAAGCACGCAAACATTTTTGCTAATGTTTGTAACGTAAACGATTTGCTAGAAAATTAAACGATGTTGGTTGCTTACCGAAGGCGCATGAGTGGTGAATCGATGATCTTTCGTTGAAGGCAGCGGCAAAGTTCGGTTAGGATTTGGTTTCTTGGCGGTGGCAGAAACGGGAATGAGCTTTAGAGGAAGTTAGAAAAGGAGTACTTAAATGGATCGGTTGCGTCGCTTCGTTTTATAGAAAGAGACTATAATGCTAATTATTTCAACGAAACCCTTTGTGTACTTCCGTTTTAGGCAGTTATCGGTAGATAGGATAGGCAGTGCAGAGAGACGGAATGCATTGTGCCTGGTGCGGTCAGTTCACTGCCGTCGTTCAATATTTTGAACCGTTTGCATAGCAGTTTCATGGATGACGTCGATGCAGTGCATACATGATTAACAAGCAGTGTGTGGTACTGTAAATTTTAGTTGCAATTCATTACACGGTTACTTCTCTGCCTTGGCACCTTATTTTGCTCCATACGCACGGTAATTTAACGCATTGCATACTTATTTGTCAGGTGTAGTGTATTACAGGTACAGGTGTAGTGCGCTGCAGGTGCAGTGTATTGCATGGTCAGTGCACTGCCGTGGGTCCTTATCATACACCGATCGCAAAACTGCTTTAAGAAGCATAAAACCGCATTGCATAGTTATTTTGGAGGCAGTGGGTGTCAGTATTTGTTATAGGTGCAGTGCACATTGCACGGTTATTGCTCTGGCTTGGCACCTTATTTGGCACCATACGCACGGTACCTTTACGAACCATAGGAACGCAGTGCATATTTATTTGTTAGGTGCAGTGTATTGGAGGTACAGGTGTAGTGCGCTCCAGGTGAAGTGCATTGCACGGTCACTGCACTGCCGCGGCACCTTATCTTTTCCCGTTCGCAAAGCAGCTTTAAGAAGCATAGGACCGCATCGGAGCATAGGACCACAGTGCATATTTATGTTGGAGGCAGTGCGTATCACTATTTGTTACAGGTGCAGTGCATTGCACAGTTAGTGCTCTGCTGTGACACCTTATTTTGCACATTAGGAACGCAGTGTACTATCGTCTTCATAGGTTGTGCGTGTCACTTTGCATTGTAGTTGGTGTGCACTGCACGATCAATGCATTGCCGTGGCACCTAATGTTGAACCTTTCTCACAACAACTTCAGTCGAAGACCATAATAACGCAGTGCATACGTGCTGCACATGCAGTTTCAATTCAATGTGCATTGGCTGAGCAATGCATTGCATGGTCAGTGCACTGCGTCGGCACGTTAACTGGCACCGTACGCACAGTAATTTTACGGACCATAGTAAGGTAGTGCATACCTGCTTCACATGCAGTTTGTTTCTGTTTGTATTGTAGGTGCAGTGCAATGCATATTCAGTGCAGTGTCGTGGCACCTTACCTTGCACCATGCGCACATGTGTTTGATTAAAATAGGAAAGCAGTGCATACGCCATACACACGCAGAGCCTGCCCATGTACATTCAAAGTGCATATATTAGTTGCCTGTATTATTAGCATATTGATACATACAAACATCTTAAATATAAGAAATATTTTATTTGCATAGATTTACTGAACAACCTAGTGAATTAATATTATTACAAGTATCAATCTAATGATCATCTTCAGTCGGGAATGTCCTTCTCATTGACAGTAGGACTGAATGCTCTCAATACTTCAGGAAGTTCATCACGTAGATCGTTTTCTATCCCGTATATCATGTTGTAGTTAAATTCTTCTCTCATTGCAGAACGGGAGAACTATTTAACAATCAGGAAATCGGTATGTGTTGAACGTATGTTGCCAACAGAAAAAATACGAAGCAGATTATATTGTAACATAAACAACGCAACTTACTTCCTCTTGGTTGCATTTTATCGTGTCTCCATTGTACCACTATATACTTCTTAGGATCGAGTAAGCACACTTATTCTCTATTTTCTTTGGACACCTAGGGAACATTGCTTCGTTGAACTTCTCTGCGAATTCTGGAAAATTGTGACTAGGATATGCCGCTTTAAGAAGTTCATCTATTCTTTTGAGCTGTTTTCATGAAATGCAACATTTATTGATCAGTATTCTAAATAGTGCAGTTGGAAGATTAATATAAAAGTAATGTTCTAACCATGATTGGTCCAATGTTCCCGTGATATTCTGCTCTTGTTTTAAACAAGTAATCCTTGGTGTATTTCCTTGAGTCAATTATGTCAAGGCGACCTCCACTGATATATATGTTGAGGGAATAAACTGTAAAGTGAGAGCTATAGACAACAGGTATTTCAATCTGCAATGAATACATAACAGTAAGTCCATTAACAGAAAAGTTTATTTCATTAATAGTAAGCTCTCGAAATTTATTGTATAATCCTCTTCGAAATAGATGTTTTGAAAATTTAGAGAAACTTACCAGTTTTGCCATGTCTGGTTTAAAATTTTCCATCAATAATTTGAATTGCTTCACACGTTGTTCTGTGCAGATCCAGTTTTCTTTCTCGAATTCTGTCAGCATAGAGACTGAAAGGTTGCATATGAATCTTTTGCCTCCGTCCACAAAGCCTTTGCAGGAATTGCTTATCATAAATATGTCTATGTAATGTTGAACCAATTGATTGTCAGCCATCCCTCCTTGTTTAAGATTGTCTTTTAGATCTCGGCCTGTCCATTCTGCTTCTGTCATTATTCCAGATTCTATTCTTCGAATCTGAATAATGATTTTGCTGTAACAGATCAGAGAAGTTTGTTGTCATTACTCCAAATTATTATGGTAAATCAAGTACTGATACTTATTTTCCAAAATTGTAATTTGTTTTTAACCTTTTATTATAAAATTGAACAAATCTTGATGCATTTAAGCTTTTAGCCTTCGAACAATGAAAAGTTAGCATACTATCTATTACTTTTATATGCGCATGTTTTAAATGAAAACGCTAGAAAAAGAGCGCCCTCGCGAGAGTGTTTTAAATGAAAGATCTGAAATATGTCTTTTTTTAAAACAACATTAGTATGTAAACACAACTCTATATTATGTCTTACTCAGCATATTTATCTTGAAAACTTTCATCCTAGATAGCTTTTCCAGTAGCGGTTGCGTGCTTCTTGTATTTAAAAGGGACATGCTTGAAAACTAGAAAGGTATTTTGACCTTGCCGAGCCGGTCTTTATGGCATGCGCGATGTTTCTGGTAGTGCTGTTATAGATTCAGATTGTGACATTTTCACCACAGGTGTTTCATCCCTGGTTTTTTCGTTTCTGGTTACTCTTCCGGATGTTCCAGCCTTTTATGGAGAAATTATTGATATCATAGCCAAGGTTTTGGGCTTTCTGCTCTTCTTATCTTTTTTTCCCACGGTCCTGACTAGATTCATTTTCAATGTCCTTAGCCAATCTGAGTACTTCCATGTCTCTGAAATGGAGTTGAGCTGCACTCCTTTCGTTAATCAGCAATCTCTTTTTTCTTTAGCCGCCGACTCAAGAGACTACATGACAGTGTTTTGTTTTGCATCTGTACTCAAATGAAGTTCAGGAATTCCTACAAAACAAAATCAAAAGCATGTTGCTAGTCTGCATACATCATGATTCTAATTGTATAAATTGAACTTCTAATTGTTATTATATTATTGTTACATTATAATGCAACGTACCTTCGATATTTGTAGTCAACCCACTCAACAGTATATAGGTGTTTTCCATTTCGTTGAACATTCTATAGAACCACAGGTTGTGAATATTAGGCATGTATTTTGCTGTAAATTCTGTGTAAGAATCCATTACTGTGGTTTCCATCGGTTGTAGCATCATGAAGGTACCGTCTTCACTGGAAATTGAATAAAATGTAATACTAAATTATCAATTAATTCTAAAACATAAATTGATATAACTAAATTTAAAAACAAGAGTAGCAGTTAGTGCTTACACATTGATATGTCTTGGCATATCACCAAACTCAATGTCGAAGCTTAATAATTCTCTATGCTCTTGACCGAACCCTTGTTGCCATAAATTTTTAACATTGTTTACGACCTTGATAGCTATTTTTTGCAAACTTTCATCATCCGGATTTCTTCCCGAGTCCAGTATTCTCATCTTCCTTGATATGAACTCAATAATAAATAACAAGTAGTGACTTCTCAATCGATTCTCATATGCATACGTGGCGTCTAGGATAGTAATCATTCCCTATAAAAACAATAGGAATCATCAATAATTATGTAATATGTAAGTAATTTAATGTAAATTTTTTGAAATATATTACTTGATGATTATTCACTATTCTTTGAAAAAATTCAACTTACGAAATTATATGCGGGTAACATGTCTTGTATTTGATTCGAAAATAGATTCCTTGTCCTTTGTGGAATTTTAGTGATATCAGCAGTCAGAAAAACCTGTAACAAGCTTATATTGTTTAGTGTCATTAAAACAATTGAAAAAAGTTTATTTTTATTTTTTGCATGAACAACAAGGTTATGTTGAAATATATGTAAATATATTTATTAACATTGTATGTGATATACTAGTTTTGTGAGCTTACCCCTATGTTAGGACCAAAACATTTTGTTCCTTGTTCTACTTTAGAAATTGCAAGATAATGTACAGCTAAATCGAGAAGATTTTTTCTATAGTTCCTCCATCACGGAATGAATCTGCAATTTCTCTTGCAGTTACTATCTTTCCTCCTTTTCTTTTTATCAAAATGTATGACCTGCATGAATTATTGTGAATAAGTTAGTTTGATAATAAATTTAAGTATATTATAGCAATACTAATATATATTAGATTACTATATATAACTGTTTCTTAAAAAATTGTCTTTGTGATTTTTCTGCAGTGTGGAATCTCATCATCATATTGTGGAACTTTTGAGTAGTAATTCGCCAGTCTTCGTGTGCTTCTTCCTCCCCAACTTTGTGATAAACTGTGTTATTTCGTTTACGTAGGATTATAATTTTATTATTATTATTCTTTTTTTGTGTAAAAATCAACTTGGTTGAAAGGCGCCTCATAGCCAACAGGTACTATAGCACCAGGTTGGTCTACTGCTATTTGCCTGTTCCATGAGTAGAAACAAATTGATATCATCATGGTTATTTCTAATAACAATCTTGATATCCATTCATTAATTTTTTTGTAAAATTGTTCAGTTATTCTCAAGGAAATCTTTTTTTTTGACAAAATATCTTTTCACTATAACTATACTTACCTTCTTGGAGATTACAACCATGTAAATCTATAAAAGCATTGCCATCAGTAATCCAGCTATCTACTTCGGCATCAAGGTCTGGGTTTGCTATGTTCATACTGTCGTCTATGCAGCTTCCCTGGTTTAAATTATACATTTAAAAGTAATCAGATAACATAATATAATGTTTTTAAATATACGTAGAAATAAAAATAATAAATATAGTTCGTGAGATCTAAAATATAGATAACCTGTTGGTATAGCATGGTTTCATTAAATTGAACTCCCTGCCAATTCAATTGATCCATATTATCAACGGCGTTGAAATCTTTCATGCCATCGATAATTATCTTTTTTTCATGTGACATTTAGTTATTTTCAAAAGAAGATGCTTCTGGTTCTGCTTGATGTTCAGGTGTGGGAGTCATTTTGTTGTCATATGGCAGTCTGTCATCAGAAATCCTCATTGCTTCATCTTGTATAATATTATTATCCATGTGGCATAAGTTATCTTCTTGTTCTTCATTGTGTCTTTCCTGCTCAGCCAGATTACCATCCGTGTTGTCGTCAATCTTTTGCTCCACAAATGTAACAGGTGTTACAATTGCATTTGACGCAGTGTTTGCAGGTGCTGGTATTTGCAATGTGTTAATAACAATTTATGCATGCGTCAATTCGTCCAAATCATCACCCTTCGTTGAATACTCATCATCAATTAATGTTTGGTTTTCTCCTTATTCTGTCGGCTGCTCAGTTTCTGTTTTATTGACTTCAACATCTTGCTCCTAGTCATGTGTGCTCCCTGGATCAATTTGTACCTCAGTCACGAATTGATGAACTTCATATTTAGCGCGTTGAAGTTCATCGTTGTCATTTTCAATCTGAATATTAGTAACCCCCTCTGTTAAATCATCATGAGATGCATTTGTATCTGCTTTACCATAACAAGCATTTTTTTCTGTCGGAATCTCAGATGTAATTATTGTATCACTGGGATCATTCATACTCTGGTCGCTGTCTTCTTTCATTTCTTCATCAACAACTATTTCTGACTGCTCACTGATAAGTTCAGCAACCTCTGTGCCAAGTGTACTTGATGATGGTACGGTGGTGTCTTCAGCATGTGTGTCACATCCCAAATTCTAGATTTGGTACTGCATACATACATGGCACTGCATCATGGTCATCTTTGAGAAAATTCAGTATTGAAAGCTTTTTACAAAAACACCACACAAGTGCCTAATCTTCCCTTATAGTTGACTACTAGGGTTATTGTCTAGCGTCTGCTTGGTTGATGCCAAAAAGTCAACCTATATGTTTAGATGCGTAGATTTTTCAATTATGAACCTGTAGATTTTTGTTTCACTCGAAACAGAGCTCTAGATCAAAATATATGAGCAAAACAGTTCAGCAGAAATTCAGTTTCAGGAAAAATTCAGAAAAAAGATATGTTCAGCTATAACAGCCGTTCAGAAAAGAATAAAAGAGAAGAAAAAAAACAGACCCCAGCCGGGCAGCGGGCCAGCGACCACCCGGGGCCCAGCTCGCGCCGGCCGGCCTGCCAGTGGCCCAGCCAGCCCGGCGCAGCCCCTTCCCCTTTTCTCCCCCTTTTTCCTTTTGTTTTTTTTTGACCGCCGGGGCCCACCTGTCAGCCCCTGGATGTGTTCGTCCTCGACAGGGAGACTACCTGTAGAGGACAAGTCACCCTAGGGAAGTCGCCAGAGTTAGCCGCCGTCCGCTGCCGCCGCCCCGGAGTTCCTCTGTCCGCGCCGAAGCTACC
This sequence comes from Avena insularis, assembly GCA_023614405.1. Classification (NCBI taxonomy): domain Eukaryota; kingdom Viridiplantae; phylum Streptophyta; class Magnoliopsida; order Poales; family Poaceae; genus Avena; species Avena insularis. Next base: position 1,601,779 of record JAJUPC010000016.1, on the reverse strand, counting down.
GCCGGGACCTCCACACGCCGCAGTATACCGTCCGACCACCGCCACCGCCAAAACTCGCCAGAGCACCGCCTGCCATCGCCGCCGACCCGCCGCTGCCGTCGGACAAGGTGAGCGACGCGCTCGCGCTCTTCTAGCCATCAGATCGAGCACGAACGGCTCAGATCGGCCGTTGACCGCCCAGTCAACCGCTGACTGGTCAGGCCCAGTCAGCACCGCGTCAGCCTCTGACCGCCTAGTCAGCGAGAATATTCCCAGAATATTCCCGTCGAAAATTACAGTAGTTTAGTTCAAATTACAGTAGTTTAGTTAAAATTACAAAAAAGGTTTATAACTTGCAAAAATCATAGAAAAAGATCTACTAGGCCAAAAATTGCAAATAAGATATCGTTGGATTCAGTAAATTGTGAAGACTTTTATTATGTAATAATACTTCAGGGTTACAGTATGTGATTTCCTGAGATTATAAAAAGGCTTAAAGTGGTATAAAATTCAAAGAAAAAGATCTGTAAATCTTTTTGGAGTAAATCCATTTGGTCTAGGATCTAAATTGATCTATCTGTCCATTAATATTTTTGTCACACTAGAACAACACTGTTTACAGCAATGGTTCAATGTTTTGACTAAAAGCCTTTTAACTAGCCCTCTTTTATGCATAAATTGTTTTCTTTGTATTAAAGGTTTTCCCATGCATCATTCAGTAGTAGCATTGATCAGAGAACATAACTAAACTACTGAAGCTTTATTAAAGTGCCATGCATGCATTGTGTTGCATTTGTTGATCTCTAGATTGTGAGGATTGTAACCAGGATCGTGTATTATGCGTTTGACTCCGACAACTACCAAGGCAAGTGGACCTTCATAAAAGTCCTATTTACTTTCTATATGCATTTTAGCTTGTTTTTGTTTTTGCAAGGTTATATCTATTGCTATGTTATATCCTATTATGTCGTAGCCATACTTGATAGGTGAGCCGCCGTAAGTAGTTGTGCTTAGCTATGCTTATGTAGACGAGGGTGGGATGCACCATGATAAAGGTTGTTTTGAAAGTAAGTGTTTGGAAAATTTGAAAACAACTTAATTAATGAACTCTCTGGGTAGATTGGTAATTGCTTGGTTCGTGAATGTCGGACCAATGTCTATGGTTTATCCGAGTATCTCACTTGTGGATGGCCACCTAGCTTTCTGAGAAATGATTAGTGTCTTGATTTGGTAGCTTACGTGTACAGCCATATGCCAGTGACTTATGGGTGGCTGGATGGACTTAGTAGGTCGTGGCGACCCGAGGTCTTCGTATCCAGAGATGTAGTGAATGTGATAGGTTGGTACGGTGCGTGGATGGGCTTGGGGAGCTACTTCCCGAATTGTCTCTTCTTCGGTTTCTCCCTATCATGACTCAATATGCGTGTCATGGTACGAGCGGGTCGACCAAGTCATATGGGTAAAGTGTGCAGCCCCTACAGGGTGTAAAAACTAAGTGCTTAGCCGTGTCCCCGGTAATGGACGATTGATTTGCTGAATTGTGGGTGCTATGACATGTTCTCATTCATTCTAACTTGTAATTGCTAAAACTTGTTGTTGAAACTTAATTGGGTTGTTTGATGAAGATTAAATGCTTTACAAATGATTTACAAATGGTAGGATAAAGTATTTTGCTGCTGCAACTAAGCCTGGACCCCACAAGCCAGATATGCATATAGCTATTAGTCTTGTTGTTTCTCTGATTGTTCCACTTACCAGCACATTCCAAGTATTGACCATTCGGGGCTGTTACGTTTCATGTTGCAGGTTACTCTTCCGGTTACTCTGAGTAGTAGTGTTGGTTGCGACCCTCCACTCAACATTTTGTTTGCCTGTAGCGTCTAATGGAGACTGGAGCTACTTTATTTATGCTATCTATTTGATACTTGTTTACTTGTGCAAGCGTTATGCTTTGCAGACTTTGTAATAAATACAATATTCTGGATCATATCGTTGTAATAATGATGCACTATTAATTCTTTGATGTCTATCGATGCTATGTATGCCAATGAACCGATCCAGGGATCGGCGTGATACATAGAGGTGCTACCCTACTGGGTCGTACCGTTTCAGATGGTATCAGAGAAGTGTGTTCACTGTAGGATCGTGACCTAGGTTTGGAATAGGAAGCCTTATATTTATTTAAGTCTATTTCAATTTTTGTCTTTATTCTTATGCCTTTCATTCTAGTAAATTCTTTTCCTTTGTTGTTCTCACTCTTTCCTCTTTACAATTGATAGACGGGAGATGCCACCAGAGTTGATTATGTTGAGTTCCAATCACCAAGACTCTTTGCAAGACAGTTGGCGGAGCTTTGCCAGACGCTGGGCATGCTAATGCTAATGTTCAAAGGGAGGAGGATGAACACCTATGTGCCTGGAGATCATCTATGGGAGATCACCGCTATTGTTCTTGTAGATCCCACCGTGTCTGGCATTGAGAACCTGAACCGTACGAAGAAGTACCTTACCTGGGAGCAAGGAGTGGAGTCAGCCATGCATGAGACACTGTCACATCTGTGCTATCTCCACCGACACCGACTGCCAGCAGGTTCACCTTTCCTGGCATTTGGAAATTGGAATGAGGATTGGAACGTGATGGTTACCGCAGGTAATCGGAACAACATGCCACTCCATGAGAAACGCATAGAAGACATGGAGATTAAAGCTTGGGAGACGGAAGAGAAGTTGATGAAGCAAAAGGGGGAGTTGGATTATTTTGAGGGCACTGTGCATTTGCAAGGGTATGAGATGGAAACCTTGCACACTGCTGTGAATACAATGGAGCAAGCCCTCATTGGGAGGGATGCCATGATTGCAGCACTGAACCAAACCATTGTGGAAAGGAATCAAGTTGTGGCTGAGCGGGATCAAACCATTGTGGATATGGCTGCCAGATTGCTGCCCTTCAAGCGCAGCAGAATCCTCCACCAAATAATGGTAATAATGATGATGATGATGATGCAGATAATGGTGATGGAGGTAACAATGGTGGTGGAGGCAACAATTATGATGATGGAGGCAGTGACGATGAAGGAAGCGATGACGATGATGGAGGAGATGTAGCGGGCGCTTTTCTAGAAGAAAGTGAGGAGGAGGACCCCGAAGAAGTGGAGTTCGAGAACTCAAGTGAAGAAGGCTCTAGGGAGGTGTACACTCCACCGCCGTGGCATGCACGAGGACATAAGCATCATCGCATGGACTCTAGAACCTATTGCAACCTGTTCATCAAATGGTTAGAGATGGTCCTCCAAAAGTAGTCTTCGTTAGTGAAATTCATTAGTCTTAGACATTGATCAATGTAAACTTCTGCAATATTATCTTATTGTGTTAGAATGCTCAGTTAAGTACCTTGAAGTTCCAGGAATTTTCGTGAGATTTATTAAATGATATTTGGACAAGTTTGGGTAAAATTCGTGTTTTTGTTGCTGCAGTTTTCTGCTGAATCTGCTGTACTGTATGATTTTTCATGTTTTACTGGTAACTGCGAAAAATTTGAGAAATTGGGATCTGGTGCATAATTATCTGTAGTATCTGCACAAAAATCAGGAAAAATTCATGACGCTTTTAAATCAGGCAAAAAACTTCATGAACAGGACATAACTTTTTATGCCAGATTTCTGGTTTTTGCTTTTTGCTGTTTTGCTTTGCGTAGTATTGTTTCCAGCGTTTCTAAATTATTTTGTAGCTATATACTGTTAAGGAAAACCTAGAACAATGCTTGTTTGTGTGAATTCTCATGTGGTGATTGCTTATGGTTGTTGTGGATGAATTGTTGTTGCATTGAGCATGTTGCATGGGTAGAAGGCTATTTCTTATCTTTAGCTGTTCTGTCTAAAACTTTCCTATTCTGAACCGCAGATGCTGCCAAGACGCGCTAAAGACATGCCACCTGGCATGCAGTAGATGATGGAAGCACAGACCCAGCTGATGCAAGCTCTGGCCCAGCAGATTAACAACAACACTAACAACAACAACAACAATCCGCCCCCACAAGTGGATGCTCTTGCTCGATTTCTGAGGTTGAGGCCAGTCAAGTTCTCCACTTCACCCGAGCCAACAGTTGCACTAGATTGGCTAAGCTCGGTGAACAAGGACTTGGTGACAGTTGAGTGCACCGATGCTGAGAAAGTGAGGTTCGCCGCTCATTTGTTGGAAGGACCAGCTGCTTCTTGGTGGGGTACCTTTCAGATCACTCACCCCATTGCTACTGTGACCTGGCAGATGTTTGAAGAAGGGTTCAAGACTCACCATGTCTCCACTGGAACTATGAGCCTGAAGCGGAGGGAGTTCTGCAGCCTGCGCCAGAGTCACCGCAATGTGTCTGAATACATAGAGGAATTTGCTAATCTGTCTCGCTATGCTCCAGAGGATGTGGACTCAGATGCCAAGAGGAGAGATAGGTTCCTCGATGGTCTGAATAACGAGCTCTCAATCCATCTATTTATTGTGCATGCTCCTGATTTGCAGACTCTGATGGACAAGGCTAGGATTCTGGAGGGAAAACATGGACAAATTGAAAGGCGCAAGAGGAAGTATAATGGCAATCACAACTCAGGGTCACACCATAGGGCCCGTTTCTCACCATGGTAATGGGAACTCTGGACACCACCGTGGAGGTAATGGTAACCATTACAATGGAGGTAATGGGAACATCCACCGTGGAGGAAACGGGAACTCTGGACACCACCGTGGAGGAAATGGTCACCACCATAATGGCCACCACCACAATGGCCACAAGAGCTACAACAACATTTCTGGGAGGAACAATGGACACAACCGCTCTGGCAGGAGGGATCTCAGTGAAGTGGAATGCTTCAAGTGCAAGAAGATGGGGCACTATGCTGATAATTGCCTAGAGAAGAGGATTGAAGCGGGAAGCAAGCCTAATGCAAACCAGAAGGCAACTATCAAACATGTGAACGTTGAGGAGATTCAGAATGAACCAGAGCTAGTGGTTGGTAAGTTTCCAATCAATACCCACATCACATTTGTTCTTTTCGATACTGGTGCATCGCATACATTCATATTAAGGGCATTTGTCGATAAGTATAAGCTACCTACCGAGGCACTTAGAGGATCTATTAGAGTAAGTTCCCCTGGGGGAGAGATGATAGCTAGTGCAGCATGTCGAGGGTGACGCTAGAAATTGGGGCTTATGCATTTCCTGCCCACCCGGTTATACTAGAATCCCAAGGTCTAGATGTCATATTGGGCATGGATTGGATGTCAGAACATCAAGGTTAGATAGATTGTGATCAATGAGCAATTTCACTCACCACACCAGAGGGAGTAAGGACCAGGTATAAGTCCCCTGCTAGTATTGGAGTGGCCGAGTTGAATTCTCTTAAGGGGGTTAGCCTAGAAGATGTTTTCGTAGTAAAGGAATACCCTGATGTGTTTCCGGATGAGCTGCCAGGGTTGCCACCTGATAGGGACGTGGAGTATCTTATTACCTTGATGCCGGGAACAGGACCGATAGCCAAGAGGCCGTATAAGATGGATGTGGAGGAATTGAAGGAGTTAAAGAAGCAGCTTAGAGAGCTATTGGACAAGGGATTTATTCAGCCCAGTTCATCGTCTTGGGGCGCGCCTGTTCTATTCGTGGAGAAGAAGGACAGTAGTAAGAGATTGGTGGTTGACTATCGCTCACTTAATGAAGTGACCATCAAAAATAAATAACAATTACCCAATATAAATGATTTGTTTGATCAGTTGGAAGGGGCAAAGGTGTTTTCCATGATTGATCTAAGATCAGGATATTTCCAATTGAAGACATACCAAAGACTGCCTTCACCACTAGGTATGGGTTATATGAGTATACAGTTGTGTCTTTTGGACTAACAAATGCTCCGGCATATTTTATGACCATGATGAACAAGGTATTCATGGAGTACTTGGATAAGTTCGTGGTGGTGTTCATTGATGACATATTGATATATTCCAAGGATGATGCTGAACATGAGAAACACCTACGACTAATTATGGAAAAGCTGAGGGAGCATAAATTATATGCCAAGTTCAGTAATGTGAGTTCTGGTTGAACACTGTTGGATTTCTTGGACACGTGGTGTCAGGCGAAAGAGTTGCAGTTGATCCAAGCAAGGTGGCAGTTACAGAATGGGAGTCACCCAAGAATGTGGGAGATATTAGGAGTTTCTTGGGACTTGCTGGATATTACAGAAGGTTCATTGAGAATTTCTCCAAGATTGCAAAGCCAATGACTGAATTACTGAGGAAGGAGAAGAAGTTTGACTGTACCAAGGAGTGCGAAGCTAGTTTCCAGGAACTGAAGCAATGCCTAGTGACCGCACCTATCTTGTGTCTGCCGGATATTCAGAAGGATTTCCAAGTGTATTGTGATGCTTCCCGTCAAGGACTAGGTTGTGTATTGATGCAGGATGGAAGAGTGGTATCTTATGCCTCACGCTAACTTAAACACCACGAGAGGAATTACCCCATGCATGATTTGGAATTAGCATCAGTTGTACATGCGCTCAAGGTGTGGAGGCACTATCTGATGGGTAAGCATTGTGACGTGTTTACGGATCACAAGAGCCCGAAATACCTATTCACTCAGAAGGAGATGAATATGAGGCAGAGGAGATGGTTGTAGCTCATAAAGGATTATGATATGAGTTTGCAATATCACCAAGGAAAGGCCAATGTTGTAGCGGATCGGATGATTCGCAAGGTTTATGCTAATGGCCTGATAGTGGGGGAGTTACCCAAGGATTTGTGTGAACAGTTCAAGGATCTCAGGTTGGAAGTAGTATCCAAGGATATTTGGCAACAATAGAAGTCAAGCCAACGCTTCTAGATGAGATCAGAGAAGCTCAAAAGAAGGATAGTGACCTGGAGGAAATAAGAGGAAACATACCCAAAGGTAAAGGTGAAGGATTTCGCGAGGATGATCAAGGAACAATATGGTACAAGGATCGCTTATGTGTGCCCAACGATCGGGTGATTAGGAAGTTGATATTTCAGGAAGCTCATAACTCGCCATACTCTACACATCCAGGTAACACGAAGATGTACATGGATTTGAAGGAAAGGTTTTGATGGGTTAACATGAAGCGAGAGATTGCAGAGTATATTGCCTTATGTGATGTCTGTAGTAGAGTGAAGGCTGAGCACCAAAAGCCAGCAGGGTTGCTACAGCCATTGCTAATACCTGATTGGAAGTGGGATAGAGTTGGAATGGACTTTATCACAGGATTGCCCAGGACTAAGTCAGGACATGATTCTATTTGGGTAGTGGTTGATCACTTAACCAAGGTAGCTCACTTTATACCCGTGAAGACCACTTACACCAGTGCTAAGTTAGCCAAGATCTACATGAATAGAATTGTGTGCCTGCATGGTGTTCCGAAGAGCATTGTGTCAGATAGAGGCACCCAATCCACTTCTCACTTTTGGCGCCAGCTACATGAGTCAGGACATGATTGGAGGTTAGCACAGCTTTCCACCCCTAGACAGATGGTCAGACCGAGAGGGTGAATCAGATTTTGGAGGATATGTTGAGAGCCTGTGCCTTGGCTCATGGCGCTAGTTGGGATGAAAATTTGCCTTATGCTGAGTTTTGCTACAACAACAGCTACCAATCCAGCATCAAGACATTGTTGTTCGATGTACTATATGGTAAGACGTGCAAGACACCATTGTTGTGGGATGGCGTAGGTGAACGACAACTATTTGGGCCGGATTTGACCAAGGATGCTGAGGAGAAGGTTAGTTTGATTCGGGACAGGTTGAAGGTGGAACAATCGAGATAGAAGAGCTATGATGATTCTAAGCGCAAGGAAGTGGTGTATGAGATTGGAGATTGAGCATACCTCAGAGTTTCGCCACTACGTGGAATTAAGAGGTTGGGTAAGTTGGCACCTCGGTTTATAGGACCATACCGGATCCTAGCACGCAAGGGAGAGGTTGCATATCAATTGAGTTGCCAGAAGCTCTGTCCGCTATTCATGATGTGTTCCATGTGTCCTAGCTGAAGAGATGCCACCCGGAGATGGTAGATACACCGTTAAGGGATACTGTGTCGTTAGATGAGGTTCAGCTAGAGAGTGACCTGACTTATGAGGAGAAGCCGGTCAAGATTTTGGAGACAGCAAAGAGGTTTACCCGCAGTAAGACGATCAGGTTTTGCAAGGTGCTATGGAGCCATCACACTAAAGAGGAAGCCACCTGGGAGCGAGAGGATGACCTCCAAGAGGACCACCCGCACCTATTTGCTAGCCACGTCGAATCTCGAGGACGAGATTCATCTTAAGGGGGTTAGTCTTGTCACATTGATACATTGCAAATGTATTTATAATTTTTGATGTTCCATGCTTGGTTTTATCCACTTTCTTGTGTTTTGTCCACACTTTGGTTTACTTTTCATATGATTTCTTGGACAAACCTATCAACAAGAGCCACAGTGCCAGTTGCCCGTTTTCTGCTGTTTTTGGCTCCAGGAAAGTCAGGAAATGAATATTCTCGGAATTGGACGGGACAAAAGACAAAGTGCCTATTTTTCCGGAAGTCATCAGATGCCAGAATACGAGATGGAGAGGGGCCAGGGGCCACCACACCACCTGGCCATGCAGCCAAGCCTGGCCCACGCTAGGGGGTGGTGAGGCCACCCCTGGCACCCCCTCGGCCTCCCCTTCCGCCTATAAGATGCCCTCGGGACGAAAACCCTAAGTGCCCGATCAGAAATCCACGAAAGAGTCTATAACCGCTGTCATATCCATTCCTAGATCGGGAGGGATCTGAAGCTCTTCCCGGCACCATGCCGGTCAGGGGAATTTACCCTGGAGTCCTTCTTCATCACCATGAAAGCCTTTGGTGTGATGCGTGAGTAGTTAATCCTTGGACTACGAATCCATGTAGTAGCTAGATGGCTGGTTCTCCTCCTTTGTGCTTTCATGTTTAGATCTTGTGAGCTCCGTTCATGATTAAGATCATCTATTTGTAATTCTGCATGTTGTGTTTGTGGGGATCCGATGGATATTGAGATGCTATTTCGGATTGATTATTGATTCTATCATGTCTTTGTTATTTGTGATCTTGCATGCTTTCCATTGTTAGTAGCTATCTTGGCCAAGTAGATGCTACCAACTCCAAGAGTTAGTATTTATGCTCGATAGTGGGTTCATGCCTCTGGTAATCTGGGGAAGTGACAGAAATCTCTAAGGTACTAGATGTGCTGTTGCTACTAGGGAGAAAACAACAATCCTTTGTTCATAGAACAATCGTATTGTTTACTTTACATGCATTTCGTAAAGAAATAATCTGTTGCTAGCAACTTAATGCTGGAGGGGGTTCGGATGATAACCTGAAGGTGGATTATTAGTCATAGATGTAGTTGGATGGCGGTCTATGTATAATGTTGTAATGCCCAATCAAATCTCAAAGGAGTCAAGATGATTTGTATATGCATGTAATGCTTTCTCGATGTTTGTCAATTGCCCCGTTGTAATTTGTTCACCCAGCATGTTATCTATCTTAAGGAGAGCCACCTCTAGTGAACCATGGATCCCGGTCCTTTTCTTTACATACAATCTATAAACTGTTTACTGCTTTGTGTTTACTTTCTGCAAACTTTTACTTCTTTCCATTCGATACGTTTAAACTTTTGTTTTCCGCAAAACACGGTGAGATTGACAACCTCATCGCAAGTTGGGGACAAAGTTCCGTGGTTGTGTTGTGCAGGTCTCCACGTTGCTACTAGCACAGGTAGTGCACCCTGCCAAAGCTCAGCTACTAACACCTTTAGGTGTTTCCTTGCTCCTACTGGTTTGATTAAACCTTGGTTTCATTACTGAGGGAAACTTGCTGCTGTGCTCATCATACCTTCCTCTTAGGGTTCCCAACGAGCTCTACATCAACCACGCTCCAGCATTTTTCTAGCGCCATACTCAGAGCCATCACACATCCCAAATTCTATATTTGGTACTGCATACATACATGGCACTACATCATGTTCATCTTTGAGAAAATTCAGTTTTGAAAGCTTTTTACAAAAACACCACACAAGTGCCTAATATTCCCTTATAGTTGACTACTAGGGTTTTTGTCTAGCGTCTTCTTGGTTGATGCCAAAAAGTCAACCTAGATGTTTATATGCGTAGTTTTTTCAATTATGAACCTGTAGGTTTTTGTTTCACTCGAAACGGAGCTATAGATCAAAAGATATGAGAAAAACAGTTCAGCAGAAATTCAATTTCAGGAAAAATTCAGAAAACAGACAGGTTCAGCAATAACAGCCGTTCAGAAAAGAATAAACAAGAAGAAGAAAAAAAAAACAGACCCCAGCCAGGCAGCGGCCCAGCGGCCACCCGGGGCCCAGCTCGCGCCCGCCGGCCTGCCAGTGGCCCAGCCCGCCCGGCGCAGCCCCTTTCCCTTTTCTCCCCCTTTTTCCTTTTGTTTTCCTTTTCTTTTGTTTTTTTTTCTTGACCGCCCGGGCCCACCTGTCAGCCCCTGGACGTGTTCGTCCTCGACAGGGAGACGACCTGCAACCGTACATTGCAAGGAATCCGCGATTCCATTCGGAATCAAACGCCCCGCCTCAATCGACCCACTGCCCCTTATAGCCCACCTTTCCTCGTCGTTTTCCCCCTCCTAGCCCTAGCTATTGCGCCGCCACCTCGCCGGAATCGCTCGTCAGAGTTGCTGCCGCCATCGGTAAGTGCTCCATCGACCGCCCCTTTCCCTTTTCCTCCAAGAAACCATCCGCCGCCGTGTGCCGCCCCCTCCCCCCCCCCCGCCTAACTTTTCCTCTACCTACTGAGCTCCGGGCCGCCCTAGGGAAGTCGCCGGAGTCAGCCGCCGTCCGCCGCTCCAGCCATCCGCTGCCGCCGCCCCGGAGTTCCTCTATCCGCGCCAAAGCTACAGCCGGGACCACCACACGCCGCAGTACACCGTCCGACCACCGCCGCCGCTGAAACTCGCCGGAGCGCCGCCCGCCATCGCCGCCGTCGGACAAGGTGAGCGACGAGCTCACGCTCTTCCAGCCATCAGATCGAGCATGAACAGCTCAGATCGGCCGTTGAACGCCCATTCAACCGCTGACTGGTAAGGCCCAGTCAGCGCCGCGTCAGCCGCTAACCGCCCAGTCAGCGGGAATATTCCCGTCGAATTTCTGGTTTTAGTTAAAATTCCAGAAAAGGTTTATAACTTGTAAAAATCATAGAAAAAGATCTACTAGGCCAAAAATTGCAAATAAGATATCGTTGGATTCAAAAAATTGCGTAGAATTTTATTATGTAATAATATTTCAGGGTTACTATATGTAATTTCCTGAGACTATAAAAAGTCTTAAAGTGGTATAAAATTCACAGAAAAAGATCCGTAAATCTTTTTGGAGTAAATCCTTTTGGTCTAGGCTCTAAATTGATCTATCTGTCGAGTAATATTTTTGTCACACATGAACAACACTGTTTACAGCAATGGTTCAATGTTTTGACTAAAAGCCTTTTAACTAGCCCTCTTTTATGCATAAATTGTTTTCTTTGCATTAAAGGTTTTCCCATGCATCATTCAGTAGTAGCATTGATCAGAGAACATAACTAAACTACTGAAGATTTATTAAAGTGTCATCATGCATTGTGTTGCATTTGTTGATCTCTATGTGTGGATTGATTATTTGGTTGAATTGCTTTCGTGTAGATTGTAAGGATTGTAACCCGTGTGACTGTCCGGACTGTGCGTTTGACTCCGACAACTACCAAGGCAAGTGGAGCTTCATAAAAGTCCTGTTTACTTTCTATATGCATTGTAGCTTGTTTTCGTTTTTGCAAGTTTATATCTATTGCTATGCTATATCCTATTATGTCGTAGCCATACTTGATAGTTGAGTCGCCGTAAGAAGTTGTGCGTAGCTGTGCTTATGTAAACGAGGGTGGGATACACCATGATAAACGTTGTTTTGAAAGTAAGTGTTTGGAAAATTTAAAAACAACTTAATTAATGAACTCTCTAGGTGGATTGGTAATTGCTTGGTTCATGAATGCCGGACCCATGTCTATGGTTTATCCGAGTATCTCACTTGTGAATGGCCACCCAGGTTTTTGAGAAATGATTAGTGTCTTGATTTGGTAGCTTACGTGTACAGCCATATGCATATGGTAGGATAAAGTATTTTGCTGTTGCAATTAAGCCTGAACCCCACAAGCCAGATATGCATATAGCTATTAGTCTTGTTTCTCTCATTGTTCCACTTGCCAGTATATTCCAAGTATTGACCCTCCAGGGCTGTTACGTTTCATGTTGCAGGTTACTCTTCTGGTTACTCTGAGTAGTAGTGTTGGTTGCGACCCTCCACTCAACATTTTGTTCGCCTGTGGCATCTAATGGAGACTGGAGCTACTTTATTTATGCTATCTATTTGATACTTGTTTACTTGTGCGAGCGTTATGCTTTGCAAACTTTGTAATAAATACAATATTCTGGATCATATCATTTTAATAATGATGCATTGTTAATTCTTTGATATCTATCAATGCTATGAATGCCAATGAACCGATCCAGGGATTGGCGTGATACATAGAGGTGCTACCCTACTAGGTCGTACCATTTCAATGTGAGGTGGAATTATCATCAGTGTTTTGCCCGACAGACCCAACATGAGTTGTAACTGCAGACGCCGCAGTGTTTGCAGTTACTAGTATTTGAGTTGTTTCAATAACATTTGATGCATCCAACAGTTCTTCCAGCGTTGAATATTCAGCGTTGATATTGGTATGGTCTTCTACTTGTCCTGCCTGCTTCTCTACTCCTGTTTCATCGTGTTCCAAATTCTGATCCTGGTTCCTTGTGGTTGAAACTGAAACTGCACATAACTGAGGAACGCAAACATCAACTTCATCATTACCATATTCAAGTTGTCTCTTGTTGTTGACAACCTCCATGATAATATCAGTAATGTTGTCTGTTAAATCTGTATCACATACATTTGTATCTGTTGTACCAGAACAAGGCATGTTGTCTACCGCAATCTCATGTGTAATTTGAGTTTTACTAGCATCATTCATTCTCTGCTCGCTATATTCTTTTTTTCCATCGTCCACAATTTCTGTAGCTCCTTTACTTAATTCTGTTGTCTGGTCATTGATCAGTTCATTGACATCTGTGCCAAGTGTACTCAATGATGGTATGGCGGTGTCTTCAGCATGTATGGCGGGATGCTCCTCACTTGAATCTGCTTCTGGTTTAGATGAAGAGGGTTCAGTAGATTCATTTAGCACCACCTTCTCTAGTTTATCTGCTTGGTCCACTTCCTCCATTTGGTCCATGTTTGCCTGAACTTGTTCATACTGTACATTGTGTATGATGATGTTTGATATGGCCATTTCCTTCTCCTTGGCTATAATATTGTTCTTTTCCATGAGGTCAACCTTCGCAATCCTTAATCTAGCCACAGATACTTCCAGATCCTCCTTTCTTGACCGAACAATCTCACTGAGCTTACCAACCTCCTCTTCGTTAGATGCCTCATTATCTATGTTTTGTATCAATGGAGTGCTGTTACCAATTGTATTTATGGTTTTGGTTAAATCGATATTTGTTGTTTCAGAACCTGCGGCAGTATCTGAGCTTTGACAAACCGTCAGGGAAGTAGTGTTGTCACATTTAATTAAGTGTGAAAGTTGATAATCACTTCTTGCCTACAGTATAAAATAATTAAATAAACATAGTCATACGATATGTTCTTTATCTAGGTGTTTTGTTGTATTAGTTTAGAGATTTTTGTTATAGTGATTAATTTTTTTTGACTTGGATAATTAACATAGTTTAAATTTATTTGACTCACAACAAACCGAAAAAATTCTTAGATGAAGATATAAACATGATTTTTATAATAAATACAACTTACCCTGAGGCTTCCGTAGCTTCTGGTGTCACTGTTCCAGTCATATGATCTGATTTCCTCCAAATCTTCCAATTTGAGGTGACCAACTCTTGGTGCAAGGTTAGTCAAGTTTGCTTTCTATTGTGCACGAGTGTCCAAATAATAGATCAAAGGCAATGTTGCTGTACCCTCAGCTGTGTTTTTATTTCCTCTTGATATCAAGAACTTTACAGAGGTTCATCTGTTTAATTTTCTTGATATCAAGATCCATGATCCTACCAGCCTCCCGTCCTATACGTGCATTACTCGTTGCACACGCTGTTTTGATGAAGAACACAAGAAATATGAGCTTCATTGTCAGATCTGATGTTCCACCATTCTTCACATGATCGTAAAGCTTACTCGGTATAATGTTATCTGACTCACTCAAACTGAGCTGCTGAATGCTCTCAATACTTCAGGAAGTTCATCACGTAGATCGTTTTCTATCCCGTATATCATGTTGTAGTTAAATTCTTCTCTCATTGCAAAAGGGGAGAACTATTTAACAATCAGGAAATCGGTATGTTTTGAACGTATGTTGCCAACAGAAAAATTATGAAGAAGATTATATTGTAACATAAACAACACGACTTACTTCTTCTTGATTGCATTTTATCGTGTCTCCATTGTACCACTATATACTTCTTAGGATCGAGTAAGCACAATTATTCTCTGTTTTCTTTGGACACCTAGGGAACTTTGCTTCGTTGAACTTCTCTGTGAATTCTGGAAAATTGTGACTAGGATATGCCGCTTTAAGAAGTTCATCTATTCTTTTAAGATGGTTTCATGAAATGCAACATTTATTGATTAGTATTCTAAATAGTGCAGTTGGAAGATTAATATAAAAGTAATGTTCTAAACATGATTGGTCCAATGTTGCCGTGATATTCTGCTCTTGTTTTAAACAAGTAATCCTTGGTGTATTTCCTTGAGTCAATTATGTCAAGGCGACCTCCACTGATATATATGTTGAGGGAATAAACTGTAAAGTGAAAGCTATAGACAACAGGTATTTCAATCTGCAATGAATACATAACAGTAAGTCCATTAAGAGAAAAGTTTATTTCATTAATAGTAAGCTCTCGAAATTTATTGTATAATCCTCTTCGAAATAGATGTTTTGAAAATTTAGAGAAACTTACCAGTTTTGCCATGTCTGGTTTAAAATTTTCCATCAATAATTTGAATTGCTTCACACGTTGTTTTGTGCAGATCCAGTTTTCTTTCTCGAATTCTGTCAGCATAGAGACTGAAAGGTTGCATATGAATCTTTTGCCTCCGTCCACAAAGCCTTTGCAGGAATTGCTTATCATAAATATGTCTATGTAATGTTGAACCAATTGATTGTCAGCCATCCCTCCTTGTTTAAGATTGTCTTTTAGATCTCGGCCTGTCCATTCTGCTTCTGTCATTATTCCAGATTCTATTCTTCGAATCTGAATAATGATTTTCTTATAATGTATCGTAGAAGTTTGTTGTCATTACTCCAAATTATTATGGTAAATCAAGTACTGATACTTATTTTCCAAAATTGTAATTTGTTTTTAACCTTTTATTATAAAATTGAACAAATCTTGATGCATTTAAGCTTTTAGCCTTCCAACAATGAAAAGTTAGCATACTATCTATTACTTTTATATGCGCATGTTTTAAATGAAAACGCTAGAAAAAGAGCGCCCTCGCGAGAGTGTTTTAAATGAAAGATCTGAAATATGTATTTTTTTAAAACAACATTAGTATGTAAACACAACTCTATATTATGTCTTACTCAGCATATTTATCTTGAAAACTTTCATCCTAGATAGCTTTTCCAGCAGCGGTTGCGTGCTTCTTGTATTTAAAAGGGACATGCTTGAAAACTGGAAAGGTATTTTGACCTTGCAGAGCCGGTCTTTATGGCATGCTCGATGTTTCTGTTAGTGCTGTAATAGATTCAGATTGTGACATTTTCACCACAGGTGTTTCATCCCTGGTTTTTTTGTTTCTGGTTACTCTTCCGGATGTTCCAGCCTTTTATGGAGAAATTATTGATATCATAGCCAAGGTTTTGGGCTTTTTGCTCTTCTTGATCTTTTTTTCCCACGGTCCTGACTAGATTCATTTTCAATGTCGTTAGCCAATCTGAGTACTTCCATGTCTCTGAAATGGAGTTGAGCTGCACTCCTTTCGTCAATCAGCAATCTCTTTTTTTCTTTAGCCGCCGACTCAAGAGACTACATGACAGTGTTTTGTTTTGCATATGTACTCAAATCAAGTTCAGGAATTCCTACAAAACAAAATCAAAAGCATGTTGTTAGTCTGCATACATCATGATTCTAATTGTATAAATTGAACTTCTAATTGTTATTATATTATTGTTACATTATAATGCAACGTACCTTCGATATTTGTAGTCAACCCACTCAACAGTATATAGGTGTTTTCCATTTCGTTGGATATTCTATAAAACCACAGGTTGCGAATATTAGGCATGTCTTTTGCTGTAAATTCTATGTAAGAATCCATTACTGTGGTTTCCATCGGTTGTAGCATCATGAAGGTACCGTCTTCACTGGAAATTGAATAAAATGTAATAATAAATTATCAATTAATTCTAAAACATAAATTGATATAACTAAATTTAAAAACAAGAGTAGCAGTTAGTGCTTACACATTGATATATTTTGGCATATCACCAAACTCAATGTCGAAGCTTAATAATTCTCTATGCTCTTGACCGAACCCTTGTTGCCATAAATTTTTAACATTATTTACGACCTTGATAGCTATTTTTTGCAAACTTTCATCATCCGGATTTCTTCCCGAGTCTAGTATTCTCATCTTCCTTGATATGAACTCAATAATAAATAACAAGTAGTGACTTCTCAATCCATTCTCATATGCATACGTGGCATCTGGGATAGTAATCATTACCTATAAAAACAATAGGAATCATCAATAATTATGTAATATGTAAGTAATTTAATGTAAATTTTTCGAAATATATTACTTGATGATTATTCACTATTCTTTGAAAAAATTCAACTTACGAAATTATATGCGGGTAACATGTCTTCTATTTGATTCGAAAATAGATTCCTTGTCCTTTGTGGAATTTTAGTGATATCAGCAGTCAGAAAAACCTGTAACAAGCTTATATTGTTTAGTGTCATTAAAACAATTGAAAAAAGTTTATTTTTTATTTTTTGCATGAACAACAAGGTTATGTTGAAATATATGTAAATATATTTATTAACATTGTATGTGATATACTAGTTTTATGAGCTTACCCCTATGTTAGGACCAAAACATTTTGTTCCTTGTTCTACTTTATAAATTGCAAGATAATGTACAGCTAAATCGAGAAGATTTTTTTCTATAGTTCCTCCATCACGGAATGAATCTGCAATTTCTCTTGCAGTTACTATCTTTCCTCCTTTTCTTTTTATCAAAATGTATGACCTGCATGAATTATTGTGAATAAGTTAGTTTGATAATAAATTTAAGTATATTATAGCAATACTAATATATATTAGATTACTATATATAACCGTTTCTTAGAAACTTGCCTTTGCGATTTTTCTGCAGTGTGGAATCTCATCATCATATTGTGGAACTTTTGAGTAGTAATTCGCCAGTCTTCGTGTGCTTCTTCCTCCCCAACTTTGTGATAAACTGTGTTATTTCGTTTACGTAGGATTAGAATTTTATTATTATTATTCTTTTTTTGTGTAAAAATCAACTTGGTTGAAAGGCGCCTCATCGCCAACAGGTACTATAGCACCAGGTTGGTCTACTGCTATTTGCCTTTTCCATGAGTAGAAACAAATTGATATCATCATGGTTATTTCTAATAACAATCTTGATATCCATTCATTAATTTTTTTGTAAAATTGTTCAGTTATTCTCAAGGAAATCTTTTTTTTGACAAAATATCTTTTCACTATAACTATACTTACCTTCTTGGAGATTTCAACCATGTAAATCTATAAAAGCATTGCCATCAGTAATCCATCTATCTACTTCGGCATCAAGGTCTGGGTTTGCTATGTTCATACTGTCGTCTATGCAGCTTCCCTGGTTTAAATTATACATTTAAAAGTGATCAGATAACATAATATAATGTTTTTAAATATACGTAGAAATAAAAATAATAAATATAGTTGGTAAGATCTAAAAGATAGATAACCTGTTGGTATAGCATGGTTTCATTAAATTGAACTCCCTGCCAATTCAATTGATCCATATTATCAACGGCGTTGAAATCTTTCATGCCATCGATAATTATCTTTTCTTCATGTGACATTTAGTTATTTTCAAAAGAAGATGCTTCTGGTTCTGCTTGATGTTCAGGTGTGGGAGTCATTTCGTTGTCATATGGCAGTCTGTCATCAGAAATCCTCATTGCTTCATCTTTTATAATATTATTATCCATGTTGCATAAGTTATCTTCTTGTTCTTCGTTGTGTCTTTCCTGCTCAGCCAGATTACCATCCGTGTTGTCGTCAATCTTTTGCTCCACAAATGTAACAGGTGTTACAATTGCATTTGACGCAGTGTTTGCATGTGCTGGTATTTGCAATGTGTTAATAACAATTTGTGCATGCGTCAAGTCATCCAAATCATGACCCTTTGTTGAATACTTATCATCAATTAATGTTTGGTTTTCTCCCTATTCTGCCGGCTGCTTAGTTTCTGTTTCATTGACTTCAACATCTTGCTCCTAGTCCTGTGTGCTCCCTGAATCAATTTGTACCTCAGTCACGAATTGATGAACTTCATATTTAGCGCGTTGAAGTTCATCATTGTCATCTTCAATCTGAATATTAGTAACCCCCTCTGTTAAATCATCATGACATGCATTTGTATCTGCTTTACCATAACAAGCATTTTTTTCTGTCGGAATCTCAGATGTAATTATTGTATCACTGGGATCATTCATACTCTGGTCGCTGTCTTCTTTCATTTCTTCGTCAACAACTATTTCTGACTGCTCACTGATAAGTTCAGCAACTTCTGTGCCAAGTGTACTTGATGATGGTACGGTGGTGTCTTCAGCATGTGTGTCACATCCCAAATTCTAGATTTGGTACTGCATACATACATGGCACTGCATCATGTTCATCTTTGAGAAAATTCAGTTTTGAAAGCTTTTTACAAAAACACCACACAAGTGCCTAATCTTCCCTTATAGTTGACTACTAGGGTTATTGTCTAGCGTCTGCTTGGTTGATGCCAAAAAGTCAACCTAGAAGTTTAGATGCGTAGATTTTTCAATTATGAACCTGTAGGTTTTTGTTTCACTCGAAACAGAGCTCTAGATCAAAATATACGAGCAAAACAGTTCAGCAGAAATTCAGTTTCAGGAAAAATTCAGAAAAAAGATAGGTTCAGCTATAACAGCCGTTCAGAAAAGAATAAAAGAGAAGAAGAAAAAAAACAGACCCCAGCCGGGCAGCGGGCCAGCAACCACCCGGGGCCCAGCTCGCGCCGGCCGGCCTGCCAGTGGCCCAGCCAGCCCGGCGCAGCCCCTTCCCCTTTTCTACCCCTTTTTCCTTTTTTTTTTTGACCGCCGGGGCCCACCTTTCAGCCCCTGGATGTGTTCGTCCTCGACAGGGAGACTACCTGTAGAGGAAAAGTCACCCTAGGGAAGTCGCCAGAGTTAGCCACCGTCCGCTGCCGCCGCCCCGGAGTTCCTCTATCCGCGTCGAAGCTACCGCCGAGACCTCCACACGCCGCAGTATACCGTCCGACCACTGCCACCGCCGAAACTCGCCAGAGCGCCGCTTGCCATCGCCGCCGACCCACCGCTGCCGTCGGACAAGGTGAGCGACGAGCTCGCGCTCTTCTAGCCATCAGATCGAGCACGAACGGCTCAGATCGGCCGTTGACCGCCTAGTCAACCGCTGACTGGTCAGGCCCAGTCAGCGCCGCATCAGCCGCTGACCGTCCAGTCAGCGGGAATATTCCCAGAATATTCCCGTCGAAAATTACAGTAGTTTAGATAAAATTACAGTAGTTTAGTTAAAATTACAGAAAAGGTTTATAACTTGCAAAAATCATAGAAAAAGATCTATTAGGCCAAAAATTACAAATAAGATATCGTTGGATTTAGTAAATTGTGTAGACTTTTATTCTATAATAATACTTCAGGGTTACTGTATGTAATTTCCTGAGATTATAAAAAGGCTTAAAGTGGTATAAAATTCACAGAAAAAGATCTGTAAATCTTTTTGGAGTAAATCCATTTGGTCTAGGATCTAAATTGATATATCTATCCATTAATATTTTTGCCAGACTGGAACAACACTGTTTACAGCAATGGTTCAATGTTTTGACTAAAATCCTTTTAAATAGCCCTCTTTTATGCATAAATTGTTTTCTTTGCATTAAAGGTTTTCCCATGCATCATTCAGTAGTAGCATTGATCAGAGAACATAACTAAACTACTGAAGCTTTATTAAAGTGCCATGCATGCATTGTGTTGCATTTGTTGATCTCTAGATTGTGAGGATTGTAACCCGTGTGACTGTCCGGACTGTACGTTTGACTCCGACAACTACCAAGGCAAGTGGAGCTTCATAAAAGTCCTATTTACTTTCTATATGCATTGTAGCTTGTTTTTGTTTTTGCAAGGTTATATCTATTGCTATGTTATATCCTATTATGTCGTAGTCATACTTGATAGGTGAGCCGCCGTAAGTAGTTGTTCTTAGCTATGCTTATGTAGACGAGGGTGTGATGCACCATGATAAAGGTTGTTTTCAAAGTAAGTGTTTGGAAAATTTGAAAACAACTTAATTAATGAACTATCTGGGTGGATTGGTAATTGCTTGGTTCGTGAATGTCGGACCCATGTCTATGGTTTATCCGAGTATCTCACTTGTGGATGGCCACCTAGCTTTCTGAGAAATGATTAGTGTCTTGATTTGGTAGCTTACGTGTACAGCCATATGCCAGTGACTTATGGGTGGCTGGATGGACTTAGTAGGTCGTGGCGGCCTGAGGTCTTCGTATCCAGAGATGTAGTGAATGTGATAGGTTGGTACGGTGCGCGGATGGGCTTGGGGAGCTACTTCCCGAATTGTCTCTTCTTGGGCTTCTCCCTATCATGACTCAATATGCGTGTCATGGTATGAGCAGGTCGACCAAGTCATATGGGTAAAGTGTGTAGCCTCTGCAGGGTGTAAAAACTAAGTGCTTAACCGTGTCCCCGATAATGGACGATTGAGTTGCTGAAGTGTGGGTGCTATGACATGTTCTCATTCATTCTAACTTGTAATTGCTAAAACTTGTGGTTGAAACTTAATTGGGTTGTTTGATGAAGATTAAATGCTTTACAAATGATTTACAAATGGTAGGATAAAGTATTTTGCTGTTGCAACTAAGCCTGGACCCCACAAGCCAGATATGCATATAGCTATTAGTCTTGTTGTTTCTCTGATTGTTCCACTTACCAGTACATTCGAAGTATTCACCCTTCGGGGCTGTTACGTTTCATGTTGCAGGTTACTCTTCCGGTTACTCTGAGTAGTAGTGTTGGTTGCGACCCTCCACTCAACATTTTGTTCGCCTGTAGCGTCTAATGGAGACTGGAGCTACTTTATTTATGCGATCTATTTGATACTTGTTTACTTGTGCAAGCGTTATGCTTTGCAAACTTTGTGATAAATACAATATTCTGGATCATATCGTTGTAATAATGATGCACTATTAATTATTTGATGTCTATCGATGCTATGTATGCCAATGAACCGATCCAGGGATCGGCGTGATACATAGAGGTGCTACCCTACTGGGTCGTACCGTTTCAGATGGTATCAGAGCAGTGTGTTCACTGTAGGATCGTGACCTAGGATTGGAATAGGAAGCCTTATATTTATTTAAGTCTATTTCAATTTCTGTCTTTATTCTTATGCCTTTCATTCTAGTAAATTCTTTTCCTTTGTTGTTCTCACTCTTTCCTCTTTACAATTGATAGACGGGAGATGCCACCAGAGTTGATTATGTTGAGTTCCAATCACCAAGACTCTTCGCAAGACAGTTGGCGGAGCTTTGCCAGATGCTGGGCATGCTAATGCTAATGTTCAAAGGGAGGAGGATGAACACCTATGTGCCTGGAGATCATCTATGGGAGATCACCGCTATTGTTCTTGTAGATCCCACCGTGTCTGGCATTGAGAACCTGAACCGTACGAAGAAGTACCTTACCTGGGAGCAAGGAGTGGAGTCAGCCATGCATGAGACACTGTCACACCTGTGCTATCTCCACCGACACCGACTGCCAGCAGGTTCACCTTTCCTGGCATTTGGAAATTGGAATGAGGATGGGAACGTGATGGTTACCGCAGGTAATCGGAACAACATGCCACTCCATGAGAAACACATAGAAGACATGGAGATTAAAGCTTGGGAGAGGGAAGAGAAGTTGATGAAGCAAAAGGGGGAGTTGGATTATTTTGAGGGCACTGTGCATTTGCAAGGGTATGAGATGGAAACCTTGCACACTGCTGTGAATACAATGGAGCAAGACCTCATTGGGAGGGATGCCATGATTGCAGCACTGAACCAAACCATTGTGGAAAGGAATCAAGTTGTGGCTGAGCGGGATCAAACCATTGTCGATATGGCTGCCAGATTGCTGCCCTTCAAGCGCAGCAGAATCCTCCACCAAATAATGGCAATAATGATGATGATGACGATGCGGATAATGGTGATGGAGGTAAAAATGGTGGTGGAGGCAACAATTATGATGATGGAGGCAGTGACGATGAAGGAAGCGATGACGATGATGGAGGAGATGTAGCGGGCGCTTTTGTAGAAGAAAGTGAGGAGGAGGACCCCGAAGAGGTGGAGTTTGAGAACTCAAGTGAAGAAGACTCTAGGGAGGTGTACACTCCACCACCGTGGCATGCACTAGGATCTAAGCATCATCGCATGGACTCCAGAACCTATTGCAACCTGTTCATCAAATAGTTAGAGATGGTCCTCCAAAAGTAGTCTTCGTTAGTGAAATTCATTAGTCTTAGACATTGATCAATGTAAACTTCTGCACTATTATATTATTGTGTTAGAAAGCTCAGTTAAGTACCTTGAAGTTCCAGGAATTTTCGTGAGTTTTGTTAAATGATATTTGGACAAGTTTGGGTAAAATTCGTGTTTTTATTGCTGCAGTTTTCTGCTGAATCAGCTGTACTGTACGATTTTTCATGTTTTACTGGTAACTGCGAAAAATCTGAGAAATTGGGATCTAGTGCATAATTATCTGTAGTATCTGCACAAAAATCAGCAAAAATTCATGACGCTTTTAAATCAGGAAAAAAAATTCATGAACAGGACAGAACTTTTTATGTCAGATTTCTGGTTTTTGCTTTTTGCTGTTTTGCTTTGCCTAGTATTGTTACCAGCGTTTCTAAATTATTTTGTAGCTATATACTGTTAAGGAAAACCCAGAACAATGCTTGTTTGTGTGAATTCTCATGTGGTGATTGCTTATGGTTGTTGTGGATGAATTGTTCTTGCATTGAGCATGTTGCATGGGTAGAAGGCTATTTCTTATCTTTAGTTGTTCTGTCTAAATCTTTCCTATTCTGAACCGCAGATGCCGCCAAGACGTGCTAAAGACATGCCACCTGGCATGCGGCAGATGATGGAAGCACAGACCCAGCTGATGCAAGCTCTGGCCCAGCAGATTAACAACAACACTAACAACAAGAACAACAACAATCCGCCCCCACAAGTGGATGCTCTTGCTCGATTTCTGTGGTTGAGGCCAGTCAACTTCTCCACTTCACCCGAGCCAACGGTTGCACCGGATTGGCTAAGCTCGGTGAACAAGGACTTGGTGACAGTTGAGTGCACCGATGCTGAGAAAGTGAGGTTCGCCGCTCATTTGTTGGAAGGACCAGCTGCTTCTTGGTGGGGTACCTTTCAGATCACTCACCCCATTGCTACTGTGACCTAGCAGATGTTTGAAGAAGGGTTCAAGACTCACCATGTCTCCACTGGAACTATGAGCCTGAAGCGGAGGGAGTTCTGTAGCCTGCGCCAGAGTCACCGCAATGTGTCTGAATACATAGAGGAATTTGCTAATCTGTCTCGCTATGCTCCAGAGGATGTGGACTCAGATGCCAAGAGGAGAGAGAGGTTCCTTGATGGTCTGAATAACGAGCTCTCAGTCCATCTATTTATTGTGCATGCTCTTGATTTGCAGACTCTGATGGACAAGGCTAGGATTCTGGAGGGAAAACATGGACAAACTGAAAGGCGCAAGAGGAAGTATAATGGCAATCACAACTCAGGGTCACACCATAGGGCCCGTATTTCTCACCATGGACACCACCGTCGAGGTAATGGTAACCATTACAATGGAGGTAATGGGAACAGTCACCGTGGAGGAAACGGGAACTCTGGACACCACAACGGAGGAAATGGTCACCACCATAATGGCCACCACCACAATGGCCACAAGAGCTACGACAACATTTCTGGGAGGAACAATGGAGACAACCGCTCTGGCAGGAGGGATCTCAGTGAAGTGGAATGCTTCAAGTGCAAGAAGATGGGGCACTATGCTGATAATTGCCTAGAGAATAGGATTGAAGCGGGAAGCAAGCCTAATGCAAACCAGAAGGCAACTATCAAACATGTGAACGTTGAGGAGATTCAGAATGAACCAGAGCTAGTGGTTGGTAAGTTTCCAATCAATTCCCACATCGCATTTGTTCTTTTCGATACTGGTGCATCGCATACATTCATATTAAGGGCATTTGTCGATAAGTATAAGCTACCTACCGAGGCACTTAGAGGATCTATTAGAGTAAGTTCCCCTGGGGGAGAGATGATAGCTAGTGCAGCATGTCGAGGGTTGACGCTAGAAATTGGTGCTTATGCATTTCCTGCCCACCTGGTTATACTAGAATCCCAAGGTCTAGATGTCATATTGGGCATGGATTGGATGTCAAAACATCAAGGTCAGATAGATTGTGCTCAATGAGCAATTTCACTCACCACACCATAGGGAGTAAGGACCAGGTATAAGTCGCCTGCCAGTATTGGAGTGGCCGAGTTGAATTCTCTTAAGGGGGTTAGCCTAGAAGATGTTTTCGTAGTAAAGGAATACCCTGATGTGTTTCCGGATGAGCTGCCAGGGATGCCACCTGATAGGGACGTGGAGTTTCTTATTGACTTGATGCCGAGAACAGGACCGATAGCCAAGAGGCCGTATAAGATGGATGTGGAGGAATTGAAGGAGTTAAAGAAGCAGCTTAGAGAGCTATTGGACCAGGGATTTATTCAGCCCAGTTCATCGTCTTGGGGCGCGCCTGTTCTATTCGTGGAGAAGAAGGACAGTAGTAAGAGATTGGTGGTTGACTATCGCTCACTTAATGAAGTGACCATCAAAAATAAATACCCATTACCCAATATAAATGATTTGTTTGATCAGTTGGAAGGGGCAAAGGTGTTTTCCAAGATTGATCTAAGATCAGGATATTTCCAATTGAAGACATACCAAAGACTGCCTTCACCACTAGGTATGGGTTATATGAGTATACAATTGTGTCTTTTGGACTAACAAATGCTCCGGCATATTTTATGACCATGATGAACAAGGTATTCATGGAGTACTTGGATAAGTTCGTGGTGGTGTTCATTGATGACATATTGATATATTCCAAGGATGATGCTGAACATGAGAAACACCTGCGACTAATTATGGAAAAGATGAGGGAGCATAAATTATATGCCAAGTTCAGTAATGTGAGTTCTGGTTGAACACTATTGGATTTCTTGGACACGTGGTGTCAGGCAAAAGAGTTGCAGTTGATCCAAGCAAGGTGGTGTCAGTTACAGAATGGGAGTCACCCAAGAATGTGGGAGATATTAGGAGTTTCTTGGGACTTGCTGGATATTATAGAAGGTTCATTGAGAATTTGTCCAAGATTGCAAAGCCAATGACTGAATTACTGAAGAAGGAGAAGAATTTTGACTGTACCAAGGAGTGCGAAGCTAGTTTCCAGGAACTGAAGCAACGCCTAGTGACCGCACCTATCTTGTGTCTGCCGGATATTCAGAAGGATTTCCAAGTGTATTGTGATGCTTCCCGTCAAGGACTAGGTAGTGTATTGATGCAGGATGGAAGAGTGGTATCTTATGCCTCACGCCAACTTAAACACCCCGAGAGGAATTACCCCACGCATGACTTGGAATTAGCATCAGTTGTACATGAGCTCAAGGTGTGGAGGCACTATCTGATGGGTAAGCATTGTGACGTGTTTACGGATCACAAGAGCCCGAAATACCTATTCACTCAGAAGGAGCTGAATATGAGGCAGAGGAGATGGTTGGAGCTCATAAAGGATTATGATATGAGTTTGCAATATCACCTAGGAAAGGCCAATATTGTAGCGGATTGGATGAGTCGGAAGGTTTATGCTAATGGCCTGACAGTGGGGGAGTTACCCAAGGATTTGTGTGAACAGTTCAAGGATCTCAGGTTGGAAGTAGTATCCGAGGGATATTTGGCAACAATGGAAGTCAAGCCAACGCTTCTAGATGAGATCAGAGAAGCTCAAAAGAAGGATAGTGACCTGGATGAAATAAGAGGAAACATACCCAAAGGTAAAGCTGAAGGATTTCGCGAGGATGATCAAGGAACACTATGGTACAAGGATCTCTTATGTGTGCCCAACGATCGGGTGATTAGGAAGTTGATATTTTAGGAAGCTCATAACTCGCCATACTCTACACATCTAGGTAACACGAAGATGTACATGGATTTGAAGGAAAGGTTTTGATGGGTTAACATGAAGCGAGAGATTGCAGAGTATATTGCCTTATGTGATGTTTGTAGTAGACTGAAGGCTGAGCACCAAAAGGCAGCAGGGTTGCTACAGCCATTGCTGATACCTGATTGGAAGTGGGATAGACTTGGAATGGACTTTATCACAGGATTGCCCGGGACTAAGTCAGGACATGATTATATTTGGGTTGTGGTTGATCACTTAACCAAGGTAGCTCACTTTATACCCGTGAAGACCACTTACACCAGTGCTAAGTTAGCCAAGATCTACATGAACAGAACTGTGTGCCTGCATGGTGTTCCGAAGAGCATTGTGTCAGATAGAGGCACCCAATCCACTTCTCACTTTTGGCGCCAGCTACATGAGTTGTTGGAATAAGATTGGAGTTTAGCACAACTTTCCACCCCTAGACGGATTGTCAGACCAAGAGGGTGAATCAGATTTTGGAGGATATGTTGAGAGCCTGTGCCTTGGCTCATGGCGCTAGTTGGGATGAAAATTTTCCTTATGCTGAGTTTTCCTACAACAACAGCTACCAATCCAGCATCAAGACATCGTCATTCGATGTACTATATGGTAAGACGTGCAAGACATCATTGTTGTGGGATGGCGTAGGTGAACGACAACTATTTGGGCCGGATTTGACCAAGGATGCTGAGGAGAAGGTTAGTTTGATTCGGGACAAGTTGAAGGTGGAACATTCGAGACAGAAGAGCTATGATCATTCTAAGCGCAAGGAAGTGGTGTATGAGATTGGAGATTGAGCATACCTTAGAGTTTCGCCACTACGTGGAATTAAGAGGTTTGGAATTAAGGGTAAGTTGGCACATCGGTTTATAGGACCATACCGGATCCTAGCACGCAAGGGAGAGGTTGCATATCAATTGGAGTTGCTAGAAGCTTTGTCCGCTGTTCATGATGTGTTCCATGTGTCCCAGCTGAAGAGATGCCACCCGGAGATGGTAGATACACCGTTAAGGGATACTGTGCCGTTAGATGAGGTTCAGCTAGAGAGTGACCTGACTTATGAGGAGAAGCCAGTCAAGATTTTGGAGACAGCAGAGAGGTTTACCCGTAGCAAGATGATTAGGTTTTGCAAGGTGCAATGGAGCCATCACACTGAAGAGGAAGCCACCTGGGAGCGAGAGGATGACCTCCGAGAGGACCACCCGCACCTATTTGCAAGCCACGTCGAATCTCAAGGGCGAGATTCATCTTAAGGGGGTTAGTCTTGTCACATTGATACATTGCAAATGTATTTATAATTTTTGATGTTCCATGCTTGGTTTTATCCACTTTCTTGTGTTTTGTCCACACTTTGGTGTACTTTTCATATGATTTCTTGGACTAGCCTATCAACAAGAGCCACAGTGCCAGCTGCCCGTTTTCTGCTGTTTTTGGGTCCAGGAAAGACAGAAAATGAATATTCCCGGAATTGGACAGGACAAAAGACAAAGTGCCTATTTTTCCGGAAGTCATCAGATGCCAGAATACGAGACGGAGAGGGCCCAGGGGGCCACCACACCACCTGGCCGCGCGGCCAAGCCTGGCCCACGCCAGGGGGTGGTGAGGCCACCCCTGGCACCCCCTCGGCCTCCCCTTCCGCCTATAAGATGCCCTCGGGACGAAAGCCCTAAGTGCCCGATCAGAAATCCACGAAAGAGTATGTAGCTGTCGTCATCTCCATCCCTAGATCGGGAGGGATCTGAAGCTCTTCCCGGCACCATGCCGGAGAGGGGAATTTACCCTGGAGGCCTTCTTCATCACCATGCAAGCCTTCGGTGTGATGCGTGAGTAGTTAATCCTTGGACTATGGATCCATGTAGTAGCTAGATGGCTGGTTATCCTCCTTTGTGCTTTCATGTTTAGATGTTGTGAGCTCCGTCCATGATTAAGATCATCTATTTGTAATTCTGCATGTTGTGTTTGCGGGGATCCGATGGATATTGAGATGCTATTTCAGATTGATTATTGATTCTATCATGTCTTTGTTATTTGTGATCTTGCATGCTTTCCATTGTTAGTAGCTATCTTGGCCAAGTAGATGCTAGCAACTCCAAGAGTTAGTATTTATGCTCGATAGTGGGTTCATGCCTCTGGTAATCTGGGGAAGTGACAGAAATCTCTAAGGTACTAGATGTGCTGTTGCTACTAGAGAGAAAACAACAATCCTTTGTTCATAGAACAATAGTATTGTTTACTTTACACGCAGTTCGTAAAGAAATAATCTGTTGCTTGCAACTTAATACTGGAGGGGGTTCGGATGATAACCTGAAGGTGGATTATTAGTCATAGATGTGGTTGGATGGCGGTCTATGTATACTGTTGTAATGCCCAATCAAGTCTCAAAGGAGTCAAGATGATTAGTATATGCATGTATTGCTTTCTCGATGTTTGTCAATTGCCCCGCTGTAATTTGTTCAACCAGCATGTATCTATCTTAAGGAGAGCCACCTCTAGTGAACTATGGATCCCGGTCCTTTTCTTTACATACAATCTATAAACTGTTTACTGCTTTGTGTTTACTTTCTGCAAACTTTTACTTCTTTCCATTTGATACGTTTAATCTTTTGTTTTCCGCAAAACACGGTGAGATTGACAACCTCATCGCAAGTTGGGGACAAAGTTCTGTGGTTGTGTTGTGCAGGTCTCCACGTTGCTACTAGCACAGGTAGTGCGCCCTGCCAAAGCTCAGCTACTAACACCTTTGGGTGTTTCCTTGCTTCTACTGGTTTGATTAAACCTTGGTTTCATTCTTGAGGAAACTTCTTCTTTGTGCTCATCATACCTTCCTCTTAGGGTTCCCAACGAGCTCTACATCAACCACGCTCTAGCATTTTTCTAGTGCCATACTCAGAGCCATCACACATCCCAAATTCTATATTTGGTACTGCATACATACATGGCACTGCATCATGTTCATCTTTGAGAAAATTCAGTTTTGAAAGATTTTTACAAAAACACCACACAAGTGCCTAATCTTCCCTTATAGTTGACTACTAGGGTTTTTGTCTAGCGTCTTCTTGGTTGATGCCAAAAAGTAAACCTAGATGTTTAGATGCGTAGTGTTTTCAATTATGAACCTGTAGGTTTTGTTTCACTCGAAACAGAGCTCTAGATCGAAAGATATGAGAAAAACAGTTCAGGAGA
The DNA here is from genome assembly GCA_023614405.1 of Avena insularis. Classification (NCBI taxonomy): domain Eukaryota; kingdom Viridiplantae; phylum Streptophyta; class Magnoliopsida; order Poales; family Poaceae; genus Avena; species Avena insularis. The sequence continues at coordinate 1,571,945 of JAJUPC010000016.1, read as the reverse complement.
AATTCAATTTCAGGAAAAATTCAGAAAACAGACAGGTTGAGCTATAACAGCCGTTCAGAAAAGAATAAAAGAGAAGAAGGGGTAAAAATAGACCCCAGCCAGGCAGCGGCCCAGCGGCCACCCGGGGCCCAGCTCGCGCTTTCTTCCCCTTTTCTCCCCCTTTTTCCTTTTGTTTTCCTTTTCTTTTGTTTTTTTCTTGATCGCCCGGGCCCACCTGTCAGCCCCTGGACGTGTTCGTCCTCGACAGAGAGACGACCTGCAACCGTACGTTGCGAGGAATCCGTGATTTCATTCGGAATCGAACGCCCCGCCTCAATCGACCCACTGCCCCTTATAGCCCACCTTTCCCTCGTCGTTTTCCCCCTCCTAGCCCTAGCTATTGCGCCGCCACCTCGCCGGAATCGCTCGTCGGAGATGCTGCCGCCGTCGGTAAGTGCTCCATCGACCGCCCCTTTCCCTTTTCCTCCAAGAAACCGTCCGCCGCCGTGTGCTGCCCCCCGCCCCCCCCCCCCTGACTTTTCCTCTACCTGTTGAGCTCCGGGCCGCCCTAGGGAATTCGCCGGAGTCAGCCGCCGTCTGCCACTCCAGCCATCCGCTGCCGCCGCCCCGGAGTTCCTCTATCCGCGCCGAAGCTACAGCCAGGACCACCACACACCGCAGTACCCCGTCCGACCACCGCCGCCGCTAAAACTCGCCGGAGCGCCGCCCGCCATCGCCGCCGTCGGACAAGGTGAGCGACGAGCTCACGCTCTTCCAGCCATTAGATCAAGCATGAATGGCTCAGATCGGCCGTTGAACGCCTAGTCAACCGCTGACTGGTCAGGCCCAGTCAGCGTTGCGTTAGCCGCTAACCGCCCAGTCAGCGGGAATATTCCTGGAATATTCCCGTCGAATTTCTGGTTTTAGTTAAAATTCTAGAAAAGGTTTATAACTTGCAAAAATCATAGAAAAAGATCTACTAGGCCAAAAATTGAAAATAAGATATCGTTGGATTCAAAAAATTGCGTAGAATTTTATTATGTAATAATATTTCAGGGTTACTGTATGTAATTTCCTTTTGGTCTTGGCTCTAAATTGATCTATCTATCGAGTAAGATTTTTGTCACACTTGAACAACACTTTTTACAGTAATGGTTCAATGTTTTGACTAAAAGCCTTTTAACTAGCCCTCTTTTATGCATAAATTGTTTTCTTTGCATTAAAGGTTTTCCCATGCATCATTCAGTAGTAGCATTGATCAGAGAACATAACTAAACTACTGAAGCTTTATTAAAGTGTCATCATGCATTGTGTTGCATTTGTTGGTCTCTATGTGTGGATTGTTTATTTGGTTGAATTGCTTTCGTGTAGATTGTGAGGATTGTAACCCGTGTGACTGTCGGGACTATGCGTTTGACTCTGACAACTACCAAGGCAAGTGGAGCTTCATAAAAGTCCTGTTTATTTTCTATATGCATTGTAGCTTGTTTTGAAAGTAAGTGTTTGGAAAATTTAAAAACAACTTAATTAATGAACTCTCTAGGTGGATTGGTAATTGCTTGGTTCGTGAATGCCGGACCCATGTCTATGGTTTATCCGAGTATCTCACTTGTGGATGGCCACCCAGGTTTTTGAGAAATGATTAGTGTGGGTGAGTTATGGGTGGTTGGATGGACTTAGTAGGTCATGGCGACCCGAGCTCTTCGTATATAGAGATGTAGTGAATGTGATAGGTTGGTACGGTGCGTCGATGGGCTTGGGGAGCTACTTCCCAAATGTCTCTTCTTTGGATTCTCCCTATCATGACTCAATATGCGTGTCATGGTACGAGTGGGTCAACCAAGTAATATGGGTAAAGTGTGCAACCCCTGCAGGGTGTAAAAACTAAGTGCTTAGCCATGTCGCCGGTAATGGACGATTGAGTTGCTGAATTGTGGGTGCTATGACATGTTCTCATTCATTCTAACTTGTAATTGCTAAAACTTGTGGTTGAAACTTAATTGGGTTGTTTGATGAAGATTAAATGCTTTACAAATGATTTACAAATGGTACGATAAAGTATTTTGCTGCTGCAATTAAGCCTGAACCCCACAAGCCAGATATGCATATAGCTATTAGTCTTGTTGTTTCTCTCATTGTTCCACTTGCCAGTACATTCCAAGTATTGACCCTTTAGGGCTGTTGCGTTTCATGTTGCAGGTTACTCTTCCGGTTACTCTGAGTAGTAGTGTTGGTTGCGACCCTCCACTCAACATTTTGTTCGCCAATGGCGTCTAATGGAGACTGGAGCTACTTTATTTATGCTATCTATTTGATACTTGTTTACTTGTGCGAGCGTTATGCTTTGCAAACTTTGTAATAAATACAATATTCTGGATCATATCGTTGTAATAATGATGCATTGTTAATTCTTTGATGTCTATCAATGCTATGAATGCCAATGAATCGATCCAGGGATTGGCGTGATACATAGAGGTGCTACCCTACTAGGTCGTACCATTTCAATGTGAGGTGAATTATCATCAGTGTTTTGCCCGACAGACCCAACATGTGTTGTAACTACAGACGCCACAGTGTTTGTAGTTACTGGTATTTGAGTTGTTTCAATAACATTTGATGCATCCAACAGTTCTTCTAGTGTTGAATATTCATCGTTGATATTGGTATGGTCTTCTACTTGTCCTGCCGGCATCTCTACTCCTGTTTCATCGTGTTCCAAATTCTGATCCTGGTTCCTTGTGGTTGTAACTGAAACTGCGCATAACTGAGGCACGCAAACATCAACTTCATCATTACCATATTCAAGTCGTCTCTTGTTGTTAACAACCTCCATGATAATATCAGTAATGTTGTCTGTTAAATCTGTATCACATACATTTGAATCTGTTGTACCAGAACAAGGCATGTTGTCTACCACAATCTCATGTGTAATTTGAGTTTTACTAGCATCATTCATTCTCTGCTTGCTATATTCTTTTTTTCCATCGTCCACAACTTCTGTAGCTCCTTTACTTAATTATGTTGTCTGGTCATTGATCAGTTCATTGACGTCTGTGCCAAGTGTACTCAATGATGGTATGGCGGTGTCTTCAGCATGTATGGCGGGATGCTCCTCACTTGAATCTGCTTCTGGTTTAGATGAAAAGGGTTCAGTAGATTCATTTAGCACCACCTTCTCTAGTTTATCTGCTTGGTCCACTTCCTCCATTTGGTCCATGTTTGCCTGAACTTGTTCATACTCTACATTGTGTATGATGATGTTTGATATGGCCATTTCCTTCTCCTTGGCCATAATATTGTTCTTTTCCATGAGGTCAACCTTCGCAATCCTTAATCTAGCCACAGATACTTCCAGATCCTCTTTTCTTGACCGAACAATCTCACTGAGCTTACCAACCTCCTCTCGATTAGATGCTTCATCATCTATGTTTTGTATCAATGGAGTGCTATTACCAATTGTATTTATGGTTTTGGTTAAATCGATATTTGTTGTTTCAGAACCTACGGCAGTATCTAAGCTTTGACAAACCGTTAGGGAAGTAGTGTTGTCACATTTAATTAAGTGTGGAAGTTGATAATCACTTCTTGCCTACAGTATAAAATAATTAAATAAACATAGTCATACGATATGTTCTTTATCTAGGTGTTTTGTTGCATTAGTTTAGAGATTTTCGTTATAGTGATTAATTTTTTTTGACTTGGATAATTAACATAGTTTAAATTTATTTGACTCACAAAAAACCGAAAAAATTCTTAGATGAAGATATAAACATGATTTTTATAATAAATACAACTTACCATGAGGCTTCCGTAGCTTCTGGTGTCACTGTTCCAGTCATCTGATCTGATTTCCTCCAAATCTTCCAATTTGAGGTGACCAACTCTTGGTGCAAGGTTAGTCAAGTTTGCTTTCTTGTGTGCACGAGTGTCCAAATAATAGATCAGAGGCAATGCTGCTGGACCCTCAGCTGTGTTTTTATTTCCTCTTTTATCTTGGTATTTTCTCAGCCCCATCCTTAGCTCATCAAGGAGAACTTTACAGAGGTTCATCTGTTTAATTTTCTTGATATCGAGATCCATGATCATACCAGCCTCCCTTCCTATACGTGCATTACTCGTTGCACACGCTGTTTTGATGAAGAACACAAGAAATATGAGCTTCATTGCCAGATCTGATGTTCCACCATTCTTCACATGACCGTAAAGGTTACTCGGTATAATGTTATCTGACTCACTCAAACTGAGCTGCTGTTTCAGCTACCGCAAACTTTTGTATCGCGGTCACTTGAAGGTTGTGGAGCATCAAACATATTCTTCTTTGGGAAACCATAAATTGCTTGCACCACATCTTCTGTTATTTCAAGCTCTTCCCCTTGTTCAAGAACAATTGTTAGAGATCCAGGTCTGAATTTACTGTATAGCCATAGCATCATCTTTTTGGAAATGTTGCCGCTCAATTTGAAATTAACTATGAAACCACAACCATGATTCCTCAAAAAAAATCTTCTATTCATTTGTTACATAGTTTTCGAGAAAGTTGTGTGATTCTGAAAGTGACCCTCTCACTATGATCTCACCATCCTTTATGTCTGCTAGTTCTTTGTGAAATGTGTCACGTTTTTGCTTCTTGAAACCAGGTTTATCTATGAAAGCTTGAGCAGCATTAGGGTTATCTTGAGTAACTGACCCAGCTTCTATGTTTTCGTCCACACTGTTGTGTTTCCTCTTGGTTAATCGTTGTGTTCCATGAGATGAACAAATAGTCAACTGCAGAAGTTTATGTTGAAAAAATTAAATCATGCATTATAATTTATATTTTACACTATGATGTTATTTAAAAAAATTAATAACAGAGCAACAGTTAAACACATACGTAATTTAAATTACTAGAATCAAGTGAATAAATAAAAGATGTGTAGTCAGCAAAGAGCTCATAAATCAAGAAGAATCAACTAGTACGAAATCAACACAGGTCAACAAATTTCCTGGCAGTGCATTTCAATTACTAAATTGGTGCAGCAAAGGTGCAAACTTTCCCACCAAAATTTGAACTATTAATCTGTGTACTCGGTAGAGGAGCGGTTCATTGAAGTTATAATTGGCAGTTCTTATCTGAAAACTATGTCATTGTTTTGAATTTCAACCAGGTTGTTGAGAAAAATGTTACTTCACTACGGACATTAAAAATAATAAATCGAAAGAAACCATAGATTAGTTTGATTAGTGGGTTTCTTGCTCGTGGTTTGTTATTCTCAAAATTGTTCCAACCATGTGTGCTGGACATTTTTTAATATATGCTTCACTCTAAACTATGGCGAGAAATAATCAAAGTACCTGCATTGAACCTTCGTGACCGTGATTTTCGTCAGCCATGAAATCGGTGAATAACTGCATTGGGGATGAAAATTCCAGGAATCTTCTGTGGGTGATTTCGATCCGCGTTATATCTATCCTTTTTCCCCTTGAGAAAACCCTAATAAAACTTGAATTAGTGCTTGTAAAATCGTTTCCCAAATAAATGGAGAACGAGAGGAAAATACTTCGTGGAATTTCGAACAACACCAGGCCGAATCTAGGATGAGAAGGGAGACTCTGTGATACCTGTCTTGTCGCCGTACCACCAGTCGAGAATCTGGAGTAGCAGTAGTCCTTAGCGCTGGTGAAGCTTTTTGCCGCCAAGGAGTTGCCGCCATTGCTTGCCCCTGTGTAGTTACGGTGGAGGAAGAGAGAGAAAGTGGAGCAGTGACGGAGAAGGACACAACGGGAAGAAGAGGAAAAAAGAGTAACAGTCTAATCATAGCTGTCCATTGGGATGTATTGCTATATGCACGCATGTTAACCGTCAGCGGGTTGTCGCCACATAGTTTACATATGAGCCCAACTAAGGAACACTGCCTCTAGTTGCGAAGGTGCACTGCTTGGAGATAGCTAAGTAATAAAATATATTCTCACACTTGACAAATGCAACATATAGTTCATCAGGATCTATGGAAATTTAGTGTTGTGTAACAGAGGCACGTATATCAATTTATTTTATTGAGATCCACCGCAGTGCAATAGTAGTACTAGAGGCAGTGCAAACAAACTACAGCGAAACAACTATATTAAAATGTAATAGGCAGGGAAATTTGTGTTCACATTGCAGTGTACCCATGTTGAGTGGTTGAATAATTACTAGCCACCTGGAAACTGTATTTCACCGCAGTCGCTTGTTTTTTTGTGTGTTATTATGTTAGGTGACTTGTGTTGTAGGACACCTAAGTTTTGTTATTATCTTTATCAGTTATACAAGATTACCAGGAAACAATACTTTTAAAAATGGCCGTACAATGTTTTGTGATTTCCAACAATATAGATATTCTACGTGATCAAAAATTGTCAGGACTGAACGTAGAGCTATTGTACTATGAGGAGCAGTGCAAACAAAATTAAGCGAACTTCAATCTTAATAATTTCACTGCATTGTTTTATGTCTGAGAGAAATATAATCAGAACTATATCTTTTAGTCCATATTACAGGAAGGAGGATATAACTGAAACTGGCAGCGCATAAAGCCATAAGAGAACCAACTATATTAGAATATAAAAAACATTGAAATTCGTGCTCGGACGGAAGTTCAGTTAACCTAATTATCGGAGAAAACAATATATTGCACGTGAATATTGTAGCAATATTCAACACAGAGCGATAGAACATTCATAAGAAGGGCAAATAATTATACGCTAACAACGTTAAAGATTATAATAAGAGCAGTGCATTATGTGTTAATAAGCTAGTAATATGGTGCGGTAGAAAAGAATGCCTTTTAGCAGCTCATCGTACGCAAGATGGACATTGTGCACTCCGTGAGCATAGTTACATTTCTATTGGCAGTTGGATGGACTAACCACGGGCAGTGCAAATAACGATTAGAGAAGAAATCATTAAAAATGCAAAAAAAACTATGTAGTACTCCGTCACGTGCACATCTATAAGAGCAGTGCGCTATGTGTTTTGAAAGAAGTAGTGTTTTTCAGTATAGAAATTTATTAATCACCTCATCCGATGCATTATAGACCCTTTGCACTGCGTGAGCATAGTAATATATATGGTTGCGTCAAGATTATAGGCAGTCCTATATTTGTTCACAAGGCAGTGCTTAGGTTCGCAATCAGCTACGTCTATATGAAGCAACTTTATGAAAAAATAAAATAAGCAGTGCAATTATTGGTATGAATCAGTGCACATATACAAAAGCAGTGCGCTATAAATTAACGAGGTAGTAATACGTTGTCGTCAAAAAAATGTATTAAGCAGCCCATCCGACGCAAAATGGACCCTGCGAAGTGCCTGAGGTAAGTCATATATCGCTACGTCCATAGCATAGGCAGTGCAATATACCTTTCGAAGGAAGTGCAAACACCGACTAGAGAAGAAAGTATACTTCAATGTAAAGAGCAGTGCATTATTTTTTCACAAGGCAGTGCACACGCAGAAGAGTAGACAAGAGCATAACACTATGTGTCAAGAAATCACCCTTTTCTCAGCTTTAGCACAATCAGCTACACCTATAGTTACGGCTATAGTCTCGGCAGTACGATATAGTTGCCACATGCAGTGTAAAGAACGAATAGATAAGCATCCTTACGTATATGTTTACAAGGAAGTGTATAGGTATAGAGTTGAATAATATCTTTGTTATCTCGACGATTTCAAGCCACATGATAAACACAAACGTAAGATGAAATTTGTCTGGCAGTAATAATCATATACACACGCATGGAAACAATATTGTATTGCAAATAAGCATCCTAATTAATACATTGCATGAACTTATGCTTAGAAGAGGATACTGTTGATCAACTTCTTTTTCCATGCATTATTGAATCTATGAGGGAATTGTATGACCCTTTTCTGTAGAAATTTCTGGATCGGCAACTTGTTCTTCTCCTATGGTTGGTTCAACCACGCCAGGATCATCCTCTGAATCTATATTTTGTGAACCAGGCTCTTCCTGATCCTTTTCCTCGTCGTCTTCTTCTTCTTCTTCTTCTACTTGAGGTCCTTGTTGATTCTCAGCTATTTCCGCTTCAGGCTTCACTGCTTCTTTGGTGACTCCTTCCTCTTGGATCTCCTCCTCCATTTGTGGTACTACTGGTGCGGGCAACTCAGATCTATGCGTGTAGCATCTCTTGGTTGATCGAAAAGGTGTAAAGGTGGCGGAGTTTGCTCCGTTTGGGTCTGGCGACAAGGGCGAAGGTGGGTGGCGTTGTTGGCGACGGCAAAACATTCTGGATAGGTGTAGTTGCAGCTGGATAATGTTGAGGGCTATAAATAGAAATCCAACGTTGCTAAATTTCCTGCATGGCGGGATAAATACATGTTAGTGGCGGGAAAGATTGATGAACTAGTCGATAAAGACGGCGAGAAAGATTGATGAACTTATGGAGAAAGATGTGATGCGCTAGCTCTCTTTGACAGCCAAGAAAAGGAAGCATATGACAAATCAAGTATTATATTTAATGGTGGTTAATCCATAAGATTCAAACGGAATATCAAATGTCTTTTGCTGTAAACGCTTTCATTTCGAAAACCATTTACTAGTTCATGGTCTGAACAACAATCAGTTCTGCATGTCGAACTCAGGTAGGTTAGTTATGTACAAAACTCTTATTGTAAACACGGAAGTGCCGATAGTGCATATATATCTGCATCCGGCACGGTGGTGCCTATGTAATACACGGGGATAAGTTGTTTTTCTTTACCACAGTGAACTGCACTGCTTGGAAAACAGCAACTCTACTGCTACATAATAAACAAATTAATTCATCATTTTGTATAACACCATAGTATACAGCATCGTTGTTTATTTTCAACTCGACTTAGGTGCTAAAGCTCTCAGTTCTTCCGGTAGTTCATCTTTTGTTTCGTTGGCCTCGGAGAACAGTGCCTAGAACAGATACTCCTCCATGAGTGAGCTCGCGTCCATCTGGTCGAATGGTTCAAACGAATCAAGAAGATATATTGTTAATGTCAATCAAAAATTTGTATTTGGTAAAACTATTGATTCAAAACTGGCATTACTTACATCTTTGATATCATGTACAAGTTGAATGCCGTTGTAGTTCTCAATGCTCTTTAGAATCCAAAAACCATTCATGTCTTCAACTCCTTTTTGTACCTTCACATGTTTTGATCTAGATACAACATTTCCCCACTTTGGAAGCTTGTTCTTCGGGTAGAGTTCGTCAACGAACTTGTCAAATCTTTTTAGCTGAAAAAACCAGTATGTAGAGCATAGTTAGTGACATAATTTTTTTCAAACTATGCAGATTGTCTTTAGCTGTATTATAAAGTTACAAATGTAAAAAAACCACACCATTTTTTCTCCAATTTGATTGTGGTAAGCTGTTTTAGATAATCCTTTTCTCTGTGTTCTGTAATCCCGTGTGTCCATAACTTCAACATGACCACCTTGGGGGTAGTTGTTTAGGATGTAAGTAGACACGTGATTGTCAAATGACATAGGCAGAAATATCTATGATGGGCAAGGAAAATAGTCACATTGATTATATGTTATAAATGAAAATACGGAATATTTCTGTATGTTATTAATGAGTTATGTATTAAAAAACGTACCATCTTAGCTTTGCTCAAATCTGCATTTCCAATTAGAAGTTTGAACTATTCAATCCTAGAGACGGCATCAAACTGATAAATTTCATGTTGTCCTCCAGAATTAGTGAAATTCTCCTTTTTCCCAATGTCACATAAACGAGCAACCCCTAGTGGCAGTACTATCCTTCGATTCCTGAACAGACATTTGTAGTCCGGGATACTGCGCCAGCTTGAAATTATGAAGTCCATCATGTCATCATCTAGCTTGCCATTTCCATTGAAACATGCTACAAGCCTTGCCCCAGTCCAATATTTTGGTATTTCCAGGCCTTGTTCAAGAGTTGGCGAATATTTCACCATAACCAGCCTGAGATTTTCCATAGACAAACGAAAAAAGGATCAAATATAAAAACTAGGATCCATGATTGTGTGACAACATACACATATATTTTACTAAAGGCATCCACAAAGCATAGTTTGGTGCTTACTCTTCATTCTTCTCTAGAAAATCCTTGCTTAATACCAATCTAGGAGCAACAGCGGCATCTCCCTTGTACTTAAACGTGGGGGGAACATACACATGCAACTTAAGTTTTTAGATGTTTTGTAGAGGCCTCTTGTAAGATTTGATATTATCTGGGGAATTATGACCAAGAGCCTTGCTCCTTGTAACAGGTGTTCTTAATCCTTGCTTTGGCAATGAAAATGTTTTAGTTGCATCTTCTCCGTGGTGTTTTGATCCGATACACGAGGTGTCTGCATTGTCAATCTGTGTTTTAACATCAGCTGTGTCAACAACATGGATCCTTGCGGATGTCCTTTCTGAATTGCTTTTTCAACAACAGCGACCTGATGGTTAGAGGAACCTTCTTTGTGAGTAATTTCTGGTAACAACATGGACACACCTGTAGCAATATTTGTAAAAATTGTGTTATTTCCTCTGTACATGATATTAATGTAAAAAACATCGCCTAATATAAAAAACAAGCATCTTGACATAATGTGACAGTACCATTGTTGAACTGCGTGGTTAACCTGTCTTCCTCGGCTCCTACAGCGTCTTTGTTGCATCCTTGTGCTTGTTTAGACGAGTTTCCTCCTGCATCATTATTACAAGTAGTTTTCCTGTCAAGCCCTCTAGTAATTTTTCCATTAGCAGCATATCTACAGAATACAACAATACCATTGCTTAGTTGTGTCGTTGATGGCTGTTCGTCAGTTTCAGATTACTTAGAATTGTCTTCTGCTTCTCCTGTAGTATGTGTTGTTACTGGTGTCGGTGTCGCCATGCACGCAGAACAACTCTGAATAACACATCAAATATATTAGTAAAAAATATAAAAAATGGACAAATTGTTACATTACACTTCTATTTCATAGATTATTATTTGTATGTGCTCGTGTGATGGAAGTAGTTAAATACACGCCTAAGATATACAAACCTATTCATCCAAGGCTCTTGCGGTGACAATGCCGTGCTCCTCTTTTGGTGCTGCTATAATTTTTATTCTGTCCATGTACATGATTCCACTATCGTCAAAATTCCAGGGCATATTATTATCAGCTGAATCCATTTATTCACTGTTACCGCAGCCGACTTGCCTATAGTAGAGCATTCGTTCCCAACATTAAGGTCATGAGTTCCTGCCTCGGCTGTATGCTTTGATTGATTGATTCGACTGGTGCCTGAAATGTTTGCAACGTTTGTCAGGTCATTCTCGCATCTATCAAAACATCTCAGCACGTCAGTTGCACACTGATGGGATGCTCGAAAGTAGTTATCCATTGCTTCTAGTTTACTTCTTTTCATGTCACTATGCTTCATGGTAAGTTCTTTATATATCATTGCACCATTTGTATCATCACTTATGATTTCATCACCTTGTTCTTCCTCTAGCAGTATATCTATATACTTGTCCATGCATTGATCTAGCCTCTGGGACTTTGTTCCTGAACCCTCTAATTATCTGTTAGAGGTTGAGGTTATCTTGTTACAAGTTGTTTCTGCCATATGAGGTTTCAAATAATAGCTTCTTTCGTCACAACTTTTCCACTGCAAACAGTAAACAAATATTATTTACATGGATCGTGAATAACTGTCAGAAGAGGTAATTTTAAAATAGTTCATTTGATAGAATGATTCATTATCTGAAACAAGATGAGTTCAAGTAGAATACTTACATTTAGTCGTCCCCACCTCTCTTTGTGAATGACATCCATTTTCAATACAGCAAGCAGATCTGATTTGTCCAGGTATTTGATTCTAGGAGTTTCTTTTGACATACGTGATTTTGTGCACTTGAGCGAATCTAGGTATATTATTAGAGGAAGGACTGCACAACCTTCCGCAACACTTTGATTCATATCATCAACATGAAACTTTATTGCTGCCCTCTTGATCTCGTCAATTACAAGCTGGCAAAAGTCCATTTTTCCAGAATTCTCGATATCAAAGCTTTTCACTATCCCAACTTCTCGGCTGATTTGGTTGTTTAAACCTGGACATATAAGCTTTGTGTAGATTACAAGTATTATGCATTTCATTGTAAACTTGTCCGTTGCACCCTTTTTGATATGACGGATCAGGTGTTACACTGTTGCAATGTCCCTCTCTTCCAAACCCAATTTCATCTTAAGCCAAAGTAAAGCAAAGGTATCGCCAGCTTCTGAAGGCCGAGGCACCTTTATAATGCTGTTGGGTAGACCAAGGGCAGAATGCGCTGCATCTGCTGTCAGAGCTATAGTCCTACCACCAGCAAACTCCATTTTCAGAGTTTCTACATTAATCTTCTTGTATAGCTTAATGATCAGGGGCCTACTAATGTTTGAATCCAGCTTGTACTCCAGGATGAAACCCCAGCCAATCTTCACCAGCTCTACTTTTTGTAGATCGTTCAGATCATGTTTAGTGAATCTGTTGAGCTCTTTGAGAGAGCACCTTACTTTGTAATTTGATCGAGTCCTACTACGAAGCTTCTTCTTGTCCCTTGGATATTTTTCAATTGCCATCACTTGATTCTTGGACATATCCTGATAGTTTACAGAAAAACGTATCAAATATTCCTAAACTTAATTCTAAATTTCTTAGTAAAGACTGTAGTCTCGATTAAGGAATATGACATGCATTAACATTACGTAAGCTTACCATGACAACATTATTCTGGTTGTTCGGACTTCCATGTTGTTCTCCACCAATCTTTCGTTTCTTCTTACGTACACCGCCTTTGATGTTTGAACCTATTTTGTATTTCTTTTTTAGCTCCAGCTTTATTTTGTAATTCTCAATCTTCCTGTTAAGTTCATTTTCTGACACATCAAACTCATCGTCAGTCTGAGTCATACCGTCAGAAGATTCTCCATCTGAAGCATTGCAAGAGCTCATTTTTCCCTGGTGGAAGAAACATACCAATCTTATTACATGCTATAATTTTTGAACCGAGAACCTGAAGCACTTCAATTCGACGTGCTTGATTTAAACTTTAAATTGTAACTACACCTAGCTGTACAGTGTAACATCAAGTTGCAGAATAGGACAGGTGTAGGTGCAAGTGCAAGTAGTTATAAAATTATGCATGCAATAAAAACTAAGAAAAAAAATTATACTAACCAGAACGCATTACTAATCATTCATTGAATATCGGAATTGACTTGAAGTAACAGTAAAATATAATTTACTGAAGCTGATCCTACTTGTGAAACATATTGTGTATGTTGTCCGAGTGCATAATAAATATATTTTTTACTTACCATACGATTTATGAAATAGGATTTCTCATAGAAAAAATATGATGTAGTAATGAAATACTCCCTCCGTTTCAAAATATAAGATGCTTTGGCTTTGTGAAAGGAGTGTATCTAGACCCCTTTTAGTATCCATGTTCACTCCACAACTTGATGAACCTACACACTAAAAGAAGTCTAGATACACTTCATTCACAAAGCTAAAACATCTTATATTTTGAAACGGAGGAAGTATTAGATATAGAAAGCTAGGGTTTCAATATTTAAATTTTACTAACCTATTCCCTCCGTCCTAAAAAGGATATCACAAGTTTGTTTGAATTTGGATGTATCTATATACTCCCTCCGATCCAAATTAATTGACTTGGATTTATATAGATTCGGATGTATCTAGTACTAAAACATGTCTAGGTACATTCGAATCTAGACAAATCCAAGTAAATTCATTTGGATCAGAGGGAGTACTAAATACTGTCTAGAATCGTATTTCACTGAATCAAACTTGAAAAACTAATTTAGACTATAATAGTCTTTCAATTTATCGTGGACTTGATCTCAGTACCCAGGTTTCCATAGTATGGACGACGAATCAATGATTCTACAAGGAAATCTTTGCTATCAAGTAAGACCGGTAAGTTCTTCGCAATTAAGTAGTAGCAGGGATGATCTCGAATACTACTACATGGGGATGTTTTGTTAAGTTGCTATAGAGAATCCTTACCTATGAAAGAGGATGGCGCCGCCTGTTCCTTCTGCTGCAGATTTTCCGCAATCTGCGGAAGAGTTGCTTCTCTTCTAGGGATGGGACCAAGTAAGAGCGATAAGTTCTTCGCAATTGAGTAGTAGAAGGGATAATCTCGAATTCTTATCAATGGGGATGTTTTGTTAAGTTTCTATAGAGAATCCTTACCTCGGAAAGAGGACGGCGCCACCGGTTCCTTCTGCTGCAGATTTTCCGCAATCTGCGGAATAGTTGTTTCTCTTCTGCGGATGGATAGTAGAGGAAGTAGAAAAAGGCTAATTAGATACAATAACGGAGAACCGTGTCTTCCGTCGTCCATAATAACTGTTGTAATGCCCGATTTTATTAAGATTTTTCCATGGCAGTGCAAATCTTTTTTTTAACTTGTGCTCCTAACTGTCTTCGGGTTATTATATATATTATAATATATAAAAACCAGATGCTAATTTTAATGTTTCCAGCTAATTCTTGTTCCATTAATTTTATCTAGATTACTTGTCATGCTCTGATCGGAATTTCACGATGCATGATACAATTTTATTTAGTGCCGAAAGTTAACACATCCATCTGTTGTGTACTATTAGTCATAAACAATACTATTTACGATGCAACATGCCTTGTACGGTAAGTGCACTGCCATCGCATGTTATCTCGGACCTTTTTCATAGAGTAGCTTGCGTAGCATTTCGAAGGCAGTTCATATATATTTCATGGGCAGTGCATCTTTGTGTGTATGGTATTATAATGACAGTACCACAATGCACCCAATGAGTAGTGCATGATTGATATTCGAGCTGTGCATCATAGTGTATATAGCAGGTGGGATTGAATTGCACGGCTAGTACACTACCATTTTATATTATCTTTCACCAAGCAGTGCACAGTAGGTGAAAAACGAAAAGGTACTAATTATTGAACCAAGACCCAACATGTCAGAAGTATACATCGATATAGATAACGTTCAGCAGTGCATACTACGTACACGGGCAGTGCACCTCGCTGTGCATAGCAGGTGGGGTGCATTGCACGGTCATTGAACTGCCATAGAATCTTGACTTGCACTATGCGTACAACACTTTATGAAGCATTTAGAAGGCAGTTCATATATACTTCGATGGCAGTGCATATATGTCTTTAACCGCATTGTATTAGTATTATCCTGAAGCGCTCCGTAGGCAGTGCATAATTTGTTTACCTGCAGTGCATACAAGTGTGCGTAGCATGGGGGTGCATTGTACGGTAAGTGCACTACCATCGCATGAATTTGCTCGTTTTTTATGTGATTGCATATTCCTTTTAATTGAACATAACAAATTTCCATTAATGATTTATACTGGTCAAGAATTTGAACAGTCCAACAAAGGTTATGCACAACAAATATTAGAGCATTGGATGGTATACATAATCAGGCAGTCCATAATTGTTGCATTATACTGAAAACTAGTTGCTTATTCGTCTGAACGAAGTGATGTGCAATATATCTGACAGTGCTGTATTTATAGTATAGGTAGTACGTGCATTAGTATGTTTTTTCGTTAATAAAGACCTTTTTATTTCTCACCAACTGTGCACTGCTCGGTGCAAGATAATATGAAAGGGCATTCCCACTTGCTATGTACACTGAGATGCACTGTCCGAATACAAATCATGCACTGCTCATTGAGTACTTCATGATGATGTCATTATAATGCCATGCACACGCGATGCACTGCACCAAAGCTATAGATGAACTGCCATAGAAATGCTTTGTAAACTGCTGTCAAAACAAATTTATAAATTTAATGATCCAACAGTGGTCTGAAATTTTAAATGTTAATAATCCCTATTATAATTAATTCGGACTATTTTTTGGAGTGCCAACAATTCCATCGATAAATTTCTAGTCATGCCGGAAACACATGTCAGGAATTTTTTTCTGAATGAAGCAACATTATTTATCATATTCATCACTCCTGCGAATCAAACAAAAAACAAATAAAACTTCACTGAATGACGACAGACACTGAATAAATAATTTTTATTTTGGTACAATTATAGAAGTACATACATCTGTATTGATTGACAAGTTCCTTAATCTTTCTTGTGTACTTTTCATTGAACTTTGAGAAAACCATGTCAAACGTCAGCTGTTCCCGCAAGGCTTTAGTATTAGTCTATACAAATAAAAGTTCATATCAAATAAAGTATAATTTAATGCTATTTTATACTAGTGCAAGTACGAAATTAAGTCTGCCTCGAAATTATACATTACTGATTGGAACCAATGGTCAACAACACCATCGTAAGATTTGAGCAACCTCAGCAAACCTACTCCGCTGTCTTTCCTTCTCATTTCATAGTCAGACCTATATTTCAGTTACTTGTTTGATATATAAATTTTAATAGGGCAAGGATCACGCAGTGTTAATGATACTTAACTGGTTTTTATTGTCAGATATCCACTGAACAGGTGTGGTTCTCATATTTCGAAATTCAACCCTATACAAAAAACTCTATGCTTCTTCAAACGCAAACATGAAGTTGTTTATCACAATGGCTGCTTCCTCTTGAATAGTCTCGTTCATGGCGTTCGAACAAACAATATCATATTTTCGGCCTTGAAGGTTAGCAATCACGGCGTACTACACATCATTTGGCCGTAGATGTATGATGATCTAAACAAACAAAGAGACAAAATAATTGAGTTGCAGATCTAAAAACAATGTCACTAGAAAATAACATAGACACTAAAATTTAAAAATTACCATTGATACATTCGCCAGGTTCCATCTAGTGTGATTCTCTGACAAGTATCGTTTGAACGATCTTGGATTAAATTCTGGCCTTGTGAGCAAAAGCAAATAACATAATTTTTTAGCAAAAAAACAAACCAGTTAGTAGATATCATACTTTCTGGGTTCATGTATCGATGTATGCGTGTTTAGTCGCACGTGAAAACATGTATAGATAGAACGGGTGTTACTAAAAAAACTTCGTACGTTCGCTTACCGCATCTTCATGCATCATGATGTACCTGGTTGGGAACAATTCATGATTGTGTTGATTATTATCTAGGCTGTGTTTCTCTTCTGTCATGACCAGCATTGCCATATAGTTCATTACGTGTGAATTCACACTTCCATAAACCTGCATTGATAAACCAAACACTCTCTGGCATGCCCATTTCTTCCTGCACAGAACCACCTTGTCGCTGGTAGAATACATAAAAAATAGAATCGAAATAATCCATTATTACAATGCGATGAAAACAATTAAATATATTTTCATAGTAAAGTATGCGAGACAAAACGTTACCTTCTCACCTTTTGATTCGGAGTAGTCTCTATTATGAATTCAAATAAAGCTACTTCAACATCTTTTGATTGTTTCACAGCATGATAAGGAATTCGGCGGCGATTAATGCTTGTTCTTGTTTCAGCATTGTCAACACTATTTGTTTGCATAGATGATCCAATGCTTGGTATAGATGCTGATGCAAAAGAGACATGTCTTCTGCAAGCTTCCTGCTCAAATGACGGTCCAGCAGTGCAGAAGGATACATTATTATGCTGAAGTCTAGGGTCTCGAGAGTTTTCTCGTTCAGGACAGCTTCTTGTGTAGCTGGGTTGTTGGTTTCCAGTATTTCTCAAAATTGACCTCGGAATACTCGAGGATATTGTATTTTCGCTGTACATTTGACTGCTAGCAATGTTACACCGAGGACTGTAACATTGGTGCATTAGTCTTACAGAGTAACTACTTCCTAGTAGTTGGCTCTTAGATACTTCCATCCCAGTAGTAGCATGCGTTGCCTCGTACTGCTGTTGCATTTGTATGCGCGAACACGAATTTGAATACTGACTTGATGTATGAAAATCGCCGTGATTTGTATTTTCTAGATTTTCAGAGTCATGGTCTTGCAATGTTGTTCTTGAGTTTGTTCTGCTTCCTCCGTCCTACTCTTTGAAGCCATGTCCATCCATTGATTTGTTCTGTTCTGCAGTCTTATCCGATCTTGTTGTCTCTGTATACCTTCTGTTGTTCAACATGTTAGGCCCCTGTGTGGATGCCTGTTGCACAACGTGCTGCGATTGAACATATTTCTCTCCTGATCTAGCATTCCAATAGAAAGTAGGATGGCAGTCTGTGCTACTGTTTGACTTGTTAATAGTATTGACCAAACATTGCGCGTGTTTAGCAGAGATGTTTTCACTATGAGTGATGCTGCTGACTCCTGGTATCTGAGTTGCAAAATTAGGATTTGCCGTACCGTTATACCTTTTCCTGTTATCTGTGGTTTCATTTGTAAGTGAATCTCTTATGCTAGAATTGATTCCTCCAGATAAATTATCGGTATGTGAACCTCTTATGCTCGAATTGGTTTCTTCAGAGACATTTTTCATGGTAGAAGCTCCACCAAATGGTGTATAACTTTTGGCTGACTGATGAAGTTGCACAGAATGGGAGAATGTCCTCGCATTGCCATTGTCAGCCTAGGTTTATATTTTTCAGTGTCATAGACATGTATGTCACTAACGTGCTGCCACTCATTGATATAGAACCATACGAATCATAATTATCAGAGACTTGTCCGTCGTGCTGAATACTAGATGAATGCACATTTGCAGATATTGGTCCCCACGTTTCACTTGACAGACAATTAAGTTATGTTGGATGAGCTTCTATTTCAGGTTACGCTGCTGAAGTGATAACAGGTTTTTCTTTTGCTCTCTGCGTAAGGTCAGCCAGATCTGAAACATCTGTCCAAAATTCATCATTTCCTTCCTAGAAAGAAAACGAATCATCAATGTTATCTTCTTTCTTCTGTTTCTTTGAAATGCAATCATCAGAAACAAGATCAAACTCAAACTGCGGTGAGCTCGGAACCACCCGTTTTTCACAGAGACAGTTAGAGTTTTATAAGAGTTAAATGTATTTGTACCATTTTCAGCAGGCTGCCTCTCTTCTTCTTCATCAGTTGCATGATGACTTGGTCCTGCTTCCGCACTTGGAATGCAAAGGCTTGCATTCAAGCGGTTGAAAACATCCGGACCAGGCACAAGAACATGTTGTGGGTTGGAAATTTGTAGCTATCTTTCATAATTTCCAATATCTAGTTTTGGCACGGGAACCGTATCTGGATTAGTAATGTCAGACTATGCAGCATGCACCGACCCAGCAGCTTCTACACTGACCTGTACCTTAAGGTGGTTCAAGTCCATCTTTTGATCACCACGAAATGTATGTTCAAAACCTGGCATGCTTTCATCAAAATTATCTTGTGCGGAATGAGTCGCTCACTCGGAATGTAAAAAATGGCTATGATCGAAACCACATGTTTGCACCTGAATTCTTGATCTGTCTTCATTGTCAAATGTATTTGACACGCCATTGGATACAGCCAACACGGCAATCTGTGCATTATTCTGTTCCATTGAGATGCTGCTTATAACACATGAACTATATCTACAGTGTCCGTCTCGTTCATTGCATGCTCTATACACCTTTTTCCTAACGAAAGCTCTGCCCGGGATTCATTATCAGTACATGTAATGGAAGTCACTGCACATACTGTACTAGTGTTGCCCTGAACAATAACTGTAATGAACTTCTGATTTTCGACTGAAGTTGCACTTGTTGCTACACAATTTGTAGTTGTAGCAGGCTTAGCGATCATCCCGTTACCAGAACCCTGATCTACATATTCTGTGACAGATTGCATGGAATGTGTTGAATTTGCGATAGAAATTATCACTTCATCTGACCGCAGGATGTCAATAGTAGCACTACAATCGGTTGGTTCACAGTTCATCTTTGGTAATTGTTCAATCCTGGAAAAATTATCACGTGTCGGTAACATATGTACCAGGGCCTCGCAACAAGATTCTAACTCCTGCATATATTTCATATTTGCAGGGGATCCATAACTTTGGTCTGTAGAAGTTAATTTGAAGAGCAGCTTCACAGTCTTCTGCTAGCCTTCTACATACAGATTTTAGCCCATATGTTGATTTATCCAGCACACTGCCTTTATCTTCGACATCGTGCTCATTATCTTCTCTTACATATAGGGACCCTTGATGTGTCGAGTACATACCCCTGTTCTCATGATTGAGCATGGATATTCTAGAAATCTTTCTAATGTTGCTCTTCATATTGAGGTTCATCATAGACAACATGTCAGCATACATGTCCGTCACTATGGCCTGTATTTCTCTGGCAGCCTGGAAGTTTTGACATTATAAGCATTATCGCTATCGCCTATTTTTAATATCATAAATATAACAGTGCACTGCTAAGATAACCGAATAATTAACACTATGATCAAACACCAGTAGTATGGTTACCTAATTAAACCTAGTAGAAGAAGCAACTATAGAAAGAATGTTCATCCTCGTAGGAAGTAGCTAAAGCAGGCATAAAAATCGTACAATGCAATTATGAGAGAATTTAATACTATACTACAACAAGGTCGAGAAATAAAAAATATGAATGCTTAAGGTAAAGTAGGCAATGTAAATGTAGAACACAAACATAAGAAGATTCGACATGATCACGAATCAAAGAATTGGGAAGATTATAAAAAATTTTACCTCCGAATGCATAAGTGGGTCCGTTACAAACTTTTCAATAAAAGTTGTAACATTCTGAACTATCTCTTTATTCAGGTCGGCATTAGAAAACACAGTTTCATTTATATCCTTCAACTGCATATTCAACATGGACAAAACAGAAAATACAATACAATAATATGAGTAAGAAGCAACAAGACTGTAGTAATCATTGCACATAATATGAATAACTATGGGAGTCTTGCCTTATGAACACCATAAACGTTTTGTTGATGAGGCATCTGGTCATGACTCTCATATAACACCATATTTTTCAGTTGTCCAAAAAGATATTCTAGGCAGTGCATGGCATAGAAGCAGAGCATTTGTGTCCAGTAGTTCAAAGTACATTACCTGCATTAAAATTGTTACAACCATATTAAAACAACAAATCCATAGAAACTACTAACAACTAATATTATAGAAAATAAGTATCACGGTGGGTAACTAACCGAGATAATTGGAAGGAAACCACCAAGTGCACCTTTCAAACCATTTTTCTGGAAAGTGTCAATACAGCAAAAGAGCTTGTTGAATGCAGCAAGACACCAGTCATAGGAGTCAATCTCATCAGACACTCCAATTGCAGAGAAGTAGTCTAGGATGGCTCCATCATATGTGCTTGGACAGAGCATAACAGTGTTTGCAAATAGAACAAAACATGTTTTGAACTGAGATCCTACTAGGCTAGGAGTAATCATCTTATCAAGCTCACTGATAGTTAGTGTTGGCCCTGCACAATGAGTTAATTCTCTGACCATAGTGTGTATCCATTGCGGACACGCCTTCTTTATGGTTCTACCCCCAAAGGAGATGTCAAGTATCTTGGTGAAGTGAAAGGGCTTCAGTTCAAAGCCGCATCCGTTGGGAAATTCAAAACTTCTTGTAGTAACGTTAAAGTGAGCAACAAGCCACAAAACTAATGACCTTGGCTACTCTTCACAGCACATACCAAGCAAACCATCAAATTGTATGCTCCTTAGCAAAACCTTCTGGTCATTAGTTAGCCTTTTCACCAGTTTTATAAACTTTGGAAGAGATAACTGAGTGCTGAAATCATGATCAGCCATTTCTGTATGAGAATTTTTTTTTCTGTCCACAGGGTAAAAAAGGTTATCAGTTAACGAGGTATGGATTTTTTCAGTAAGTCATATATGTCAGATTTCAAAGTTATACATTCGACACAGCACATAGGATAGAACCAGTACAAAAAAATAATTTGAAATTAAAAAAAAAATCAAATCGCAAACATTATACAATGAGCATAAATGAAATAATAAACAAAAATTGAAGCGTGCTTAACCAACACCCGTCCTATATAGTTCTTAATTAGGGATGTGCAAGTAATATATCGGTAGCAATAAACACTTTTGTCGTGAGCGCAGAAAGATTTGTATGAAGTAGCTAAACATATGCATAATACAGAGATCTACAAATGAGCTAGACGGAAAATCAACCTTTCTGGGATACGACGAATCACATAGATATGGAGGGATGCAAGATGAATAGATGAACTTCACCAGTAGAAGTGGATTTTAAAATGTGTAAGAACAACCCTGAAAGAAGAACAAGGAGAGAGTAGCGTTCGTTAAACGCTCTATCCGCCTGCCGCAACCCGTGATTATCGAGAAACAAGAAGGTCCTTATTAATGAACCAAGACCGCACGTGTCAGAGCTCTACTTTGTTTACCAGCATCACTCCGTAGGCCGTGCATTTTCTGTTTACAAGCAGTACACTGCCATTTCATATTATCTTTCACCGAGTAGTGCATAGTAGCCAGTAGGTGAAAAACGAAAAGGTCCTCACTATTGAAACAAGACCCCACACATCAAAAGTCTACGTCGATGCAGATAACGTTTCATAGTGCATGCTACGTACACCGGCAATGCACATCGTTGTGCATAGTAGGTGGGGTGCATTGCACGGTCAATGCGCTACCATAGAATCTTGTCTTGCACCGTGCGTACATCACTTTATGAAGCATTTAGAAGGCAGTTCATATATACGTCGATCGCAGTGCATTCCTGTTTTAAACCGCATTGTATTAGTAGTATCCTGAAGCGCTCCGTGGGCAGTGCATACTTTGTTTACCTATAGTGCAAATGAGTGTGCGTAGCACGCGAGGTGCATTGTACGGTAAGGGCACTGCCATCACATGTTATCTTGGACCTTTGCGCACAGCAATTTACAAAGCATTTATAAGGCAGTTCATACAGTGCTTCAGCGCAGTGCATCTCGTATGCATGGCATTATAATGACAGTATGACGATGCACTCAACGAGCAGTGCATGATTGATATTCAATCTGTGCATGTCGGTGTGTATAACAGACGGGATTGCATTGCACGGGTAGTGCACTGCCATTTCATATTATCTTTCTCCGAGCAGTGTAGAGTAGGTGAAAAACGAAAAGGTCCTCGTTATTGAAACAAGACCCCACATGTCAAAACTCTACTTGGGTACGATTAACTTTAGGTAGTGCGTTCTATGTACACGGGCAGTGCACATCGCTGTACATAGCAGGTAGGGTGCATTGCACGGTCATTGCACTGCCGTAGAATCTTGTCTTGCACCGTGCGTATAACACTTTATGAAGCATTTAGAGAGCAGTTCATATGTACTTCATGGACAGTGCATACCTATTTTTAATCATGAAGCACTACGTAGGCAGTGCATACTTTGTGTTTACCAGTTGTGCACACAAGTGTGCATAGCATGTGGGGTGCGTTGTATGGTAAGTGCACTGCCATCACATGCTAACCTGGACCTTTGCGCGACACAGTTCACGTAGCACTTCGTAGGGAGTTCAACTACAGTTCACGGCAATGCATCTCGCTGTGCTTGACATTATAATGATAGTATCACGGAGCACTTAACGAGCAGTGCATCTCAGTGTATATAGTAGGTGGGATTGAATTGCACGGCTAGTACACTGCCATTTCATATTATATTTCACCAAGCAGTGCACAGTAGGTGAAAAACGAAAAGGTACTAATTATTGAACCAAGACCCAGCATGTTAGAAGTATACATCGATACAGCAGCGCATACTACGTACACTGGCAGTACACCTTGCTGCGTATAGCAGGTGGGGTGCATTACACGGTGATTGAACTGCCATAGAAACTTGTCTTGCACCATGCGTACAACACTTTATGAAGCATTTAGAAGGCAGTTCATATATACTTCCATAGCAGTGCATACCTGTTTTTAACCGCATTGTATTAGTAGTATCTTGAAGTACTCCGTAGGCAGTGCACACCTTGTTTACCTGCAGTGCATATGAGTGTGCATAGCACGCGTGGTGCATTGTACGGTAAGTCCACTGCCATCGAAAGATATCTTGGACCTTTTCGCACAGCAGTTTACAAAGCATTTCTAAGGCAGTTCATCTACAGCTTTAGGACAGTGCATCTAGTGTGCATGGCATTATAATGACAGCATCACGAAGTCCTCAACGAGCAGTGCATGATTTATATTCGAGAAGTGCATCTGCATAAAAAAGCGGTATCACAAAGCTAAGATGGTATGTTTTTAAATACATAACTCATTAATAATATACAGAAATATTCCGTATTTTCATTTATAACATATAATAAATGCTACTTTGAACTCCTTTGAAAAGAGTATCACAAAACTGGTGGGGTGTATTGCAAGGTAAGTGCACTGCCAAAGATTGTTATCTTGCACCATGCGTACAGCACATAGGCAGCTCATATTTTTTTGAAGATCAGTGCATTATTAAGCACTTGTAAGCGACTTCATATATAGTTCACGGGCACTGCATCTCGTTGTGCATGGCATTATAAAAGCAGTATCACAAAGCAATCACGGTCAGTGCATCCGTTGTATACGAGCTATGCATCTCGGTGCACATTATTGGTTGTATATGAGCAGTGCAAAACAGATAAACAAAGCCACGAAACCCAGTGCAAATGTACTGCCTCTCCTCTAGCAAAGAACTGGTACGACATTAGACCTCGCATATATGTCGCTATCAATACTGAAGTGTTCTTCTTGGAAAAGGGGCAATGCATTTTCGTACTGAATTATGACCCACCTGTTAGACAACTTGTTTTCTGGAGATAAAACCTTTCCATCCGTCGTTGGTGTTTAAAGAAGGAAGGAAAAGTAGGAAAACATATCTTCTTCAAACAATTATAACCAGCTAATGCTGGACCAACCCATAACTTTCTCAGCCGCCGCTGCCCGCATGTCGATCTAAGGAAAGTTTGAACCACGCTTCAAAACAAGCGGTAAGATATTTCCATCTCAGCAAGGCAAGGCAATGGAGAGAGACGTCGTCATCACTGGCGCCACAAATCAGGTAACCAAATATCGAACCTGCTCAAACGATTGAAATTCTAGGGATATATGTGATGAGGCGATTCAGCTTATACTTTGTCTCTACATGGTAGACATGGTAGACATGGACGGCAGGTACATTGTAGCGACAACGCAACAATTTTTTTTGCTAACAATGTAGCTGATTTTTATCTTAAGATTCAATGGAGATATAACTTCCTAGTTTTAAAGCACGAAGCATAGTTTCTACAGTGATGGGAACAGTTTTAATAACCATCATAGTATAGTACAATTGATATAGCGGAAATAGTTATATACGAAACTACATGACCATTTGCTACGCATGTAGTTTGAGCAGCAGATAGCACTATGTGTAATCACAAAAACTTTTTCACAGTGGATCATATCAACTGTAGGCTACACCAATTCGTTCATTTTCTATCAATGTAATGTATTACTCTATGTACTTAATAGCAAGAGATTATACAATACATTGAGAAGTTCAGTCGATGTACAATAAAACTATGCTCTAAATATAATTCAGCTCTTCCTGACAAATACTATTTATTATTATGTATATAGTCAGCAAGGTTGTTGGTGGTTGTTGCAAAAAAGGTAAAAGGAGGAAATAATACCACAGTAATTTCATAATATATCGGCATACATATTTCAACTGACTGTTTTTGCATCGAAGGGTACTTATATAAGTTATATAGCAGATAGATTATAACTGTTGATGTTACATATACGCAAGCAGAGTGCTGCTTTTTTATCTATGAGGTTTTTTTACTAAATCTATAGAATGCGATATATGCTGCATTACACCAAATTGCAAAATTCAGCAGGGACCTAGATTATTTCATTTGAATGATCGTACATTGGCTGAAATAGAGATGATGAAAGATGCAAAATTCCAAGCTCCAGGTGTAACAGAACGTGTTGCACGTTAATTCAGGATGGTATATATACTTTTAAGAATAATATATGAATTTTGTTTTATTTTATTTAAATTCTTTAAAATCAAAAGATTGACCGTAAATAATTACGGTGCTACTATATTAATTATATCATGGCAGAGACGTCTTAGAGCACTACACGATAAGTGGGATAAAGAGCGTGATCAGAAACTGATACCTCACACGGCGTCAACAGAAATTGTACAAAGATGTAACGCAGCACGTGCAAACTTGAAGCCCAAGCTGGAAAAAATTAACATCACAATGTCTGCTTCACAAGTAATTTCCAGAAACCCTAGTGGTAGAACAAAGCTACGATGCCAAGATCAATCAGATGTTTCAGTGAAAGGCAACACCACAGTCAAGACTAGTTGTAAATTGAAAGATGCAAAGTGTAATAAGAATAGTTTGGTGAGTTTTCTCTTGCAATTAGTAAAAAATTAAAAAATTAAAATAATTCTGCATGAGTATTGCTAACAATTATTTTATTCTATTTTTGTTTTGTCAGGTGCAAGTTGATGTGATGGTCTCAATGCAACAAAACAGTGGTACTACTACAGCATCTTCTGGACAGACAAGGATATCAAAAGACACATATGCAGTAACCAACATTCAGTTCAGGTACAGCGAGAAAAAATCAGATATAGTGCAAGCAGCTCCTGCAAGCCAGAGAATCCTCATGAATACTTCAACACCGAATGGCCAGACACACGCAAACATCGACCTAATAGCTGTCGGAATGGCAATGAGTGGCACAGAAGGAGAAGCTTTAGTAAAGTATGCTGGTAGCTCTGCAGAAGACAAAACAAAAACAATCATCACAACGAACATACTCAAATCAAGCATGATTGCTCAAAATTGCCATGATAGGAGAGTGCTGAGCAACGATGAGAAAAAATCGAAAGCAAGACAGTATATCCTGGATACGAGAGTAGCATAAGAAGAGAAGATCACACATGAAAAGATTACACATGAGATGAGTGTTGCATGTGAACCAGTCAGCAACATATTTTTTCCAATGCAGTCAGCAACCATCGCTACAAGTACAGTAGAGTCACAAGCTGGAAGCATTGATAGAGCTAATTGTTCTGATGCAGGAAAGACAGATTCAACCAGCACGTTGAACCCATGAAGAGAAGAGAATACAAGTCATCAGAATGTCAATTGTTCAGAGGAACCAGCAGAAACTGTATGCACTAACACCAACTCGGAAGCAATGAGCAATGAGCAGCCTGTGCCCCAGTGCGATGACACTATTCCTGAAAAAGAGATTAATCCAGGAGAACCTACAGAAGAAGAGTTAAAGATGGATAGAATGTTTAAGAATGAGTACCCAGCTGTGGATGAAATTGGTGATGCCGCGACACTGGAAGAAGGAATGGAATTTCAGTCAAGGGAAAATGTTTTCCAATTCTTTGCACTGTATGCAAGGAAAACCGATTTTTCTATAAGAAAGCACAGCATCCTTAACTCCAAGAAAACATGCGAAATGATTAAACAGACATTTGTTTGCACAAAATAAGGTCAGACTCAAATAAGTGAAAAAGTTCTAAAAGAAAGGAAAACAAGTTCTACTATCAGGTGCTCTTGCCCTGTATCCATTGTGGTAAAGAAAACAGAAAAAGGATGGATATACAAAACAGTAAACCTGGACCACAATCACCCTTTGCACCTAACAGATTGGCTCATAAGGTTTTCAAAATGCCACAAGTCAATGACACAGCAAGACAAGGAATTTATACGTATACTACACCTTGGAAAGATTCCACCGAGGAGAGTGATGCAAATATAGTGGAATGAAACTTCTAACCGGAGGAGAGTGATGCAAATATAGTGGAATGAAACTTCTAACCAGAGGAGTTGGTTTCGACGGCAAAGACGTGTCAAACCTTAAGTATGCTGACAAGAAAGACATCAGAAATAAAGATATAGAGGAATGCTTGAAGAGGTTTAACCGTCTTCAATCAAAGGTTCATGGGTTCTCATATAAATTCGACACTGACCACACAAATGCTGTTCGTAGTATCTTCTGGATAGACGCAATCTGCAGGATGAACTACGAACTATATGGTGAATACGTGTCATTCGACACAATGTTCCATATGAACGTATACAACATGCCTTTTGCACCAATCATTGGCGTGAACAACCATGGGAACACAGTTTTGTTTGGGATCGGTCTCCTGCAGGACGAGTCAGCTGAAACATTCAAGTGGCTATTCAAAAAATTTGTCTTGGAAATGGGTGGTAAAGCACCAAAGTACATAATCACTGACCCATGCAGAGCAATGAAGAAAGCAATTGATGAAATGGATATACTGCTTGACACAATCCACAGGTTCTGCTTGTGGCACATCATCAAAAAGATGCTAGAAAAGCTTGCTAGCATTTTGGCAAGAAATGAAGGCCTATCGGAAGAACTAAGACATGTGAAAAATGCTGGAGGCATGTATTGTAGAAGACTTTGAAAAATGCTGGAGGCATGTATTGGAAAAATACAGAATAGCAAACAACAAGCATCTGCTAGATTTATGGGATATTAGAGATCACTGGGTGCCAGCCTACTTCAAGGACTGCTTCCATCCTTTTTCCTCGTCAACTACAAGAAGCGAGAGCACCAACTCCATGTGGAAAGACTATGTCAACCACACAGACACAATACTGAAATTCCTAGATTCATATGAGGCAATTCAGGAGAAAAGCTTGAGTGCGCTCGACAGGAAAAGGAACAAGATTTCAGACCGATGTAATAAACATTTACACTGCAGACATATTTCTCAAGTTTTAGAAGCAACTAGCAGATAACACAGCTTTCGAAATAACAAGGGAAGAAACAACTGACAGAGGAATGAAATACGAATTGACCAAAAGAAGTCATGTCACACATCCAGATTTCAACATAGAATTTTTTATAGTTGAAGTGGATAATGAGAATAAGATTTTCTCATGCAACTGCAAAAAAATGTCAAGGGATGGAATCCAGTGCTGTCACGTCCTCAGGGTTGTGGTGCGTCTTGGTTTAGTACATAAGATGCCAGATAGTTTTGTGAACCCTAGATGGAAAAGATGCAACCCACATCGGCCATCCAACTATGTTTTTCGTCTTTCTGACGGTAACAAGAGCAACGCAGCAGGTCCAATACGTTATGTGATTGAGTTGACTCGTTTTGCTAAGATCTACTCAAAAGCATGCAGTACAGATAAATCATACCAAGTTCTGGAAGAGTGCATCGATGAAATTGAGAAGAAAGTGAATGCTTTAGTAGACCAGGATGAGCAAAGCAACACAGAGGGCATGGCAGATGTCATCGATAACTTACATGAAACAATTCGTACTGCGTTGAGAGATCCCCCGATCATAAAAACAAAGGGTAGGAAAAAAGGACAGAGACTAAAACCAGGGTCAGAGAAGACGAAAAGAAAATGCGGTACCTGCGGAAAGAGAGGGCACACAAAACCTAAATGTGAATTCTGGCTTAAGGAGAGAGAGGTATATATATACACATGAATATTTTTTTCTTATATTTTACAAAGTATCATACCTAGCGACAAAGTATATCTATGTAGTTTTTACTATTGCAGATTGAGGTTATTAAACTATATATTAAATTTTGTTTGCAGGCCAGAATGATCCAGAAGAAGCGCAAGATAAGATCAAAAACTACAACAGAGAAAAGTCCAACTTCAAGAAGTGATTACGAGACGACTGATGCTACTGGTGTAAGTTTTCTTGTAAAAAAATAATTATAATTGATACATTAAGTTGAACTAATATTTTAACCAATAATCTTCAGGACGACCTGACACCACCCAAGAGAAGATTTTTTCAGAAAAATACAAGCCAGAAAAGTAAAGCAAAACATGGACGCAATTATATTGACAACACTAGTACAGATGAAGTAAGCTAATTTTACACAATGATACCTATTACAGCATATCTTGAACCTGATTGTAACCATGCAAGACTAACATTTTGTCTACTTTTTCTAAAGAAAAATTTGACACCACAGAAAAGAAGAAGAGTATGGAAAGAGAAGGATTATTGGACATCAGAACTGATTCAGACAGAGTGAGTATTATATGAAATTTATAGCTAATGACTTTGAAAATAGGAAAATTATTGGACATGATATTTTTTATGTCGTGAAAATAAAACGCTTGATACATGTGATGCAGATGATATCAAAACCACAGAAGCAGAGGAGAAGTTCAGTAGGAACAACATGAAAATCAAGAGAAGAAAGCAATTGTACACAAGGGATTGATGGAAAAAAGTCTGACATCAGAAAAGAAAGATCGCATCCATATCCCACACGGAATGTTGTGAATAAGTATGAAATCCATCAGACAGATGCTAACCTCAGTGGAAATGATGGAAATGTTTCTCCAAGTTATGGTCATACAGAACGAAGCCGCAGAACGACAGAAGCAATGAACAATCCAAAGAGGAAGTGCAGCACAAAAATACAAATAAAAAGAACAGTGATTACAAGGAGCAATCCAGTGCAGACATCCGTGCAAGCCACGAAAGACCTCAAGCATCAGTTGAGAGGAATGTACAAACAAGAAGGAGTCATGTGAATTCAGTACAGTTCAATGTACATAAAAGGAACATAACAAAAAGTCCGGTGATAAGAACCATCAGAACAAGACAAAGAACCGTTCAAGATGAAGATCTCCACAGTGATCGGTCTAGAAGCAATAATAAAAATAAAGGTACAAGCAGTTTAAAATTCCCCAGAAAAGGACATGGCTATCTACAATGGTATTTGACTAAAAAAGTTCAAGAGCCAAGGCAAGTTTTAAATTTCATAATATTTAAAACATTAAAATTAGGATTTCACAAATAGTTTGCTCTACATACATGTTATAAAAAATGATTGCTAACAATGTTTCTTTATTTTATGCAGGAGAAGCAGCAGGATCGGGTCATGATACAAATATTGTTTTATAGCAGACAGACTCAGAATTACAAATTCACTCATAATAAATGTAAGAAATTATAAAGCAGATTTTTATTCTTATCAAGTTATCATAAAGTTATAGAGGAAAGTTTTTTGTATTATGGCATTACTTGTTATTTACTGGTATAAAAAGGATACATTGACTACAACCATACATAGCATTACACCGATTTTGCAAATAAGATAAAAACATTAGACACAATAGCCATGACACTCCTAGAACAATCTACTGTAGTTCGAAAGAATAATTTTGTACCGAATATTCAATGGAACAATGCTTTAAAAAAAGAATTGCACTATATATATCATACAAACTTAACAACTAGAAATGTTTTATTTAACAAAAAAGTAGAACATTTACATATTATTCTTTTTTTGAAGTAATTTACATATTATTCTTACTGACTATAAGATAGAACACTCGTACATCTATGCAATCACAATCTAACAGATGAATCAGGGAATTAAAAAATAAACAAGGAATCAAGGCAGTACATAACTAACATCACTGACAGTCCATGAACTGCATTAAAATATATCCGGAAAAAACAAAATAAAGCAGTACATAATCCTTTAGAGAAGCAGTGATATGCTTCAAACAACAATGGGCCTGTGAATTGTATTAGTGGACCTTTCTTGTATGGAAGCAGCAGTTTTATAGTTGCAGACTCTTGAGGTATCGTACGGAAAATTTCGTAGTGGGCCTTATTTTTTATAACTACTAGCACGATTTGCACGATCGGTTGGTTATAAGGAAGCCCGAAAAGGGGTAAGTTGAAACAAGATTGTAGTAGTTCATCATTAACACCGACGAAACTCAAAAAAACCAAGGTGCCTCACGAGCGTTGAATTATTTATTCATTTTCTATTCCATCACATACTTGTTCTTAATAGATTCATCATTGTTACCTACAGCGAGAAATCAAAGTGGTACCAGACATCTTCGTCCCAGACATGATGGATGACGGGCTTCAGACCATAGAGACTCATAGCATTCATGTTCACGGGATGACGGTTCTTACTGTGGAGTACACCAACGAGGAATCAACAGTGGAAAGAATCCTCTCCATGTACGAGGCTTGGCTTTTAGAGGTTTGTACTGATCCAACTTACCGTCTGATTTTATTAAAATGATTGTCATATGAAATATGCATGACTACAACATAAATGAATTATAGGTTGTTTGATTCGCATAAAATAGTTTACCATATTAATTTGAACTAGTTTTTCCTAACCAGTCCTTTTCACTAGTTTAGATACGAATCAAACATCAACCAATACATATTTTATCAGAATCCCTTGATTTTCCAATGGTAGAAACAAATATACTGTGTGTCATATGAATCTCTACAGGATTAGAGTGGATATAGGAAATGCATTCCTACATTATCAATACTCCTATGTGGTTTGTGGAAAAGAACAAACATGCAATGAACACTGGTGGATCCATGTGTGTTTTGTGGAGAGAACACACATGCAATGCCATTGGTTGATCCATAAGTGGTTTGTGGAAAGAACACACATGCAATGAATACTGGTTGATCGATGTGGGGTTTGTGGAAAAGAACACACATGCAATGAACACTAGTGGCTCCATATGTGGCTCATGACAGGAACACACATGCAATGACTCTAGTGGACACATATGTGGTTTGTGGAAAGAACACACATGCAATGAACTCTAGTGGATCTATCTTGGCATAATTTGATGTATGCCACGATGTAGTTCATTTTAAAAGACACTCAATTTCCATTTTTATACTACTCAGCTTTGCCCTTGGTTTTTTGATACTACCTAGTTTCGCCCCACTCTCTTTTGTAGAAGCCCAAACCTATGGCCACTCTGTCTGCTATGTCCTGATTGGTTGTCACAGTTGTCACGCGGATCGTGCGCACCAACCGTTGATCCTGTGTGATCCAACGAGGCTCGTTGCACAAGTCCTTCACAGGACAGCGCGAGACAACATGGACGTCTACCTCAACGAGACTTCTACAAGAAGGAACACGATGCCGTCCACGGAAAAAGTCGTCGAGTGGTCATGTCACATTTAATATAGTATGCAAAGGCTACAAGTCTACTACACGGCAACTGGTCATCCACGGCCCACGGGCTATACCATTTTTACTATGCAGCACGCCTACACTCTCACTTCCGACAGGCCCCCACCACACGAACCTTCCACGCGGCAGCCGCAACCGTGCCTATCGGGGCCCTCGAGGGGTCCTAAACGCCCCGCATTAAAAACCCAGCCTATCGGGTCCTCCATTCACACTCTTCCACTACTCTCTCTTTCCTATCTAGCAAAACCCCACAATCTTGAACATACTTGCACGAACCTTCTCCATGAAACCAGTGCGTTGGGGTGACTGTGCTGGCATCACCGCCGGGGAGGTGGTTCACGTGGTAGATCTGGAGGAGCATCACGCAGCACAAGGCGAGGAGGACGTGCAGTTCAACCCCTTGGTGGACTATGTGCTTGCCGGTGCTGACGACTTCGGAGGCCCCGATGAGGGCATGGAGTTCGACGAACACGCTCCGCTCGTGTACCCAGAGGTACATCTATTTCTACATGTTTCATATTTTCTGCCCGAGCTTAATCTAGTCCTAATGATTAGATGCAACGTATGAACTGGTACATGGAGAGATCTAGTCTATTCTGAATGAATCCACATTATTTATTTATTAATAAGTTATCAAGAGCACAAACCACATTAATTTAGGAGCGAGCTGGGTAGACGGCCATATTGAACTGTTGAACCTGTATAGACATGTTATTGCATCAAAAGTAACACGAAATGGTGGAAGGAATATATATATTTATTATTTTGCTCATTTCGGTTTGCATTCCATACATTACAGGTGGATTCAAGTGAGATGGACTCTGAAAGGAGACCAGGGACAACAAGAGCCGCCATGTCATGAAGAAGCTCAAGAGCGAGATAATCCCTTTTCGCACTCGACTTGGGGAGCTCAGGTGCCCTTTCTGTAAGAAAGGAGTCAACCCGGTGATTGCCAGCTTGATTCCGCATGTTGTTGGAATCGGTAAAAGCCCGGCTAGTAAACACAAGTCGGTGACCAAGGCTAAGCAGGCTGCTTATGGCAAATTCTTGAGGGAGTATGTCAAGACCGACATCATGTCCCCTTACTTAGGAATCGGCAACTTCTAGCCGACCAACCCGTCACTGTGCTGGCCCGGCCACTAATAATATTTAGTTCTCTTGTCGTATCTAGAACCTTAAACTATGGGGATTTCTATTTTCGTGCCCTTCAAAATATATTCAAGTTCATCTGTTTATAGAGTTAAAGTTCCGGTGGCATACTCTAGTTTTGCATGGATAGAGGGGTGCCCCCGATAGATATAAGGGTTATCAAGTCCACTAGATCAGATAGGATCAACGGTTGGTGGGCACGATCTATGTGACAACTATCTCGACCAATCAGAGTGTAGCAGCAAAGATGAACACTGGTGCGAGAGATGGATACAAAGAGACGGGAAAACCGCGTAGCACTAAAGAACCAAGGGCAAAACTGAGTAGAACTTAAAAACAAAGGGCAAGAGTGACAAAGGGATTCAAATAGAAAATAGAAAATGATTTAAAAATGGAACCAAACCGCCAGTTTTACGCTCGAGGGCAAAACTAAGTACGACTGAATCGCCAGGGTTAGACAAGAGGGAAAAAACGCGACTCACGGTACGCGTGTGCGGTGCACGGGGCGGTAGCGGACACGTGTGGCCGTGCACGGTGCAGAAGCATACACGGTGCACGGTAGTGCAAGGAAACGTCGCTTCCTTTCTCCTTTAATACAGGCCTCCCCACTCCCACTCATCACGCACTCGCTCACTCAACCGTCTCCACTACCCGTCACCTTCTGCAAATACCCAACAAAACTCCAACCACATCGGCGATGGAGAAGAACGGCGCGGTGGACATCGGTGCCTCCAAGGCCACCAGCGAGGAGCCCCCGTCCCTGTACAGACCCCCGTCCCAGCATCCTCCATAGCCGCCGGCAAGGAGGCCCCTGCCGGTCTCGGACAGATCCTGCTCGGCTAGGACCCCTACGAGGAGGTTGTCTATGCAAGGCCGGAGAACCCCTACGACACCAGCATCATCGACCCATGGTCGGAGGTAACCAGGGATTTGTCCCCTTCCCTTGTTCTTCCCCCGTTCCCATTGTTGGATCCTAGATCGTATGTTATTATGGCTCGGCTGTTCGTATTTTTATAGTAGCTAATCCTCTTGTGTTAAATCTCGATTTTTGATGAATCCCCTTGTTCGTAGTTGGGATCAGTATTCGATTTGGTTTGAGATTTGGGGAATAATCGGGAGATCTTATTCGGTTAGTTTATGCAAAAAATCAATCCCGATAATCAAAGTATCTCAATCATGTCCTTATTTCACTCTACTGCTTTTTTCCAACAGGAGGATAGCAGCGAGCTCCGCAATGACGACAAGTCCAAGGACACCAAGACTCGTCATGTGCTGAGGAGGCTAGAGTCCGGCTAGTAGAACAACTTCTTCACCGACGACGTGTACAGGTGCCCCTTCTGCCCCACCAGGAGGCTTCGCGCCACGGACTTCAACTCCCTCGTGAAGCACGCCGAGGAGATGAGGACCTGCGGCGATTCCGTGAACGTCCACGGCTTCATGGCTAAGCACCAGGCGCTCGGTCTTCACCTCCGCAACCTCCATAAGTTGGCTATCTAGGAGGGTCGCATGGTCCCGATCAGACCCAAGGCGCCCAAGGTCAAGGGGCTGGGTAGCAAGAAGTGGAGGAGGCACCAGAGGGAGGAGGCAGATGCCCTCCTGGCAGAGGCCACGAGGGGCCACTGATCAGCTGCTGCTGCCGCTGCTGTAAAGAAACTTCTTTTGTCTTGTCTGTGTTGAACCTGTCAGCTGTTGCCGCTGCTGAGCAGCCTAATTGTCGAACCTCGTTAAGTACCGTACTATATAACCTATATTAGCTGCTTTATCTACATATGCTCTCTTTAATGAATTTATTTATGGTGCTGGTTTGTTTTGCTGCTCTAGATTTGCTACCAGATTGGGGAAAACCGAGGGCAAAAGGAACAATGAATGAAGAAAGAAGCTGCTCTAGATTCCCTACCTTTTTGGGAAAATAAAACACAACTATTAGCGAGAGAGGGGGAAAGGCGCTCTTAAAAAGGCCAAATAACAAAAAAAAATTCCAATTTAGGCATCAGGGTACACGTATCGGTCAAGCCTTTGACCAGACGGCACCCCCCCTCCGAGCGCATGTGAGGGCTTCGGAATATCGGGAGGGCAAAAGTGAGGACAAACGAGACACAATTTTGTTATAGCTAAATCTGACAAAAAGCTGAATTTGGCTTTACCATGCAATTTGGCTAGAGCTCCACAATGTAGCTATTCTAAATTCCTAAACTATATGATGCATTGAAACCTAATGCTTTTCCATCGACACGTGTGTTGTAGAGTTGCTTGATCAGGCATGCTTACACAAGTGGCCTATAGAGAAACTTATAGAAGCATGGGCAAACGAGCTTCATTTTGGAAAATTCTGGACAAGCTTTGCGCAATCGGCATGCCTGGTCGGCTGGGCGGCTGCCTTGGGGTGCAGAGATGCTAGGTCCATGTCTATGCTTACACTTTTTAAACTTGTTACGAATAATAGTTGTACACTTCGTTCTGTCCTGTCATGTTAAGTTGTGTCAGCACCGTGCACCCGCTACGGATCGGCAATGGGACGGTGGTCTACGTGACCGGTCTCTGCCATGCCAAAGCCACATCGCACACCCGTCCCATCGCCTACCGGGACGGACGCCGAATTTAATCGCTAGGATTGGAAACCAACTGTGCTCGCCCGGTCAAACTTGCTTCCACATGGGTATGACCGGAATATTGGTAAACGCAATTTACGCATCGCCTTCCATCTCCTCAACACATCACTATGCAAAAATCTCAAACTCATTCCTTCCGCCGCCGCAGCCACCGCAAGAACCATCGATGCTGCCGCAGGCACCGCCTCCGCCGGGCCATACCACCACAACAGATCACTCCATCGCTACCGACCCTAGACCACCGCCACCACAATAGCTGCTACCATGCATGCAGAGTACGACGTGTTCGGCGACGGGGGCGACTTCACCGACGAGTACACCGTCACCGCCTATGGAACCACCAAGCTGATAGTCGTCCACACAAATGCGTCAGCGGAGGTCGCCAAGGTCATCGCAATGTACGAGTGGTGGCTACAAGAGCCGATGGACAGGTACAAGATTGTCGGCCTTGACCTCGAGTATACCGAAGATAGGAAGAGGACGGCGCTTTTGCAGTTGTCCATGCGCAACCACTGCCTCCTATACCACGTATGTAGGGCCAAATCTATATGCCCGGAGCTTCGCGAGTTCCTACACAGGAGGGAGATCTACATCGCCAGCGTCGACATCAAGAACGACACTCTGAAGCTAGAGCGGGATCTCCTCGTTCATGTCGTCAATCACATCGATCTCCAACGTTGGTGGAGGTACCCGGATGGCGGTATGGGGAAAGTCAGCATGGCTAGGCTCACAGCCGACATCATCGACCGCGAGTACGTCGGCATGGAAGTCGAGTTCCTGAAGCACCTACACGAGCGATGGGAGTGGAGGCACCTGGATTACGATGCGATCAAGTACGCAGCCAAGGACGCATATGTCTGCTACGAGATGCTCAATAGGATCTGGCAGGTGGGTGAGTGTGCTATTTACCACTACTAGTTTCGCATTTCATTCCTAGTTTTATCTCGCCTGTACTTTATCTCGCATGCAGTATTTTCTAAGCATTCTGTGTAAGAACCAACCAGATTATAGTTCGACAAAGGTAATACATAGTAGTTCGTAATTGCTCACATAGTGTACTTCTGAAATAACATGTTTTCATAAACATAACAAGCCCTGTACAAACACAACAATCATGCAATAAAATTCTACATCCCAGCTTGTTGGAGAAGGCAACCGATCCCAGGATGCCTTCGGTCGCTTGCCCTGGCTTGTAGATTCATCTACACTCTGGCATCTAGGGCAAACAACCTGCCTTGGTGGTGGTTCAATGATGCGATGCCTGGAACGAGATTTTACAATCTGGCGGTACAGCTCATGGCTAGCATACCCGTGAATTCCAGCGTACTTCAGATTAGGTTCAGAAAGTGGCTTATCCTCCCAGTAATCGTGTCCTAAACGCCTCCATGAACATCTCGGCAGTTTGCCCTTCATGTCAGCGTACCACGGGTCGATGAGTTCGGAGGCAAGAGCGGCCATCCCGGTCTTGCCGCCCCTCGTCCTTGGGATCCAGTAGATTTCCTAGATGTCCACTCTGCACTCCTTTGGGATTCCAATGTTGACAGTCGGGCTTTCAAGCAGATTAGTGTCATTCGTGATGTCAACACTAGTAAATGTTATGTACTGGTTCACGAGAAAGTCATGAAACAAATCCCTAATGCTTTTGCCCCACCTACATGAAAATAAATTCAGACAAATAATATAGCAATAACTTTTGCAAACAGACGGTTCGGGAACAAACAGACAACAAAGTACATCTACCAGATCCCATCAGCCCCCTTCTCGCAAAAAGGCTGGTATATGAGGACGTGCCTGTTCATGGAGAGTTGCACCACGGCAATCCTATGGTGATCGCGGCTGTACTCGAGGTCAAGACCTACGAACCTGTTTTCTTCGAACCGCAGCCAACTCATGTAATTATTCAGAGTGTTCCTCACCGTCCGAGGGTCGATGGTGTAGACGACATCGATCTTCTTCCTGCCATGTACTTATATGTCGAAGTGTGCAGTTGCTTGCCTGCCGTCGTTTCAGATGTCTGGAGAGTCCATGAATACATTCAAGTGGGAAAGGATACGGAGGAAGAGGGTGATGCGGTGGTGATGGAAATGGATGAGGCTGTGGATGAGGCTGTGGAGAAAATGAGATGGAGAAGTGAAAGATTGGAACCGCCCTTAACAATATCTGGACGATCAGGCCGTCGACGCTAGCGCTTCCTAAAATTTGTTCTGCGCCACTTGCATGCGGTGGAATCAAGGTCTGCCATGCACGATCCAAGTCAAACGTAGTCATGTTTGCGCGTGCCGACCTTCACTCACTGACACGCGGGCCGCACATATCTCTCTCTTATGATTTATTTTTTCACTTCCTCTAGACGGTTCTGGTGTGGGCCCTCAATAATTACACCCCCTGCTTGTCTTCCACGCGGACGCGAACCGCCGGCGGCGGCGGTTCCTCACCGGGTCACTCCCTACTCGAACAATTGCCCCCATCCCTGATTCCATCCCCTCTCGAATCCATCCGCCTCCGTATCACAACGCCTCCATTAATCTACCGTATTCTAGACTCCATTTGCCGCTATGGGTAGAGCTTGGGGTAGCAGCAGGCTGAAGCGAAAGGCATGCGACGACGACGCGGATGGCCAGGGCGACCGCCACCGCTAGGATTGGGGATGGCCGAACCTCAGTGTCGCTGCTTCCCTGGCTACCGCTTCGCGATGCGGGACATGGACAAACAACCGTTCGGCACGCCAGACCTTCTTTACCCCGATACTAGCAAATGGCCAAAGGACTGCGATGGCCACGTAAGTTCTAGTATCTTTCTTATTGGTTCAGTCATATCATTTATTCATATGTGATGAACTCTCATCATAATCCTATGTTCCTTTCGTCGAACATGTTGTGTGCATGCGCGGTTTGA
This sequence comes from Avena insularis, assembly GCA_023614405.1. NCBI lineage: Eukaryota > Viridiplantae > Streptophyta > Magnoliopsida > Poales > Poaceae > Avena > Avena insularis. Next base: position 1,532,357 of record JAJUPC010000016.1, on the reverse strand, counting down.
ACAAATTGAACCATTTAAGACTATTCTGTACAGCGGAAGCTCTTCTCGTACCTGATATTCTGGTATATTCATACTGACACAATCTTACTTTAGGTGATAGACAAGTAGTCAATTTCGATTTGCAATGGAATGCCTGCTAGGTGATATTCTGTTTCCTAAAATAAAAACAAATAGATTAGACGATTTAAGGCTGTTATGCCCCGAGCTATTTATGATCATCGTCAGGAGTTTGTTCTCGGGGGCTCTGCTCCTACTCCATATATTGGGTATCTTCGTAGTGACACAGGCACAATTTATGGGATATCTAAGGAGACACTCGTATTTATTCGATATTTTGTGTACTTTAATCTGAAGGTCCAATTGTCAAATTGTATTTGAAATGGAATCCATGCTAGGCGATTGTACCAACTGACAACAAACTCTGCAGAATATTCATGCAAAACTGATGCTGCTGGATAAGTGGTCCAAATCAGTAGTGGTGAATATCATGGAAGAAGAAGAGACGGAAATGGAAGATGACCAGAACTGGGTGGGTGGCAACGGCGAGTGGCTAGTCCTTTTATCACAGGATGGCAGTACATGGACTCTAAAAATGGCTACAGATCATTGAGACTTACATTGTCATCTTTGGAGGGTGTCGGCATTACTGCATTCAACAACGGGTGGCCGCCGCCCATTCCTGAATACGCTTATAGGTTCAACATGGCAGAACTTGAGCTCTTGAAGGTACATCTCCCACATAGACCGCGGGAGGAGGTGTGGAAAACCTGGGAGTACGACCTCTTAGCGGTGTTCGACAAGGCAATCACATTCATTAGATGCCTAGAAGACAAGGAATGGACAGTCTTGCGCGACGACTTCCTATGACCGGAGAAGTATGTCAATGCCGTCTTCACCTACAGCTACTCTTTATACAAACCGCAACGCATTTATGCGGTCACTGAACCTAGAGGCGACGTGCGTGTTTGGGAGCTTTCCATTTGGGGTGAGTCCTGGTGTCATATAGCATGTAAAATCCCATTCAAGATTCTGCTTACTAACTGTAAGTAACACGCAGGTACCCACGCAGCCCCGCGCATCATTCCAGCTCCGGTCATCGAAGATGCAGTAGCAGATGATGAACTTGGGAGACGACGCTGGTTCCTGGCACCTCTCGGAGCCGACATAGAACAGGATGATGAAATCATGTGGATTCATATCAGGGGAGCACTAAACAGCGTTGGTGATACAATAGAACATATGGGGACACAACTGTCTTCATACCCATCGCTGCGGTGTCATGTTTTCTCGAGATTCGCATGCTCATCCAAAGACCCAGTAGAGCAAGTCTGGAGCAGAGTCGACAGTCTTAAGGGACAATCTGTGTTTCTTTGGATCAACTACCCTTTCTTTCTCGGAGCCCCTGGAGCTGTTGAACCTGTAATTACTCAGGCATCCCTTCTTCCTGATGCTGCTGCTGCTAGTGGTGGTGGTGGTGGTGTTGGTGGTGGTGGAGCTGACGAAGAACTAGCTGCTCCTGCTCCTAGTGAAGCTGACGAAATACTTGGTGATGCTGCTACTAGCGAAGCTGACGAAATACTTGCTAATGCTTCTGCTGGTGAAGTTGACGAAATACCTGCTGAGGCTGCTACTAGTGAAGATGACAAAATACCTGCTACGGTTGCTGCTAGAGTCCAGGAAGAACATGCAGGTGTTGTTTCTGAGGTGCCAGTACTTCTAGTGTTTATAGCAGACTGTGTGTTTGATGCACACTCACGCGCCTATCATGTTGACACTCCAGATCCCACTAGGAGCCGAATCCACGTTGGGGGGAGGGGGCCTACAATTGTCTCATCAGTGGGGTCATACAATTTGGTGGAGAATTACAGACGGCCAAACGCAACATTCTGGTTCGTTCCGACGATACCACTAGCTCCAGGGACCTAGTGCTCATACTGGCAGATCCGATGAACCATTTGTCTTTATCTTTATCATTAGTTATGCTTATTTGTGTAAAGACTAAGCTGTGATTATTTTTGTAGGACTAAGTAAGGCCTCACTGCATAATATTAAGTGAAGCCCACTTTTCTTTCCACGCCCATAACAACAGAATTGCAGCATAGAACATACAAAGGTAATGTGCATACTAGGCATTTTTGCTCAGGATAACAACCACTTCCAGTAAATGATATATGGTGTGCGCATTTGAACACATCACTAGAATGTGCCACCTATTGATGATTGATGACATGGATCTAGCTTTTCTGCGCGTATTTGCATTGAATCGGTCATTGATTTGTTCACATATTTTTTGGCAATGGCTGATTAACTCCACTTTCTTGGTAACATGCTTCATCAGCGAGCACTTGTTGATGCAATGCAAAGTACAGAACATAGTCGTCATCGTCATTCCATTTAGGTTCTCTATGTTTCGTCATCATGCAGCTACTAATTTCAAATGAAAATCTAGTAAACAACATGTGTGTACATTGTTAGAGTATGCTACGGCCACGGTACATACATGTTTTTCTATAATCACAAGAAGAAAACTTGATGCATTTTCACCTTGTTGGTGTTGTGCCGAACTAGGTGGATGTGGCTTTGGGGTTCGGAGAGGAAGGCACCGTGGCTGGTGCGTGTGCAACCACAGAGACGACGAGCTCGGATTCTGGAGGAGGCCAACCGAGCATGGTTGGCATGGTGACAGATCTCACCCGCGAATGAATTCCCGTCCCCGCGCCGTGCCAATGGTGCGGCCATGGTGAGGGTGAGCACCGACTTGGGATGGCGAGGAGAGCCAGGCCAAGCAGGTTCGTCCAAGCCCTAGCTCCGCGCCATGGTCGTGACCACAGATTGCCGCCCCAGAGGAAGAAGAAGACGCGTAAAGGATGCATGCGCCAACACTGCAAGCCTACATGGCAGTGACGACGACAGCGACATAACGGTGAAAGCTGAGAGGGGGGCCCAACTTGACGGTCGTTAGCCTGATTTTTTGTATTGAAACATAAAGTTAAATTCGTGCCGAAAAAGTCCCTTAGAGTATTTGGCACGCCAACTGTAGTCATCGTGGTTGATTTCAGGGAACTCGGGTACCGCGTTGCCTGGGCACCCAACTTCCGGGCCACAAAATGATATTCTCCCTGTTGTGGGTATTCTGTGGTTTGATAATGATTAGTGTATGTGTGATGTGAAAATTGGGAAATCCTATATGCCCCACCCTAGGGGGATTCGGGGAGGGTTTTTTCACATTCCAGAACAAAACAACGACATAAAATATCATTTAGGTATTAATAAAAGGTGATCTAGCATAGTAAACAAAGGCGCCTGTTGTGGGTATTGTGGGGTTTGGAAAAGGTTAGTGTATGTGTGCTGTCACAATTGGGAGATCCTAGATGCCCCACCCTTAGGTATATGCGGGGGAGGGTTTTTCCACATTCCAGAACAAAACGGCGACATGAAATATCAGTCAGGTATAAATAAAAGGTGATCTTCCACATCAAATAAGGGCGCCCGTTGTGGGTATTGTGGGGTTTGTGAATGGTTAGTGTATGTGTTATGTGACAATTGGGAGATCCTAGATCCCCTACCATAGGTGGATGCGGGGAGGGTTTTTCCGCATTCTAAAACAAAACGGTGCCATGAAATATGATTCAGGTATCAATAAAAGGCATCTAGCACAGCAAATAAGGGCTCGTGATGTGGGTACTGCAGGGATCGAGGATGATTAGTGTATGTGTGATGTGACAATTGGGAGATCCTAGATACCACACCCCTACCTAGATGCGGGGAGGGTTTTTTCACATTCCAAAACAAAACGATGATATGAAATATCAGTCAGGTATAAACAAATTGTGATCTAAAACAGCAAATAAGGGCACCCGCTGTGGGTATTGTGGGGTTTGAGAAGGGTTAGTGTATGTGTGATGTGAAAATTGCGAGATCCTAGATACCCCACCACTAGCTAGATGCGGGGAGGGTTTTTTCACATTCCAGAACAAAACAGTGACATGAAATATCAGTCAGGTATAAATAAAATGTGATCTAGAATAGCTAATAAGGGCGCCCGCTGTGGGTATTGTGGGGTTTGAGAAGCATTAGTATATGGGTTATGTGACAATTGGGAGATCCTAGATACCCCACCCCTAGGTGGATGTGGGGAGAGTTTTTTCACATTCTAGAACAAAACGGCAACATGAAATATCATTTATGTATCAATAAAAGGTGATCTAGCACAGTAAATAAGGGCACCCGTTGTGGGTATTATGTGGTTTGATATGGATTAGTGTATGCGTGATGTGACAATTGGGAGATCCTAGATGCCCCACCCTTAGGAGGATGTGGGGAGGGTTTTTCACATTCTAGAACAAAACGGCGACATGAAATATCACTCAGGTATAGATAAAAGGTGATCGAGCATAACACATAAGCGTGCTTGTTGTGGGTATTGTGGGGTTTGAGAAGGATTAGTGTATGTGTGATGTGACAATTGGGAGATCCTAGATACCCCACCACTAGGTGGATGCGGGGAGACTTTTTTCACATTCTAGAATAAAACGGTAACATGAAATATCATTTAGGTACCAATAAAGGGTGATCTAGCATAGCAAATAAGGGCGCCCATTGTGGGTATTGTGTGGTTTGATAAGGATTAGTGTATGTGTGTTGTGAAAATTGGGAGATCCTAGATGCCCCATCCCTAGGTGGATGCGGGGAGGGTTTTTTCACATTCTAGAACAAAACGGCGACATGAAATATCATTTAGGTATCAATAAAAGGTGATCTAGCACAACAAATAAGGGCACCCGGCGTGGGTATTGTGTGGTTTGATAAGGATTAGTGTATGTGTGATGTGACAATTGGTAGATACTAGATACCCCACCCCTAGGTGGATGCGAGGAGAGTTTTCTCACATTCTAGAACAAAACGGCAACATGAAATATCATTTAGGTATCAAAAAAGGTGATCTAGCACATCAAATAAGGGCGCCCATTGTGGGTATTGTGTGGTTTGATAATGATTAGTGTATGTGTGATGTGAAAATTGGGAGATCCTAGATGCCCCACCCTAGGTGGATCTGGGCAGAGTTATCTTAATTCTAGAACAAAACAACGACATAAAATATCATTTAGGTATCAATAAAAGGTGATCTAGCACAACACATAAAGGCGCCTGTTGTGGGATTGTGGGGTTTGGAAATGGTTAGTGTATGTGTGATTCTCACAATTGGGATATCCTAGATGCCCCACCCCTAAGCGGATGAGGGGGAGGGTTTTTGTGCATTCCAGAACAAACCAGTGACATCAAATATCGGTTAGGTATAAATAAAAGGTGATCTTGCACAACAAATATGGGCGCCTGTTGTGGGTATTGTGGGGTTTGGAAGGGTTAGTGTATGTTTGATGTGACAATTGGGATATACTAGATGTCCTACCCCTATGTGGATACGGGGAGGGTTTTTTCACATTCCTAAACAAAACGGTGACATAAAATATCATTCAGATATCAATAAAAGGTGATCTAGCACAGCTAATAAAGGCGCCTGTTGTGGGTATTGTGGGGTTTTGGAAATATTATTGTATGTGTGATGTCACAATTGGGAGATCCTAGATGCCCAACCCCTAGCTGGATGCGGTGGAGGTTTTTTTCACATTCCAGAACAAAATTGTGACATGAAATATCATTCAGGTATCAATAAAAAATGATCTAGTACAACAAATAAGGGTGTGTGATGTGGCTATTGTGGGGATTGAGGATGATTAGTATATGTGTGATGTGAAACTTGGTAGATCCTAGATACCCCACCGTAGGTGGATGTAGGGACAGTTTTTTCACATTCTAGAACCAAACGACAACATGAAATATCATTTAGGTATCAATAAAAGGTGATCTAGCACAGCAAATAAGGGCACCCGCTGTGGGTATTGTGGGGTTTGAGAAGCATTAGTGTATGTGTGATGTGACAATTGGGAGATCCTAGATACCCCACCCCTAGGTGGATGTGGGGAGAGTTTTTTCACATTCAAGAACAAAACGACAACATGAAATATCATTTAGGTATCAATAAAGGGTGATCTAGCACAGTAAATAAGGGAGCCCGTTGTGGGTATTGTGTGGTTTGGTAAGGATTAGTGTATGTGTGATGTGACAATTGGGAGATCCTAAATACCCCACCCCTAGGTGGATGCGGGGAGGGTTTTTTCACATTCTACAACAAAACGGCGACATGAAATATCATTTAGGTATCAGTAAAACGTGATCTAGCACAACAAATAAGGGCACCCGTTGTGGGTATTGTGTGGTTTGATAAGGATTAGTGTATGTGTGATGTGACAATTTGTAGATACTAGATACCCCACCCCTAGGTGGATGCGGGGAGAGTTTTTTCACATTCTAGAACAAAATGGCAACGTGAAATATCATTTAGGTATCAATAAAAGGTGATCTAGCACATGAAATAAGGGCGCCCGTTGTGGGTATTGTGTGGTTTGATAATGATTAGTGTATGTGTGATGTGAGAATTGGGAGATCCTAGATGCCCCACCCTTAGGTGGATGTGGGGAGGGTTTTTTCACATTCTCGAACAAAACAGCGACATGAAATGTCACTCAGGTATAAATAAAAGGTGATCGAGCATAACACATAAGCGTGCTTGTTGTGGGTATTGTGGGGTTTGAGAAGGATTAGTGTATGTGTGATGTTACAATTGGGAGATCCTAAATACCCCACCCCTAGGTGGATCTTGAGGAGGTTTTTCACATTCTACATCAAAAGCAGTGACATGAAATATCATTTAGGTATCGGTAAAGGTGATCTAGCACAACAAATAAGGGCACCGTTGTGGGTATTGTGGTTTGATAAGGATTAGTGTATGTGTGATGTGACAATTTGTAGATACTAGATACCCCACCCCTAGGTGGATGCGGGGAGAGTTTTTTCACATTCTAGAACAAAACGGCAACATGAAATATTATTTAGGTATCAATAAAAGGTGATCTAGCACATCAAATAAGCGCGCCCGTTGTGGGTATTGTGTGGTTTGATAATGATTAGTGTATGTGTGATGTGACAATTGGGAGATCCTAGATGCCCCACCCTAGGTGGATCCGGGCAGGGTTATTTTACATTACAGAACAAAACAACGAAATAAAATATCATTCAGGTATGAATAAAAGGTGATCTACCATAGCAAATAAAGGCGCCTGTTGTGGGTATTGTGGGGTTTGGAAAAGGTTAGTGTATGTGTGATGTCACAATTGGGATATCCTAGATGCCCCACCCCTAAGCGGATGAGGGGAAGGGTTTTTGCGCATTCCAGAACAAAACAGTGACATGAAATATCGGTCAGGTATAAATAAAAGGTGATATTGCAGAACAAATATGGGCGCCTGTTGTGGGTATTGTGGGGTTTGGAAGGGTTAGTGTATGTGTGATGTGACAATTGGGATATACTAGATGTACTACCCCTATGTGGATACGGGGAGGGTTTTTTCACATTCCTAAACAAAACGGCGACATAAAATATCATTCAGATATCAATAAAAGGTGATCTAGCACAGCTAATAAAGGCGCCTGTTCTGGGTATTGTGGGGTTTGGGAAATATTATTGTATGTGTCATGTCACAATTGGGAGATCCTAGATGCCCCACCCCTAGGTGGTTGCGGTGGAGGTTTTTTTCACATTCCAGAACAAAATGGTGACATGAAATATCATTCAGGTATCAATAAAAAATGATCTAGTACAGCAAATAAGGGTGTGTGATGTGGCTATTGTGGGGATTGAGGATGATTAGTATATGTGTGATGTGAAAATTGGTAGATCCTAGATACCCCACCGTAGGTGGATGTAGGGATAGTTTTTTCACATTCTAGAACAAAACGACAACATGAAATATCATTTAGGTATCAATAAAAGGTGATCTAGCACAGCAAATAAGGGCACCCGTTGTGGGTATTGTGGGGTTTGAGAAGCATTAGTGTATGTGTGATGTGAAAATTGGGAGATCCTAGATACCCCACCCCTAGGTGGATGTGGGGAGAGTTTTTTCACATTCAAGAACAAAACGACAACATGAAATATCATTTAGGTATCAATAAAGGGTGATCTAGCACAGTAAATAAGGGAGCCCGTTGTGGGTATTGTGTGGTTTGGTAAGGATTAGTGTATGTGTGATGTGACAATTGGGAGATCCTAAATACCCCACCCCTAGGTGGATGCGGGGAGGGTTTTTTCACATTCTACAACAAAACGGCGACATGAAATATCATTTAGGTATCAGTAAAACGTGATCTAGCACAACAAATAAGGGCACCCGTTGTGGGTATTGTGTGGTTTGATAAGGATTAGTGTATGTGTGATGTGACAATTTGTAGATACTAGATACCCCACCCCTAGGTGGATGCGGGGAGAGTTTTTTCACATTCTAGAACAAAATGGCAACGTGAAATATCATTTAGGTATCAATAAAAGGTGATCTAGCACATGAAATAAGGGCGCCCGTTGTGGGTATTGTGTGGTTTGATAATGATTAGTGTATGTGTGATGTGAGAATTGGGAGATCCTAGATGCCCCACCCTTAGGTGGATGTGGGGAGGGTTTTTTCACATTCTCGAACAAAACAGCGACATGAAATGTCACTCAGGTATAAATAAAAGGTGATCGAGCATAACACATAAGCGTGCTTGTTGTGGGTATTGTGGGGTTTGAGAAGGATTAGTGTATGTGTGATGTTACAATTGGGAGATCCTAAATACCCCACCCCTAGGTGGATGCGGGGAGGGTTTTTTCACATTCTACATCAAAACAGTGACATGAAATATCATTTAGGTATCAGTAAAAGGTGATCTAGCACAACAAATAAGGGCACCCGTTGTGGGTATTGTGTGGTTTGATAAGGATTAGTGTATGTGTGATGTGACAATTTGTAGATACTAGATACCCCACCCCTAGGTGGATGCGGGGAGAGTTTTTTCACATTCTAGAACAAAATGGCAACGTGAAATATCATTTAGGTATCAATAAAAGGTGATCTAGCACATGAAATAAGGGCGCCCGTTGTGGGTATTGTGTGGTTTGATAATGATTAGTGTATGTGTGATGTGAGAATTGGGAGATCCTAGATGCCCCACCCTTAGGTGGATGTGGGGAGGGTTTTTTCACATTCTCGAACAAAACAGCGACATGAAATGTCACTCAGGTATAAATAAAAGGTGATCGAGCATAACACATAAGCGTGCTTGTTGTGGGTATTGTGGGGTTTGAGAAGGATTAGTGTATGTGTGATGTTACAATTGGGAGATCCTAAATACCCCACCCCTAGGTGGATGCGGGGAGGGTTTTTTCACATTCTACATCAAAACAGTGACATGAAATATCATTTAGGTATCAGTAAAAGGTGATCTAGCACAACAAATAAGGGCACCCGTTGTGGGTATTGTGTGGTTTGATAAGGATTAGTGTATGTGTGATGTGACAATTTGTAGATACTAGATACCCCACCCCTAGGTGGATGCGGGGAGAGTTTTTTCACATTCTAGAACAAAACGGCAACATGAAATATCATTTAGGTATCAATAAAAGGTGATCTAGCACATCAAATAAGCGCGCCCGTTGTGGGTATTGTGTGGTTTGATAATGATTAGTGTATGTGTGATGTGACAATTGGGAGATCCTAGATGCCCCACCCTAGGTGGATCCGGGCAGGGTTATTTTACATTACAGAACAAAACAACGACATAAAATATCATTCAGGTATGAATAAAAGGTGATCTACCATAGCAAATAAAGGCGCCTGTTGTGGGTATTGTGGGGTTTGGAAAAGGTTAGTGTATGTGTGATGTCACAATTGGGATATCCTAGATGCCCCACCCCTAAGCGGATGAGGGGAAGGGTTTTTGCGCATTCCAGAACAAAACAGTGACATGAAATATCGGTCAGGTATAAATAAAAGGTGATATTGCAGAACAAATATGGGCGCCTGTTGTGGGTATTGTGGGGTTTGGAAGGGTTAGTGTATGTGTGATGTGACAATTGGGATATACTAGATGTACTACCCCTATGTGGATACGGGGAGGGTTTTTTCACATTCCTAAACAAAACGGCGACATAAAATATCATTCAGATATCAATAAAAGGTGATCTAGCACAGCTAATAAAGGCGCCTGTTCTGGGTATTGTGGGGTTTGGGAAATATTATTGTATGTGTGATGTCACAATTGGGAGATCCTAGATGCCCCACCCCTAGGTGGTTGTGGTGGAGGTTTTTTTCACATTCCAGAACAAAATGGTGACATGAAATATCATTCAGGTATCAATAAAAAATGATCTAGTAGAGCAAATAATGGCGTGTGATGTGGGTATTGTGGGGATTGAGGATGATTAGTATATGTGTGATGTGACAATTGGGAAATCCTAGATACCCCACCCTAGGTCGATGTAGGGAGAGTTTTTTCACATTCTATAACAAAACGACGACATGAAATATCATTTAGGTATCAATAAAATGTGATCTAGCACAACAAATAAGGGCGCCCGTTGTGGGTATTGTGTGGTTTGATAAGGATTAGTGTATGTGTGATGTGACAATTGGGCGATACTAGATACCCCACCCCTAGGTGGATGCTGGGAGAGTTTTTTCACATTCTAGAACAAAACGGCAACATGAAATATCATTTAGGTATCAATAAAAGGTATTTAGCACATCAAATAAGGGCGCCCGTTGTGGGTATTGTGTGGTTTGATAATGGTTAGTGTATGTGTGATGTCACAATTGGGAGATCCTAGATGCCCCATCCCTAGGTGGATGCGGGGAAGGTTTTTTCACATTCTAGAACAAAACGGCGACATGAAATATCACTTAGGTATCAATAAAAGGTGACCTAGCACAACAAATAAGGGCACCCGTTGTGGGTATTGTGTGGTTTGATAAGGATTAGTGTATGTGTGATGTGACAATTTGTAGATACTAGATACCCCACCCCTAGGTGGATGCGGGGAGAGTTCTTTCACATTCTAGAACAAAATGGCAACATGAAATATCATTTAGGTATCAATAAAAGGTGATCTAGCACATGAAATAAGGGCGCCCGTTGTGGGTATTGTGTGGTTTGATAATGATTAGTGTATGTGTGATGTGAGAATTGGGAGATCCTAGATGCCCCACCCTTAGGTGGATGTGGGGAGGGTTTTTTCACATTCTAGAACAAAACAGCGACATGAAATGTCACTCAGGTATAAATAAAAGGTGATCGAGCATAACACATAAGCGTGCTTGTTGTGGGTATTGTGGGGTTTGAGAAGGATTAGTGTATGTGTCATGTTACAATTGGGAGATCCTAAATACCCCACCCCTAAGTGGATGCGGGGAGGGTTTTTTCACATTCTACAACAAAACAGTGACATGAAATATCATTTAGGTATCAGTAAAAGGTGATCTAGCACAACAAATAAGGGCACCCGTTGTGGGTATTGTGTGGTTTGATAAGGATTAGTGTATGTGTGATGTGACAATTTGTAGATACTAGATACCCCACCCCTAGGTGGATGCGGGGAGAGTTTTTTCACATTCTAGAACAAAACGGCAACATGAAATATCATTTAGGTATCAATAAAAGGTGATCTAGCACATCAAATAAGGGCGCCCCATGTGGGTATTGTGTGGTTTGATAATGATTAGTGTATGTGTGAGGTGACAATTGGGAGATCCTAGATGCCCCACCCTAGGTGGATCCGGGCAGGGTTATTTTACATTACAGAACAAAACAACGACATAAAATATCATTTAGGTATGAATAAAAGGTGATCTAGCATAGCAAATAGAGGCGCCTGTTGTGGGTATTGTGGGGTTTGGAAAAGGTTAGTGTATGTGTGATGTCACAATTGGGATATCCTAGATGCCCCACCCCTAAGCGGATGAGGGGGAGGGTTTTTGCGCATTCCAGAAAAAAACAGTGACATGAAATATCGGTCAGGTATAAATAGAAGGCGATCTTGCAGAACAAATATGGGCGCCTGTTGTGGGTATTGTGGGGTTTGGAAGGGTTAGTGTATGTGTGATGTGACAATTGGGATATTCTAGATGTCCTACCCCTATGTGGATACGGGGAGGGCTTTTTCACATTCCTAAACAAAACGGCGACATAAAATATCATTCAGATATCAATAAAAGGTGATCCAGCACAGCTAATAAAGGCGCCTGTTGTGGGTATTGTGGGGTTTGGGAAATATTATTGTATGTGTGATGTCACAATTGGGAGATCCTAGATGCCCCACCCCTACGTGGATGCGGTGGAGGTTCTTTTCACATTCCAGAACAAAATGGTGACATGAAATATCATTCAGGTATCAATAAAAAATGATCTAGTACAGCAAATAAGGGTGTGTGATGTGGCTATTGTGGGGATTGAGGATGATTAGTATATGTGTGATGTGAAAATTGGTAGATCCTAGATACCCCACCGTAGGTGGATGTAGGGACAGTTTTTTCACATTTTAGAAAAAAACGACAACATGAAATATCATTTAGGTATCAATAAAAGGTGATCTAGCACAGCAAATAAGGGCGCCCGTTGTGGGTATTGTGTGGTTTGATAATGATTAGTGTATGTGTGATGTGAGAATTGGGAGATCCTAGATGCCCCACCCTTGGGTGGATGTGGGGAGGGTTTTTTCACATTCAAGAACAAAACGGCAACATGAAATATCATGTAGGTATCAATAAAGGGTGATCTAGCATAGTAAATAAGGGAGCCCGTTGTGGGTATTGTGTGGTTTGGTAAGGATTAGTGTATGTGTGATGTGAGAATTGGGAGATCCTAAATACCCCACCCCTAGGTCGATGCGGGGAGGGTTTTTTCACATTCTAGAACAAAACGGTGACATGAAATATCATTTAGGTATCAGTAAAAGGTGATCTAGCACAAAAAATAAGGGCACCCGTTGTGGGTATTGTGTGGTTTGATAAGGATTAGTGTATGTGTGATGTGCCAATTTGTAGATACTAGATACCCCACCCCTAGGTGGATGCGGGGAGAGTTTTTTCACATTCTAGAACAAAATGGCAACATGAAATATCATTTAGGTATCAATAAAAGGTGATCTAGCACATGAAACAAGGGCGCCCGTTGTGGGTATTGTGTGGTTTAATAATGATTAGTGTATGTGTGATATGAGAATTGGGAGATCCTAGATGCCCCACCCTTAGGTGGATGTGGGGAGGGTTTTTTCACATTCTAGAACAAAAGAGCGACATGAAATGTCACTCAGGTATAAATAAAAGGTGATCGAGCATAACACATAAGCGTGCTTGTTGTGGGTATTGTGGGGTTTGAGAAGGATTAGTGTATGTGTGATGTTACAATTGGGAGATCCTAAATACCCCACCCCTAGGTGGATGCGGGGAGGGTTTTTTCACATTCTAGAACAAAACGGCGACATGAAATATCATTTAGGTATCAGTAAAACGTGATCTAGCACAACAAATAAGGGCACCCGTTGTGGGTATTGTGTGGTTTGATAAGGATTAGTGTATGTGTGATGTGACAATTTGTAGATACTAGATACCCCACCCCTAGGTGGATGCGGGGAGAGTTTTTTCACATTCTAGAACAAAACAGCAACATGAAATATCATTTAGGTATCAATAAAAGGTGATCTAGCACATCAAATAAGGGCGCCCGTTGTGGGTATTGTGTGGTTTGATAATGATTAGTGTATGTGTGATGTGACAATTGGGAGATCCTATATGCCCCACCCTAGGTGGATCCGGGCAGGGTTATTTTACATTATAGAACAAAACAACGACATAAAATATCATTTAGGTATGAATAAAAGGTGATCTAGCATAGCAAATAAAGGCGCCTGTTGTGGGTATTGTGGGGTTTGGAAAAGGTTAGTGTATGTGTGATGTCACAATTGGGATATCCTAGATGCCCCACACCTTGGCGGATGAGGGGGACGGTTTTTGCACATTCTAGAACAAAACAGTGACATGAAATATCGGTCAGGTATTAATAAAAGGTGATCTTGCACAACAAATAAGGGCGCCAGTTGTGGGTATTGTGGGGTTTGGAATGGTTAGTGTATGTGTGATGTGAAAATTGGGAGATACTAGATGTCCTACCCCTATGTGGATACGGGGAGGGTGTTTTCACATTCCAAAAAAACAGCAACATAAAATATCATTCAGATATCAATAAAAGGTGATCTAGCATAGCAAATAAAGGCGCCTGTTGTGGGTATTGTGGGGTTTGGGAAATATTATTGTATGTGTGATGTCACAATTGGGAGATCCTAGATTCCCCGCCCCTGGGTGGATGCGGTGGAGGTTTTTTCACATTCCAGAACAAAACGGTGACATGAAATATCATTCAGGTATCAATAAAAAATGATCTAGTACAGCAAATAAGAGCCTGTGATGTGGGTATTGTGGGGATTGAGGATGATTCGTATATGTGTGTTGTGACAATTGGGAGATCCTAGATACCCCATCCTAGGTGGATGTAGGGAGAGTTTTTTCACATTCTAGAACAAAACAACAACATGAAATATCATTTAGGTATCAATAAAAGGTGATCTAGCACAGGAAATAAGGGCACCCGATGTGGGTATTGTGGGGGTTTGAGAAGCATTAGTTTATGTGTGATGTGACAATTGGGAGATCCTAGATACCCAACCCCTGGGTGGATATGGGGAGAGTTTTTTCACATTCTACAATATAACGGCAACATGAAATAAGGGAGCCCGTTGTGGGTATTGTGTGGTTTGATAAGGATTAGTGTATGTGTGATGTGAGAATTGGGAGATCCTAGATGCCCCACCCTTAGGTGGATGTGGGGAGGGTTTTTTCACATTCTAGAACAAAACGGCGACATGAAATGTCACTCAGGTATAAATAAAAGGTGATCGAGCATAACACATAACCGTGCTTGTTGTGGGTATTGTGTGGTTTGATAAGGACTAGTGTATGTGTTTTGTGACAATTGGGAGATCCTAGATTCCCCATCCCTAGGTGGATGCGGGGAGGGTTTTTCACATTCTAGAACAAAATGGCGACATAAAATATCATTTAGGTATCAATAAAAGGTGATCTAGCACAACAAATAAGGGCACCCGTTGTGGGTATTGTGTGGTTTGATAAGTATTAGTGTATGTGTGATGTGACAATTGGTAGATACTAGATACCCCACCCCTAGGTGGATGCGGGGATTGTTTTTTCACATTCTAGAACAAAATGGCAACATGAAATATCATTCAGGTATCAATAAAAGGTGATCTAGCACATCAAATAAGGGCACCCATTGTGGGTATTGTGTGGTTTGATAATGATTAGTGTATGTGTGATGTGACAATTGGGAGATCCTAGATGCCCCACCCTAGGTGTATCCGGGCAGGGTTATTTTACATTACAGAACAAAACAACGACATAAAATATTATTTAGGTATCAATAAAAGGTGATCTAGCATAGCAAATAAAGGCGCCTGTTGTGGGTATTGTGGGGTTTGGAAAAGGTTAGTGTATGTGTGATGTCACAATTGGGATATCCTAGATGCCCCACACCTAGGCGGATGAGGGGGAAGGTTTTTGCACATTCCATAACAAAACAGTGACATGAAATATGGGTCAGGTATAAATAAAACGTGATCTTGCACAACAAATAAGGGCGCCTGTTTTGGGTATTGTGGGGTTTGGAAGGGTTAGTGTATGTGTGATGTGACAATTGGGAAATACTAGATGTACTACCCCTATGTGGATACGGGGAGGGTGTTTTCACATTCCAAAACAAAACGGCGACATAAAATATCATTCAGATATCAATAAAAGGTGATCTAGCATAGCAAATAAAGGCGCCTGTTGTGGGTATTGTGGGGTTTGGGAAATATTATTGTATGTGTGATGTCACAATTGGGAGATCGTAGATGCCCCACCCCTAGGTGGATGCGGTGGAGGTTTTTTTCACATTCCAGAACAAAACGGCGACATGAAATATCATTCAGGTATCAATAAAAAATGATCTAGTACAACAAATAAGGGCGTGTGATGTGGGTATTGTGGGGATTGAGGATGATTAGTATATGTGTGATGTGACAATTGGGAGATCCTAGATACCTCACCCTAGGTGGATGTAGTTAGAGTTTTTTCACATTCTAGAACAAAACGACAACATGAAATATCATTTAGGTATCAATAAAAGGTGATTTAGCACAGCAAATAAGGGCACCCGCTGTGGGTATTGTGGGGTTTGAGAAGCATTAGTTTATGTGTGATGTGACAATTGGGAGATCCTAGATACCCCACCCCTAGGTGGATGTGGTGAGAGTTTTTTCACATGCTAGAACGAAACGGCAACATGAAATATCATTTAGGTATCAATAAAAGGTGATCTATAACAGTAAACAAGGGAGCCCGTTGTGGGTATTGTGTGGTTATGATAAGGATTAGTTTATGTGTGATGTGAGAATTGGGAGATCCTAGATGCCCCACCCTTAGGTGGATGTGGGGAGGGTTTTTTCACATTCTAGAACAAAACAGCAACATGAAATGTCACTCAGGTATAAATAAAAGGTGATCGAGCATAACACATAAGTGTCCTTGTTGTGGGTATTGTGGGGTTTGAGAAGGATTAGTGTACGCGTGATGTTACAATTGGGAGATCCTAAATACCCCACCCCTCGGTGGATGCGGGGAGAGTTTTTTCACATTCTAGAAGAAAACGGCAACATGAAATATCATTTAGGTAACAATAAAAGGTGATCTAGCACATCAAATAAGGGCGCCCGTTGTGGGTATTGTGTGGTTTGACAATGATTAGTGTATGTGTGATGTGACAATTGGGAGATCCTAGATGCCCCACCCTAGGTGGATCCGGGCAGGGTTATTTTACATTACTGAACAAAACAACGACATAAAATATCATTTAGGTATCAATAAAAGTGGATCTAGCATAGCAAATAAAGGCGCCTGTTGTGGGTATTGTGGGGTTTGGAAAAGGTTAGTGTATGTGTGATGTCACAATTGGGATATCCTAGACGCCTCACACCTAGGCGGATGAGGGGGAGGGTTTTTGCACATTCCAGAACAAAACAGTGACATGAAATATCAGTCAGGTATAAATAAAAGGTGATCTTGCACAAGAAATAAGGGCGCCTGTTGTGTGTATTGTGGGGTTTGGAAGGGTTAGTGTATTTGTGATATGACAATTGGGATATACTAGATGTCCTACCCCTATGTGGATACGGGGAGGGTGTTTTCACATTCCAAAACAAAACAGCGACATAAAATATCATTCAGATATCAATAAAAGGTGATCTAGCATAGCAAATAAAGGCACCTGTTGTGGGTATTGTGGGGTTTGGGAAATATTATTGCATATGTGATGTCACAATTGGGAGATCCTAGATGCCCCACCCCTAGGTGGATGCGGTGGAGGTTTTTTTCACATTCCAGAACAAAACGGCGACATGAAATATCATTCAGGTATCAATAAAAAATGATCTAGTACAAATAAAGTGTGATGTGGGTATTGTGGGGATTGAGGATGATTAGTATATGTGTGATGTGACAATTGGGAGATCCTAGATACCTCACCCTAGGTGGATGTAGGGAGAGTTTTTTCACATTCTAGAACAAAACGACAACATGAAATATCATTTAGGTATCAATAAAAGGTGATTTAACACAGCAAATAAGGGCACCCGCTGTGGGTATTGTGGGGTTTGAGAAGCATTAGTTTATGTGTGATGTGACAATTGGGAGATCCTAGATACCCCACCCCTAGGTGGATGTGGTGAGAGTTTTTCACATGCTAGAACGAAACGGCAACATGAAATATCATTTAGGTATCAATAAAAGGTGATCTAACACAGTAAACAAGGGAGCCCGTTGTGGGTATTGTGTGGTTATGATAAGGATTAGTTTATGTGTGATGTGAGAATTGGGAGATCCTAGATGCCCCACCCTTAGGTGGATGTGGGGAGGGTTTTTTCACATTCTAGAACAAAACAGCGACATGAAATGTCACTCAGGTATAAATAAAAGGTGATCGAGCATAACACATAAGTGTCCTTGTTGTGGGTATTGTGGGGTTTGAGAAGGATTAGTGTACGCGTGATGTTACAATTGGGAGATCCTAAATACCCCACCCCTCGGTGGATGCGGGGAGAGTTTTTTCACATTCTAGAAGAAAACGGCAACATGAAATATCATTTAGGTAACAATAAAAGGTGATCTAGCACATCAAATAAGGGCGCCCGTTGTGGGTATTGTGTGGTTTGACAATGATTAGTGTATGTGTGATGTGACAATTGGGAGATCCTAGATGCCCCACCCTAGGTGGATCCGGGCAGGGTTATTTTACATTACTGAACAAAACAACGACATAAAATATCATTTAGGTATCAATAAAAGTTGATCTAGCATAGCAAATAAAGGCGCCTGTTGTGGGTATTGTGGGGTTTGGAAAAGGTTAGTGTATGTGTGATGTCACAATTGGGATATCCTAGACGCCTCACACCTAGGCGGATGAGGGGGAGGGTTTTTGCACATTCCAGAACAAAACAGTGACATGAAATATCAGTCAGGTATAAATAAAAGGTGATCTTGCACAAGAAATAAGGGCGCCTGTTGTGTGTATTGTGGGGTTTGGAAGGGTTAGTGTATTTGTGATGTGACAATTGGGAGATACTAGATGTCCTACCCCTATGTGGATACGGGGAGGGTGTTTTCACATTCCAAAACAAAACAGCGACATAAAATATCATTCAGATATCAATAAAAGGTGATCTAGCATAGCAAATAAAGGCACCTGTTGTGGGTATTGTGGGGTTTGGGAAATATTATTGCATATGTGATGTCACAATTGGGAGATCCTAGATGCCCCACCCCTAGGTGGATGCGGTGGAGGTTTTTTTCACATTCCAGAACAAAACGGCGACATGAAATATCATTCAGGTATCAATAAAAAATGATCTAGTACAACAAATAAGGGCGTGTGATGTGGGTATTGTGGGGATTGAGGATGATTAGTATATGTGTGATGTGACAATTGGGAGATCCTAGATACCTCACCCTAGGTGGATGTAGGGAGAGTTTTTTCACATTCTAGAACAAAACGACAACATGAAATATCATTTAGGTATCAATAAAAGGTGATTTAACACAACAAATAAGGGCACCCGCTGTGGGTATTGTGGGGTTTGAGAAGCATTAGTTTATGTGTGATGTGACAATTGGGAGATCCTAGATACCCCACCCCTAGGTGGATGAGGTGAGAGTTTTTCACATGCTGAAACGAAAGCAGCAACATGAAATATCATTTAGGTATCAATAAAAGGTGATCTAACACAGTAAACAAGGGAGCCCGTTGTGGGTATTGTGTGGTTATGATAAGGATTAGTTTATGTGTGATGTGAGAATTGGGAGATCCTAGATGCCCCACCCTTAGGTGGATGTGGGAGGGTTTTTTCACATTCTAGAACAAAACAGCGACATGAAATGTCACTCAGGTATAAATAAAAGGTGATCAAGCATAACACATAAGTGTCCTTGTTGTGGGTATTGTGGGGTTTGAGAAGGATTAGTGTACGCGTGATGTTACAATTGGGAGATCCTAAATACCCCACCCCTCGGTGGATGCGGGGAGAGTTTTTTCACATTCTAGAAGCAAACGGCAACATGAAATATCATTTAGGTAACAATAAAAGGTGATCTAGCACATCAAATAAGGCGCCTGTGGGTATTGTGTGGTTTGACAATGATTAGTGTATGTGTGATGTGACAATTGGGAGATCCTAGATGCCCCACCCGAGGTGGATCCGGCAGGGTTATTTTACATTCTTGAACAAAACAACGACATAAAATATCATTTAGGTATCAATAAAAGTTGATCTAGCATAGCAAATAAAGGCGCCTGTTGTGGGTATTGTGGGGTTTGGAAAAGGTTAGTGTATGTGTGATGTCACAATTGGGATATCCTAGACGCCTCACACCTAGGCGGATGAGGGGGAGGTTTTTTTCACATTCCGTAACAAAACAGTGACATGAAATATCAATGTATAAATAAAAGGTGATCTTGCACAAGAAATAAGGGCGCTTGTGTGTATTGTGGGGTTTGGAAGGGTTAGTGTATTTGTGATATGACAATTGGGATATACTAGATGTCCTACCCCTATGTGGATACGGGAGGTGTTTTCACATTCCAAAACAAAAAATGACATAAAATATCATTCAGATATCAATAAAAGGTGATCTAGCATAGCAAATAAAGGCACCTGTTGTGGGTATTGTGGGGTTTGGGAAATATTATTGCATATGTGATGTCACAATTGGGAGATCCTAGATGCCCCACCCCTAGGTGGATGCGGTGGAGGTTTTTTTCACATTCCAGAACAAAACGGCGACATGAAATATCATTCAGGTATCAATAAAAAATGATCTAGTACAACAAATAAGGGCGTGTGATGTGGGTATTGTGGGGATTGAGCATTATTAGTATATGTGATGTGACAATTGGGAGATCCTAGATACCTCACCCTAGGTGGATGTAGGAGTTTTTCACATTCTAGAACAAAACGACAACATGAAATATCATTTAGGTATCAATAAAGGTGATTTAACACAAATAATGGCACCCGTTGTGGGTATTGTGGGGTTTGAGAAGCATTAGTTTATGTGTGATGTGACAATTGGGAGATCCTAGATACCCCACCCCTCGATGGATGAGGTGAGAGTTTTCACATGCTAGAGCAAACGCAACATGAAATATCATTTAGGTATCAATAAAAGGTGATCTAACACAGTAAACAAGGGAGCCCGTTGTGGGTATTGTGTGGTTATGATAAGGATTAGTTTATGTGTGATGTGAGAATTGGGAGATCCTAGATGCCCCACCCTTAGGTGGATGTGGGGAGGGTTTTTTCACATTCTAGAACAAAACAGCGACATGAAATGTCACTCAGGTATAAATAAAAGGTGATCGAGCATAACACATAAGTGTCCTTGTTGTGGGTATTGTGGGGTTTGAGAAGGATTAGTGTACGCGTGATGTTACAATTGGGAGATCCTAAATACCCCACCCCTCGATGGATGCGGGGAGAGTTTTTTCACATTCTAGAAGAAAACGGCAACATGAAATATCATTTAGGTATCAATAAAAGGTGATCTAGCACATCAAATAAGGGCGCCCGTTGTGGGTATTGTGTGGTTTGACAATGATTAGTGTATGTGTGATGTGACAATTGGGAGATCCTAGATGCCCCACCCTAGGTGGATCCGGGCAGGGTTATTTTACATTACTGAACTAAACAACGACATAAAATATCATTTAGGTATCAATAAAAGTTGATCTAGCATAGCAAATAAAGGCGCCTGTTGTGGGTATTGTGGGGTTTGGAAAAGGTTAGTGTATGTGTGATGTCACAATTGGGATATCCTAGAAGCCCACACCTAGCGGATGAGGGGAGGGTTTTTGCACATTCGAACAAAACAGTGACATGAAATATCATCGGTATAAATAGAAGGTGATCTTGCACAAGAAATAAGGGCGCCTGTTGTGTGTATTGTGGGGTTTGGAAGGGTTAGTGTATTTGTGATGTGACAATTGGGAGATACTAGATGTCCTACCCCTATGTGGATACGGGGAGGGTGTTTTCACATTCCAAAACAAAACATCGACATAAAATATCATTCAGATATCAATAAAAGGTGATCTACCATAGCAAATAAAGGCACCTGTTGTGGGTATTGTGGGGTTTGGGAAATATTATTGCATATGTGATGTCACAATTGGGAGATCCTAGATGCCCCACCCCTAGGTGGATGCGGTGGAGGTTTTTTTCACATTCCAGAACAAAACGGCGACATGAAATATCATTCAGGTATCAATAAAAAATGATCTAGTACAACAAATAAGGGCGTGTGATGTGGGTATTGTGGGGATTGAGGATGATTAGTATATGTGTGATGTGACAATTGGGAGATCCTAGATACCTCACCCTAGGTGGATGTAGGGAGAGTTTTTTCACATTCTAGAAGAAAACGACAACATGAAATATCATTTAGGTATCAATAAAAGGTGATTTAACACAGCAAATAAGGGCACCCGCTGTGGGTATTGTGGGGTTTGAGAAGCATTAGTTTATGTGTGATGTGACAATTGGGAGATCCTAGATACCCCACCCCTAGGTGGATGTGGTGAGAGTTTTTCACATGCTAGAACGAAACGGCAACATGAAATATCATTTAGGTATCAATAAAAGGTGATCTAACACAGTAAACAAGGGAGCCTGTGGGTATTGTGTGGTTATGATAAGGATTAGTTTATGTGTGATGTGAGAATTGGGAGATCCTAGATGCCCCACCCTTAGGTGGATGTGGGGGTTTTTCACATTGTAGAACAAAACAGCGACATGAAATGTCACTCAGGTATAAATAAAAGGTGATCGAGCATAACACATAAGTGTCCTTGTTGTGGGTATTATGGGGTTTGAGAAGGATTAGTGTACGCGTGATGTTACAATTGGGAGATCGTAAATACCCCACCCCTCGGTGGATGCGGGGAGAGTTTTTTCACATTCTAGAAGAAAACGGCAACATGAAATATCATTTAGGTATCAATAAAAGGTGATCTAGCACATCAAATAAGGGCGCCCGTTGTGGGTATTGTGTGGTTTGACAATGATTAGTGTATGTGTGATGTGACAATTGGGAGATCCTAGATGCCCCACCCTAGGTGGATCCGGGCAGGGTTATTTTACATTAATGAACAAAACAACGACATAAAATATCATTTAGGTATCAATAAAAGTTGATCTAGCATAGCAAATAAAGGCGCCTGTTGTGGGTATTGTGGGGTTTGGAAAAGGTTAGTGTATGTGTGATGTCACAATTGGGATATCCTAGACGCCCCACACCTAGGCGGATGAGGGGGAGGGTTTTTGCACATTCCAGAACAAAACAGTGACATGAAATATCAGTCAGGTATAAATAAAAGGTGATCTTGCACAAGAAATAAGGGCGCCTGTTGTGTGTATTGTGGGGTTTGGAAGGGTTAGTGTATTTGTGATGTGACAATTGGGAGATACTAGATGTCCTACCCCTATGTGGATACGGGGAGGGTGTTTTCACAATCCAAAACAAAACAACGACATAAAATATCATTCAGATATCAATAAAAGGTGATCTAGCATAGCAAATAAAGGCACCTGTTGTGGGTATTGTGGGGTTTGGGAAATATTATTGCATATGTGATGTCACAATTGGGAGATCCTAGATGCCCCACCCCTAGGTGGATGCGGTGGAGGTTTTTTTCACATTCCAGAACAAAACGGCGACATGAAATATCATTCAGGTATCAATAAAAAATGATCTAGTACACCAAATAAGGGCGTGTGATGTGGGTATTGTGGGGATTGAGGATGATTAGTATATGTGTGATGTGACAATTGGGAGATCCTAGATACCTCACCCTAGGTGGATGTAGGGAGAGTTTTTTCACATTCTAGAACAAAACGACAACATGAAATATCATTTAGGTATCAATAAAAGGTGAATTAACACAGCAAATAAGGGCACTGTGGGGTATTGTGGGTTTGAGAAGCATTAGTTTATGTGTGATGTGACAATTGGGAGATCCTAGATACCCCACCCTAGGTGGATGTGGTGAGAGTTTTCACATGCTAGAACTAAGCGCAACATGAAATATCATTTAGGTATCAATAAAAGGTGATCTAACACAGTAAACAAGGGAGCCCGTTGTGGGTATTGTGTGGTTATGATAAGGATTAGTTTATGTGTGATGTGAGAATTGGGAGATCCTAGATGCCCCACCCTTAGGTGGTTGTGGGGAGGGTTTTTTCACATTCTAGAACAAAACAGCGACATGAAATGTCACTCAGGTATAAATAAAAGGTGATTGAGCATAACACATAAGTGTCCTTGTTGTGGGTATTGTGGGGTTTGAGAAGGATTAGTGTACGCGTGATGTTACAATTGGGAGATCCTAAATACCCCACCCCTCGGTGGATGCGGGGAGAGTTTTTTCACATTCTAGAAGAAAACGACAACATGAAATATCATTTAGGTATCAATAAAAGGTGATCTAGCACATCAAATAAGGGCGCCCGTTGTGGGTATTGTGTGGTTTGACAATGATTAGTGTATGTGTGATGTGACAATTGGGAGATCCTAGATGACCCACCCTAGGTGGATCCAGGGTTATTTTACATTAGAACAAAACGACATAAAATATCATTTAGGTATCAATAAAAGTTGATCTAGCATAACAAATAAAGGCGCCTGTTGTGGGTATTGTGGGGTTTGGAAAAGGTTAGTGTATGTGTGATGTCACAATTGGGATATCCTAGACGCCCCACACCTAGGCGGATGAGGGGGAGGGTTTTTGCACATTCCAGAACAAAACAGTGACATAAATATCGATCAGTATAAATAAAAGGTGATCTTGCACAAGAAATAAGGGCGCCTGTTGTGTGTATTGTGGGGTTTGGAAGGGTTAGTGTATTTGTGATGTGACAATTGGGAGATACTAGATGTCCTACCCCTATGTGGATACGGGGAGGGTGTTTTCACATTCCAAAACAAAACAGCGACATAAAATATCATTCAGATATCAATAAAAGGTGATCTAGCATAGCAAATAAAGGCACCTGTTGTGGGTATTGTGGGGTTTGGGAAATATTATTGCATATGTGATGTCACAATTGGGAGATCCTAGATGCCCCACCCCTAGGTGGATGCGGAGGTTTTTTTCACATTCCAGAACAAAACGGCGACATGAAATATCATTCAGGTATCAATAAAAAATGATCTAGTACAACAAATAAGGGCGTGTGATGTGGGTATTGTGGGGATTGAGGATGATTAGTATATGTGTGATGTGACAATTGGGAGATCCTAGATACCTCACCCTAGGTGGATGTAGGGAGAGTTTTTTCACATTCTAGAACGAAACAGCAACATGAAATATCATTTAGGTATCAATAAAGGTGATTTAGCACAGCAAATAAGGGCACCCATTGTGGGTATTGGGGTTTGAGAAGCATTAGTTTATGTGTGATGTGACAATTGGGAGATCCTAGATACCCACCCTAGGTGGATGTGGTGAGAGTTTTTTCACATGCTAGAACGAAACAGCAACATGAAATATCATTTAGGTATCAATAAAAGGTGATCTAACACAGTAAACAAGGGAGCCCGTTGTGGGTATTGTGTGGTTATGATAAGGATTAGTTTATGTGTGATGTGAGAATTGGGAGATCCTAGATGCCCCACCCTTAGGTGGATGTGGGGAGGGTTTTTTCACATTCTAGAACAAAACAGCGACATGAAATGTCACCTGTATAAATAAAAGGTGATTGAGCATAACACATAAGTGTCCTTGTTGTGGGTATTGTGGGGTTTGAGAAGGATTAGTGTACGCGTGATGTTACAATTGGGAGATCCTAAATACCCCACCCCTCGGTGGATACGGGGAGAGTTTTTTCACATTCTAGAAGAAAACGACAACATGAAATATCATTTAGGTATCAATAAAAGGTGATCTAGCACATCAAATAAGGGCGCCCGTTGTGGGTATTGTGTGGTTTGACAATGATTAGTGTATGTGTGATGTGACAATTGGGAGATCCTAGATGCCCCACCCTAGGTGGATCCGGGCAGGGTTATTTTACATTACAGAACAAAACAACGACATAAAATATCATTTAGGTATCAATAAAAGTTGATCTAGCATAACAAATAAAGGCGCCTGTTGTGGGTATTGTGGGGTTTGGAAAAGGTTAGTGTATGTGTGATGTCACAATTGGGATATCCTAGACGCCCCACACCTAGGCGGATGAGGGGGAGGGTTTTTGCACATTCTAGAACAAAACAGTGACACGAAATATCAGTCAGGTATAAATAAAAGGTGATCTTGCACAAGAAATAAGGCGCTGTTGTGTGTATTGGGGTTTGAAGGGTTAGTGTATTTGTGATGTGACAATTGGGAGATACTAGATGTCCTACCCCTATGTGGATACGGGGAGGGTGTTTTCACATTCCAAAACAAAACAGCGACATAAAATATCATTCAGATATCAATAAAAGGTGATCTAGCATAGCAAATAAAGGCACCTGTTGTGGGTATTGTGGGGTTTGGGAAATATTATTGCATATGTGATGTCACAATTGGGAGATCCTAGATGCCCCACCCCTAGGTGGATGCGGTGGAGGTTTTTTTCACATTCTAGAACAAAACGGTGACATGAAATATCATTCAGGTATCAATAAAAAATGATCTAGTACAACAAATAAGGGCGTGTGATGTGGGTATTGTGGGGATTGAGGATGATTAGTATATGTGTGATGTGACAATTGGGAGATCCTAGATACCTCACCCTAGGTGGATGTAGGGAGAGTTTTTTCACATTCTAGAACAAAACGACAACATGAAATATCATTTAGGTATCAATAAAAGGTGATTTAGCACAGCAAATAAGGGCACCCGCTGTGGGTATTGTGGGGTTTGAGAAGCATTAGTTTATGTGTGATGTGACAATTGGGAGATCCTAGATACCCCACCCCTAGGTGGATGTGGTGAGAGTTTTTTCACATGCTAGAACGGCAAAGAACATGAAATATCATTTAGGTATCAATAAAAGGTGATCTAACACAAAAACAAGGGAGCCTGTAGGGTATTGTGTGGTTATGATAAGGATTAGTTTATGTGATGTGAGAATTGGGAGATCCTAGATGCCCCACCCTTAGGTGGATGTGGGGAGGGTTTTTTCACATTCTAGAACAAAACAGCGACATGAAATGTCACTCAGGTATAAATAAAAGGTGATCGAGCATAACACATAAGTGTCCTTGTTGTGGGTATTGTGGGGTTTGAGAAGGATTAGTGTACGCGTGATGTTACAATTGGGAGATCCTAAATACCCCACCCCTCGGTGGATACGGGGAGAGTTTTTTCACATTCTAGAAGAAAACGACAACATGAAATATCATTTAGGTATCAATAAAAGGTGATCTAGCACATCAAATAAGGGCGCCCGTTGTGGGTATTGTGTGGTTTGACAATGATTAGTGTATGTGTGATGTGACAATTGGGAGATCCTAGATGCCCCACCCTAGGTGGATCCGGGCAGGGTTATTTTACATTACAGAACAAAACAACGACATGAAATATCATTTAGGTATCAATAAAAGTTGATCTAGCATAACAAATAAAGGCGCCTGTTGTGGGTATTGTGGGGTTTGGAAAAGGTTAGTGTATGTGTGATGTCACAATTGGGATATCCTAGACGCCCCACACCTAGGCGGATGAGGGGGAGGGTTTTTGCACATTCCAGAACAAAACAGTGACACGAAATATCAGTCAGGTATAAATAAAAGGTGATCTTGCACAAGAAATAAGGGCGCCTGTTGTGTGTATTGTGGGGTTTGGAAGGGTTAGTGTATTTGTGATGTGACAATTGGGAGATACTAGATGTCCTACCCCTATGTGGATACGGGGAGGGTGTTTTCACATTCCAAAACAAAACAGCGACATAAAATATCATTCAGATATCAATAAAAGGTGATCTAGCATAGCAAATAAAGGCACCTGTTGTGGGTATTGTGGGGTTTGGGAAATATTACTGCATATGTGATGTCACAATTGGGAGATCCTAGATGCCCCACCCCTAGGTGGATGCGGTGGAGGTTTTTTTCACATTCTAGAACAAAACGGTGACATGAAATATCATTCAGGTATCAATAAAAAATGATCTAGTACAACAAATAAGGGCGTGTGATGTGGGTATTGTGGGGATTGAGGATGATTAGTATATGTGTGATGTGACAATTGGGAGATCCTAGATACCTCACCCTAGGTGGATGTAGGGAGAGTTTTTTCACATTCTAGAACAAACGACAACATGAAATATCATTTAGGTATCAATAAAAGGTGATTTAGCACAGCAAATAAGGGCACCCGCTGTGGGTATTGTGGGGTTTGAGAAGCATTAGTTTATGTGTGATGTGACAATTGGGAGATCCTAGATACCCCACCCAAGGTGGATGTGGTGAGAGTTTTTCACATGCTAGAACAAAAACAACATGAAATATCATTTAGGTATCAATAAAAGGTGATCTAACACAAGAAACAAGGGAGCCTGTTGGGTATTGTGGTTATGATAAGGATTAGTTTATGTGTGATGTGAGAATTGGGAGATCCTAGATGCCCCACCCTTAGGTGGATGTGGGGAGGGTTTTTTCACATTCTAGAACAAAACAGCGACATGAAATGTCACTCAGGTATAAATAAAAGGTGATCGAGCATAACACATAAGTGTCCTTGTTGTGGGTATTGTGGGGTTTGAGAAGGATTAGTGTACGCGTGATGTTACAAATGGGAGATCCTAAATACCCCACCCCTAGGTGGATGCGGGGAGAGTTTTTTCACATTCTAGAAGAAAACGGCAACATGAAATATCATTTAGGTATCAATAAAAGGTGATCTAGCACATCAAATAAGGGCGCCCGTTGTGGGTATTGTGTGGTTTGACAATGATTAGTGTATGTGTGATGTGACAATTGGGAGATCCTAGATGCCCCACCCTAGGTGGATCCGGGCAGGGTTATTTTACATTACTGAACAAAACAACGACATAAAATATCATTTAGGTATCAATAAAAGTTGATCTAGCATAGCAAATAAAGGCGCCTGTTGTGGGTATTGTGGGGTTTGGAAAAGGTTAGTGTATGTGTGATGTCACAATTGGGATATCCTAGAAGCCTCACACCGAGGAGGTTGAGGGGAGGGTTTTGCACATTCGAACAAAACAAAGGACATGAAATATCGTGAATTATAAATAGAAGGTGATCTTGCACAAGAAATAAGGCGCTACTGTGTGTATTGTGGGGTTTGGAAGGGTTAGTGTATTTGTGATGTGACAATTGGGAGATACTAGATGTCCTACCCCTATGTGGATACGGGGAGGGTGTTTTCACATTCCAAAACAAAACAACAACATAAAATATCATTCAGATATCAATAAAAGGTGATCTACCATAGCAAATAAAGGCACCTGTTGTGGGTATTGTGGGGTTTGGGAAATATTATTGCATATGTGATGTCACAATTGGGAGATCCTAGATGCCCCACCCCTAGGTGGATGCGGTGGAGGTTTTTTTCACATTCCAGAACAAAACGGCGACATGAAATATCATTCAGGTATCAATAAAAAATGATCTAGTACAACAAATAAGGGCGTGTGATGTGGGTATTGTGGGGATTGAGGATGATTAGTATATGTGTGATGTGACAATTGGGAGATCCTAGATACCTCACCCTAGGTGGATGTAGGGAGAGTTTTTTCACATTCTAGAACAAAACGACAACATGAAATATCATTTAGGTATCAATAAAAGGTGATTTAACACAGCAAATAAGGGCACCCGCTGTGGGTATTGTGGGGTTTGAGAAGCATTAGTTTATGTGTGATGTGACAATTGGGAGATCCTAGATACCCCACCCCTAGGTGGATGTGGTGAGAGTTTTTCACATGCTAGAACGAAACGGCAACATGAAATATCATTTAGGTATCAATAAAAGGTGATCTAACACAGTAAACAAGGGAGCCCGTTGTGGGTATTGTGTGGTTATGATAAGGATTAGTTTATGTGTGATGTGAGAATTGGGAGATCCTAGATGCCCCACCCTTAGGTGGATGTGGGGAGGGTTTTTTCACATTGTAGAACAAAACAGCGACATGAAATGTCACTCAGGTATAAATAAAAGGTGATCGAGCATAACACATAAGTGTCCTTGTTGTGGGTATTATGGGGTTTGAGAAGGATTAGTGTACGCGTGATGTTACAATTGGGAGATCGTAAATACCCCACCCCTCGGTGGATGCGGGGAGAGTTTTTTCACATTCTAGAAGAAAACGGCAACATGAAATATCATTTAGGTATCAATAAAAGGTGATCTAGCACATCAAATAAGGGCGCCCGTTGTGGGTATTGTGTGGTTTGACAATGATTAGTGTATGTGTGATGTGACAATTGGGAGATCCTAGATGCCCCACCCTAGGTGGATCCGGGCAGGGTTATTTTACATTAATGAACAAAACAACGACATAAAATATCATTTAGGTATCAATAAAAGTTGATCTAGCATAGCAAATAAAGGCGCCTGTTGTGGGTATTGTGGGGTTTGGAAAAGGTTAGTGTATGTGTGATGTCACAATTGGGATATCCTAGACGCCCACACCTAGGCGGATGAGGGGAGGGTTTTGCACATTCCAGAACAAAACAAAGGACATGAAATATCAGTCAGGTATAAATAAAAGGTGATCTTGCACAAGAAATAAGGGCGCCTGTTGTGTGTATTGTGGGGTTTGGAAGGGTTAGTGTATTTGTGATGTGACAATTGGGAGATACTAGATGTCCTACCCCTATGTGGATACGGGAGGTGTTTTCACATTCCAAAACAAAACAAATGACATAAAATATCATTCAGATATCAATAAAAGGTGATCTAGCATAGCAAATAAAGGCACCTGTTGTGGGTATTGTGGGGTTTGGGAAATATTACTGCATATGTGATGTCACAATTGGGAGATCCTAGATGCCCCACCCCTAGGTGGATGCGGTGGAGGTTTTTTTCACATTCTAGAACAAAACGGTGACATGAAATATCATTCTGTATCAATAAAAATGATCTAGTACAACAAATAAGGCGTGTGATGTGGGTATTGTGGGGATTGAGGATGATTAGTATATGTGTGATGTGACAATTGGGAGATCCTAGATACCTCACCCTAGGTGGATGTAGGGAGAGTTTTTTCACATTCTAGAACAAACGACAACATGAAATATCATTTAGGTATCAATAAAAGGTGATTTAGCACAGCAAATAAGGGCACCCGCTGTGGGTATTGTGGGGTTTGAGAAGCATTAGTTTATGTGTGATGTGACAATTGGGAGATCCTAGATACCCCACCCCTAGGTGGATGTGGTGAGAGTTTTTTCACATGCTAGAACGAAACAGCAACATGAAATATCATTTAGGTATCAATAAAAGGTGATCTAACACAGTAAACAAGGGAGCCCGTTGTGGGTATTGTGTGGTTATGATAAGGATTAGTTTATGTGATGTGAGAATTGGGAGATCCTAGATGCCCCACCCTTAGGTGGATGTGGGAGGGTTTTTCACATTCTAGAACAAAACAAATGACATGAAATGTCACTCAGGTATAAATAAAAGGTGATCGAGCATAACACATAAGTGTCCTTGTTGTGGGTATTGTGGGGTTTGAGAAGGATTAGTGTACGCGTGATGTTACAAATGGGAGATCCTAAATACCCCACCCCTAGGTGGATGCGGGGAGAGTTTTTTCACATTCTAGAAGAAAACGGCAACATGAAATATCATTTAGGTATCAATAAAAGGTGATCTAGCACATCAAATAAGGGCGCCCGTTGTGGGTATTGTGTGGTTTGACAATGATTAGTGTATGTGTGATGTGACAATTGGGAGATCCTAGATGCCCCACCCTAGGTGGATCCCAAGGGTTATTTTACATTACTGAACAAAACAACGACATAAAATATCATTTAGGTATCAATAAAAGTTGATCTAGCATAGCAAATAAAGGCGCCTGTTGTGGG
This sequence comes from Avena insularis, assembly GCA_023614405.1. Taxonomy (NCBI): domain Eukaryota; kingdom Viridiplantae; phylum Streptophyta; class Magnoliopsida; order Poales; family Poaceae; genus Avena; species Avena insularis. Next base: position 1,500,732 of record JAJUPC010000016.1, on the reverse strand, counting down.
TATTGTGGGGTTTGGAAAAGGTTAGTGTATGTGTGATGTCACAATTGGGATATCCTAGACGCCCCACACCTAGGCGGATGAGGGGGAGGGTTTTTGCACATTCCAGAACAAAACAGTGACATGAAATATCAGTCAGGTATAAATAGAAGGTGATCTTGCACAAGAAATAAGGGCGCCTGTTGTGTGTATTGTGGGGTTTGGAAGGGTTAGTGTATTTGTGATGTGACAATTGGGAGATACTAGATGTCCTACCCCTATGTGGATACGGGGAGGGTGTTTTCACATTCCAAAACAAAACAATGACATAAAATATCATTCAGATATCAATAAAAGGTGATCTACCATAGCAAATAAAGGCACCTGTTGTGGGTATTGTGGGGTTTGGGAAATATTATTGCATATGTGATGTCACAATTGGGAGATCCTAGATGCCCCACCCCTAGGTGGATGCGGTGGAGGTTTTTTTCACATTCCAGAACAAAACGGCGACATGAAATATCATTCAGGTATCAATAAAAAATGATCTAGTACAACAAATAAGGGCGTGTGATGTGGGTATTGTGGGGATTGAGGATGATTAGTATATGTGTGATGTGACAATTGGGAGATCCTAGATACCTCACCCTAGGTGGATGTAGGGAGAGTTTTTTCACATTCTAGAAGAAAACGACAACATGAAATATCATTTAGGTATCAATAAAAGGTGATTTAACACAGCAAATAAGGGCACCCGCTGTGGGTATTGTGGGGTTTGAGAAGCATTAGTTTATGTGTGATGTGACAATTGGGAGATCCTAGATACCCCACCCCTAGGTGGATGTGGTGAGAGTTTTTTCACATGCTAGAACGAAACGGCAACATGAAATATCATTTAGGTATCAATAAAAGGTGATCTAACACAGTAAACAAGGGAGCCCGTTGTGGGTATTGTGTGGTTATGATAAGGATTAGTTTATGTGTGATGTGAGAATTGGGAGATCCTAGATGCCCCACCCTTAGGTGGATGTGGGGAGGGTTTTTTCACATTGTAGAACAAAACAGCGACATGAAATGTCACTCAGGTATAAATAAAAGGTGATCGAGCATAACACATAAGTGTCCTTGTTGTGGGTATTATGGGGTTTGAGAAGGATTAGTGTACGCGTGATGTTACAATTGGGAGATCGTAAATACCCCACCCCTCGGTGGATGCGGGGAGAGTTTTTTCACATTCTAGAAGAAAACGGCAACATGAAATATCATTTAGGTATCAATAAAAGGTGATCTAGCACATCAAATAAGGGCGCCCGTTGTGGGTATTGTGTGGTTTGACAATGATTAGTGTATGTGTGATGTGACAATTGGGAGATCCTAGATGCCCCACCCTAGGTGGATCCGGGCAGGGTTATTTTACATTAATGAACAAAACAACGACATAAAATATCATTTAGGTATCAATAAAAGTTGATCTAGCATAGCAAATAAAGGCGCCTGTTGTGGGTATTGTGGGGTTTGGAAAAGGTTAGTGTATGTGTGATGTCACAATTGGGATATCCTAGACGCCCCACACCTAGGCGGATGAGGGGGAGGGTTTTTGCACATTCCAGAACAAAAGCGGGACATGAAATATCAACAGTATAAATAAAAGGTGATCTTGCACAAGAAATAAGGGCGCCTGTTGTGTGTATTGTGGGGTTTGGAAGGGTTAGTGTATTTGTGATGTGACAATTGGGAGATACTAGATGTCCTACCCCTATGTGGATACGGGGAGGGTGTTTTCACAATCCAAAACAAAACAACGACATAAAATATCATTCAGATATCAATAAAAGGTGATCTAGCATAGCAAATAAAGGCACCTGTTGTGGGTATTGTGGGGTTTGGGAAATATTATTGCATATGTGATGTCACAATTGGGAGATCCTAGATGCCCCACCCCTAGGTGGATGCGGTGGAGGTTTTTCACATTCCGAACAAAATGGCGACATGAAATATCATTCTGTATCAATAAAAATGATCTAGTACAACAAATAAGGCGTGTGATGTGGGTATTGTGGGGATTGAGGATGATTAGTATATGTGTGATGTGACAATTGGGAGATCCTAGATACCTCACCCTAGGTGGATGTAGGGAGAGTTTTTTCACATTCTAGAACAAAACGACAACATGAAATATCATTTAGGTATCAATAAAAGGTGAATTAACACAGCAAATAAGGGCACCCGCTGTGGGTATTGTGGGGTTTGAGAAGCATTAGTTTATGTGTGATGTGACAATTGGGAGATCCTAGATACCCCACCCCTAGGTGGATGTGGTGAGAGTTTTTTCACATGCTAGAACGAAACGGCAACATGAAATATCATTTAGGTATCAATAAAAGGTGATCTAACACAGTAAACAAGGGAGCCCGTTGTGGGTATTGTGTGGTTATGATAAGGATTAGTTTATGTGTGATGTGAGAATTGGGAGATCCTAGATGCCCCACCCTAGGTGGTTGGTGGGGGGGTTATTTTCACATTCTGGAACAAAACAAATGACATGAAATGTCACCGGTATAAATAAAAGGTGATTGAGCATAACACATAAGTGTCCTTGTTGTGGGTATTGTGGGGTTTGAGAAGGATTAGTGTACGCGTGATGTTACAATTGGGAGATCCTAAATACCCCACCCTCGGTGGATGCGGGAGTTTTTCACATTCTAGAAGAAAACGACAACATGAAATATCATTTAGGTATCAATAAAAGGTGATCTAGCACATCAAATAAGGGCGCTGGGTATTGTGTGGTTTGACAATGATTAGTGTATGTGTGATGTGACAATTGGGAGATCCTAGATGCCCCACCCTAGGTGGATCCGGGCAGGGTTATTTTACATTACAGAACAAAACAACGACATAAAATATCATTTAGGTATCAATAAAAGTTGATCTAGCATAACAAATAAAGGCGCCTGTTGTGGGTATTGTGGGGTTTGGAAAAGGTTAGTGTATGTGTGATGTCACAATTGGGATATCCTAGAAGCCCCACACCTAGGCGGATGAGGGGAGGGTTTTGCACATTCCGTAACAAAACAGTGACACGAAATATCAGTCAGGTATAAATAAAAGGTGATCTTGCACAAGAAATAAGGGCGCCTGTTGTGTGTATTGTGGGGTTTGGAAGGGTTAGTGTATTTGTGATGTGACAATTGGGAGATACTAGATGTCCTACCCCTATGTGGATACGGGGAGGGTGTTTTCACATTCCAAAACAAAACAGCGACATAAAATATCATTCAGATATCAATAAAAGGTGATCTAGCATAGCAAATAAAGGCACCTGTTGTGGGTATTGTGGGGTTTGGGAAATATTATTGCATATGTGATGTCACAATTGGGAGATCCTAGATGCCCCACCCCTAGGTGGATGCGTGGAGGTTTTTCACATTCTAGAACAAAACGGTGACATGAAATATCATTGTATCAATAAAAATGATCTAGTACAACAAATAAGGCGTGTGATGTGGGTATTGTGGGGATTGAGGATGATTAGTATGTGTGATGTGACAATTGGGAGATCCTAGATACCTCACCCTAGGTGGATGTAGGAGAGTTTTTCACATTCTAGAACAAAACGACAACATGAAATATCATTTAGGTATCAATAAAGGTGATTTAGCACAAAGCAAATAAGGGCACCCTGTGGGTATTGTGGGGTTTGAGAAGCATTAGTTTATGTGTGATGTGAAATTTGGGTCATCCTAGATACCTAACCCTAGGTGGATGTGGTGAGAGTTTTTCACATGCTAGAACGAAACGGCAACATGAAATATCATTTAGGTATCAATAAAGGTGATCTAACACAGAAACAAGGGAGCCGTTGTGGGTATTGTGTGGTTATGATAAGGATTAGTTTATGTGTGATGTGAGAATTGGGAGATCCTAGATGCCCCACCCTTAGGTGGTTGTGGGGAGGGTTTTTTCACATTCTAGAACAAAACAATGACATGAAATGTCACTCGGTATAAATAAAAGGTGATCGAGCATAACACATAAGTGTCCTTGTTGTGGTATTGTGGGGTTTGAGAAGGATTAGTGTGCAGCGTGATGTTACAATTGGGAGATCCTAAATACCCCACCCCTCGGTGGATGCGGGAGAGTTTTTCACATTCTAGAAGAAAACGACAACATGAAATATCATTTAGGTATCAATAAAGGTGATCTAGCACATCAAATAAGGCGCCGTTGTGGGTATTGTGTGGTTTGACAATGATTAGTTTATGTGTGTTGTGAGAATTGGGAGATCCTAGATGCCCCACCCTAGGTGGATCCGGCAGGTTATTTTACATTACAGAACAAAACAACGACATAAAATATCATTTAGGTATCAATAAAAGTTGATCTAGCATAACAAATAAAGGCGCCTGTTGTGGGTATTGTGGGGTTTGGAAAAGGTTAGTGTATGTGTGATGTCACAATTGGGATATCCTAGACGCCCCACACCTAGGCGGATGAGGGGGAGGGTTTTTGCACATTCCAGAACAAAACAGTGACACGAAATATCAGTCAGGTATAAATAAAAGGTGATCTTGCACAAGAAATAAGGGCGCCTGTTGTGTGTATTGTGGGGTTTGGAAGGGTTAGTGTATTTGTGATGTGACAATTGGGAGATACTAGATGTCCTACCCCTATGTGGATACGGGGAGGGTGTTTTCACATTCCAAAACAAAACAGCGACATAAAATATCATTCAGATATCAATAAAAGGTGATCTAGCATAGCAAATAAAGGCACCTGTTGTGGGTATTGTGGGGTTTGGGAAATATTATTGCATATGCGATGTCACAATTGGGAGATCCTAGATGCCCCACCCCTAGGTGGATGCGGTGGAGGTTTTTTTCACATTCTAGAACAAAACGGTGACATGAAATATCATTCAGGTATCAATAAAAAATGATCTAGTACAACAAATAAGGGCGTGTGATGTGGGTATTGTGGGGATTGAGGATGATTAGTATATGTGTGATGTGACAATTGGGAGATCCTAGATACCTCACCCTAGGTGGATGTAGGGAGAGTTTTTTCACATTCTAGAACAAAACGACAACATGAAATATCATTTAGGTATCAATAAAAGGTGATTTAGCACAGCAAATAAGGGCACCCGCTGTGGGTATTGTGGGGTTTGAGAAGCATTAGTTTATGTGTGATGTGACAATTGGGAGATCCTAGATACCCCACCCCTAGGTGGATGTGGTGAGAGTTTTTTCACATGCTAGAACGAAACAGCAACATGAAATATCATTTAGGTATCAATAAAAGGTGATCTAACACAGTAAACAAGGGAGCCCGTTGTGGGTATTGTGTGGTTATGATAAGGATTAGTTTATGTGTGATGTGAGAATTGGGAGATCCTAGATGCCCCACCCTTAGGTGGATGTGGGGAGGGTTTTTTCACATTCTAGAACAAAACAGCGACATGAAATGTCACTCAGGTATAAATAAAAGGTGATCGAGCATAACACATAAGTGTCCTTGTTGTGGGTATTGTGGGGTTTGAGAAGGATTAGTGTACGCGTGATGTTACAATTGGGAGATCCTAAATACCCCACCCCTCGGTGGATACGGGGAGAGTTTTTTCACATTCTAGAAGAAAACGACAACATGAAATATCATTTAGGTATCAATAAAAGGTGATCTAGCACATCAAATAAGGGCGCCCGTTGTGGGTATTGTGTGGTTTGACAATGATTAGTGTATGTGTGATGTGACAATTGGGAGATCCTAGATGCCCCACCCTAGGTGGATCCGGGCAGGGTTATTTTACATTACAGAACAAAACAACGACATAAAATATCATTTAGGTATCAATAAAAGTTGATCTAGCATAACAAATAAAGGCGCCTGTTGTAGGTATTGTGGGGTTTGGAAAAGGTTAGTGTATGTGTGATGTCACAATTGGGATATCCTAGACGCCCCACACCTAGGCGGATGAGGGGAGGTTTTGCACATTCCGAACAAAACAAAGGACACGAAATATCGGTCAGTATAAATAAAAGGTGATCTTGCACAAGAAATAAGGCGCTTTGTTGTGTATTGTGGGGTTTGGAAGGGTTAGTGTATTTGTGATGTGACAATTGGGAGATACTAGATGTCCTACCCCTATGTGGATACGGGGAGGGTGTTTTCACATTCCAAAACAAAACAGCGACATAAAATATCATTCAGATATCAATAAAAGGTGATCTAGCATAGCAAATAAAGGCACCTGTTGTGGGTATTGTGGGGTTTGGGAAATATTATTGCATATGTGATGTCACAATTGGGAGATCCTAGATGCCCCACCCCTAGGTGGATGCGGTGGAGGTTTTTTTCACATTCTAGAACAAAACGGTGACATGAAATATCATTCAGGTATCAATAAAAAATGATCTAGTACAACAAATAAGGGCGTGTGATGTGGGTATTGTGGGGATTGAGGATGATTAGTATATGTGTGATGTGACAATTGGGAGATCCTAGATACCTCACCCTAGGTGGATGTAGGGAGAGTTTTTTCACATTCTAGAACAAACGACAACATGAAATATCATTTAGGTATCAATAAAAGGTGATTTAGCACAGCAAATAAGGGCACCCGCTGTGGGTATTGTGGGGTTTGAGAAGCATTAGTTTATGTGTGATGTGACAATTGGGAGATCCTAGATACCCCACCCCTAGGTGGATGTGGTGAGAGTTTTTTCACATGCTAGAACGAAACAGCAACATGAAATATCATTTAGGTATCAATAAAAGGTGATCTAACACAGTAAACAAGGGAGCCCGTTGTGGGTATTGTGTGGTTATGATAAGGATTAGTTTATGTGTGATGTGAGAATTGGGAGATCCTAGATGCCCCACCCTTAGGTGGATGTGGGGAGGGTTTTTTCACATTCTAGAACAAAACAGCGACATGAAATGTCACTCAGGTATAAATAAAAGGTGATCGAGCATAACACATAAGTGTCCTTGTTGTGGGTATTGTGGGGTTTGAGAAGGATTAGTGTACGCGTGATGTTACAAATGGGAGATCCTAAATACCCCACCCCTAGGTGGATGCGGGGAGAGTTTTTTCACATTCTAGAAGAAAACGGCAACATGAAATATCATTTAGGTATCAATAAAAGGTGATCTAGCACATCAAATAAGGGCGCCCGTTGTGGGTATTGTGTGGTTTGACAATGATTAGTGTATGTGTGATGTGACAATTGGGAGATCCTAGATGCCCCACCCTAGGTGGATGCGAGGAGAGTTTTTTCAAATTCTAGAACAAAATGGCAACATGAAATATCATTTAGGTATCAATGAAAGGTGATCTAGCACATCAAATAAGGGTGCCTGTTGTGGGTATTGTGTGGTTTGATAACGATTAGTGTATGTGTGATGTGACAATTGGGAGATACTAGATGCCCCACCCTAGGTGGATCCGGGGAGGATTATTTTACATTCCAGAACAAAACAATGACGTAAAATATCATTTAGGTATCAATAAAAGGTGATCTAGCACAGCAAATAAAGGCGCCTGATGTGGGTATTGTGGGGTTTGGAAAAGGTTAGTGTATGTGTGATGTCACAATTGGGAGATCCTAGATGCCCCACCCCTAGGTGGATGAGGGGGAGGGTTTTTGCACATTCCAGAATAAAACAGTGACATGAAATATCGGCCAGGTATAAATAAAAGGTGATCTTGCACAACAAATAAGGGCACCTGTTGTCGGTATTGTGGGGATTGGAAGGGTTAGTGTATGTGTGATATAACAATTGGGAGATACTAGATGTCCTACCCCTATGTGGATACAGGGAGGGTTTTTTCACATTCCAAAACAAAACGGCAACATAAAATATCATTCAGATATCAATAAAAGGTGATCTAGCACAGCAAATAAAGGCGCCTGTTGTGGGTATTGTGGGGTTTGGGAAATATTATTATATGTGTGATGTCACAATTGGGAGATCCTAGATGCCCCACCCCTAGGTGGATGCGGTGGAGGTTTTTTCAGATTCCAAAACAAAACGGTGACATGAAATATCATTCAGGTATCAATAAAAAATGATCTAGTATAGCAAATAATGGCGTGTGATGTGGGTATTGTGGGGATTGAGGATGATTAGTATATGTGTGATGTGACAATTTGGAGATCCTAGATACCCCACCCTAGGTCGATGTAGGGAGAGTTTTTTCACATTCTATAACAAAATGACGACATGAAATATCATTTAGGTATCAATAAAAGGTGATCTAGCACAACAAATAAGGGCGCCCGTTGTGGGTATTGTGTGGTTTGATAAGGATTAGTGTATGTGTGATGTGACAATTGGGAGATACTAGATACCCCACCCCTAGGTGGATGCTGGGAGAGTTTTTTCACATTCTAGAACAAAACGGCAACATGAAATATCATTTAGGTATCAATAAAAGGTATTTAGCACATCAAATAAGGGCTCCCGTTGTGGGTATTGTGTGGTTTGATAATTGTTAGTGTATGTGTGATGTCACAATTGGGAGATCCTAGATGCCCCATCCCTAGGTGGATGTGGGGAAGGTTTTTTCACATTCTAGAACAAAACGGCGACATGAAATATCACTTAGGTATCAATAAAAGGTGATCTAGCACAACAATTAAGCGTGCCTTTTGTGGGTATTGTGGGGTTTGAGAAGGATTAGTTTATGTGTGATGTGACAATTGGGAGATCCTAGATGTCCCAACTCTAGGTGAATGCGGGGGAGGGTTTTTCCACATACCAGAACAAAACGGTGACATGAAATATCAGTCATGTATAAATAAAAGGTGATCTAGCACATCAAATAATTGCGCCTGTTGTGGGTATTGTGGGGTTTGAGAAGGGTTAGTGTATGTGTGATGTGACAATTGGGAGATACTAGATGTCCTACCCCTACGTGGATATGGGGAGGGGTTTTTCACATTCCAAAACAAAACGATGACATCAAATATCATTCAGATATCAAAAAAAGGAGATTGATATGTTGCAAATGTATCCATAATTTTTGATGTTCCATGCTTGGGTTTATCTACTTTCTTGTGTTTTGTCCACACTTTGGAGTACTTTTCATATGATTTATTGGACAAACCTATTAACAAGAGCCACAGTGCCAGCTGCCTGTTTTCTACTGTTTTTGGTTTCAGGAAGGTTAGAAAATGAATATTGTCATAATTGGACGGGACAAAAGCCAAAGTCAATTTTTCACCAAGGGACACTTGTAGCCAGAATACAAGACGGAGAGGGCTGGGGCCCATCCACACCACCTGGCCGCGCGGCCAGGCCTAGCCCGCGCCAGGGGGTGGTCTGGCCGCCCCCAGGCACCCCCTCGGCCTCTCCTTATGCCTATAAGTTGCCTCTGATACAGAAACCCTAAGTACCCGATCAAAATTCCACGAAAGTGTCTGTACCCGCCATCATCTCAATCCCTAGATCGGGAGGGAGCTGAAGCTCTTCCCGGCACCCTGCCAGAGAGGGGAATTAACCCTGGAGGCCTTCTTCATCATCAAGCAAGCCTCTAGTGTGATGCGTGAGTAGTTCATCTCTGGACTACAGGTGCATGTAGTAGCTAGATGGCTGGTTCTCCTCCTTTGTTCTATCATGTTTAGATCTTGTGAGCTCCGTTCATAATCAAGATCATCTATTTGTAATTCTGCATGTTGTGTTTGAGGGATCCAATGGATATTGAGATGCTATTTCAGATTGATTATTGATTCTATCATGTCTTTGTTATTTGTGATCTTGCATGCTTTCCGTTGTTAGTAGCTATCTTGGCCAAGTAGATGCTAGCAACTCCAAGAGTTAGTATTTATGCTCGATAGTGGGTTCATGCCTCTGGTAATCTGGGGAGGTGACAGAAATCTTTAAGGTACTAGATGTGATGTTACTACTAGGGAGAAAACAACAATCCTTTGTTCATAGAACAATCATATTCTTTACTTTACACACTATTCGTAATGCAATTATCCATTTCTTGCAATTTAATACTAGAGGGGGTTCGGATGATAACCTGAAGGTGGATTATTAGTCATAGATGAAGTTGGATGGCGGTCTATGTATAATGTTGTAATGCCCAATCAAGTCTCAAAGGAGTCAAGATGAGTAGTATATGCTTGTATGCTTTCTTCATGTTTGTCAATTGCCCCGCTGTAATTTGTTCACCAAACATGTTATCTATCTTAAGGAGAGCCACCTCTAGTAAACTATGGACGCCGGTCCTTTCTTTTACTATCAATCTACAATCAACTATTTATGGCTTTGTGTTTACTTTCTGCAAACTATTACTTTCTTCCACTCGATACGTTTAATCCTTTGTTTTCAGCAAAACCGGTGAGATTTATAACCTCATCGCAAGTTGGGGACAGAGTTCTCTGGTTGTGTTGTGCAGGTCTCCACGTTGCTGCTGATGCCGATAGTGCACCTTGCCATAGTACAGCTAGCAACACCTTTGGGGTGTTTCCTTGCTCCTACTGGATTAATACCTTGGTTTCATAACTGAGGGAAAACTTGTTGTTGTGCTCATCATACCTTCCTCTTGGGGTTCCCCAATGAGCTCGATATATTTTGGGCCATCAAGCTATTTTTCTGGCGCCATTGCTGGGGAGTCAAGGACATCTTCACAAGGGGAGTCCCTCATAACCAATCTATTTACTTTGTTGTTTTTGTTTTGCTTAGTTTACTTTTTCTTTGTTTTCTGGTTTCTTTATCAAAAACACAAAAAAAATTAGTTTTACAAGTTTGCTTTCTTTATGAAAAACACAAAAAAAGTAAGTCTTTCTTTAGTTGTTACCTCTTCCTTAGCACACCATGTTGATCCCTAAATTCACCCTGACAGACCTTTCAATAGGTAGTGGTTCTATAATTGGAAAAGATAATATTGAAGAATTCTTTAATCATGTTAGTAACCATGATGATATTGAGGATAGATCCCTTGCAGAACTTGCTCCAAAGTATGAGTTTGCTGCAGCTGCTTTAGTTCACATGTTGGAAGATAGGTTTGTTAACCTTAACCCCTTAATGCAAGTAATGTTTCTTAAACTTAAAGAAATTGATGACCCTGATAAGAGAGATTTTATTCTAGAAACTTTGCTTAAAGAATTATATGATGTTGCCAAGGAATCTAGAAAAGTTTTTGAACGTTTTAATATGCTAGCCTCATGCGTATATGTTGTTGGTACATGAGAAAAGATGAACAAAACTGAACCTAATGGGGAGGAAACTAAGATACCAATACCCTTTAAACTAGTAGTAATGCATGAAGCCATAGAAAAGAATCTTGATTGGATTACCCGTTTGATGAAAATAGTAAACCAAAGAGCATTGAGATAGGATCCTCTAGAACTTATTTGGATGAGATACTTTGCCTTGTGGAAGATATTTCTGGTATCAATCTTAATGCTTATTCATTTGAGAACACTTGATCCTTTTTCTTTCTTCTTATGCCTAACTTAAAGGCGTAAAAGAAAAGTACTTATTGGGAGATAACCCAAAAGTTTTAGATGAGTCTCGGAAGTTATTAATTCATTAATAACCGCTCCTTATCCTTTTTATTTGCTTTTTGTGCCAAGCCTCTAATGAGAGAGAAGTAATGATTGGGAAAGTTGCTGTCCCGAAACAGATTTCTGTGCTTCATCGTAAATATCCATGTAAAATCTCTGGACGTCCTTTTGAGGCGTGAATATTTGTGCTTCTGCCACAGGTTGTTATCTAACTTTCTTTAGTTCAACACTTTTTGATTTGAGTAACAGAAGGTCTTCGAAAAAATTAGTCTTTACCTGCTGGTCAGTTTTGATAGATTTCTGCCATTTTCTGCATTTGCTTCTTGTTGGTTCCTTTTTGAGTTCTTTTGGGGAATTGAGCTTTTTGAGGGAAGTGCTACAGTAGTTAGTGTTTTAATGGAAGTTTTACTAGTGTTAGAACTGAACCTAAAGACTTTTTATCTTGAGTGCACTAATGTTGCTAATAAAGATTGTGTGAAGTTTTGTATGAAGGAAAAATTTCAGGTGTATGGAAGGAATGAGTAATGAGATGAAGGATGTACTAAACCTCAAGCTTGGGGATGCCACGCATGTCACCCCAAGAAATATCCAAGAAGTACAAGCGTCAAAGCTTAGGGATGCCATTGGTTGATTCATAAGTGGTTTGTGGAAAAGAACACACATGCAGTGAACACTGGTGGATCCATATGTGTTTTGTGGAAAAGAACACACATGCAGTGAACACTGGAGGATCCATGTGTGGTTTGTGGAAATAACACACATGCAATGCTATTGGTTGATCCATGTGTGGTTTGTGAAAAGAACACACATGCAATGCCATTGGTTGATCCATGTGGTTTGTGAAAAGAACACACATGCAATGAACACTGGTTGATACATATGTGGTTTGTGGAAAAGAACACACATGCAATGAACACTAGTGGATCCATGTGTGGTTTGTGGAAAGAACACACATGCAATGCCATTGGTTTATCCATGTGTGGTTTGTGAAAAGAACACACATACAATGAACACTAGTGGATACATGTGTGGTTTGTGGAAAGAACACACATGCAATGCCATTGGTTGATCCATGTGTGGTTTGTGAAAAGAACACACATACAATGAACACTAGTGTATCCATATGTGGGTCATGGAAAGAACACACATGTAATGCCATTGGTTGATCTATATGTGGTTTGTGAAAAGAACACACGTGCAATGCCATTGGTTGATCCATGTGTGTTTGTGGAAAAGAACACACATGCAATGACATTGGTGGATCCTTTTGTGTTTTGTGAAAAGAACACACATGCAATGACATTTGTTGATCCATATGTGGTTTATAGAAAATAACACACATGCAAGGACATTGGTGGATCCATGTGTGGGTCATGAAAAGAACACACATGCAATGCCATTGGTTGATCCATGTGTGGTTTGTGAAAAGAACACACATGTAATGCCATTGGTTGATCCATGTGTGTTTGTGGAAAAGAACACACATGCAATGATATTGGTTGATCCATGTGTGTTTTGTGGAAAGAAGACACATGCAGTGAATACTGGTGGATCCATGTGTGGTTTATGAAAAGAACACACATGTAATGCCACTGGTTGATCCAATTGTGTTTGTGGAAATAACACACATGCAATGACATTGGTTGATCCATGTGTGGTTTGTGGAAAGAACACACATGCAATGACTCTGGTGGATCCATGTGTGGTTCGTGAAAAGAACACACATGCAATTCCACTGGTGGATCCATGTGTGTTTTATGAAGAAAACACACATGCAATGCCACTGGTTGATCCATGTGTGTTTGTGGAAAAGAACACACATGCAATGCCACTGGTGGATCCATATGTGGTTTGTGGAAAAACACACATGCAGTGAACACTGGTGGATCCATGTGTGGTTTGTGGAAAGAACACACATGAAATGCAATTGGTTGATCCATCTGTGGTTTGTTTAAAGAACACACATGTATTGAACACTAGTGGATCCAATTGTGTTTTGTTGAAAGAACACACATGCAATGCCATTGGTTGATCCATGTGTGTTTTGTGAAAAGAACACACATGCAATGACTCTACTGGATACATATGTGGTTTGTGGAAAAGAACACACATACAATGAACACTAGTGGATCCATATGTGGGTCATGTAAAGAACACACATGCAATGAACACTGGTGGATCCATATGTGGTTTGTGGAAAGAACACACATGCAGTGAACACTAGTGGATCCATGTGTGGTTTTTGAAAAGAACACACATGCAATGCCATCTGTTAATACCTATGTGGTTCGTGGAAAAGAACACACATGCAATGACAGGTTGATCCATGTGTGTTTTGTGAAAAGAACACACATGCAATGACATTTGTTGATCCATGTGTGCTTTATGAAAAGAACACACATGCAATGCCACTGGTTGATCCATGTGTGGTTTGTGGAAAGAACACACATGCAATGCCATTGGTTGATCCATAAGTGGTTTGTGGAAAGAACACACATGCAATGAACACTGGTTGATCCATGTGTGTTTTGTGGAAAAGAACACACATGTAGTGAACACTGGTGGATCCATGTGTGGTTTGTTGAAAGAACACACATGCAATGCCATTGGTTGATCCATGTGTGGTTTGTGAAAAGAACACACATGCAATGCCATTGGTTGATCCATGTGGTTTGTGAAAAGAACACACATGCAATGCCATTGGTTGATCCATGTGTGTTTTGTGGAAAAGAACACACATGCAATGACATTTCTTGAGCCATGTGTAGTTTATGAAAAGAACACACATGCAATGCAATTGGTTGATCCATGTGGTTTGTGGAAAAGAACACACATGCAATGACATTGGTGGATCCATGTGTGGTTTATGGAAAAGAACACACATGAAATGAACACTAGTTGATCCATGTGTGCGTCATGAAAAGAACACACATGTAGTGAACACTGGTGGATCCATGTGTGGTTTGTGGAAAGAACACACATGCAATGTATGGGCCCCCGGGATTAATCCTCCGAGAATCCCTGTTATGCATATAACCACGATCCCATGATCAGTTAGTCGTGGCACATAACCGACAAGTATCAAAGTAAACATCCACTACACAACGAATACATGTCATACCTAGTTGCCATTATGGCTACATCAATCAACAATAGCGGAACTTCATTAAGCATAGAGCCCGACCCATGCCTTAACCTACAGGCAACTGACTGGGAGAACGTCCTAGCTCTCTTAGCCGTCAACTTCCTCATCTTCTTGATATCTTACCAAGTTAATAGCAAGGGACAAAGCCAGTGAGTACTTTGAATGTACTCGCAAACCACCTTAAGAGAATAGTAATAATAGCAAGAGGATATGCGATATGGCTGTGGTAGTAGGAGGGCTCCAAGAGAGGTTCTTTTCCTCAAGTAGTTTCTCTTGTAGATATAGCATCTACATATCTTTGTTGAAAACTTTTGTAAACCATTTTGGAAACTTTTTTAAAAGTTTTGTAAACACTAGGATTGGGGTACCCATTTGTTCCCGTCTTCAGGTCGTCCCACGACCAAACTCCTTTCATTCCTTCCTGACCATCCCATGGTCAAAATAGGTATCCTTTCCGACCATCCCATGGTCAAAACATTTCAAAGCCATTGCTTTTCAGAAATCCTTTTTGAAAACAAAACCAGCACCGCTCTACAACAACCTTCCCAACCGTCCATGACCGCGGACATGGCTATTTGAATAGATTTATACTCTGCAGAGGTTGCATACTTTACACACACCATCCGAGTACCCTACCCTGATCTACACCGATCGTGGGTCGAGTAACCGATCAAGACTCTCCGAATGCCACTCTAGTATAAGTACCTACCCTATGAGTGTTATCCCCCTCAACACCGGGACGCCCTATATAGTTCATAGCCAACCGGAGCGCTTTTCCACTTCTCGAGTGTGCACTTTCAATGAGGGGCTCATAGTAACGTGTGGAGGTCCGTAGACCCTTCGTTCCTTCTCCCGGTCGATGTTTCACATGGACCGTTTGTCTAGAGAAGGCCCACCGTCCAGGGATTTTTGTCCCCTGTAGTTGTTGCGAGGCATCTTATACCAGAATAAACAATCATCAAACCTAGCTCTGTCCCATTCCAGAGTAATGTGGCTGCACGGGTTAATTGTTCTAGCAAAACTGCAAAGAACCGGGTGCGTTTTCATAAACCTTTTTCCTCCAGCTTTCCTTCAGCATCCTGTAAAACAAAACCTTTTTCTTTCTCAACTTCTCTTGGGAGGTCCCACCTCACCAAGGTGTTAACATAAAACATTTGGTAAAACTTTTTCCAGGTCTTCCCATCCTCTAGCTTTGCTTTGGCTAAAACAGGGTCTCCAAAAGGGGTATGGTGTAATACACCATCTATTCTATTAGGGACAAGTAGGTGTCACCAAGGGGGTTGTACTTAATAGTAAAAAAGTGTAATAGTTCGGAGGAGCCAAACCACTACCATATATACATGAACATATAATAAAACAATGCAGTTTCATAAATAGTAGATAAAACATGTATAAGTAAAATAGTAGGACAAGGCTTATGAACAAGAAGGTGGATTACCTCATGATCAGCAATATGGCAATATTTCCTTGGACTTCTTCTTTAGATAACCAAGAATACCAATAATAATAAGACCTCTTCTTCTCGGCGTTAATACAAGCGCAACTATCGTCGTCACCGAGTATACATGCAAGCAGGCAAGACCACAATCAAACAAGGCATTCAAGCATCAAAACCATACAGCAAGCAAATGACAATACTAGTTTACAAAGCATTAGTGGTGTTGAGAAGATGGATTAGAAGGATGGGAGCATGTCTTGGAACATTTGAAGGAAACCATATGGGTTTCATAGTCTAGGAACTAGGGATGAAAGGGTTTTGGAACAAGACTTATTGTAAAAGATACCATTGTAAAAACATGATATCAACATATAAGTATTGATAAAATGAAACCAACAAAAGTGGTTTCACTATTTTATCACCTACCAAAGATTTATAGTGCTTTTTATAGTGAAAAAGACTCTAGTTTTAGGATATAATTCACCAGAAAAGTTCTGGAGCTCCAACAATTATTTCCTTGGGTGGTGAGGTAGTTCTTGATGTACTGATTCACTGGGAGTTTGAGTCATGTCAAATTAATTATCAAAATGCCCTCTAGAAATTCCTAAAGTTAATTCTGTAGCTATTTTGTCTTTTTTACCAGATCAATTCTATAGAATATTTTGATATGATTCCATGGGCAAATGATAGGTACTTTGGATACTTTTCTGTAGAAATTGGAATCACCTTGTTTGGATTTACATAACTCCTGTAGTGATTTTATTGAGGGATAAATCATGAACAGAAATGTTTATTTCACCAAAACTCAACAGTAGTTCCAAAAATTAAGATCTCCTAGTTTTGGTTAGATATGGATGTAGCTCATCCACGAGAGTTGGAATTGGGTCAATTGGACTCAAGGTTTGGTCTAGGGAATTTTCTAAAGGAAGAAAAGCTCTGTTTTTTTTATTTTGGCTACAGTAAAGGTAATGCTCCATTTGGCATGAGTTGTAGTCAATATTTTTAGTTGGTACAGGTAATGCCTACTAGGGGAAGTTGGTTTTACTCCCAATGGAGTTGCGAAACTCACAGAAAGAATTTATTAGTGAAAAGGATACATCTGAGGGTTTATTTTACTAATAACATCCTAATCAATATTTTTAGTTACTTTCTGTTCTGCATGTTTCACAAAACACACAAGAATATGGTAGGATTTATATCTAGACATTTCAAATAGTTTTACATTTTATTTGAGAATTAAACTGACCGGCAGTTTTGAGATCTAGAAAAGAAAATGATTAAAAGAGAGAAGGATTAGCAGACGGGCCGGTTTCTGATGGAGCTGGGCCTTACTGTGGGGGAATCCGGCCCACCCGGGGCGCGTTGAGCGGGAGGGAGCGCGCGGGAGGGAGCGCGCGGGCGCGCGTTTGAATCCGGTCGTGCAGGGCCAGCCTGTCAGTCTCACAGGGCCCTGAAGGGGTAAGGGGCGCTAGGAGCCGTCGATCTGAAGCGAGATGAACGGTGGTGAGTCGTCGTCCTCCTCCGGCGGCAGAAAGAGGGCTAGGAAACCCTAGCACGATGAGCGGGGGTAGGGATGCTCACCTAGGGCCGTATCTGGTGAAGTGGGGGCAACAGGACGAAGTGGAGCAACGAGACGGTCCACTAATAATATTTAGTTCTCTTACCGTATCTAGACCCTTAAACTATGGGGATTTCTATTTTCGCACCCTTCAAAATATATTTGTTGGGAGGATACCCCCGGGTAGGGTCACGCCGTGGTATAAAGGCCGAGTTAGCCAAGGTACGGCAAGGTCAAAGCAGATGCTGGCCGAGTCACCTCAAGGCAGCCCGAATCACGGGGTTACCCGGACCAGGGGATGTCCACCTAACTGGGTGTCAGCCGACTTATATCGTAAGTCGGTGGGATGTATTTAACTTGTATGTAGGAACAGGCATGGCCAGATCAACTAGGTACGATCCGGGTTATAGCAAGCTTACAAGAGAAGGAAGGTATCTCGCAGGTCAAAGGGTGACCACTGTACGCAGAGCGTGAGCGAAGCAGACAGAGGCCAGGACCACCATGGCGTGGCCGACAAAGGTGACGAAGCCTATGTCGGATGACGCGGGCGCCGTAGAGTCTCATGTAGCCTCTATATGGATGACGCTGGGTTAAAGTAACCCGGTAGGCTTACTATTTTGGGAAGAGGCATATTCCTTGGAATATGCCTCCACATATGCTCTAATTGGAGACCTAGCCACCCCTATATAAGGAGGGCTAGGGCCTTTGTAGAAAGGGTTGAGTTTTTACTGGGTTGGTCTGAGACAGATTGAGCTTTAGAGAATCATGTGTGTTCCTGAGGGCTAGCTAGTAGTGAGAGTAAGAGAGTTCCTTCTTCCTCCTCTCCCCAATACAGCTCAAGGAGCACTTGTAATCTCTAGAAGTGAATCAAATACAAAGCTACAACGTGTGGAATCACCGCACTATCCCTCCCTGGATTCCCCTAGTGCATTTAGTCCCCACCTTTAGCCTTTCCATGGCATCTCCCGTGACACCACCACGACCGTTGGCGCCCACCGTGGGGCTAGCAGAGCTAGCAGGGGTGAAGATCCGGACGGGAAACCTCATCAGCATTGGCGAACGCATCGTCTCCGGGCTCGTTCAGGGCTTTGGAGCGCTGGACTTTGTCAGCGACAACGCTGGCTGCTTGGGCAAGCGTCCACTTCCGCGCAATAGCCTCTTCGTCAAGCTCGGCGCCCACAAGGTCTACATTGCTGTCGTTGTGTCGTGCGTTCACCCGCGGCACGTCGTCGAAGGAGGCAAACCACCCCTTAGCGTGGTTCACGGGGCACGTATCACTCGCTCCCCGGACCGTGCCGAGGTGATGATGACTGCGCCTGGAGCTGGCGCAAGCAAGGATCCGGCACCAGATCCAGAGGTAACGCCTAAAGCACCGAGGAAAAGTAGAGGTCCTCCACTAGAGAGGCCAAAGAATGAGCTGCAGCAAGCGATGGATAGCTCGGCAAACCCAGTAGCAGCAGCGGTAGATTCGGCTCAGGCACAGGCCGAGCTAGAGGAAACTAGGCAAAAAATACTAGAGGGTGTGAAAAAGATAGCCACGGCTCAGCAGTCGTTGAACATGACACTGCGTGAGTACGCAGAGGCAAATAAAGTAGATGCTGTAAAAGTGAAGGGGAGAAACCTCATGAGTGAAATGAACAAAGAGGGAGATACTAGGATTGACGATTCAGAGAACTGTTTATCCGTGGGGCTGCCGAAGTATAGTACCCCGGCGAAAAACCTCAGAGCACCAGATGCAGCTGCGTTCGAGTTAGAGGGTCTAACGGGTGAAGCCCGTTAAAGACAGCAAGATAGGGTCAATGAGTTGGTTCGGATCGCGAACAGGCAAAATGAGGAATTGCTCAGGGCTAACCAGGAGAGAGCTGGGGCCTCCAAGATCATTCATTTGGCGGTGGGTAACCCGGAGAATTCCGCTGGAGCTGCATTGTCTCCTCATGGTGGTCCTAGGAGAGAAGAGGTAGTAACCTTGGCCAGGAGGAACAAACAGATAGTCCCGTATGACCCGGCAAGGGCAGGAAAAGGAAAGGAAAAGAAGTACAGAGAAATGAGGATTGACGGAGTGTGAGCCGAGCTGAAGCTGGCCGAGGTAACCGCGACCAAGGCAATGCTGGTCAAGGAAATGCTGTAAATGGCAATGCCGGACAGCGCAACTTGGTAGGAGCAGGACAACCGCAGCAGCGGAATATACCAAGGAAAGAGCAAAGTGCCGGCTGAGGTATCCAATAGAGAGGTGCTCCACGAGAGTAAGACCGATATAATGATGGTGATTCGGAAATGGTGAACGCAGGATACCCAAGGCCGGACTATCATGTGATAGCGTCAAGATTGGGAAGCAGGGATTTGATGCCTGATGATGCCAGATTAAAACTGGATCGGCTGTATAGGTCGGAGCAGATTGAATGTCAAGGTCCCCCGGGTCCTGCGTGTTTTGGGCCCCGGATCATGAAGGAACCTCTGGTACCTAACTTCCAGCTACCTAGAGGCACTAAGACATACGATGGCAGTACAAAGCCGGAGGATTGGTTGATTTACTATGCTACAGCTGTAAAAATTGCTACAGGCAACTTGAGATGGGTAGTGAGATACGTACCCCAGATGTTGGAGGGGCCAGCGAGGGTGTGGCTAAACAATTTTCCGCCTAGAAGTATCAACTGTTGGATCGATTTTGAGGAAATGTTTGTCAGCAATTTCGGAAGTACGTATCAGAGGCCGAATAGGCCACAGACCCTAGAAATGTGCAAGCAGAGTCTGAATGAGACGGACCGGGAGTTCTTAACCCGGTGGTGTACCGTGAGAAACTCATGTGAGGGTGTGATTGAGTCATCGGCCATGGCATGGTTTGCGCAACGGTGCAGATATGCAAGCATGTTGTGGCAAAGATTGCAAAGGGATATGCCAACTACATTGGCAGAGACAATCCGGATTGCTGATTCGTATGCTTTGGGTGATCCGACTCAACCCAGGCTCGTGTCAAACGTGTCAAATGACGAGTACTACCAGAGAGATGGAGCCGTGTCATCCCGGAGGAATGACTACCGGGGTAAAAGAAGAGATGACAGACCGGATTACCAGTACAGTTTGCAACAAGTTGCTGCTGTGAATCAAGATCAACCCAGAGCAGGGGGCAATCAACGTCATAAAACTGGAGGGCAACAATGGACACCCAGAAACGATGGCAAGAAAACTTGGACGCCAGAGCAAAAGAAACAGTGCCAGGAAAAGAAGGACCGTCCAAGGTATACTTATGAGTCAATGCTGGATCAGCCATCTAAATTTCACACGCCAAATCCGAGTAACCCAGCGGGTCATACAACAAGGCAATGTGAGTGGATGCGAAAGATAGAACAAGGTGGTTCGGGGAATGCTCAGGCACCTCGAAAAGATCAACCTCGGCATGAGTTACCCCGGCAGCAATTGCTCTCTGGAGCGAACACGCAACAGCTAATGTTGCCTCCCCCTCAGCCGAGGTATGACAACCATGATAGAAGGGATGCAGTGCATCAAGTGGAAGACCAGCACCAACCGGATCAGAGGTACCCCGGAAACAAGGAGAGGAATGAGTACAACAAGCATAATCAGAGTTACTGTGTGTTCACCACAGAAGAAATAGATAGAAAGAGCTTGCAGTGCCGACAGATGGAGGTGAATACGGTAATGCCAGCAGTGACAAGGTATATGCCTTGTTCGGACCAGGAAATTACCTAGAGCATCAAAGATCATCCCAAGCTTATGCCAAGTCCTGGTTCGTATGCGCTAGTGCTGGATCCGACATTCATTGGGCCTAACATCAATGTGAGGTTCTCAAAGGTACTAATTGACAATGGCAGTAGCATTAACATCATGCATGCGGATACAATGCGCAAGTTGGGTATCTCGGAGAACATGCTCCAGGCTACAAGGATAACTTTCCATGGCATTGTGCGAGGCATTTCTTGTGAGCCCATAGGCAAGGTCCGGGTTGACGTATTGTTCGGCACGCGAGATAACTGCCGAACTGAGAATTTGGAGTTTGAAGTGGTGAACTTAGAAAGTGCGTATCACGCGTTACTCGGTAGACCAGCCCTGAACAAGTTCATGGAAAGTTGCCACATCAGTTATCTGAAGATGAAGTTGCCTGGGCCAAATGGAGTGATTACCATAGCTAGAGATTTCCGACGTTCCATCGAATGTGAGTCAGCCGGGTCTAACCTAGCCGTGTCACTCGTGATTGCGCAAGATAAAAGGAAGATACATGAAGTGGCGGCATTGGCTCAGTCCGCACAGCAGTATATGTCGGCACTGAGTAACCTGCATGGTAGTGTTTCGTTCCAAGCCACAAAGGATACCAAGAAAGTGCCTGTTGATGACATGTTTCGAGAGCGTACCATAACAATTGGTGCCGGGTTAAATGACAAATAGGAAAGCAAGCTCGTCAGCTTCCTCCATGAGAATCGGGACATTTTTGCTTGGTCCACACAGGACTTGCAAGGTGTTCCGAGGGAGTTGAATGTGAGACTCGGAGCAAGGCCGGTGAAGCAACCTCTCCGCCGCTTCGCCGAAGATAGGAGAAAAGTCATTGGAGATGAGATAGCTTGGTTACTAGCAGCTGGATTTATCATGGAAGTTCTTTACCCGGATTGGCTATCTAATCCGGTGCTGGTGGAGAAGAAGAAGGACGATCCGAATGTGGCAGTGCTTTGTCGTATGTGTATCGATTACACGAACCTGAATAAGGCGTGTCCAAAAGATCCATTTCCACTACCAAGGATAGATCAGGTCTGGGTGTGAACTGTTGTCATTCATTGATGCATATTCTGGTTTCCACCAGATACCCCTGAATCCGGATGATCAAATAAAAACTGCATTTATCACCCCGTATGGGGCTTATTGCTATCGCACCATGCCATTTGGTTTACATAATGCAGGGGCAACGTACCAAAGATGTATGCAGAAATGTTTGCACGACCAAATTGGTCAAAATGTACAGGTGTATGTGGATGATGTGGTTATCAAGACCAAGGAAAGCAAAACGCTCCTTGACAATATCAGGCAGACGTTCGCGAACCTAAGGAGGTTCCGGATGAAGCTTAACCCAGAAAAATGTACCTTCGGTGTCCCGGCTGGAAAATTACTCGGATTCCTCGTCTCCAGCCGAGGTATTGAAGTCAATCCAACTAAAATCCGGGCCATAGAGCGAATGGAACTACCGAAGTGTCTTAACGATGTCAAGAACTTCACTGGTTGCCTGGCATCGTTAAGTCGGTTTGTATGTCAGTTGGGAGAAAATACATTGTCTCTCTATCAACTCATGAAAAAGTTAGACAAGTTCATTTGGACGCCGCAGGCCAATGAAGCCTTTTTCCAATTAAAGAAAATGTTAGCCACTGCACCAGTGTTAGCCTCTCCACTATCAAAGGAGCCAATGTTGCTCTATATAGCCTCAACCAACCGAGTTGTAAGTGCAGTAATTGTGGTAGAGCGTGACGAAGAGGGTAAGTCAGTGCAAAGGCCAGTGTATTATTTGAGCGAGGTATTACCAGCCTCAAAACAAAATTATCCACAATATCAGAAAGTGGCGTATGGTGTGTACATGTCGGCAAAGAATCTAAAACATTATTTTGAGGAGCACCCCATCAAAGTAATATGTGAAGTCCCCATATCCGAGATAATGAGTAACAAGGATGAAAGTGGCAGGATTGCGAAATGGGCAATTGAGCTAGCTCCTTATGCGCCACAATATGATAGAAGAGAAGCAATCAAGTCTCAGGCTGTGGCCGACTTTTTTGTGTACTGGGCCGAGGTGCAATATGAACCACCGCTACCAGATCTGAACTATTGGAGAATGCACTTTGACGGGTTAAAAACAAAAACCAGGTTAGGAGCCGGAGTTGTGCTTACCTCGCCAAAGAATGACCAGTTGAAGTGTGTGCTATAGATCCATTTCACAGCATCAAACTATGTCGCCGAATATGAGGCACTTGTGCATGGGCTCAAAGTGGCAAAAGAAATTGGGATACGTCGGATTCAATGCTTTTGCGACTCGGATTTGGTAGTTCAGCAAGTGTCAGGGCTGTGGGAAGCTCTTGATCCAAACATGGCATTATACAGATTCCATGTGCAGAAGATATCTGGTTATTTTGAGGGATGCGAATTTCTCCATGTGCGCCGCGTGGAAAATGAGGCTGCCGACGTATTGTCGAAGCTCAGATCAACCCGACAAGCAATTCCACCGGGTGTAGCATTAGAACTACTCAGGAAACCATCTATCAGACCGTCCCTAGAAACCGACTCAATCTATGTCCCGGAAAACCCGGAGTCTGGAGCTGCGCCCATGGACATTGACATGGGAGATGGTACGCGAAACCCAGGGACTACCTCGGCAAACCGGGGACTGCTTCGCAAGACCCAGGGACTGTTTAGCGTGATCCGGTTGAGGTTATGCTGGTGGATCAGATGGAAATTGATGAGGTTGTGTTCCCTGTACGAGCAATACCAGCTTGGGCACTACCTATATTTCAATTCCTGAAAGATGGAACGTTACCCGCTAAGGAAGTGTAGTCCAGGCAAACTCAAAGGAGAGCAAAGGCATACACGATCATCAATTCCGAGCTATAGCAAAAGGAGTGTGACTAATGTCCTCCAGCGATGTGTTGACCCGGAAGAAGGGCTGGACATCCTCCAGGATATACATCAAGGGGAATGTGGGCATCTTGCCTCGTCTAGAGCCTTGGTAGCAAAAGCTTTCCAACATGGATTCTACTGGCCAAGTGCCTTAGAACAAGCAGAGGACTTGGTAAGAAAATGCAACGGTTGTCAGAGGTATGCTACCAAGACACATATGCCAATGTCGGAGCTCAAGACCATACCAATCACCTGGCCATTTGCCGTATGGTGTTTGGACATGGTTGGCCCATTCAAACCAACGAGGGGAAATATGACTCACATTTTGGTCATGGTTGATAAATTTACAAAGTGGATTGAAGTAAAGCCAATAAGGAAATGTGATGGAGCTACGGCCGTGACATTTCTCAAATACATCATCTTGAGATACGGTTATCCTCACAGTATCATAACAGATAATGGCACAAATTTTGCTGAAGGAGCATTTGCACGATTCTGCCGAGATAAGAAGATCCGGCTGTATGTTGCCTTGGTAGCCCATCCTGCATCGAACAGACAAGTGGAAAGATCCAACAGATTAGTATTATCAGGGATAAAACCCCGGCTCATTGATCCACTGCAAAGATCAGCGGGGTGCTGGATAGAAGAACTACCAGCGGTATTGTGGAGTTTAAGAACAACTCCAAATGGATCAAAAGGCTATACGCCATTCATTCTGGTATATGGGGCAGAAGCTGTATTACCAGCCGACATAGAGCATGACTCGCCTAGGGTCACCCAATACACAAAAGCCGAAGTGCAAGAAGCCCGGCAAAATGATGTTGATCTGCTGGAAGAAGCGAGAAAATTGGCATTGTCCAGATAAACCATATATCAGCAAAATCTCTGACGCTATCATAGCCGGAAAATAAACTCCCGAGTCTTCCGGGAAGCTGATCTGGTACTTCGGTTGGTACAACGTACTACTGGCATGGACAAGTTATCCCCCCCATGGGAAGGGCCATTCATTGTGATCAAAGCATTGCACAATGATTCTTATTATCTTATCGATGCAAAACCACTGGAGAAGAACAAGGCGGACAGGTCCAGCGAGGAATCTAAGCGTCCATGGAATGTAGCTCTACTTCGTCCTTTCTACACTTAGCAGAGAAGTGTATGTATCCGAATCTCTCATATGTCGGTGTGTATGCCAGCAATGAGTCTATCAATGAAATATGGGCACCTCGAGCAGTAACTCGGGGACTGCCTTGAAAATATTTGTTGTCTTCTATATTTATTATTTATACGACGGCTGGCGTAAGTTTTTCTACTTAGGCCGGATTAGTAGTGTGTGAGCACCAAGAACCCAACTCTTCGACTTGCTGCTGTCCAACAAGATTTGGCTTCATGGCAAGCAAGAGAACAAGTTTGGAATTGCGTAGCACATGAAAAACGACTAAGGAAAGGAACTTAATCAAGCCGACGTTTGTTTTTTGGACTAACCTTATGTTTACTTTCGATTTGTTATGCTGAATTATTTTGAGTTAATCCTAAAGTTTCCAAGTATTGTTAAGACAATTTTTGAAGCTCAGACTTGTAAGTCATAAAACCAAACCAAGGTAGACACGAGCAGAGCCAAGAGATTGGATGAACAAGAAAATGAAACTCGGGCACTACGCCCAAGTCAATCCAGCATAATAACTTAGTAGCAAAATATCACTTGTGTGCTTGATACAATTGCACCCGGCATACTAGGGATCTGATGAAATTTAAAGTGTTTATAATCAAGGAGCAGTAGGAGGAGGTAATTCGGTGCCAGCAGGCGCAGCCCCAGCCTCGGCTTCAGATTCATCGATGTCTTCCTCGACGTCTGAGGCTTCGTCCTCTTCGTCCTCATCGGAATCATCTTTAGCGAATTCAGCATTTTCATCGTCTGCGGCATCTAGGAAGCTCGGTCCCTCGTTCCATTGGTGAATGGGGGCGTATTGGATGAAGCTATGAGCGCAAGCCTTGCGCCGAGGTACCCAATCCGGGTCAGTAGACGACCTTGATCCGGTGCACATGCGCTCAAGGAGTTTGAGGTCAATATTCTCGTACCACGTAAGCACGTAGTGAAGAACGATCTCAGCTCCGGCGCGTCCAGCGGATTCTCTCCAGAGATCGAGCTGAGTCTCGCATTCCATAAGCCTGGCAAAAAGAGCAGGGGCACCCTCTGGAGTATCTTCTCCAGGCCAAAAGTCATTGAAGATCCGGACTGCTACATCCAAGACATCCTTGTCGTAGTCTTCACAATCTCGACACGAGAGGACAAGCTGACCAGCAAGTCTTCCATGTCATATGGAATTTCTCCAGCGTTAGGGGCAATTGGGGTACCCCTCTTCTGGCAGAACTTGGCAACAGCGGTAGTTGCAACAGCATTGCCCTCTAGAAATTTGTCTGAAAACGAGGAAGTTGAAATAAGTGAGAAGGGTTGACCCGGAGAGATTCATGACAACTAAAGAGAAAAGGAACTTACGAGAAATGTGGCTGTGGATCCGGGTTAGCTCCTTGGTACACTTGTCACGCCTCTCCCGGAGTTGAACAAGCTCAGCATTCGCCGACTTAGGTTTAGAGTCGGCCTCCTTCAGCAATTCTTGGTCCTTGGCAATCTGGAGGTTGAGGCGCTCACGCTCTTCAGTAAAGTCCTGGCCAGCTTTTTGAAGTTCGGATTGGTTTTGCGCTTAGAACTTCTTCATGTCTGCCTTGAGCTTGGCAATTTCATCATCTTTGGTTCGGAGGACAGCGAGCTCATCATCTTTCTTCTTGAGTTCAGCTTGATGCTGCCCTGCTTGTTCGAGAAAATGTAGGATCATATCAGGCACGGGCACACTATCTTCAAGAGAGGCTGAAATAGTTTGTTGACTCGGCAAAGCCGAGGTATGAATGTTTGCCGAGCCAATGAGAAAAGGAGATAGAGAGCATAGCAAGGTTGAGCAAGAATAACTTACCCTTTATCTGGTCCAAGTTTTTCCTCATGATTGTATTCTCAGGCTCCACCCCAGCTGCGAAATCCGAATGATGGATTAGTTCGGCAGAAAAAGATGAATAAAAGCAGAAAAATGCCAAGGAAGAAACTTACCCCTTTTATCGTGTTCGGCGATAAGCACAGTATGTTTCACACGCAACATTTTGTGAGTATCCAGGAGACGCTGAAACTCAGCACTCCGGCGATTGGTGGTCACCAGAAAAAAGTACAAAAAGATAGCTTAGTCTTGTGCATATTCGGAGGGTACAAGATCCAGGCCAAGTGGAACTTAACCCGGCTCTAGGTGTGTGCATATTCGATGTGTACAAAATCCGGGCCAAGTGGAACTTAACCCGGCTCTAGGTGTGTGCATATTCGAAGTGTACAAAATCCAGGCCAAGTGGAACTTAACCCGGATCTAGGTGTGTGCATATTTGAAGTGTACAAAATCCGGGCCAAGTGGAACTTAACCTGGCTCTAGGTGTGTGCATATTCGAAGTGTACAAAATCCGGGCCAAGTGGAACCTAACCCGGCTCTAGGTGTGTGCATATTCGAAATGTACAAAATCTGGGCCAAGTGGAACTTAACCCGGCTCTAGGTGTGTGCATATTCGAATTGTACAAAATCTGGGCCAAGTGGAACTTAACCCGGCTCTGGTGTGTGCATATTGAAGTGTACAAAATCCGGGCCAAGTGGAACTTAACCCGGCTCTAGGTGTGTGCATATTCGAAGTTATTAAGGAGTTATGTTAGTTCTCTAAGGAGCATCCGGCCGAGTAACAAGTTACTCCCCCGGAGGCTCGGGTACTAATGGCTATATCAATAATGTCTACTACATGTTAAGGAAAAGACGAAGTAACGTACCTCCATCATCCAACCCGCAAGATTAATTGCCTTGGCTGCAGTATTCATATGCGCAGCAAATTCTGCGGGACCGAACTTCTCGGGGAGATCGTCATTGTGGACGAACTCCGCCTTGTTCCAGTTGTTCACAAACTCGATCAAGGTCGGAGGGTATCGCTTGCCGATGAGCATGCGCTTCCTGTCTCTCAACCTGGGCAGCGGCGGGGCTAGTGTGCAAAACAAGTTGCGTATCAGCTGGCTCGGCAGGGGCGTCCTTCGGAGGTGGAGTCTTCTTCAAAAGCATGGACGCAAGTGTGCACTGTCTAGCCTCGATTGACGCTGCCCTGGTGGCGTCAGGAGCCTTTTTGCCCTTGGGCTGCTGCTGAGAGGTTGAAGTTGCTGCAGCCGGTTTGCCCTTGGGAGCTTCCTTGGTGCTAGCTTTGGTACTGCTGGTATCTTCTCGCCGAGCCTTGGAGGACTCGGACGAGGCAGAAGGACTTGGTGCTGCTGCTGTTGTTGCTGGTGCTGGAGTTGGCGCTGGTGCTGGTGCTGATTTCTGCTTCGGCGGAGGTGTTGAGGGAACCTCGGTGGTAGCTGGTTGCGGCGGAGCCAAAGCAGTGGTTGCTGCTGCCTTGACAGAACCGCTTCCCCCCGCTCCGAGGTTACCCTCCTCTTGACGAGGTGGGCTAGAACCCGGAGCAGCCGTTGAACCCTCCAGAATGGGGCTCAACGGGCGTGAGTCGTCGCCACGAGGGGGAGAAGGGCTATGTCAGAGCGGAGAAGCAATACCGGATCCGCTCTGGGGAACCTCCACCACGGCCCAGCCGAATCAAATAATGTATGATGAGAAAGTATAACAAAAGAAGAACAAGTGAATAGCAAAGGGAGAAACGACTTACTCATCCAAAGTCAGGGGCTCTTTCGGCTTGCGAGCTCTCCGGGCCACAGCCTTAGTCGTGGCCTTGGTGGCAGCTTTGTCCGTGGACTTCTTTCACCTGTTAGCTGGCTGAGAAGGTTGGAGGAAGAAGCAGATGTGGCCCCCCTCTTCTTCGGTGCGACCATGACAGGCTCACCCATGGCAAGGGGAGGATGTTCATGGATGTGCCCACCGGGGTTAGCTGGTGTCGGAAAAGCATAAGAAAGGGGGACAACGTCAAATGCCTCCATCACCTCAATTTCCGAATCATCTTCATCGTCGGGCCAATCTCTAATGGAAGAGAGTTTACCCGTGGGTCGCTTCGTTGCGTCTGCCATCGGCAGGAACATCTCCTGATCCGGCTCCTCCACATCCGAGGTGTCTCGATCAGGTGCCCATTTGAGAGAAGGCTCGGTGCCATCCTCAATGGTTTGCTGAAGAAACATCTAAGGGAGAGAAAAGACAAAGGGATTAAACCTACAACAGAAAACTACACATGATACAATTGGGAGAAAGTTTGGGGCACGAGACTTACCGCGGCGGGAAGCCTATCTCGGCAGAAGTGTTCAATCCCCCATGTCCACTCAGAAGAAAAATCCTTCTGGGTGGTGAAGAGGGCCTTGACCCGGCGGTAGATCTCGGTGTTATTTAACTCGAACGAGGAGGTCCGGTTGGGGTCGTGGCCCTAGCTCATGTGACAGAGTTTGTGTGCGCGTCTCTGAAGGGGGGAGATCCGGTTGCGGACGAACGTGATCATGGCGTCCTCATTGCGCAATCCGAGATTCTTCAGCTCCTAGAACGTCTTGTTGACTTGGTTTGCCAGGACAGTGGGCTTCTTGGGGACCTTGTCCCACAGATCCGGGTTAGGAGGACCAGGAGCGTAAGGACGCAGCCAGATCAGATCCTCGGTTGTGTTGTTCCGGACATATAAGAAGGTTCGGGCGCAGCCCTTGCACAAGTCAAGCCCCGTAACTCGGGGAAAGATAGACTGTCTCCGGGGGGAGATGGAAGCTGCGCTGAACTGCGTGAGCTATTTGTCCTCCGGGTCATGTTCTATGTTCAGAATCACGTTCCGGCGAAGGCCAAAGAACTGGATCCAGAGCTCCTTCGTGGGCCATAGTCCGGCGTAGCCCTCGATGGTGGAAGCGAAGGCAGAGAGGGACGTGATGGCGTTAGCCGGAAGATGGTGCGGCTGAAGCTCATACGTATTGAGCCAGACGTGGAAAAAATCACTAACTAGGAGACCAAATCCGCGTTGGAAGTGAGATAGAAACACCACATACTCACCCGGATTGGGTGAGGGGGAAAGCTTGGAGGCAGCGAGGCGTGCGGCGACACCCTCCGGGATGCGCCTGGTGCGATACAGACAGTCCAGGTCATCCTGGCAAACCCAGGATCCAGCCCACACGCCGCGGTCGGCGTTCGCCGCGTCTTCCTCCATCTCCTGCTCTGCGACGGCGAGCTCCTCCTCTGTCATCTTGAGATCACTGCCCTCACTAGCGCTAGCGGCGGTGGGTGACAGTGGCCTGGATAGGCGAGGACCCGTGGCGGAAGAGATGCGGGGAGATGGCGGCTGGAAGTGAAAGCCCGTGGCGCTGCTACTCGAATCTTGATGGCGGCGGCGCTGTCGCTGGAAAGGAAGAAGAAGAAGCAGAGGCAGAGGGGCGCGGAAGTGGGGAAAGAACCCAAGGGGCGCACCCCTCCCCTATTTAACCACTCCCTTGAGGGGTAGAGGGATCGTGTTGTGCGGGCGGGCCACACGGTGTGGTCGTGTACAACCCAGATCAACCAATCAGCGGCGAGCCACAAGGCGCAGGAAATCCCATGATGTGACGTTATGATGCGGTTAACGAGGAGGCAGGCACGATGTGACGTGTGCTACAGTAATGCCGACAATTACTGCGCGATTCTTGGCGCATGCCCTTAAAATGAGGCAAACGTGATGATTAACCTCCACGTGGGGAAGCGTACAAGAGAAGGAAGACTGATCCGGATGAGTATGAGGTGACCCGGCCAGCGAGTAAAAACTCGGAATGTGCCAAGGGCAAGTAAACCTATGAAAATCCGGATTATGAGGTAACTCAAAAATAAAACCAGAGGCTCGATAAAATTGAACCTGCTGTGGCCTTAGCAGCTCAGGCAGCTAAGATCGCACCAGCTTCGGGGACTAATGTTGGGGGGATACCCCCGGGTAGGGTCACGCCGGAGTATAAAGGCCGAGTTAGCCAAGGTACGGCAAGGTCAAAGCAGATGCTGGCCGAGTCACCTCAAGGCAGGCCGAATCACGGGGTAACTCGGACCAGGGGATGTCCACCTAACTGGGTCTCAGCCGACTTATATCGTAAGTCGGTGGGATGTATTTAACTTGTATGCAGGAAGAGGTATGGCCGGATCAACTAGGTACGATCCGGGTTATAGCAAGCTTACAAGAGAAGGAAGGTATCTCGCTGGTCAAAGGGTGACCACTGTACGCAGAGCGTGAGCGAAGCAGGCAGAGGCCAGGACCACCGAGGCGTGGCCGACAAAGGTGACGAAGCCTATGTCGGATGACGCGGGCGCCGCAGAGGCTCACGTAGACTCTACATGGATGACGCGGTTAAAGTAACCCAGTCGGCTTACTATTTTGGGAAGAGGCATATTCCTTGGAATATGCCTCCACGTATGCCCTAATTGGAGACCTAGCCACCCCTATATAAGGAGGGCTAGGGCCTCTGTAGAAAGGGTTGAGTTTTGACTGGGTTGGTCTGAGATAGATTGAGCTTTAGAGAATCATGTGTGTTCCTGAGGGCTAGCTAGTAGTGAGAGTAAGAGAGTTCCTTCTTCCTCCTCTCCCCAATACAGCTCAAGGAGCACTTGTAATCTCTGGAAGTGAATCAAATACAAAGCTATAGCGTGTGGAATCACCACTCTAGCCCTCCCTGGATTCCCCTAGGTCATTTAGTCCCCACCTTTAGCCTATCCATGGCATCTGCCATGACACCACCACGACATTATTCAAGTTCATCTGTTTATGGAGTTAAAGTTCCGATGGCATACTCTAGTTTTGCATGGATAGAGGGGTACCCCCAACAGATATAAGGGTTATCATGTCCGCTAGATCACAGAGGATCAACGGTTGGTGGGCACGATCCGTGTGACAACTATTTCGACCAATGAGAGTGTAGCAGTGAAGATGAGCATAGGTGCGAGAGATGGATACATAGATAGGGGAAAACCGAGTAGCACTTAAGAACCAAGGGCAAAACTGAGTAGAACTTAAACCAAGGGCAAGAGTAACAAAGGGATTCAAATAGAAAATAGAAAGTGTTTTAAAAATGGAACCAAATCGCAAGTGTTACGCTCGAGGGCAAAACTGAGTACAACTGAATCGCCAGGGTTAGACACGAGGGAAAAAACACGACTCACGGTACACGTGTGCGGTGCACGGGGCAGTAGTGGACACGTGTGGCCGTGCACGATGTAGTGGCGTACGCGGTGCATGGTAGTGCAACGAAACGTCGCTTACCTTCTCCTTTAATAGAGGCCTCCCCACTCCCACTCGTCACGCACTCGCTCACTCAACCGTCTACACTACCCCGTCACCTTCTACAAACGCCCAACAAAACTCCAACCATGCCGGCGTTGGAATAGAACAGCGCGGTGGCCATCGGCGCCTCCAAGGCCACTGGCGAGGAGCCCCCGTCCCCGTACAGACCCCCGTCCCCATCCCCGCATCCGCCGTAGCCACCGGCGAGGAGGCCCCCGCCGGTCTCGGACAGATCCCGCTCGGTTGGGACCCCTACGAGGAGGTTGTCTATGCAAGGCCGGAGAACCCCTACGACACCAGCATCGCCGACCCATGGTCAGAGGTAACCAGGGTTTTCTCCCCTTCCCTTGTTCTTCCCCCGTTCCCATCGTTGGATGCTAGATCGTATGTTATTAGGGCTCGACTGTTCGTATTTTTACAGTAGCTAATCCTCTTGTGTTAGATCTCGATTTTCGATGAATCCCGCTGTTCGAAGTTGGGATTAGTATTCGATTTGGTTTGAGATTTGGGGAATAATCGGGAGATATCATTCGGTTAATTTATGCAAAAAATCAATCCCGATAGTCATAGTATCTCAATCATGTCCTTATTTCACTCTACTGTTTTTTTCCAACAGGAGAATAGCAGCGACCTCCGCAGTGACGATGAGTCCAAGGACACCAAGACTCGTCATGTGATAAGGAGGCTAAAGTCCGGCCAGTACAACAACTTCTTCGGCGGTGACGTGTACATGTGCCCCTTCTGCCCCACCAGGAGGCTCCGTGCCCCTCCCTCGTGAAGCATGCCGAGGACGTTAGGACCTGCGACGAGTCCGTGACGGTCCACGGCTTCATGGCCAAGCACCAGGCGCTCGGTCTTCACCTCCGCAACCTCCAGAAGGTGACTTTCGAGGAGGGTCGCATGCTCCCGATCAGACCCAAGGCAACCAAGGTCAAGGGGCTGGGCAGCAAGAAGTGGAGGAGGCGCTAGAGGGAGGAGGCGGATGCCCTCCTGGCAGAGGCCACGAGGGGCCACTGATCAGCTGCTGCTGCTGTAAAGCAGCTTCTTTTGTCTTGTCTGTGTTGAACCCGTCAGCTGTTGCTGCTGCTGAGAAGCCTAATTGTCGAACCTCGTTAAGTACCGTACTATATAACCTATATTAGCTGCTTGATCTACATCTGCTCTCTTTACTGAATTTATTTAGGGTGGTGGTTTGTTTTGCTACTCTAGATTTGTTACCAGATTGGGGAAAACCGAGGGCAAAAGGAACAATGAATGAAGAGAGAAGCTTCTCTAGATTCCCTACCTTTTTGGGCAAAAAAACACAACTATTAGCGAGAGAGGGAAAAAGGCGCTCTTAAAAAGGCCAAATAACAAAAAAAAACTTCCAATTTAGGCGTCAGGGCGCACGTAACGGTCAAGCCTTTGACTAGATGGCACCCCCCTCCGAGAGCATGTGAGCGCTTCGGAATATCGGGAGGGCAAAAGTGAGGACAAACGAAACACAATGTTGCTATAGCTAAATCTGACAAAAAGCTAAATTTGGCTTTACCATGCAATTTTGCTAGAGCTCCACAATGTAGCTATTCTAAATCCCTAAACTATGTGGTGAGTTGAAACCTAATGCTTTTCCACCGACACGTGTGTTGCAGAGTTGCTTGATCATGCATGCTTCATCGCTACCACCGCAACATATCACTCCACCGCCATGGACGCAGAGTACGGCATGTTCGGCGATAGGAGCGACTTCACCGACGAGTACACCGTCACTGCCCATGGCACCACCAAGCTGACGGTCGTCCACACAAATGCGTCAGCGGAGGTCGCCAAGGTCATCGCAATGTATGAGCGGTGGCTATAGGAGCCGATGGACAGGTACAAGATCGTCGTCCTTGACCTCGAGTATACCAGAGAAAGGAAGAGGACGACGGTTTTGCAGCTGTCCATGCGCAACCACTGCCTCCTATACCACGCATGTAGGGCCAAATATGTATGCACGGAGCTTCGTGAGTTCCTAAATAGGAGGGAGATCTATCAACACCCGGATTTTTAATCCCAGATGCCCGTTGTGCCATACCTCGCAATCCCAGGATTACCATTTTTGCGAGACATAACGGATTGGATATCACAGTACATCATCCATTACAAACCATACATAAGGTTTTACACAAATAAGGATCTCATGATCCAGTCTTTAATACAACAAACAGCGGAAATAAACGATAGCGTAGCGGTGGGGTCCATCTTCAGGGGCACAGGCAATGCTGACGAAGGCAGATAGTCCTAGTTATCATAGCCGTCCTGCTGACCATCATCTTGATAATCTCCTTCATAGTCTGGCCATGAGAATAGCCAGGGACAAAAGCCATGAGTACTCTTTAAGTACTCGCAATCTACTACTAGCAAGGGTTATAATTCTATGTTCAAGTGCTGAATTTAAAGAATAACTATCAAGTTAAGTTTGAAACCTAAGCTGAGTTCTGAAGCAAGAAAAGATAAAGTAAAGTTCTAGAATGATTTAAGTGGGGAAGCTAATTTCATTAACACAACCCGGTTGTGGTCAAGTCAAAGGTCATCATTCATTTCAAGTTATTTAGAAAACATCTGACAACGAAATAGTATGGCCATTCCAATTGTCCATAACCGCGAACACGGCTATTCGAATAGTTTGACACTCTGCAGAGGTGGTACACTTTCACCACAAGATTCGATACATCTGTCAGGGATAACCCTGAATCATCATACTTAGTATGCAGATAATCAAACATAACCTTCCCTTTACACACCCTAGTATAAGCACCTCTCCTATGAGCATGGCCTCCCAACCATGACCATCAGTCATCTTGGGCACTGCATAGGTGGACATCATTGAGAGGTAGCCTCAGCTCAAACCTCTCCCGTGAGGGAACCAATACTAATGCATATAAATTTCTAGCTAAGCCTTATCCAATCTAGGTAATGTGGTTGTACGGTAAATTTGGAATGGTATCGCATCCGAATCCAACCATCAGTTTTATAAAAGGGTTAAGGCTCATGCCTCATCATTTTCATCATCATAAACCAATTGTGTTTCTCAACACATGTCAAAACATCTCAATAGAATGACTCATCATTCCAAAGTTTTCATAACTCATTTTCACCAAGTGTGCCCATCTAAAGTGACTCAAGTTTTTGAGCTATTCTAAAATACTAAGTTAAGAGTGTTCACTAAGGTGGAAAGATGAGATCAATCTCATGCCATAGAATGACATCTAAAGGTTTCTAAGTAGGTCAAGTTTTATACTCTTTATGCTACCTTCAAAATTAATTAAAGAACTTTGTGGAAACTAAAGGGAGGTAAAACTTGTCAATAAGACTTGGGGTACTAATAGTTAAAGGGGTGTGATCAAAGCACGCTTAAGGCATCTTTACTAAACCATCTAGTTTTATTCTAGCTTGCTACAATAGCTTACTAAAGCATGTTTGCAAGGGTTAGCTTGCCACTAATACCTTGCTAAATCATGTTTGCAAGGGTTAGCTTTCCACTAATAGCTTGCCTTGGTTGGTGCAGTGGTTGAAGTTTTCTTCTTCTTCTTCTTGGTAGAACTCCTCCTCCTCGAAGGCTTGGTCGGTACTATCGTCTAGAAATACATAGGGAGTGCACAATCACCAAACAATACTTAACTAGGATAACTAGTATTCTAAACCACACAATTGATGATCTATTATCATCCCAAACATCACAAGTTTAATTCAATAGTTTCAACCTTTTTATTTTGGAAAAGTAATTTCTACTCATTGAAATATTTAATAAAATTTAATATTCACCACAAAAATATGGGATCATGTGGACACATGTCCTCACCACATATTCTAACATGTGGGAATGAGATTTAAAGGTTGGATCAATATTAGTTTGGTTTGAGTTCATTATTTAATGATTTAAAGTGACTAGAAATGCCTATATAGCATTAGTTTGGTACTAGTCCAAAGTCACTGCCTGTAAACCTTAATATTATTACATAATTGGATAGATATGATGAAATGTGATTTTTGAGAGTTGGAATCAACTCAAAAGCTAACTTGGTTGATTTTATAAAAATGTTGCAAGTTGCAAAAGCTTCTGTTTTGTTATTTTTACTAGGGGAGATCTATAACTCTAATTGCATTAAATCCAACAGGCTTGGATAGATTATGTCAATACCTTTCAGACAAAATTGGTTTCATGCAATTTGGATTTCTAAAACTCTCTGAATTGAATTTTGAAACACTGGACAGAAACTATATTCTAACTAAAAAGAAAAATCCCGATTTGAATCTACGGGCTTGCGCGGGAAAGGAAATGGGCCGGCCCAGTGGCGGTACGCGACGTGGGGCTCAGCTGACAGGGGGGTCCTACTTGTCAGTGGCACTTAAAACGCGAAACGGTATGCGCGCTGTGGGCCTTGCGATTAGAGGCTAGATCTACGGCTGAGGGTCGTCATCGACGACGGACAGGTCGCCGGCGAGCTCTAACCCTAGCGGCTCGGTGGGGGTCTACTGGGGGTGTACCAGGGCTCCAGGAGGGTCGGCGATGCGAGGGAACGAAGTGGAAGACGACGGCGAGGCGAGGCGTGGTCGCGGCGGAGCTTGGGGTGGCCGGAATCAACGGCACCCTTCTTCTCCAGAGGCGGCGACTCCGGCTCCAATTCCGGCGAGCTGCTGCTCCACT
Source organism: Avena insularis (assembly GCA_023614405.1). NCBI lineage: Eukaryota > Viridiplantae > Streptophyta > Magnoliopsida > Poales > Poaceae > Avena > Avena insularis. Next base: position 1,463,559 of record JAJUPC010000016.1, on the reverse strand, counting down.
TGCTCCGGTGAGAGGTGGGTGAGGTTCAGAGAGGTGAGGGGAGTGGAATGGTGTGAGTCTTTGATGCTGGGGAGGGCTCCTTTTATAGGCTCGACGGTGAGACCGAGCGGGATGGGCAGTCAACGGTGGCGACCTGGCTACGGTGAGCTAGAGGCATTTCTGGGGATGGCGATCGACGGGCGGTTCCCTGGCGGTGCTCTAGGATTTAAATGCGGCCGTAGGGCGGTGGCATGCGGTCGGGGCGAGGTGGCGTTCTGAGAGGCCGAGGCAGCTGGGTCCACGGCGAGCGGTGGCTGTGGGGCTTTGGGCAGCGAACGGAGGTGTCTGGGGTGTTCTACAGGTCGAGGCGGAGCGGCGGGCGCGGGCTGCGGTCGAGCGGCGGCTTGTGCACGCGGGGACAGTGCGCGCTTTACGGGCGGCGTCGGCATGGTCGACAGGCTCGGGGCAGGGCGGTTCCTGGTCGTTCTGGTCACTGTCCTTGGGCTGGGACTGGTTGGGCGGTGGAGGTGGACCACGGGCTATATCCAGGACACGGTGGATGGCGCTGGCGGCGGCTGTGGCGTGCTGTCGCCGGTAGGGTGCCCAAGTGGGGGCTCGGCCCTAATGGACATGACCATTTGGTCTTGGCACAGTGGGTGGCAGGGTTACAGAGGGGTTAGGGGGTGCAGTGGAGAGATTTTGGTGGCACGTTGGGGAACAAGTTTGGCCAAAACACTATTTAAAATAGTGAAATTTGCTTAGTTTGAAATCTGCCTGCCAAGTGTTTGATGAAATGGCTGCAAGAGAAAAAGTTTTGAATTTTGAGTTCAAAATTTTTGGGTGATCTCCACTAGTGCTAGGCAGTCTCTGGTTGCAAGGGTTTTGAAAATGGAGCTCAAATAGGTGGTTTTTGAAATAGGGGTGATCTATGCATATGCATTAGATTCAATTTTAAACTCTCATTTAAAATAGTTTACAGAATGTTTTTAGTAGATCAAAAGGTGGGCCTTCGTACCTCATTATGTGTACTAGCAAGGGTGCAAATATCAAGAATTGTTTCTGTTAAGAAATGAGTACTAGGAATAGCCAAAGTAGGCATGAGAGTTAAATTTGTCAAAATGACCATTCCTTTTTTTTAATTCTTTTTGATTTGATTTTCTTTAGGAAAAGTTTGGGAATGATGTAGATGATGTTTAAATCACCTAAGAAACATTTTACAAGCATTGGATCAATCAATCATGGTAATTCAAACAACTCCTATTTTAAATGCACACATATATGAATGCTTTTATTTTAAATTTGGAAAAGTTTTTGTTAACCCCAAATTTGGATGATTTGATCTTGATAAGCTTGGATTGAGTTTTGGGATGTTACAAACCTTCCCCCCTTAAACAAAATCTCGTCCCGAGATTTACAAAGAAAACTAGGAACTAAAGAGATCTGGGAACTCGGTCCTAATGTAATCCTCGCGTTCCCAGGTAGCTTCCTCCTCGGTATGGTTGCTCCACTGAATCTTGAGAAACTTGATACTCCTGGTCCTGGTGGTTCTGTAGGCTTCCTCTAAGATACGGATGGGCACTTCCCGATAGGTCAGGTCATTGTTGATTTCCACTGCTCTGTGATTGATATTCTTGAAAACTTCAGTTTTCTTAGGCACTTCCAAGCATTTGCGAAGTAACGAGATATGGAACACATTGTGGATGGCTGACATCTCTTCAGGTAGTTCGAGCTGATAAGATACTTCTCCTCGGCGGTTCAGAATCTTGAAAGGTCCGATATATCTGGGGGCTAACTTTCCCTTCAGACTAAAGCGTTGAGTTCCCTTCAATGGTGAAACCTTGAGATATACAAAATCTCCGACATTGAAAATCAGGTCTCTCCTTCTATTGTCAGCATAGCTCTTCTGTCTGGATTGGGCGGTCTTGAGGTGCTCACGAACTTTGTGAACTTTCTCTTCTGCTTCTCGGAGAATGTCGGGTCCAAAGATCTGACTCTCTCCTACTTGCGACCAATTCAAAGGGGTACGACACTTTCTTCCGTATAGGAATTCAAATGGTGCCATCTGCAAACTAGCTTGATAACTATTGTTATATGAGAATTTTGCGAAGGGCTGGCAGTCTTCCCATTTTGATCCGTATTCCAACACACAAGCTCTAAGCATATCCTCCAAGATCTGGTTGACTCTCTCAGGCTGTCCATCTGTTTGCGGGTGATACGCGGTGCTGAAGTTCAACTTGGTTCCTAATCCTTCCTGAACATTCTGCCAAAATCATGAAGTAAACTACGTTCCTCGATCTGATACGATGGTCTTGGGGGTTCCATGCAGACTAACAATCCTAGCAATGTACAACTCTGCTAGTTTTGCACTCTAGTAGGTAGTCTTGACTGGTATGAAGTGGGCTACCTTGGATAGTCTATCCCCTATGACCCAGATTGAGTCATTTCCCCTACTAGAAGTAGGTAAACCGGTGATAAAGTCCATTCCGACGGAATCCCATTTCCATTCCGGAATTTGCAATGGTTGCAACAATCCTGCATGTCTCTGATGCTCTGCTTTGACTCTTTGACAGGTGTCACATTTGGCGATGTAGCTTCTGATCTCTCTCTTCATCTTGTGCCACCAAAATTGCTCTTTCAAATCCTGATACATCTTTGTTCCTCCGGGGTGGATAGAATAAAGAGTATCATGAGCTTCCTTCATGATAACCTCCTTCAGCTCCGAATCTACTGGCACACAGATACGTCCTTTGTACCACAGTACACCTTCTTCGTCTTCGGTGAATCCAGGTACTTTGCCTGTACCAATACGATGTTGGATTTTGTCGATACTTTCATTCCCCTTCTGGGCTTCCTTGATTTGGCTAATCAAAGTGGGTTGAAGTTCAATGCTAGATAGGTACCCTTTGCTAAATAACTCAGTCCTGAACTGCTTCAACTCCTCATACAAACTGGGTTGCTTCTCTTTGATCATGGTGTTTAGCCTACACGGCAATCTGCTAAGAGCATCCGCTACCACATTGGCTTTGCCGGGGTGATAGTGAATGTCAAGGTCATAATCCTTGATTAACTCTGTCCATCTTCTTTGCCTCATATTCAACTCCTTCTGGGTGAAGATATACTTCAAGCTCTTATGATCTGAGTAAATCTCACAGGGATTACCCATCAAATAATGACGCCATATCTTCAATGCTAGAACCACGGCTGCTAGCTCAAGATCATGGGTCAGATAGTTCCGCTCATGATGCTTCAGTTGTCGAGACAGATACACGATGACTTTGCCTTCTTGCATCAATACACATCCTAGACCAATCTTAGATGCATCACAATACACATCAAACGGATTCTTGATGTCGGGCATCATCAAAATTGGGGCTGATATCAATCTTTTCTTCAGCTTCGGGAAACTGGCTTCACACTTGTCTGTCCATTCAAACTTCTTGTCCTTCTTCAACAATTGGGTCATTGGTCGGGCTATGCTCGAGAATCCTTCTACGAACTTGCGGTAATATCCCGCTAATCCGAGAAATGAACGAACTTGGGTTTGATTGGGTGGGGCTTCCCATTCTTCGACATCTTTGATCTTGCTGGGATCAACAGAGACTCCTCCGGCAGACACAATATGTCCTAGGAATCCTACTCCTTTCAGCCAAAACTCACATTTGCTGAACTTGGCATATAACTGATGCTCTATCAGGGTTTCTAGGATGATTCTCAGATGTTGCTCGTGCTCTTCTTCTGACTTGGAGTAGATAAGGATGTCGCCGATAAACACAACTACAAACTTATCTAGGAAATTCATAAAGATCTTATTCATGAGATTCATGAAATAAGCAGGGGCATTGGTTAATCCAGAAGACATAACCGTATACTCGTATAAACCATAGCGAGTAGTAAAGGAGGTCTTCAGAATATCCGTTGCACGAATCTTAAGTTGGTGATAACCAGTCTTAAGATCAATCTTTGAGAATCCTGAGCTCTAGTCAACTGATCAAATAGATCCTCTATCTTTGGCAAGGGGTACTTGTTCTTGATGGTGACATCATTCAACTTTCTGTAGTTTGTACACAGACGGTTGCCTCCATATTTCTTGTCGACGAATAACACTGGTGATCTCCATGGCGATGCACTTGGTTGAATCAAGTCGGTTGCTAACATGGCATCCAACTACTTCTTTAGTTCAACTAGCTCTGAGGGGTTCATGGTATAGGGTCTCTGGGCTATAGGTCCGGTTACGGGGATTAGTTCGATAATGAACTCTATATCCCTATCTAGGGCATACCTGGCAATTCATCTAGGAATACGTCGGGGTATTCACAGACTACTCTGACTTGGTCAATGGTAGGCAGGGCTACACTTTTGTTGCACTTGAATTGACGGGGTAAGGTTTCAGAGATATGTTCTACTGTTACTCCAGAACTACTGGTCATGGTGATGGCTTTCTTAGCACAGTCTATCACTCCTTTATGCCTTGACATCCAGTCCATACCTAGTACTACTTCCAAACCGTTGGTTCCAAGTACAATTAGGTTGGCATAAAAATCTATCCCATGTATTCTGATAGGTACAGCTTTGCAAATTTTTCAAGCTTTTGTGGTTGAACTGGGGATTTGAACTATCATGACATGCTTCAGGTTGGCTGGGCGAATCTTACTAGTGCATACAAATTCTTCAGTTGAAAATGAATACGATGCTCCAGAATCAAACAATACTCTTGCTAAAACTGAGTTGACAGAAAACATACCCAGCACTACATCTGGTGCTTCCTGGGCTTCTTCTGCGTTCATGTGGAAGAGACGACCGTTCTTGATTGCGGGTTTCTGGGCAAATCTCCATCCTGGTTGAACACGACACTGCTGCTGAGCTAGGGCATTCACAGGGGCGTTGGCGGCAGTCTTCTTGGGACACTCATTGGAGTAGTGACCCTTCACTCCACACTCGAAACAAGTGATCTAGGACTTGTCCTTGACTGCGATAGGTACAACATTGCTGCCAGTTCTGGGGGCAGTATTGTTGTTGTTGCTCTTGGGAGGGGCACGGTTGAAGTTGTTGGCATTGCCGGAGTGATGATTGTTTCCTCGGGACTTCACATTTCCTCCGCTACGGTTGGGGTAGCTTGGGCGAGAATTTGGGGGTCGGTTGTTCCTTGATGCATATCCTGGTGAGGGTTAGGGTACTTACGGTGACTCTTGGATCGATCGCTGCATCATACAACGCTTGCGGTTGTTGTTTGCCTGGTTAATCTTCCCTTCCATCTGAATGGCAGAGTCGACTAGCTCTTCAAGATCCTGGAAACGGATGTTGACGAGGACAGTCTGCATCTCATCATGTAGTCCGTTTAAGAATCTCTCTTTCTTCTTGGCCTCCGTGTTGATCTCATCCGGTGCATATCTGGCCAGTGACAAGAATTTGTCACGGTACTCTACTATAGTCAAACTTGCTTGCTTCAGTTCACGGAATTCATCTCTCATCCTGTTGACAAGACCTTGCGGCATGTGGGTGCGGCTGAACTTGACCTTGAATGCTTCCCAGGTCATCACTTGGCCATGGTTCATGTTGCGGATGCTATTCCACCAAGCTCTTGCATCTCCCGCCATATAGTGGGTGGCGAAAAGAACTTTCTCATTCTCCTCAACTCCTGCAACTTCGAGGTTGTTTTCCATGGTCTGTAACCAGTCATCAGCATCTAATGGGTTTTCAGATTGGTTGAAGATTGGGGGATTGGTGTTCTGAAATTTTTTGAGTTTAGATCCATGGTGATCCTGATTTCCATGTCCTTGGTTGTTGAGAGCCATTTGGGCGATCTGCTGCAAGGTTGCTAAGTTGGCTTCACGCTCGGCCCTGCTTGCTTCACGGTCCGCGATGAGATTCTGCAAGATCTACAGCATTGGGTCCTGCGACGAGCTGCTCCCTCCTTGGTTTCCACGAGTCATCTGAAGATTGAGATAGATATAGGGGTAAGAGGGAAATTCTAAGGTTCATGGTTTTGGGTTTTCAACTAACTTCATTTTCATTCATGCCAGCAAGCACACGATACAACACACACCACAACAAGCAAAGGGGAAAATAGATGGTTTGAAGAACCATTCTGTAAGCTACGATACAATGAGATGATACATCTCATGCTACGACAGTGCTCTAGTGCATCTACTCATCGTCGATGAAGTCGGAGTCCTCATCATCAGTGTAGAAGTCCACATCATCCTCTGCCAGAAAGTCATCATCGTTGCTGAGGTAAGAATCCATATCTCCCTGGATGTCTTCACCCTCATCATCTTCTTCTTTGGCGGCAAGCTGAGCTTCCTGCTCCTTGACGGTCTTCTCGAGGTCGGCCACCTTCTTGCGAAGATGGGCTATGGTGCGATCCTTCTTTGCACGCTGGCAACAAAGAGACTAGCGATCTTGGACGAGCAGTGCGAAAGTCTGGGCCTTCTGGTCGGCAATGGCACGGTTCTAGTTTGCTAACTCTCTGGCATTGTCCAGTTCCTGCTGTCGGTCATGCAGCAAGAAGTCAAGGTTCTCCACTTGACGCCTCAACTCTGGGTGACTTGGCATCTCCATCGGCATTCCCATGAAGTCACGTCTTGCATAGTGGGCAAAACGGGTTCCTTGAACCTCGTTGACGCTGAGGGCACATAGACGTGCGAGAGCTTCATGCATTGCCCTGGCTAATCCATCTAGCCAGTTGTTCTCTCTCACAGAGAACTGAATTCTCCCAAAAGTTGGTGCTTCAATGCTTCCTCGAAGATCTGCGGTGACTAGCCATTGTAGGTCTCCTCCTGGGGGTCCTGGAAGTTGAGCTCCAAGAAACTCCGGATACGGGCGTCCTAGTAACTCCGACAGTGAATCCAGATCCCTCTCGAAGATCAGCGGACCTCCGTTTCCCAACTGGTAAAACTTGCTGAACTGAGTCTCCATCTACAAGAATTTAGGATGAGGAAATTAGTGAAGTGATCAAGTGTGTCAAATTTTAAGTAGTAATGTAAGAATTTTGAGGAACATGTATTTTTGAGAAAGAATGAGTTCACAAGGGTAAGAAGGGAAATAGTTTTTCATAAATACTCACTTTGGTTTTGAAGCTAAGTTTTTGGTTTGGACGTCCATTCTAACTAGGGTCTCCTATGGTCAGGATGGCTCTGATACCAACTTGTCAACACCCGGATTTTTAATCCCAGATGCCCGTTATGCCATACCTCGCAATCCCAGGATTACCATTTTTGCGAGACATAACGGATTGGATATCCTGATACATCATCCATTACAAACCATACATAAGGTTTTACACAAATAAGGATCTCATGATCCAGTCTTTAATACAACAAACAGCGGAAATAAACGATAGCGTAGCGGTGGGGTCCATCTTCAAGGGCACAAGCAATGCTAACGAAGGCAGATAGTCCTAGTTATCATAGCCGTCCTGCTGACCATCATCTTGATAATCTCCTTCATAGTCTGGCCATGAGAATAGCCAGGGACAAAAGCCATGAGTACTCTTTAAGTACTCGCAAACTACTACTAGCAAGGGTTATAATTCTAAGTTCAAGTGCTGAATTTAAAGAATAACTATCAAGTTAAGTTTGAAACCTAAGCTGAGTTCTGAAGCAAGAAAAGATAAAGTAAAGTTCTAGAATGACTTAAGTGGGGAAGCTAATTTCATTAACACAACCCGGTTGTGGTCAAGTCAAAGGTCATCATTCATTTCAAGTTATTTAGAGAACATCTGAGAACAAAATAGTATGGCCATTCCAACTGCCCATAACCGCGGACGCGGCTATTCGAATAGTTTGACACTCTACAGAGGTGGTACACTTTCACCACAAGATTCGATACATCTGTCAGGGATAACCCTGAATCATCATACTTAGTATGCAGATAATCAAACATAACCTTCCCTTTACACACCCTAGTATAAGCACCTCTCCTATGAGCATGGCCTCCCAACCATGACCATCAGTCATCTTGGGCACTGCATAGGTGGACATCATTGAGAGGTAGCCTCAGCTCAAACCTCTCCCGTGAGGGAACCAATACTAATGCATATAAATTTCTAGCTAAGCCTTACCCAATTCATGTCAAAACATCTCAATAGAATGACTCATCATTCCAAGGTTTTCATAACTCATTTTCACCAAGTGTTCCCATCTAAAGTGACTCAAGTTTTTGAGCTATCCTAAAATACTAAGTTCAGAGTGTTCACTAAGGTGGAAAGATGGGATCAATCTCATGCCATAGAATGACATCTAAAGGTTTCTAAGTAGGTCAAGTTTTATACTCTTTATGCTACCTTCAAAATTAATTAAAGAACTTTGTGGAAACTAAAGGGAGGTAAAACTTGTCAATAAGACTTGGGGTACTAATAGTTAAAGGGGTGTGATCAAAGCATGCTTAAGGCATCTTTACTAAACCATCTAGTTTTATTCTAGCTTGCTACAATAGCTTACTAAAGCATGTTTGCAAGGGTTAGCTTCCCACTAATAGCTTGCTAAAGCATGTTTGCAAGGGTTAGCTTGCCACTAATAGCTTTCCTTGGTTGGTGCAGTGGTTGAAGTTTTCTTCTTCTTCTTCTTCTTGGTAGAACTCCTCCTCCTCGAAGGCTTGGTCGGTACTATCGTCTAGAAATACATAGGGAGTGCACAATCACCAAACAATACTTAACTAGGCTAAGTAGTATTATAAACCACACAATTGATGATCTGTTATCATCCCAGACATCACAAGTTTAATTCAATAGTTTCAACCTTTTTATTTTGGAAAAGTAATTTCTACTCATTGAAATATTTAATAAAATTTAATATTCACCACCAAAATATGGGATCATGTGGACACATGTCCTCACCACATATTCTAACATGTGGGAATGAGATTTAAAGGTTGGATCAATATTACTTTGGTTTGAGTTCATTATTTAATGATTTAAAGTGACTAGAAATGCCTATATAGCATTAGTTTGGTACTAGTCCAAAGTCACTGCCTGTAAACCTTAATATTATTACATATTTGGATAGATATGATGAAATGTGATTTTTGAGAGTTGGAATCAACTCAAAAGCTAACTTGGTTGATTTTATAAAAATGTTACAAGTTGCAAAAGCTTCTGTTTTGTTATTTTTACTAGGAGAGATCTATAACTCTAATTGCATTAAATCCAATGGGCTTGGATAGATTATGTCAATACCTTTCAGACAAAATTGGTTTCATGCAATTTGGATTTCGAAAAGTCTCTGAATTGAATTTTGAAACACTGGATAGAAACTATATTCTAACTAAAAAGAAAAATCCCGATTTGAATCTACGGGCTTGCACGGGAAAGGAAATGGGCCGGCCCAGTAGTGCTACGCGGCATGGGGCTCAGCTGATAGGGGGTCCTACTTGTCAGCGGCACTTAAAACGTGAAACGGTACGCGCGCTATGGGCCGTGCGATTAGAGGCTAGATCTACGGCTCAGGGTCGTCGTCGACGACGGACAGGTCGCTGACGAGCTCTAACCCTAGCGGCTCGGTGGGGGTCTACTGGGGGCGTACCAGGGCTCCAGCAGGGTCAGCGATGCGGGCGAACAAAGTGGAAGACGACGGCAAGGCGATGCGTGGTCGTGGCGGAGCTTGGGGTGGCCGGAATCAACGGCACCCTTCTTCTCCAGAGTCGGCGGCTCCGGCTCCAATTCCGGCGAGCTGCTGCTCCACTTGCTCCGGCGAGAGGTGGGTGAGGTTCAGAGAGGTGAGGGGAGTGGAATGGTGTGAGTCTTTGGTGCTGGGGAGGGCTCCTTTTATAGGCTCGACGGTGAGACCGAGCGGGATGGGCGGTCGACGGTGGCGACATGGCTACGGTGAGCTAGAGGCATTTCTGGGGATGGTGATCGACAGGCGGTTCCCTGGCGGTGCTCTAGGATTTAAATGCGGCCGTAGGACGGTGGCATGCGGTCGGGGCGAGGTGGCGTTCTAAGAGGCCGAGGCGGCTGGGTCCACGGCGGCGGTGTGGTGGGGGCTTTAGGCGTGAACGGAGGTGTCTGGGTGTTCTCAGGTCGAGGCGGAGCCAGGGCGTGGCTCTGATCGGGCGGCTTGTGCACGCGGGGATAGTGCGTGCTCTGCGGGCGGCGTCGGCATGGTCGACAGGCTCGGGGCGCGGCGGTTCCTGGTCGTTCTGGTCGCTGTCCTTGGGCTGGGACTGGTTGGGCGGTGGAGGTGGACCACAGGCTATCTCCAGGACACGGTGGATGGCGCTGGCGGCGGCTGTGGCGTGCTGTCGCCGGTGGGGTGCCCAATTGGGGGCTCGGCCTTAATGGCCATGACCATTTGGTCTTGGCACAGTGGGTGGCTGGGCTAGAGAGGGGTTAGGGGGTGTAGTGGAGAGATTGTGGTGGCAAGTTGGGGAACAAGTTTGGCCAGAACACTATTTAAAATAGTGAAATTTGCTTAGTTTGAAATCTGTCTGCCAAGTGTTTGATAAAATGGCCGCAAGAGAAAAAGTTTTGAATTTTGAGTTCAAAATTTTTGGGTGATCTCCACTAGTGCTAGGTAGTCTCTGGTTGCAAGGGTTTTGAAAATGGAGCTCAAATAGGTGGTTTTTGAAATAGGGGTGATCTATGCATATGCATTAGATTCAATTTTAAACTGTCATTTAAAATAGTTTACAGAATGTTTTTAGTAGATCAAAAGGTGGGCCTTGGTACCTCATTATGTGTACTAGCAAGGGGTGCAAAGATTAAGAAATGAGTACTAGGAATAGCCAAAGTAGGCATGAGAGTTAAATTTGTCAAAATGACCATTCCTTTATTTTAATTCTTCTTGATTTGATTTTCTCTAGGAAAAGTTTGGGAATGATGTAGATGATGTTTAAATCACCTAGGAAACATTTTACAAGCATTGGATCAATCAATCATGGTAATTCAAACAACTCCTATTTTAAATGCACACATATATGAATACTTTTATTTTAAATTTGGAAAAGTTTTTGTTAACCCCAACTTTGGATGATTTGATCTTGATAAGCTTGGATTGAGTTTTGGGATGTTACAAGATCTACTTCGCCAACGTCGACATGAAGAACGACACTCCGAAGCTAGAGCGGGATCTCCTCGTTCATGTCGTCAATCACGTCGATCTCCAACGTTTGTGGAGGTACCCGGATGGCGGTATGGGGAAAGCCGGCATGGCTAGGCTCACTGTCGACATCATCGACCGCAAGTACGCCGGCATGAAAGTCGAGTTCTCGAACCACCTACACGAGCGATGGGAGTGGAGGCACCTGGATTATGATGCGATCAAGTACGCAGCCAGGGACGCGTATGTCTGCTACGAGATGCACAACAAGATCTGGCGGGTGGGTGAGTGTGCTGTTTACCACTACTAGTTTCACATTTCATTCCTAGTTTTATCTCGCCTATATTTTATCTCGGCCGTAGTATTTTCTAAGCATTCTGTGTAAGAACCAAGCTCGTATGATCCCTGTGCTAACCCGTATGAATTACATTTCCCCCTTTTTTATGCTCAACATCCATTCTTACAAATTATGTATGTGCCATTTGCATGAGGCAGAATCCAGGACTGACATGCATAAGGTGTGGTACAGTCATAAGTCATAACCAAACCCAGATTATAGTTCGACAAAGGTAATACATAGCAGTTCATAATTGCTCCCATAGTGTACTTCTGAAATAACATGTTTTCATAAACATAACAAGCCCCGTTCAAACACAACAATCATGCACTAAAATTCTACATCCCAGCCTGTTGGAGAAAGCAACCGATCCCAGGATGCCTTCGGTCGCTTCACCTGGCTTGTAGATTCCTCTACACTCCGGCATCTGGGCAAACAACTTGCCTTGGTGGTGGTTCAATGATGCGATGCCTAGAATGAGATTTTACAATCTGGCTGTACAGCTCGTGGCTAATATACCCGTCAATTGCAGCCTTTAGATTAGGTTCAGAAACCGTCTTATCCTCCCACTAATCGTGTCCTAAACACCTCCACGAACATCTCGGCAATTTGCCCTTCATGTCAGCATACCACAGGTCGATGAGTTCGGAGGCAAGAGCGGCCATCCTGGTCTTGCCGCCCCTCGTCCCTAGGATCCAGTAGATTTCCTGGATGTCCACTCTGCACCCGTTGTTGGTATTGTGGGGTTTGAGAAGGGTTAGTGTATGTGTGATGTGAAAATTGGGAGATCCTAGATACCCCACCCCTAGCTGGATGCAGGGAGGTTTTTTTTTACATTCAAGAACAAAACGGTGGTATGAAATATCAGTCATGTATAAATAAAATATGATCTAGAATAGCAAATAAGGGCGCCCGCTGTGGGTATTGTGGGGTTTGAGAAGCATTAGTGTATGTGTGATGTGACAATTGGGAGATCCTAGATACCCCACCCCTAGGTGGATGTGGGGAGAGTTTTTTCACATTCTAGAATAAAACGGCGACATGAAATATCACTTAGTTATCAATATAAGGTGATCTAGCACAACAAATAAGCGTGTGTGATGTGACAATTGGGAGGGTTTGATAAGGATTAGTTTATGTGTGATGTGACAATTGGGAGATCTTAGATGCCCCCACTCTAGGTGAATGCGAGGGAGGGTTTTTCCACATACCAGAACAAAACGATGACATGAAATATCAGTCATGTGTAAATAAAAGGTGATCTAGCACATCAAATAAGGGCGCCTGTTGTGTGTATTGTGGGGTTTGAGAAGGGTTAGTGTATGTGTGATGTGACAATTGGGAGATACTAGATGTCCTACCCCTAGGTGGATGTGGGGAGGTTTTTTTTGACATTCGAGAACAAAACGGCAACATGAAATATCATTCAGGTATCAATAAAAGGTGATCTAGCACAGCAAACAAGGTTTCCTGTTGTGGGTATTGTGGGATTTGAGAAGTATTAGTGTATATGTGATGTGACAATTGGGAGATACTAGATACCCCACCAATAGGTGGATGCGGGGAGTGTTTTTTCACATTCTAGAACAAAATGGCGACATGAAATATTACTCAGGCATCAACAAATTGTGATCTAGCATAACAAATAAGCGTGCCTGTTGTGGGTATTGTGGGGTTTGAGAAGGATTAGCGTATGTGTGATGTGACAATTGGGAGATCCAAAATACCCCAACTCTAGGTGAATGCGGGGACGGTTTTTCCACATTCCAGAACAAAATGGTGACATGAAATATCAGTCAGGTATAAATATAAGGTGATCTAGCACAGCAAATTAGACCGTCTGTTGTGGGTATTGTGGGGTTTGAGCACGGTCAGTGTAGGTGTGATGTCACAATTGGGAGATCCTAGATACCCCACCCCTAGATGGATGTGGGGAGAGTTTTTTCCACATTCCAGAACAAAACGGTGATATGAAATATCAGTCAGGTATAAATAAAACATGATCTAGAATAGCAAATAAGGGCGCCCGCTATGGGTATTATGGGGTTTGAGAAGCATTAGTGTATGTGTGTTGTGACAATTGGGAGATCCTAGATACCCCACCTGTAGGTGGATGCGAGGAGAGTTTTTTCACATTCTAGAATAAAATGGCAACATGAAATATCATTTAGGTAGCAATAAAGGGTGATCTAGCATAGCAAATAAGGGCGCCAATTATGTGTATTGTGTGGTTTCATAAGGATTAGTGTATGTGTGTTGTGACAATTGGGAGATCTTAGATGCCCCACCCCTAGGTGGATGTGGGGAGGGTTTTTCAACATTCTAGAACAAAACGGCGACATGAAATATCACTTAGGTATCAATAAAAGGTGATCTAGCACAACAAATAAGCGTGTGTGATGTGACAATTGGGAGGGTTTGAGAAGGATTAGTTTATGTGTGATGTGACAATTGGGAGATCTTAGATGCCCCCACTCTAGGTGAATGTGAGGGAGGGTTTTTCCACATACCAAAACAAAACGGTGACATGAAATATCACTCATGTATAAATAAAAGGTGATCTAGCACATCAAATAAGGGCGCCTGTTGTGGGTATTGTGGGGTTTGAGAAGGGTTAGTGTATGTGTGATGTGACAATTCGGAGATACTAGATGTCCTACCCCTAGGTGGATGTGGGGATGGTTTTTTGACATTCCAGAACAAAATGGCAACATGAAATATCATTCAGGTATCATTAAAAGGTGATCTAGCACAGCAAATAAGGATGCCTGTTGTGGGTATTGTGGGATTTGAGAAGGATTAGTGTATGTGTGATGTGACAATTGGGAGATCCTAGATACCCCACCCCTAGGTGGATGCGTGGAGTGCTTTTTCACATTCTAGAACAAAATGGCAACATGAAATATCACTCGGGCATCAACAAATTGTGATCTAGCATAACAAATAAGCGTGCCCGTTGTGGATATTGTGGGGTTTGAGAAGGATTAGTGTATGTGTGATGTGACAATTGGGAGATCCTAGATACCACAACTCTAGGTGACTGCGGGGAAGGTTTTTCCACATTCCAGAACATAATGGTGACATGAATAATCAGTCAGGTATAAATAAAAAGTGATCTAGCATAGCAAATAAGGGCGCCTGTTGTGGGTATTGTGGGGTTTGAGAAGGGTTAGTGTATGTGTGATGTGACAATTGGGAGATCCTAGATACCCCAACCATAGCTATATGCGGGGAGGGTTTTTTCACATTCCAGAACAAAATGATAACATGAAATATCAGTCATGTAAATAAATCGTGATCTAAAACAGCAAATAAGGGCACCCGTTGTTGGTATTGTGGGGTTTGAGAAGGGTTAGTGTATGTGTGATGTGAAAATTGGGAGATCCTAGATACCCTACCCCTAGCTGGATGCAGGGAGATTTTTTTTACATTCTAGAACAAAACGGTGATATGAAATATCAGTCATGTATAAATAAAATATGATCTAGAATAGCAAATAAGGGCGCCCGCTGTGGGTATTGTGGGGTTTGAGAAGCATTAGTGTATGTGTGATGTGACAATTGGAAGATCCTAGATACCCCACCCCTAGGTGGATGTGGGGAGAGTTTTTTCACATTCTAGAATAAAACAGCGACATGAAATATCACTTAGGTATCAATATAAGGAGATCTAGCACAACAAATAAGCGTGTGTGATGTGACAATTGGGAGGGTTTGAGAAGGATTAGTTTATGTGTGATGTGACAATTGGGAGATCTTAGATGCCCCCACTCTAGGTGAATGTGAGGGAGGGTTTTTCCACATACCAAAACAAAACGGTGACATGAAATATCACTCATGTATAAATAAAAGGTGATCTAGCACATCAAATAAGGGCGCCTGTTGTGGGTATTGTGGGGTTTGAGAAGGGTTAGTGTATGTGTGATGTGACAATTCGGAGATACTAGATGTCCTACCCCTAGGTGGATGTGGGGATGGTTATTTGACATTCCAGAACAAAATGGCAACATGAAATATCATTTAGGTATCAATAAAAGGTGATCTAGCACAGCAAATAAGGATGCCTGTTGTGGGTATTGTGGGATTTGAGAAGGATTAGTGTATGTGTGGTGTGACAATTGGGAGATCCTAGATACCCCACCCCTAGGTGGATGCGTGGAGTGTTTTTTCACATTCTAGAACAAAATGGCAACATGAAATATCACTCGGGCATCAACAAATTGTGATCTAGCATAACAAATAAGCGTGCCCGTTGTGGATATTGTGGGGTTTGAGAAGGATTAGTGTATGTGTGATGTGACAATTGGGAGATTCTAGATACCACAACTCTAGGTGACTGCGGGGAAGGTTTTTCCACATTCCAGAACATAATGGTTACATGAAATATCAGTCAGGTATAAATAAAAAGTGATCTAGCATAGCAAATAAGGGCACCTGTTGTGGGTATTGTGGGGTTTGAGAAGGGTTAGTGTTTGTGTGATGTGACAATTGGGAGATCCTAGATACCCCAACCATAGCTATATGCGGGGAGGGTTTTTTCACATTCCAGAACAAAACGATAACATGAAATATCAGTCATGTAAATAAATCGTGATCTAAAACAGCAAATAAGGGCACCCGTTGTTGGTATTGTGGGGTTTGAGACGGGTTAGTGTATGTGTGATGTGAAAATTGGGAGATCCTAGATACCCCACCCCTAGCTGGATGCAGGGAGATTTTTTTTACATTCTAGAACAAAACGGTGATATGGAATATCAGTCATGTATAAATAAAATATGATCTAGAATAGCAAATAAGGGCGCCCGCTGTGGGTATTGTGGGGTTTGAGAAGCATTAGTGTATGTGTGATGTGACAATTGGAAGATCCTAGATACCCCACCCCTAGGTGGATGTGGGGAGAGTTTTTTGACATTCTAGAATAAAACGGCAACATGAAATGTCACTTAGGTATCAATATAAGGAGATCTAGCACAACAAATAAGTGTGTGTGATGTGACAATTGGGAGGGTTTGAGAAGGATTAGTTTATGTGTGATGTGACAATTGGGAGATCTTAGATGCCCCCACTCTAGGTGAATGTGAGGGAGGGTTTTTCCACATACCAAAACAAAACGGTGACATGAAATATCACTCATGTATAAATAAAAGGTGATCTAGCACATCAAATAAGGGTGCCTGTTGTGGGTATTGTGGGGTTTGAGAAGGGTTAGTGTATGTGTGATGTGACAATCCGGAGATACTAGATGTCCTACCCCTAGGTGGATGTGGGGATGGTTTGTTGACATTCCAGAACAAAATGGCAACATGAAATATCATTCAGGTATCAATAAAAGGTGATCTAGCACAGCAAATAAGGATGCCTGTTGTGGGTATTGTGGGATTTGAGAAGGATTAGTGTATGTGTGATGTGACAATTGGGAGATCCTAGATACCCCACCCCTAGGTGGATGCGTGGAGTGTTTTTTCACATTCTAGAACAAAATGGCAACATGAAATATCACTCGGGCATCAACAAATTGTGATCTAGCATAACAAATAAGCGTGCCCGTTGTGGATATTGTGGGGTTTGAGAAGGATTAGTGTATGTGTGATGTGACAATTGGGAGATCCTAGATACCACAACTCCAGGTGACTGCGGGGAAGGTTTTTCCACATTCCAGAACATAATGGTGACATGAAATATCAGTCAGGTATAAATAAAAAGTGATCTAGCATAGCAAATAAGGGCGCCTGTTGTGGGTATTGTGGGGTTTGAGAAGGGTTAGTGTATGTGTGATGTGACAATTGGGAGATCCTAGATACCCCAACCATAGCTATATGCGGGGAGAGTTTTTTCACATTCCAGAACAAAACGATAACATGAAATATCAGTCATGTAAATAAATCGTGATCTAAAACAGCAAATAAGGGCACCCGTTGTTGGTATTGTGGGGTTTGAGAAGGGTTAGTGTATGTGTGATGTGAAAATTGGGAGATCCTAGATACCCCACCCCTAGCTGGATGCAGGGAGATTTTTTTTTACATTCTAGAACAAAACGGTGATATGAAATATCAGTCATGTATAAATTAAATATGATCTAGAATAGCAAATAAGGGCGCCCGCTATGGGTATTGTGGGGTTTGAGAAGCATTAGTGTATGTGTGATGTGACAATTGGAAGATCCTAGATACCCCACCCCTAGCTGGATGCAGGGAGATTTTTTTTTACATTCTAGAACAAAACAGTGATATGGAATATCAGGCATGTATAAATAAAATATGATCTAGAATAGCAAATAAGGGCGCCCGCTGTGGGTATTGTGGGGTTTGAGAAGCATTAGTGTATGTGTGATGTGACAATTGGAAGATCCTAGATACCCCACCCCTAGGTGGATGTGGGGAGAGTTTTTTGACATTCTAGAATAAAACGGCAACATGAAATATCACTTAGGTATCAATATAAGGAGATCTAGCACAACAAATAAGCGTGTGTGATGTGACAATTGGGAGGGTTTGAGAAGGATTAGTTTATGTGTGATGTGACAATTGGGAGATCTTAGATGCCCCCACTCTAGGTGAATGTGAGGGAGGGTTTTTCCACATACCAAAACAAAACGGTGACATGAAATATCACTCATGTATAAATAAAAGGTGATCTAGCACATCAAATAAGGGTGCCTGTTGTGGGTATTGTGGGGTTTGAGAAGGGTTAGTGTATGTGTGATGTGACAATCCGGAGATACTAGATGTCCTACCCCTAGGTGGATGTGGGGATGGTTTGTTGACATTCCAGAACAAAATGGCAACATGAAATATCATTCAGGTATCAATAAAAGGTGATCTAGCATGACAAATAAGGATGCCTGTTGTGGGTATTGTGGGATTTGAGAAGGATTAGTGTATGTGTGATGTGACAATTGGGAGATCCTAGATACCCCACCCCTAGGTGGATGCGTGGAGTGTTTTTTCACATTCTAGAACAAAATGGCAACATGAAATATCACTCGGGCATCAACAAATTGTGATCTAGCATAACAAATAAGCGTGCCCGTTGTGGATATTGTGGGGTTTGAGAAGGATTAGTGTATGTGTGATGTGACAATTGGGAGATCCTAGATACCACAACTCAGTGTGATCAAGGGAAGGTTTTTCCACATTCCAGAACATAATGGTGACATGAAATATCAGTCAGGTATAAATAAAAAGTGATCTAGCATAGCAAATAAGGGCGCCTGTTGTGGGTATTGTGGGGTTTGAGAAGGGTTAGTGTATGTGTGATGTGACAATTGGGAGATCCTAGATACCCCAACCATAGCTATATGCGGGGAGAGTTTTTTCACATTCCAGAACAAAACGATAACATGAAATATCAGTCATGTAAATAAATCGTGATCTAAAACAGCAAATAAGGGCACCCGTTGTTGGTATTGTGGGGTTTGAGAAGGGTTAGTGTATGTGTGATGTGAAAATTGGGAGATCCTAGATACCCCACCCCTAGCTGGATGCAGGGAGATTTTTTTTTACATTCTAGAACAAAACGGTGATATGAAATATCAGTCATGTATAAATTAAATATGATCTAGAATAGCAAATAAGGGCGCCCGCTATGGGTATTGTGGGGTTTGAGAAGCATTAGTGTATGTGTGATGTGACAATTGGAAGATCCTAGATACCCCACCCCTAGGTGGATGTGGGGAGAGTTTTTTCACATTCTAGAATAAAACGGTGACATGAAATATCACTTAGGTATCAATATAAGGAGATCTAGCACAACAAATAAGCGTGTGTGATGTGACAATTGGGAGGGTTTGAGAAGGATTAGTTTATGTGTGATGTGACAATTGGGAGATCTTAGATGCCCCCACTCTAGGTGAATGCGAGGGAGGGTTTTTCCACATACCAGGACAAAACGATGACATGAAATATCAGTCATGTGTAAATAAAAGGTGATCTAGCACATCAAATAAGGGCGCCTGTTGTGGGTATTGTGGGGTTTGAGAAGGGTTAGTGTATGTGTGATGTGACAATTGGGAGATACTAGATGTCCTACCCCTAGGTGGATGTGGGGAGGGTTTTTTTGACATTCGAGAACAAAACGGCAACATGAAATATCATTCAGGTATCAATAAAAGGTGATCTAGCACAGCAAACAAGGTTGCCTGTTGTGGGTATTGTGGGATTTGAGAAGTATTAGTGTATATGTGATGTGACAATTGGGAGATCCTAGATACCCCACCAATAGGTGGATGCGGGGAGTGTTTTTTCATATTCTAGAACAAAATGGCGACATGGAATATTACTCAGGCATCAACAAATTGTGATCTAGCATAACAAATCAGCATGCCTGTTGTGGGTATTGTGGGGTTTGAGAAGGATTAGCGTATGTGTGATGTGACAATTGGGAGATCCAAAATACCCCAACTCTAGGTGAATGCGGGGACGGTTTTTCCACATTCCAGAACAAAATGGTGACATGAAATATCAGTCAGGTATAAATAAAAGGTGATCTAGCACAGCAAATAAGGGCGCTAGTTGTGGGTATTGTGGGGTTTGAGCACGGTTAGTGTAGGTGTGATGTCACAATTGGGAGATCCTAGATACCCCATCCCTAGATGGATGCTGGGAGGGTTTTTTTCACATTCCAGAACAAAATGGTGATATGAAATATCAGTCAGGTATAAATAAAACATGATCTAGAATAGCAAATAAGGGCGCCCGCTATGGGTATTGTGGGGTTTGAGAAGCATTAGTGTATGTGTGTTGTGACAATTGGGAGATCCTAGATACCCCACCCGTAGGTGGATGCGAGGAGAGTTTTTCACATTCTAGAATAAAATGGCAACATGAAAAATCATTTAGGTAGCAATAAATGGTGATCTAGCATAGCAAATAAGGGCGCCAATTATGTGTATTATGTGGTTTCATAAGGATTAGTGTATGTGTGTTGTGACAATTGGGAGATCTTAGATGCCCCACCCCTAGGTGGATGCGGTGAGGGTTTTTTCACATTCTAGAACAAAACGGCGACATGAAATATCAGTCATGTATCAATAAAATGTGATCTAGCATAACAAATAAGCGTGCCTGCTGTGGGTATTGTGGGGTTTGAGAAGGATTAGTGTATGTGTGATGTGACAATTGGGAGATACTAGATGCCCCAACTCTAGGTGAATGCGCTGATGGTTTTTCCACATTCCAGAACAAAATGGTGACATGAAATATAAGTCAGGTATAAATAAAGGGTGATCTAGCACATCAAATAAGGGTGCTTGTTGTGGGTATTGTGTGGTTTGCGAAGGGTTTGTGTATGTGTGATGTGACAATTGGGAGATCCTAGATACCCCACCCCTAGCTATATGAGGGGAGGGTTTTTTCACATTCCAGAACAATACGATGACATGAAATATCAGTCAGGTATAAATAAATCGTGATCTAAAACGGCAAATAAGGGCACCCGCTGTGGGTATTGTGGGGTTTGAGAAGGGTTAGTGTATGGGTGATGTGAAAATTGGGAGATACTAGATGTCCTACCCCTAGGTGGATGTGGGGATGTTGTTTCCACATTCTGGAACAAAATGGCAACATGAAATATCATTCAGGTATCAATAAAAGGTGATCTAGATTAGCAAATAAGGTTGACTATTGTGGGTATTGTGGGATTTGAGAAGGATTAGTGTATGTGTGATGTGACAATTGGGAGATCCTAGATACCCCACCCCTAGGTGGATGCGAGGAGTGTTTTTTCACATTCTAGAACAAAATGGCGACATGAAATATCACTCAGGCATCAACAAATTGTGATCTATCATAACAAATCAGCATGCCTGTTGTGGGTATTGTGGGGTTTGAGAAGGATTAGTGTATGTGCGATGTGACAATTGAGAGATACTAGATGCCCCAACTCGAGTTGAATGCGGGGGCGGTTTTTCCACATTCCAGAACAAAATGGTGACATGAAATATCAGTCAGGTATAAATAAAAGGTGATCTAGCACATCAAATAAGGGTGCCTGGTGTGGGTATTGTGGGGTTTGAGAAGGGTTAGTGTATGTGTGATGTGACAATTGGGAGATCCTAGATACCCCACCCCTAGCTATATGAGGGGAGGGTTTTTTCACATTACAGAACAAAACGATGACATGAAATATCAGTCAGGTATAAATAAATCATGATCTAAAACAGCAAATAAGGGCACCCGTTGTGGGTATTGTGGGGTTTGAGAAGGGTTAGTGTATGTGTGATGTGAAAATTGGGAGATACTAGATGTACTACCCCTAGATGGATATGGGGAGGTTTGTTTTCACATTCCGGAACAAAACAACAACATAAAATATCATTCAGGTATCAATAAAAGGTGATCTATCTCAGCAAATAAGGTTGACTATTATGGGTATTGTGGGATTTGAGAAGGATTAGTGTATGTGTGATGTGACAATTGGGATATCCTATATGCCCCACGCCTAGGTGGATGCGGGGAGGGTTTTTTCACATTCTAGAACAAAACGGCAACATGAAATATAATTTAGGTATCAATAAAAGGTGATCTAGCATAACAAATAAGGGTGCCCGTTGTGGGTATTGTGGGGTTTGAGAAGGATTAGTGTATGTGTGATGTGACAATTGGGAGATACTACATGCCCCAACTCTAGGTGAATGCGGGAATGGTTTTTCCACATTCCAGAACAAAATGTTGACATGAAATATCAGTCAGGTATAAATAAAAGGTGATCTAGCACATCAAATAAGGGTGCCTGTTGTGGGTATTGTGGGGTTTGAGAAGGGTTAGGGTATGTGTGATGTGACAATTGGGAGATCCTAGATACCCCACCCCTAGCTATATGAGGGGAGGGTTTTTTCACATTCTAGAACAAAACGATGACATGACATATCAATCAGGTATAAATAAATCGTGATCTAAAACAGCAAATAAGGGCACCCGTTGTGGGTATTGTGGGGTTTGAGAAGGGTTAGTGTATGTGTGATGTGAAAATTGGGAGATACTAGATGTCCTACCCGTAGGTGGATGCGGGGAGGTTTTTTTTAACATTCCAGAACAAAACGGCAACATGAAATATCATTCAGGTATCAATAAAAGGTGATCTAGCACAGCAAATAAGGTTGACTGTTGTGGGTATTGTTGGATTTGAAAAGGATTAGTGTATGTGTGATGTGACATTGGGAGATACTAGATGTCCTACCCCTATGTGGATACCCGAGAGGGTTTTTTCACATTCCAAAACAAAACAGCGACATAAAATATCATGCAGATATCAATAAAAGGTGATCTAGCAGAGCAAATAAAGGCGCCCATTGTGGGTATTGTGGGGTTTGGGATAGATTATTGTATGTGTGATGTCACAATTGGGAGATCCTATTTTCCCCACCCCTAGGTGGATGAGGGGGAGGGTTTTTCCACATTCCAGAACAAAACGGTGACATGAAATATCAGTCAGGTATAAATAAAAGGTGATCTTGCACAACAAATAAGGCCGCCTGTTGTGGGTTTTGTGGGGTTTGGAAGGGTTAGTGTATGTGTGATGTGACAATTGGGAGATACTAGATGGCCTACCCCCATGTGGATACGGGGAGGGTTTTTTCACATTCCAAAACAAAATGGCGACATAAAATATCATTCAGATATCAATAAAAGGTGATCTAGTACAACAAATAAAGGCGCTTATTGTGGGTATTGTGGACTTTGAGAAATATTATTGTATGTGTGATGTCACAATTGGGAGATCCTAGATGCCCCACCCCCTAGGTGGATGCGGTGGAGGACTTTTTCACATTCTAGAACAAAACGGTGACATGAAATGTCATTTAGGTATCAATAAAAATGATCTAGCACAGCAAATAAGGGCGTGTGATGTGGGTATTGTGGGTATTGAGGATGATTAGTGTATGTGTGATGTGACAATTGGGAGATCCTAGATACCCCACCCCTTGGTGGATGTGGGGAGAGTTTTTTTCACATTCTATAACAAATAGACAACATGAAATATCATTTAGGTATCAATAGAAGGTGATCTAGGACAGCAAATAAGGGCGCCCGTTGTGGGTATTATGTGGTTTGATAAGGATTATTCTATGTGTGATGTGACAATTGGGAGATACTAGATACCCCACCCCTAGGTGGATGCGGGGAGAGTTTTTTCACATTGTAGAACAAAACGGCAACATCAAATATCATTTAGGTATGAATAAAAGGTGATCTAGCATAACAAATAAGCGTGCCCGTTGTGGGTATTGTGGGGTTTGAGAAGGGTTAGTGTATGTGTGATGTGACAATTGGGAGATACTAGATGTCCTACCCGATGTGGATACGGGGAGGGTTTTTTCACATTCCAAAACAAAACGACGACATCAAATATCATTCAGATATCAATATAAGGATATTGATACATTGCAAACATATCCATAATTTTTGATGTTCCATGCCTAGTTTTATCTACTTTCTTGTGTTTTGTCCACACTTTGGAGTACTTTTCATATGATTTCTTGGACAAACCTATTCACAAGAGCCACAGTGATAGTTGCCTGTTTTCTCTTGTTTTTGGTTCTAGGAAAGTCAGAAAATGAATATTTTCGGAATTGGAGGGGACAAAAGCCAAAGTCAGTTATTCACCGAGGGACACCTGGAGCCAGAATACGAGACGGAGAGGGGTTGGGGCCCGGCCACACAACCTAGCCACATGGCCAGGCCTGACCCGTGCTAGGGGGTGGGCTGGTTACCCTAGGCACCCCTCGGCCTCTCCATCCGCCTATAAGTTGCCTCTGATACGGAAACCCTAAGTACCCGATGAAAATTCCACGAAAGAGTCTGTAGCCGCCGTCATCTCCATCCCTAGATCGAGGGGGATCCGAAGCTCTTCCTGGCACCCTGCCGGAGACGGGAATTCACCTTGGAGGCCTTCTTCATCATCATGCAAGCCTCCGGTGTGATGCGTGAGTAGTTTATCTCAGGACTACGGGTCCATGTAGTAGCTAGATGGCTGGTTCTCCTCCTTTGTGCTATCATGTTTAGATCTTGTGAGCTCCGTTCATGATCAAGATCATCTATTTGTAATTCTGCATGTTGTGTTTGTGGGGATCCAATAGATATTGAGATGCTATTTCAGATTGATTATTGATTCTATCATGTCTTTGTTATTTATGATCTTGCACGCTTTCCGTTGTTAGTAGCTATCTTGGCCAACTAGATGCTAGCAACTCCAAGAGTTAGTATTTATGCTCGATAGTGGGTTCATGCCTCTGCTAATCTGGGGAAGTGACAGAAATCTCTAAGGTACTAGATGTGTTGTTACTACTAGGGAGAAAACAACAATCCTTTGTTCATAGAACAATCTTATTGTTTACTTTACATGCAATTCGTAATGCAATTATCCGTTGCTTACAACTTAATACTAGAGGGGGTTCGGATGATAACCTGAAGGTGGATTACTAGTCATAGATGCTGTTGGATGGCGGTCTATGTATAATGTTGTAATGCCCAATCAAGTCTCGAAGGAGTCAAGATGAGTAGTATATGCTTGTATGCTTTCTTGTTGTTTGTGAATTGCCCCGCTATAATTTGTTCACCCAACATGTTATCTATCTTAAGGAGAGCCACCTCTAGTGAACTATGGACCCCAGTCCTTTCTTTTACTATCAATCTACAATCAACTGTTTACAGATTTGTGTTTACTTTCTGCAAACTATTACTTTCCTCCACTCGATACGTTTAATCCTTTGTTTTTAGACCAGTGAGATTTACACCCTCATCACAAGTTGGGGACAGAGTTCTGTGGTTGTGTTGTGTAAGTCTCACGTTCTTCTTGACGCCGTAGTGTGTCTGCCTTAGCCTAGCAACACCTTTGGGGTGTTTCCTTGCTCCTACTGGATTGATAACCTTGGTTTCATAAATGAGGGAAAACTTGCTGCTGTGCTCATCATACCTTCCTCTTGGGGTTCCCCAACGAGCTCGATATATTTTGGGCCATCAAGCTAATTTTCTGCCGCTGTTGCCGGGGAGTCAAGGACATCTTCACACGGGGAGTCCCTCATAACCAATCTCTTTACTTTGTTGTTTTTGTTTTGGCATGTTTACTTTTTCTTTGTTTGCTTGTTTCTTTATCAAAAACACAAAAAAAATTAGTTTTACAAGTTTGCTTTCTTTATTAAAAACTCAAAAAAATTAAGTCTTTCTTTAGTTTTTACCTCTTCCTTAGCACACCATGTTGATCCCTAAATTCACCTTGAAAGACCTTTCAATAGGTAGTGGTTCTGTAATTGGAAAATATAATATTGAAGAATTCTTTAATCATGTTAGTAAGCATGAGGATATGGAGGATAGATCCCTTGCAGCTTCTTCAGTTCAGATGTTGGAAGCTAGGTTTGTTAACCTTAACCCCTTAATGCAAGTAATGTTTCTTAAAGTTAAAGAAATTGATGACCCTGAAAAGATAGATTTTATTCTAGAAATTTTGCTTAAGGAATTCTATTATGTTGCCAAGGAAGCTAGAAAAGTCTTTGAACGTTTCAATATGCTAGGCTCATGTGTAGATGTTGTTGGTACACGAGAAAAGATGAACAAAACTGAACATAATGGGGAGGAAACTAAGATACCAATACCCTTTAAACTAGTAGCAATGCATGAAACCATAGAAAAGAATCTTGATTGGATTGTTCCCGAAAACCCGTTTGATGAAAATAGTGAACCAAAGAGAATTGAGATAGGATCCTCTAGAACTTATTTGGATGAGATACCTTGCCTTGTTGAAGATATTTCGGGTATCAATCTTAATGCTTCTTCATTTGAGAACACTTGATCCTTTTTCTTGCTTCTTATGCCTAACTTAAAGGCGTTAAAGAAAAGTACTTATTGGGAGATAACCCAAAAGTTTTAGATGAGCCTTGGGAGTTATTACTTCAGTAATAACCGCTCCTTATCCTTTTTATTTCCTTTTTGTGTGAAGCCTCTAATGAGAGAGAAGTAATTATTGGGAAAGGTGATGTCCCGAAACAGATTTCTGTGCTTCACCGTAAAAATTCGTGTAAAATCTCTGTACGTCCTTGTGAGACGTGAATTTTTCTGCTTCTGCCCCAGGTTGTTATCTAACTTTCGTTAGTTCAACACTTTTTTATTTGAGCAACAGAAGGTCTTCGAAAAAAATCGTCTTTACCTGCTGGTCTGTTTGACAGATTTCTGCCATTTTCTGCATTTGCTTCTTGTTCGTTCCTTTTTGAGTTCTTTTGGGGAATTGAGCTTTTTGAGGGAAGTGCTATAGTAGATAGTGTATTAATGGAAGTTTTACTGGTGTTAGAACTGAATCTAAAGACTTATTATCTTGAGTGCACTAATGTTTCTAATAAAGATTGTGTGAAGTTTTGTATGAAGGAAAAAATTCAGGTGTATGGAATGAATTAGTAATGAGATGAAGGATGGACTAAAGCTCAAGCTTGGGGATGCCACGCGTGTCACCCCAAGAAATATCCAAGAATTACAACCGTCAAAGCTTGGGGATGCCCAATGCTTCCCCCTATTCATTAATAAAAATCCCAGGTTTCTTCCAAACGCTTCATTTTTATTGTTTCATGCACAGTTTTGTTGTTCTTGGAGCGTCTTATTTTTCATTTTCATTTTGGTTTTTCATTTGCTCGGTTTTATTATTTTGCTGAATAAATTGTTTAGACCCCCTCTTTCATTGCATTGGTTTTCAAATAGTTTGGTTTGGATTGGAAAGAGTAGGAAAGTTCATGCTTAAGTGGTAAAGAGAGTTTGTTTTTGACTGTGGCCTATGATTTGTCATGCCATGCTTGATATTGTTTTGGCTTTATGCTTAGTATTATTTGCTGTAGCATGACTTGTTATAAACAATTGAGATTGCTTAATGTGCCTTGGAAGGATCATGCGTTGTTTTAGCATATTAAAGCATAGTATTGTGGTATTCTCCTTTGATCCTTTATTTGGGTTGACTAGGCGCATGCTCACAACATGTTATGAATATCCCAAGTCACCATAAGCCTTTATGATCCTTTAGTTTTCAACTTGTAGTATCACTTGATGCTTTGATCATTGATGTTTTGTCCCTCTACATGATTATGGCCATTATTGCTCTCTTAGTTTGTCGCTCCCAGTCTTTTGCTAGCCTCCACAACCAAGTATGTGTTCCACTCATGCATCCAACTCCTCAAACCAAGTTATTCCAAAGAGTCCACCATATCTACCTACTAGCATATGCTATTCCAGGTATATTCATGTTTTTATCTACCTTCCGAATTAAACTTGTTATGAGAAAACTAGTGATTAAAGCTCTCACGAACTTGATGGCACACTTTACTTTTCTTGCCCTTAATAAAGTTGAACGATTGTGTCGTCTATGTTGTATATGCTTGCACCTATTTGTTGGGGATTAGCAGAACCATGCTGTCATGGGGAACACTTTCAACATTGCACTTGTACTTTGTACCTAGTTGATATCATGCTCTTTTGTTTATGGATGTCGTCGGTGTGAAATGAAAGGGGAGCTTGTAAGTCCATGGAGTTATGTATATGTGTTAGAGAAACTCCTGGGCCGCTGGTCTAATCCATGCTGACATGGTGGAAACCTGCAGCATAACCATAATGAGCTGTCTATGAAGCATTCTTCTTATAAAAAAAGAGTCCTACATTGAGAAAGAAGAGAAAAGAAAAAAAAAGATACTATGAAAAGAGGAAATAGAGAAAAAAGCACCATATTACCATGGTAAATAAGAAGAATGCTGAGATGCTCGTTGTCTGTTTGCCTTGTCATTTTGATATGGGGATTCTTCCGTATCATCGGGCAAGGGGTACCCTGTTGGCGGTTCTCTATGATACACATGTACTTACGATGACAAGAACTTACTGTAATTTCGGTGATAGACAAGTTATCAATTTCGATTTGCAATGGAATGCCTGCTAGGTGATATTCTATTTCCTAAAATAAAAACAAACAGATTAGATGATTTAAGACTGTTATGAGCTGTTTATGATCATCGTCAGGAGTTTTTTCTCGGGGGCTCTGCTCCTACTCCATGTATTGGGTATCTTCGTAGTGACACAGGCAAAATTTAGGAGATATTTGAGGAGACAGTCATATTTATGTGATATTTTGTGTACTTTAATCTGAAGGTCCAGTTGTCAAATTGTATTTGCAATGGAATCCATGATAGGCGATTGTACCAACTGACAACAAACTCTGCAGAATATTCATGCAAAACTGATGATGCGGGATAAGTGGTCCAAATCAGTAGTGGTGAATATCAAGGAAGAAGAAGAGACATAAATGGATGATGACCAGAACTGGGTGGGTGGCAACGGCGAGTGGCTGGTCCTTTTATCACAGGATGGGAGTACTTGGAATCTAAAAAATGGCTACAGATTGTTGAGACTTACATTGCCATCTTTGGTGGGTGTCGGCATTACTGCATTCAACAACAGGTGGCTGCCGCCCATTTCTGAATTCACTTACAGGTTCAACATGGCAGAACTTGAGCTCCTGAAGGTACAGCTCCCACATAGACCGCGGGAGGGGCGTGGAAGACCTGGGAGTACGACCTCTTAGCGGTGTTCGACAAGGCAATCACATTCATTAGATGGCCAGAAGACAAGGAATGGACAGTCTTGCGCGACGACTTCCAGTGGCCGGAGAAGTATGTCGACGCCGTCTTCACCTACAGCTACTCCTCGTACAAACCGCAACGCATTTATGCGGTCACTGAACCTAGCGGCGACGTGCGTGTTTGGGAGCCGTCCATTTGGGGTGAGTCATGGTGTCATATAGCATGTACAATCCCATTCAAGATTCTGCTTACTGACTGTAAGTAACACACAGGTATCCACGCAGCCCGTGCATCATTCCAGCTTCGTTCATCGAAGATGCAGTAGCAGATGCTGAACTTGGGACAAAATGCTGGTTCCTAGCACCTTTCGGAGGTGACACGGAACTGGATGATGAACTCATGTGGATTCATATCAGGGGAGGACTAAACAACGTTGGTGATACAATAGAACATATGTGGACACAACTTTCTTCATACCCATCGCTGCGGTGTCACATTTTCTCGAGGTCCGTATGCCCATCCAAAGACCCAGTAGAGCAAGTCTGGAGCAGAGTCGACAATCTGAAGAGACAACCGGTGTTTCTTGAGATCAACTACCCTTTCTTTCTCGGAGCCCCTAGAGCTATTGAACCTGTAATTGCTCAGGCAGCCCTGGCTCCTGATGCTGCTGCTTCTGGTGGTGGTGGTGGTGTTGGTGGTGGTGGTGGAGCTGATGAAGAACTAGCTGCTCCTACTCCTGGTGAAGCTGGCGAAATACTTGGTGATGCTGCTGCTGGTGAAGCTGATGAAATACTTGCTAATGCTGCTGCTCGTGAAGCTGACGAAATACCTGCTGAGGCTGCTATTGGTGAAGGTGACGAAATACCTGCTGAGGCTACTACCAGAGTCCAGGAAGAACATGTTGGTGTTGTTACTGAGGTGCCAGCACTTCCAGTGTTTATAGCAGACTGTGTGTTTGCTACACACTCACGCGCCTATCATGTTGACACTCCAGATCCGACCTAGAGCCGAATCCATGTCGGGGGGAGGGGGCCTACAATTGGTTCATCAGTGGGGTCGTACAATTTGGTGGAGAATTACATATGGCCAAACACAGCATTCTGTTTCGTTCCGACGATACCACCAACTTCAGGGACCTAGTGCTCATACTAGCAGATCCGATGAACTATTTGTCTTTATCTTTATCATTAGTTACGCTTATTTGTGTAAAGACTAAGCTGTGCTTATTTGTGTAAGACTAAGTTAGGACTAACTCCATAATATTTAGTGAAGCCCAGCTTTTCTTTCCACGCCCATAATAACAGAATTGCAGCATAGAACATACAAAGGTAATGTGCATACTAGGAATTTTTACTCAGGATAACAGCCACTTCAAGTAAATGATATTTGGTGTACGCGTTTGAAAGCATCACTAGAATAACCCACATATTGATGATTAATAACATGGATCTAGCTTTTCTGCGCATATTTGGATTGAATCGCTCATTGATTTGTTCACATATTTTTTGGCAATGGCTGATGAACTCCACTTTCTTGGTAACATGCTTCATCAGCGAGCACTTCTTGATGCAATGCAAAGTATAGAACATGGTCGTCATCGTCATTCCATTTAGGTTCTCTATGTTTCGTCATCATGTAGCTACTAATTTCAAATGAAAATCTAGTAAACAGCAAATGTGTACATCGTTAGAGTATGCTACGGCCACGATACGTACACGTTTTTCTACAATCATAAGAAGGAAACGTGATGCATTTTCACCTTGTTGGCATTGTGCCGAACTGGGTGGATGTGGCTTTGTGGTCTGGAGATTAAGGCGTCGTGGCTGGTGCGTGTGCGACCACGGCGACGGCGAGCTCAGATTCTAGAGGAGGCCAACAGGACCGAGCATGGTTGGCATGGTGACAGATCTCAGCCGCGAATGAATTCCTGTCCCCGCACCATGCCAATGGTGCGGCCATGGTGAGGGCGAGCTGTGACTCGGGATGGGGAGGAGAGCCGGGCCGAGGAGGTTCGTCCAACTCCTAGCTCTGCGCCATGGCCGTGACCACTGATTGCCGCCCCAGAGGAAGAAGAAGACGCCTAAAGGATGCATGCGCCAACGCTGCAAGCCTACATGGCAACGATGATGGCAGCGACATAACGATGAAAGCTGACAGGGGGGCCCAACTTGATGGCCGTTAGCCTGATTTTTTGTATTGAAATGTAAAGTTGAATTCGTGCCGGAAAAGACCCTCTGAGTATTTGGCATGCCAACTGTAGTCATCGCGGTTGATTTCAGGAACTCAGGTACCGCGTTGCTTGGGCGACCCAACTTTCGGGCCGCAAAATGATATTTTTCCTGTTGTGGGTATTATGTGGTTTGATAATGATTAGTGTATGTGTGATGTGACAATTGGGAGATCCTAGATGCCCCACCCTAGGGGGATTCGCGGAGGGTTTTTTCACATTCTAGAACAAAACAACGACATAAAATCACTACTAGGAAAACGGCTATAGGTAATCAGCACATCTGTGGCTCACATGGTTGAAGTGCCCCACGACTAAAACAGGCGTGGCTCACCTGTGGGCAGTGCCCTACTAATAACTAGAACAACCGTGGCGCACATGACTATAGTGCGCCACAGATGTGTGTGGGACAGGCCACATTGGCACGCCAAACATCATGGCGCACTATAGTCATGTGCGCCACCACAGTTGTTAGGTCATCGTGGCGCGCACATGGGTCAGTGCGCCACGCCTAAGCGCATGCCCCTACTTGCAGAAACAGCCACAAACTTACGTGGCGCACTGCCTAGTGTGCCACAGGGATCCAGGAGTGGCGCACATGGCCTAGTGCGCCACAGATGTTTGTACTCCTGCACCAACTCACCCACGTGGATGGATCGCCTTTTTAGGCTTTGCAAAAAATAAAAGAAAATGATGAACACTTCAAAAAATTAAATCCTTTCATATTTAGGTAGGTAATGTGGTATAGCTTCGAGTAAAATTAACAAACATGAGTTTCGACTTTTTATACAAAAACAGTTTATGCCACGGTAAAACGGCCATAACTTTTGCATACGATATCGAAAAAAATCGTATAATATACCAAAATGACGAGAACGAGATTTCGCATCTGCTCGCAACGACCTATGGTCGTTTAGCGATTTTTTAGATTTTCAAAATTTGAAAAGAGTAAAAAGTTACGGTCAAAAAACTGTTTTTTCCTGCAAAAAAAAACAGGGCAACTTATCCGTAGCGCACCTACACTTAGTGCGCCACGGATAAGCTTGGGCGGGATTCAAATTTGAATCCCCACCCCGCCCTCCTCCCTTTTCCTTTCCCCTGTTCCTTTCCCCGTTGCCCTTCCCTTCCTCTTCCTCTCCTTTCCTTCTTCCTTCTTCCTTCTCCCTTCTCCCTTCTCCTCCTTCCCCTTCTCCTCTCCTTGCAGTGACGGCGCGACGTCGACCTCCTTCTCCTCCTCCTCGCAGTGACAACGGGCGACGTCGACCTCCCTTCCTTCCTCTCTTCCTCCATCTCTTCCTACCTCCCTCTCTTCTTCTCCTCCTCCTCTTCTTCTCCTCCTCTTCCTCCTCTGCCTCCTCTTCTTATCCTCCTCTTCCTCCTCCGCCTCCTCTTCTTCTCCTCTTCCTCCTCTGCCTCCTCTTCTTCTTCTTCTCCTGCTCTTCCTCCTCTTCTTCTCCTCCTCCTCTTCTTCTCCTCCTCTGCCTCCTCTTCTTCTTCTCCTCCTCTTCTCCTCCTCTTCCTCCTATTCTCCTCCTCCTCCTTGCAGTCCCGACGACGACAACGAGGTGACGACAACAACAAGGTGACGACGACAACGAGGTGACGGAATGACGACGACCTGCGACCTGCACTGACAGCGGCATTTGCGAGATCCGGATCTGCTGCTTTTTTGAATTTTGAAATTTATATCTGGCGTATGCACCTAGTGCGCCACGGTTATCGTTTCATACGCGTGGCGCACCTGCCCAAACTTCTGTGGCGCACTGGCATGTGCGCCACGCCTGTATCTAAACTTCTGTGGCGCACTAGGCAGTGCGCCACGGCTGAGAGATAGCCGTGGCGCAAGGCACGTGGCGCACTGCTAGTGCGCCACAGATGATGTTTCATGGTGCGCCACTAAAGGCCATTTTCCTAGTAGTGAATATCATTTAGGTATCAATAAAAGGTGATCTAGCACAAAAAATAAAGGCGCTTGTTGTGGGTATTGTGGGGTTTGGAAAAGGTTAGTGTATGTGGGCTGTCACAATTGGGAGATCCTAGATTCCCCACCCCTAGGTGGATGCGGGGAAGGGTCTTTCCACATACCAGAACAAAATGGTGACATGAAATATAACTCAGGTATCAATAAAAGGTGATCTAGCACAACAAATAAGCGTGCCTGTTGTGGGTATTGTGGGGTTTTAGAAGGATTAGTGTATGTGTGATGTGACAATTGGGAGATCCTAGATACCCCACCCCTAGGTGGATGCGGGGAGATTTTTTTCACGTTCCAGAATATAACGACAACATGAAATATCATTTAGGTAGCAATAAAGGGTGATCTAGCACAGCAAATAAGGGCGCCCGTTGTGGGTATTGTGTGGTTTGATAAGGATTAGTGTATGTGTGTTGTGACAATTGGGATATCCTAGATGCCCCATCCCTAGGTGGATGCGGGGAGGGTTTTTTCACATTCTAGAACAAAACGGCGACATGAAATTTCACTCAGGTATCAATAAGATGTGATCTAGCATAACAAATAAGCGTGAATGTTGTATGTATTGTGGGGTTTGAGAAGGATTAGTGTATGTGTGATGTGACAATTGGGAGATACTAGACGCCCCAACTCTAAGTGAATGCGGGAACGGTTTTTCCACATTCTAGAACAAAATGGTGACATGAAATATCAGTCAGGTATAAATAAAAAGTGATCTAGCATAGCAAATACGGGTGCCTATTGTGGGTATTGTGGGGTTTGAGAAGGGTTAGTGTATGTGTGATGTGATAATTGGGAGACACTAGATGTCCCACCCCTATGTGGATACAGGGAGGGTTATTCACATTCCAAAACAAAACGTCGACATAAAATATCATTCATAAAAGGTGATCTAGCACATCAAATGAAGGCGCCCGTTGTGTGTATTGTGGGGTTTGGGAAATATTATTGTATGTGTGATGTCACAATTGGGAGATCCTAGCTACCCCACCCATAGGTGGATAAGGGGGAGGTTTTTTCACATTCCAGAACAAAACGACGACATAAAATATCATTCAGAAATCAATAAAAGGTGATCTAGCACAGCAAATAAAGGCGCCTATTGTGGGTATTGAGGATGATTAGTGTATGCGTGATGTGACAATTGGGAGATCCTAGATACCCCACCCCTAGCTAGATGAGGGGAGGGTTTTTTCACAATCCAGAACAAAACAATGACATGAAATGTCAGCCAGGTATAAATAAATCGTGATCTAAAACAGCAAATAAGGGCACCCGCTGTGGGTATTGTGGGGTTTGAGAAGGGTTAGTGTATGTGTGATGTGACAATTGGGAGATCCTAGATACCCCACCCCTAGGTGGATGTGGGGATAGTTTTTTCACATTCTAGAACAAAATGACAACATGAAATATCATTTAGGTATCAATAAAGGCTTATCTAGCACAGCAAATAAGGGCGCCCGTTGTGGGTATTGTGTGGTTTGATAAGGATTAGTGTATGTGTGTTGTGACAATTGGGTGTCCTAGATGCCCCATCCCTAGGTGGATGTGGGGAGGGTTTTTTCACATTCTAGAACAAAACAGCGACATGAAATTTCACTTAGGTATCAATAAAATGTGATCTAGCATAACAAATAAGCGTGAATGTTGTATGTATTGTGGGGTTTGAGAAGGATTAGTGTATGTGTGATGTGACAATTAGGAGATACTAGATGCCCCAACTCTAGGTGAATGCGGGGACGGTTTTCCACATTCTAGAACAAAATGGTGACATGAAATATCAGTCAGGTATAAATAAAAAGTGATCTAGCATAGCAAATAAGGGTGCCTATTGTGGGTATTGTGGGGTTTGAGAAGGGTTAGTGTATGTGTGATGTGATAATTGGGAGATACTAGATGTCCTACCCCTATGTGGATACAGGGAGGGTTATTCACATTCCAAAAAAACAACGACGACATAAAATATCATTTATAAAAGGTGATCTAGCACATCAAATGAAGGCGCCCGTTGTGTGTACTGTGGGGTTTGGGAAATATTATTGTATGTGTGATGTCACAACTGGAGATCCTAGATGCCCTACCCCTAGGTGGATGAGGGGGAGGTTTTTTCACATTCCAGAACAAAACGGCGACATAAAATATCATTCAGATATCAATAAAAGGTGATCTAGCACAGCAAATAAAGGCGCCTATTGTGGGTATTGAGGATGATTAGTGTATGTGTGATGTGACAATTGGGAGATCCTAGATACCCCACCTCTAGCTAGATGAGGGGAGGTTTTTTTCACAATCCAGAACAAAACGATGACATGAAATGTCAGCATGGTATAAATAAATCGTGATCTAAAACAACAAATAAGGGCACCCGTTGTGGGTATTGTGGGGTTTGAGAAGGGTTAGTGTATGTGTGATGTGACAATTGGGAGCTCCTAGATACCCCACCCCTAGGTGGATGTGGGGAGAGTTTTTTCACATTCTAGAACAAAACGACAACATGAAATATCATTTAGGTATGAATAAAAGGAGATCTAGCACAGCAAATAAGGGCGCCCGTTGTGGGTATTGTGTGGTTTGATAAGGATTAGTGTATGTGTGATGTGACAATTGGGAGATCCTAGATGCCCCACCCCTAGGTGGATGTGGGGAGGGTTTTTCAACATTCTAGAACAAAACGGCGACATGAAATATCACTTAGGTATCAATAAAAGATGATCTAGCACAACAAATAAGCGTGTGTGATGTGACAATTGGGAGGGTTTGAGAAGGATTAGTTTATGTGTGATGTGACAATTGGGAGATCTTAGATGCCCCCACTCTAGGTGAATGTGAGGGAGGGTTTTTCCACATACCAAAACAAAACGGTGACATGAAATATCACTCATGTATAAATAAAAGGTGATCTAACACATCAAATAAGGGCGCCTGTTGTGGGTATTGTGGGGTTTGAGAAGGGTTAGTGTATGTGTGATGTGACAATTGGGAGATACTAGATGTCCTACCCCTAGGTGGATGTGGGGATGGTTTTTTGACATTCTAGAACAAAATGGCAACATGAAATATCATTCAAGTATCAATAAAAGGTGATCTAGCACAGCAAATAAGGATGCCTGTTGTGGGTATTGTGTGATTTGAGAAGGATTAGTGTATGTGTGATGTGACAATTGGGAGATCCTAGATACCCCACCCCTAGGTGGATGCGTGGAGTGTTTTTTCACATTCTAGAACAAAATGGCAACATGAAATATCACTCGGGCATCAACAAATTGTGATCTAGCATAAGAAATAAGCGTGCCCGTTGTGGATATTGTGGGGTTTGAGAAGGATTAGTGTATGTGTGATGTGACAATTGGGAGATCCTAGATACCACAACTCTAGGTGAATGCGGGGAAGGTTTTTCCACATTCCAGAACATAATGGTGACATGAAATATCAGTCAGGTATAAATAAAAAGTGATCTAGCATAGCAAATAAGGGCGCCTGTTGTGGGTATTGTGGGGTTTGAAGGTTAGTGTATGTGATGTGACAATTGGGAGATCCTAGATACCCCAACCATAGCTATATGCGAGGAGGGTTTTTTCACATTCCAGAACAAAACGATAACATGAAATATCAGTCATGTAAATAAATCGTGATCTAAAACAGCAAATAAGGGCACCCGTTGTTGGTATTGTGGGGTTTGAGAAGGGTTAGTGTACGTGTGATGTGAAAATTGGGAGATCCTAGATACCCCACCCCTAGCTGGATGCAGGGAGGTTTTTTTTACATTCTAGAACAAAACGGTGATATGAAATATCAGTCATGTATAAATAAAATATGATCTAGAATAGCAAATAAGGGCGCCCGCTATGGGTATTGTGGGGTTTGAGAAGCATTAGTGTATGTGTGATGTGACAATTGGGAGATCCTAGATACCCCACGCCTAGGTGGATGTGGGGAGAGTTTTTTCACATTCTAGAATAAAACGGCGACATGAAATATCACTTAGGTATCAATATAAGGTGATCTAGCACAACAAATAAGCGTGTGTGATGTGACAATTGGGAGGGTTTGAGAAGGATTAGTTTATGTGTGATGTGACAATTGGGAGATCTTAGATGCCCCCACTATAGGTGAATGCGAGGGAGGGTTTTCCACATACCAGAACAAAACGATGACATGAAATATCAGTCATGTGTAAATAAAAGGTGATCTAGCACATCAAATAAGGGCGCCTGTTGTGGGTATTGTGGGGTTTGAGAAGGGTTAGTGTATGTGTGATGTGACAATTGGGAGATACTAGATGTCCTACCCCTAGGTGGATGTGGGGAGGGTTTTTTTGACATTCGAGAACAAAACGGCAACATGAAATATCATTCAGGTATCAATAAAAGGTGATCTAGCACAGCAAACAAGGTTGCCTGTTGTGGGTATTGTGGGATTTGAGAAGTATTAGTGTATATGTGATGTGACAATTGGGAGATCCTAGATACCCCACCAATAGGTGGATGCGGGGAGTGTTTTTTCACATTCTAGAACAAAATGGCGACATGAAATATTACTCAGGCATCAACAAATTGTGATCTAGCATAACAAATAAGCGTGCCTGTTGTGGGTATTGTGGGGTTTGAGAAGGATTATCGTATGTGTGATGTGACAATTGGGAGATCCAAAATACCCCAACTCTAGGTGAATGCGGGGACGGTTTTTCCACATTCCAGAACAAAATGGTGACATGAAATATCAGTCAGGTATAAATAAAAGGTGATCTAGCACAGCAAATAAGGGCGCCTGTTGTGGGTATTGTGGGGTTTGAGCACGGTTAGTGTAGGTGTGATGTCACAATTGGGAGATCCTAGATACCCCACCCCTTGATGGATGCGGGGAGAGTTTTTTTCACATTCCAGCACAAAACGGTGATATGAAATATCAGTCAGGTATAAATAAAACATGATCTAGAATAGCAAATAAGGGCGCCCGCTATGGGTATTGTGGGGTTTGAGAAGCATTAGTGTATGTGTGTTGTGACAATTGGGAGATCCTAGATACCCCACCCGTAGGTGGATGCGAGGAGAGTTTTTTCACATTCTAGAATAAAATGGCAACATGAAATATCATTTAGGTAGCAAAAAAGGGTGATCTAGCATATCAAATAAGGGCGCCAATTATGTGTATTGTGTGGTTTCATAAGGATTAGTGTATGTGTGTTGTGACAATTGGGAGATCTTAGATGCCCCACCCCTAGGTGGATGTGGGGAGAGTTTGTTCACATTCTAGAACAAAACGGCGACATGAAATATCACTTAGGTATCAATATAAGGTGATCTAGCACAACAAATAAGCGTGTGTGATGTGACAATTGGGAGGGTTTGAGAAGGATTAGTTTATGTGTGATGTGACAATTGGGAGATCTTAGATGCCCCCACTCTAGGCGAATGTGAGGGAGGGTTTTTCCACATACCAAAACAAAACGGTGACATGAAATATCACTCATGTATAAATAAAAGGTGATCTAGCACATCAAATAACGGTGCCTGTTGTGGGTATTGTGGGGTTTGAGAAGGGTTAGTGTATGTGTGATGTGACAATTGGGAGATACTAGATGTCCTACCCCTAGGTCGATGTGGGGATGGTTTTTCGACATTCCAGAACAAAATGGCAACATGAAATATCCTTCAGGTATCAATAAAAGGTGATCTAGCACAGCAAATAAGGATGCCTGTTGTGGGTATTGTGGGATTTGAGAAGGATTAGTGTATGTGTGATGTGACAATTGGGAGATCCTAGATACCCCACCCCTAGGTGGATGCGTGGAGTGTTTTTTCACATTCTAGAACAAAATGGCAACATGAAATATCACTCGGGCATCAACAAATTGTGATCTAGCATAACAAATAAGCGTGCCCGTTGTGGATATTGTGGGGTTTGAGAAGGATTAGTTTATGTGTGATGTGACAATTGGGAGATCCTAGATACCACAACTCTAGGTGAATGCGGGGAAGGTTTTTCCACATTCCAGAACATAATGGTGACATGAAATATCAGTCAGGTATAAATAAAAGGTGATCTAGCACAGCAAATAAGGGCGCCTGTTGTGGGTATTGTGGGGTTTGAGCACGGTTAGTGTAGGTGTGATGTCACAATTGGGAGATCCTAGATATCCCACCCCTAGATGGATGCGGGGAGAGTTTTTTTCACATTCCAGAACAAAAGGGTGATATGAAATATCAGTCAGGTATAAATAAAACATGATTTAGAATAGCAAATAAGGGCGCCCGCTATGGGTATTGTGGGGTTTGAGAAGCATTAGTGTATGTGTGTTGTGACAATTGGGAGATCCTAGATACCCGACCCGTAGGTGGATGCGAGGAGAGTTTTTTCACATTCTAGAATAAAATGGCAACATGAAATATCATTTAGGTAGCAAAAAATGGTGATCTAGCATAGAAAATAAGGGCGCCAATTATGTGTATTGTGTGGTTTCATAAGGATTAGTGTATGTGTGTTGTGACAATTGGGAGATCTTAGATGCCCCACCTCTAGGTGGATGTGGGGAGAGTTTTTTCACATTCTAGAACAAAACGGCGACATGAAATATCACTTAGGTATCAATATAAGGTGATCTAGCACAACAAATAAGCGTGTGTGATGTGACAATTGGGAGGGTTTGAGAAGGATTAGTTTATGTGTGATGTGACAATTGGGAGATCTTAGATGCCCCCACTCTAGGTGAATGTGAGGGAGGGTTTTTCCACATACCAAAACAAAACGGTGACATGAAATATCACTCATGTATAAATAAAAGGTGATCTGGCACATCAAATAAGGGCGCCTGTTGCGGGTATTGTGGGGTTTGAGAAGGGTTAGTGTATGTGTGATGTGACAATTGGGAGATCCTAGATACCCCAACCATAGCTATATGCGAGGAGGGTTTTTTCACATTCCAGAACAAAACGATAACATGAAATATCAGTCATGTAAATAAATTGTGATCTAAAACAGCAAATAAGGGCACCCTTTGTTGGTATTGTGGGGTTTGAGAAGGGTTAGTGTATGTGTGATGTGAAAATTGGGAGATCCTAGATACCCCACACCTAGCTAGATGCAGGGAGGTTTTTTTTACATTCTAGAACAAAACGGTGATATGAAATATCAGTCATGTATAAATAAAATATGATCTAGAATAGCAAATAAGGGTGCCCGTTGTGGGTATGTGGGGTTTGAGAAGCATTAGTGTATGTGTGATGTGACAATTGGGATATCCTAGATACCCCACCCCTAGGTGGATGTGGGGAGAGTTTTTTCACATTCTAGAATAAAACGGCGACATGAAATATCACTTAGGTATCAATATAAGGTGATCTAGCACAAGAAATAAGCGTGTGTGATGTGACAATTGGGAGGGTTTGAGAAGGATTAGTTTATGTGTGATGTGACAATTGGGAGATCTTAGATGCCCCCACTCTAGGTGAATGCGAGGGAGGGTTTTTCCACATACCAGAACAAAACGATGACATGAAATATCAGTCATGTGTAAATAAAAGGTGATCTAGCACATCAAATAAGGGCGCCTGTTGTGTGTATTGTGGGGTTTGAGAAGGGTTAGTGTATGTGTGATGTGACAATTGGGAGATACTAGATGTCCTACCCCTAGGTGGATGTGGGGAGGGTTTTTTTGACATTCGAGAACAAAACGGCAACATGAAATATCATTCAGGTATCAATAAAAGGTGATCTAGCACAGCAAACAAGGTTGCCTGTTGTGGGTATTGTGGGATTTGAGAAGTATTAGTGTATATGTGATGTGACAATTGGGAGATCCTAGATACCCCACCAATAGGTGGATGCGCGGAGTGTTTTTTCACATTCTAGAACAAAATGGCGACATGAAACATTACTCAGGCATCAACAAATTGTGATCTAGCATAACAAATAAGCGTGCCTGTTGTGGGTATTGTGGGGTTTGAGAAGGATTAGCGTATGTGTGATGTGACAATTGGGAGATCCAAAATACCCAACTCTAGGTGAATGCGGGGACGGTTTTTCCACATTCCAGAACAAAATGGTGACATGAAATATCAGTCAGGTATAAATAAAAGGTGATCTAGCACAACAAATAAGGGCGTCTGTTGTGGGTATTGTGGGGTTTGAGCACGGTTAGTGTAGGTGTGATGTCACAATTGGGAGATCCTAGATACCCCACCCCTAGATGGATGCGGGGAGAGTTTTTTCCACATTCCAGAACAAAACGGTGATATGAAATATCAGTCAGGTATAAATAAAACATGATCTAGAATAGCAAATAAGGGCGCCCGCTATGGGTATTGTGTGGTTTGAGAAGCATTAGTGCATGTGTGTTGTGACAATTGGGAGATCCTAGATACCCCACCCGTAGGTGGATGCGAGGAGAGTTTTTTCACATTCTAGAATAAAATGGCAACATGAAATATCATTTAGGTAGCAATAAAGGGTGATCTAGCATAGCAAATAAGGGCGCCAATTATGTGTATTGTGTGGTTTCATAAGGATTAGTGTATGTGTGTTGTGACAATTGGGAGATCTTAGATGCCCCACCCCTAGGTGGATGTGGGGAGGGTTTTTCAACATTCTAGAACAAAACGGCGACATGAAATATCACTTAGGTATCAATAAAAGATGATCTAGCACAACCAATAAGCGTGTGTGATGTGACTATTGGGAGGGTTTGAGAAGGATTAGTTTATGTGTGATGTGAAAATTGGGAGATCTTAGATGCCCCCACTCTAGGTGAATGTGAGGGAGGGTTTTTCCACATACCAAAACAAAACGGTCACATGAAATATCACTCATGTATAAATAAAAGGTGATCTAGCACATCAAATAAGGGTGCCTGTTGTGGGTATTGTGGGGTTTGAGAAGGGTTAGTGTATGTGTGATGTGACAATTGGGAGATACTAGATGTCCTACCCCTAGGTGGATGTGGGGATGGTTTTTTGACATTCCAGAACAAAATGGCAACATGAAATATCATTCAGGTATCAATAAAATGTGATCTAGCACATCAAATAAGGATGCCTGTTGTGGGTATTGTGGGATTTGAGAAGGATTAGTGTAAGTGTGATGTGACAATTGGGAGATCCTAGATACCCCACCCCTAGGTGGATGCGTGGAGTGTTTTTTCACATTCTAGAACAAAATGGCAACATGAAATATCACTCGGGCATCAACAAATTGTGATCTAGCATAACAAATAAGCGTGCCCGTTGTGGATATTGTGGAGTTTGAGAAGGATTAGTGTATGTGTGATGTGACAATTGGGAGATCCTAGATACCACAACTCTAGGTGACTGCGGGGAAGGTTTTTCCACATTCCAGAACATAATGGTGACATGAAATATCAGTCAGGTATAAATAAAAAGTGATCTAGTATAGCAAATAAGGGCGCCTGTTGTGGGTATTGTGGGGTTTGAGAAGGGTTAGTGTATGTGTGATGTGAGAATTGGGAGATCCTAGATACCCCAACCATAGGTATATGCGGGGAGGGTTTTTTCACATTCCAGAACAAAACGGTAACATGAAATATCAATCATGTAAATAAATCGTGATCTAAAACAGCAAATAAGGGCACCCGTTGTTGGTATTGTGGGGTTTGAGAAGGGTTAGTGTATGTGTGATGTGAAAATTGGGAGATCCTAGATACCCCACCCCTAGCTGGATGCAGGGAGGGTTTTTTTTACATTCTAGAACAAAACGGTGATATGAAATATCAGTCATGTATAAATAAAATATGATCTAGAATAGCAAATAAGGGCGCCCGCTGTGGGTATTGTGGGGTTTGAGAAGCATTAGTGTATGTGTGATGTGATAATTGGGAGATCCTAGATACCCCACCCCTAGGTGGATGTGGGGAGAGTTTTTTCACATTCTAGAATAAAACGGCGACATGAAATATCACTTAGGTATCAATATAAGGTGATCTAGCACAACAAATAAGCGTGTGTGATGTGACAATTGGGAGGGTTTGAGTAGGATTAGTTGATGTGTGATGTGACAATTGGGAGATCTTAGATGCCCCCACTCTAGGTGAATGCGAGGGAGGGTTTATCCACATACCAGAACAAAACGATGACATGAAATATCAGTCATGTGTAAATAAAAGGTGATCTAGCACATCAAATAAGGGCGCTTGTTGAGGGTATTGTGGGGTTTGAGAAGGGTTAGTGTATGTGTGATGTGACAATTGGGAGATCCTAGATACCCCACCAATAGGTGGATGCGGGGAGTGTTTTTTCACATTCTAGAACAAAATGGCGACATGAAATATTACTCAGGCATCAACAAATTGTGATCTAGCATAACAAATAAGCGTGCCTGTTGTGGGTATTGTGGGGTTTGAGAAGGATTAGCGTATGTGTGATGTGACAATTGGGAGATCTAAAATACCCCAACTCTAGGTGAATGCGGGGACGGTTTTTCCACATTCCAGAACAAAATGGAGACATGAAATATCAGTCAGGTATAAATAAAAGGTGATCTAGCACAGCAAATAAGGGCGCCTGTTGTGGGTATTGTGGGGTTTGAGCACGGTTAGTGTAGGTGTGATGTCACAATTGGGAGATCCTAGATACCCCACCCCTAGATGGATGCAGGGAGGGTTTTTTTCACATTCCAGA
Organism: Avena insularis; assembly: GCA_023614405.1. Taxonomy (NCBI): domain Eukaryota; kingdom Viridiplantae; phylum Streptophyta; class Magnoliopsida; order Poales; family Poaceae; genus Avena; species Avena insularis. Next base: position 1,419,842 of record JAJUPC010000016.1, on the reverse strand, counting down.
ACAAAACGGTGATATGAAATATCAGTCAGGTATAAATAAAACATGATCTAGATTAGCAAATAAGGGCGCCCGCTATGGGTATTGTGGGGTTTGAGAAGCATTAGTGTATGTGTGTTGTGACAATTGGGAGATCCTAGATACCCGACCCGTAGGTGGATGCGAGGAGAGTTTTTTCACATTCTAGAATAAAATGGCAACATGAAATATCATTTAGGTAGCAGTAAAGGGTGATCTAGCATAGCAAATAACGGTGCCAATTATGTGTATTGTGTGGTTTCATAAGGATTAGTGTATGTGTGTTGTGACAATTGGGAGATCTTAGATGCCCCACCCCTAGGTGTATGCGGTGAGGGTTTTTTCACATTCTAGAACAAAACGGCAACATGAAATATCAGTCATGTATCAATAAAATGTGATCTAGCATAACAAATAAGCGTGCCTGCTGTGGGTATTGTGGGGTTTGAGAAGGATTATTGTATGTGTGATGTGACAATTGGGAGATACTAGATGCCCCAACTCTAGGTGAATGCGCTGATGGTTTTTCCACATTCCAGAACAAAATGGTGACATGAAATATAAGTCAGGTATAAATAAAGGGTGATCTATCACATCAAATAAGGGTGCTTGTTGTGGGTATTGTGTGGTTTGCGAAGGGTTAGTGTATGTGTGATGTGACCATTGGGAGATCCTAGATACCCCACCCCTAGCTATATGAGGGTAGGGTTTTTTCACATTCCAGAACAATACGATGACATGAAATATCAGTCAGGTATAAATAAATCGTGATCTAAAACAGCAAATAAGGGCACCCGCTGTGGGTATTGTGGGGTTTGAGAAGGGTTAGTGTATGTGTGATGTGAAAATTGGGAGATACTAGATGTCCTACCCCTAGGTGGATGTGGGGATGTTTTTTTCACATTCTGGAACAAAATGGCAACATGAAATATCATTCAGGTATCAATAAAAGGTGATCTAGAATAGCAAATAAGGTTGACTATTGTGGGTATTGTGGGATTTGAGAAGGATTAGTGTATGTGCGATGTGACAATTGGGAGATCCTAGATACCCCACCCCTAGGTGGATGCGAGGAGTGTTTTTTCACATTCTAGAACAAAATGGCGACATGAAATATCACTCAGGCATCAACAAATTGTGATCTAGCATAACAAATCGGCATGCCTGTTGTGGGTATTGTGGGGTTTGAGAAGGATTAGTGTATGTGCGATGTGACAATTGGGAGATACTAGATGCCCCAACTCTAGTTGAATGCGGGGGCGGTTTTTCCACATTCCAGAACAAAATGGTGACATGAAATATCAGTCAGGTATAAATAAAAGGTGATCTAGCACAGCAAATAAGGGTGCCTGGTGTGGGTATTGTGGGGTTTGAGAAGGGTTAGTGTATGTGTGATGTGACAATTGGGAGATCCTAGATACCCCACCCCTAGCTATATGAGGGGAGGGTTATTTCACATTATAGAACAAAACGATGACATGAAATATCAGTCAGGTATAAATAAATCGTGATCTAAAACAGCAAATAAGGGCACCCGTTGTGGGTATTGTGGGGTTTGAGAAGGGTTAGTGTATGTGTGATGTGAAAATTGGGAGATACTAGATGTACTACCCCTAGGTGGATATGGGGAGGTTTGTCTTCACATTCCGGAACAAAACGACAACATAAAATATCATTCAGGTATCAATAAAAGGTGATCTAGCTCAGCAAATAAGGTTGACTATTGTGGGTATTGTGGGATTTGAGAAGGATTAGTGTATGTGTGATGTGACAATTGGGAGATCCTAGATGCCCCACACGTAGGTGGATGCGGGGAGGGTTTTTTCACATTCTAGAACAAAACAGGGAACATGAAATATCATTTAGGTATCAATAAAAGGTGATCTAGCATAACAAATAAGCGTGCCCGTTGTGGGTAGTGTGGGGTTTGAGAAGGATTAGTGTCTGTGTGATGTGACAATTGGGAGATACTACATGCCCCAACTCTAGGTGAATGCGGGAATGGTTTTTCCACATTCCAGAACAAAATGTTGACATGAAATATCAGTCAGGTATAAATAAAAGGTGATCTAGCACATCAAATAAGGGTGCCTGTTGTGGGTATTGTGGGGTTTGAGAAGGGTTAGGGTATGTGTGATGTGACAATTGGGAGATCCTAGATACCCCACCCCTAGCTATATGAGGGGAGGGTTTTTTCACATTCTAGAACAAAACGATGACATGAAGTATCAATCAGGTATAAATAAATCGTGATCTAAAACAGCAAATAAGGGCACCCATTGTGGGTATTGTGGGGTTTGAGAAGCGTTAGTGTATGTGTGATGTGAAAATTGGGAGATACTAGATGTCCTACCCGTAGGTGGATGCGGGGAGGTTTTTTTTAACATTCCAGAACAAAACGGCAACATGAAATATCATTCAGGTATTAATAAAAGGTGATCTAGCACAGCAAATAAGGTTGACTGTTGTGGGTATTGTTGGATTTGAAAAGGATTAGTGTATGTGTGATGTGACATTGGGAGATACTAGATGTCCTACCCCTATGTGGATACCCGGGAGCGTTTTTTCACATTCCAAAACAAAACAGCGACATAAAATATCATGCAGATATCAATAAAAGGTGATCTAGCAGAGCAAATAAAGGCGCCTATGATGCGAGGAGGGTTTTGCACATTCTAGAACCAAACAGTGACATGAAATAGGATTCAGGTATCAATAAAAGGTGATCTAGCACAGCAAATGAGGGTGCCTATTGTGGGTATTGTGGGGTTATAAAATGATTAGTGTATGTGTGATGTGACAATTGGGAGATCCTAGATGCCCCACCCCTAGGTGGATGTTGGCACGGTTTTTTAACATTCTATAACAAAGCAGCGACATGAAATATCATTCAAATATCAATAAAAGGTGATCTAGCATAGCAAATAACGATGCCTATTGTGGGTATTGTGGGGTTTGAGAAGGATTAGTGTATGTGTGATGTGACAATTGGGAGATCCTAGATACCCCACCCCTAGGTGGATATGGAGAGGGTTTTTTCACATTCGAGAACAAAACGGTGATATGAAATATCATTCAGGTATCAACAAAAGGTGATCTTGCACAACATATAAGGGCGCTTGTTGTGGTTATTGTGGGGTTTGACAAGTATTAGTGTATGTGTGATGTGACGATTGGGAGGTCCTAGATACCCCACCCGTAGGTGGATGCGGGGAGTGTTTTTTCACATTCTAGAACAAACCAGTGACATGAAATATCATTTAGGTATCAATAAAAGGTGATCTAGCACAGCAAATGAGGGCGCCTATTGTGGGTATTGTGGGGTTAGAGAATGATTAGTGTATGTGTGATGTGACAATTGGGAGATCCTAGATGCCCCACCCCTAGGTGGATATATTCTTGTTTTTTAACATTCTATAACAAAGCGGCGACATGAAATATCATTCAAATATCAATAAAAGCTGATCTAGCATAACAAATAACGATGCCTGTTGTGGGTATTGTGGGGTCTGAGAAAGATTAGTGTATGTGTAATGTAACAATTAGAAGATCCTAGATGCCCCAGTCTTAGGTGTATGCGGGGAGGGTTTTTTCAAATTCCAGAACAAAACGACAACATGAAATATCATTCAGGTATCAATAAAAGGTGATCTAGCACAAAAAATAAGGGCCCCTGTTGTGGGTATTGTGGGGTTTGACAAGGATTAGTGTATGTGTGATGTGACAATTGGGAGATCCTAGATACCCCACCCCTAGGTGGATGCGGGGAGGGCTTTTTCAAATTCTAGAACAAAACGGTCGCATGAAATATCATTCAGGTATCAATAAAAGGTGATCTAGCACAACAAAAAAATGAGCCTATTGTGGGGTTTGAGAATGATTGGTGTATGTGTGATGTCACAATTGGGAGATCCTATATTCCCCACCCCTAGGTGGATGCGGAGAGGGTTTTTTCACATACCAGAACAAAACGATGACATGAAATATCATTCAGTTATAATTAAAAGGTGATCTAGCACAACAAATAAGGGCACCTGTTGTGGGTATTGTGGGGTTTGGGAAGGATTTGTGTATGTGTGATGTGATAATTGGGAGATCCTAGATGCACCACCCCTAGGTGGATGTGTGGAGGGTTTTATCACATTCTAGAACAAAACTGTGACATGAAATATCATTCAGGTATCAATAAAAGGTGATCTAGCACAACAAATAACGGCACCTATTTTCGGCACTGTGGGGTTTGAGAAGGATAAGTGTATGTGTGATGTCACAATTGGGAGATCCTATATTCCCCACCCTAGGTGTATGCGGGGAGGGTTTTTTCACATCCCAGAACAAAACGGCGACATGAAAAATCATTCAGTTATCAATAAAAGGTGACCTAGCACAACAAATAAGGGCGTATGTTGCGGGCATTGTGGGGTTTGAGAAGGATTTGTGTATGTGTGATGTAACAATTGAGAGATCCTAGATGCCCGTTCCCTAGGTGGATGCGGGGAGGGGGTTTTCACATTTAAGAACAAAACGGCGACATGGAATATCATTCAGGTATCAATAAAAGGTTATCTAGCACAACAAATAAGGGTGCCTTTGTGGGTATTGTAGGGTTTGAGAAGGATTAGTGTATGTGTGATGTGTTAGAATATCCTAGATACCCACCCCTAGGTGGATGCGGGGAGGGTTTTTTCACATACCAGAACAAAACGATGACATGAAATATCATTCAGTTGTAAGTAAAAGGTGATCTAGCACAGCAAATAAGGGCGCTTATTGTGGGTATTGTGGGGTTTGATAAGTATTAGTGTATGTGTGATGTGACGATTGGGAGATCCTAGATACCCCACCCGTAGGTGGATGCGAGGAGGGTTTTGCACATTCCAGAACCAAACGGTGACATGAAATAGGATTCATGTATCAATAAAAGGTGATCTAGCACAACAAATGAGGGTGCCTATTGTGGGTATTATGGGGTTATAAAATGATTAGTGTATGTGTGATGTGACAATTGGGAGATCCTAGATGCCCCACCCCTAGGTGGATGTGGGCACGGTTTTTTAACATTCTATAACAAAGCAGCGACATGAAATTTAATTCAAATATCAATAAAAGGTGATCTAGCACAGCAAATAACGATGCCTATTGTGGGTATTGTGGGGTTTGAGAAGGATTAGTGTATGTGTGATGTGATAATTGGGAGATCCTAGATACCCCACCCCTAGGTGGATATGGAGAGGGTTTTTTCACATTCGAGAACAAAACGGTGTTATGAAATATCATTCAGGTATCAACAAAAGGTGATCTTGCACAACATATAAGGGCGCTTGTTGTGGTTATTGTGGGGTTTGACAAGTATTAGTGTATGTATGATGTGACGATTGGGAGATCCTAGATACCCCACCCGCAGGTGGATGCGGGGAGTGTTTTTTCACATTCCAGAACAAACCGGTGACATGAAATCTCATTTAGGTATCAATAAAAGGTGATCTAGCACAGCAAATGAGGGCGCCTATTGTAGGTATTGTGGGGTTAGAGAATGATTAGTGTATGTGTGATGTGACAATTGGGAGATCCTAGATGCCCCACCCCTAGGTGGATGTATTCTTGGTTTTTTAACATTCTATAACAAAGCGGCGACATGAAATATCATTCAAATATCAATAAAAGCTGATCTAGCATAACAAATAACGATGCCTGTTGTGGGTATTGTGGGGTCTGAGAAAGATTAGTGTATGTGTGATGTAACAATTAGAAGATCCTAGATGCCCCACCCCTAGGTGTATGTGGGGAGGGTTTTTTCAAATTCCAGAACAAAACAACGACATGAAATATCATTCAGGTATCAATAAAAGGTGATCTAGCACAAAAAATAAGGGCCCCTGTTGTGGGTATTGTGGGGTTTGAGAAGGATAAGTGTATGTGTGATGTCACAATTGGGAGATCCCATATTCCCCACCCCTATGTGTATGCGGGGAGGGTTTTTTCACATCCCAGAACAAAACGGCGACATGAAAAATCATTCAGTTATCAATAAAAGGTGACCTAGCACAACAAATAAGGGCGTATGTTGTGGGCATTGTAGGGTTTGAGAAGGATTAGTGTATGTGTGATGTAACAATTGGGAGATCCTAGATGCCCGTTCCCTAGGTGGATGCGGGGAGGGGTTTTTCACATTTCAGAACAAAACGACGACATGGAATATCATTCAGGTATCAATAAAAGGTTATCTAGCACAACAAATAAGGGTGCCTTTTTGGGTATTGTGGGGTTTGAGAAGGATTAGTGTATGTGTGATGTGTTAGAATATCCTAGATACCCCACCCCTAGGTGGATGCGGGGAGGGTTATTTCACAGTCTAGAGCAAAATGGTCACATGAAATATCATTCAGGTATCAATAAAAGGTGATCTAGCACAACAAAAAAATGAGCCTATTGTGGGGTTTGAGAATGATTGGTGTATGTGTGATGTCACAATTGGGAGATCCTATATTCCCCACCCCTAGGTGGATGCGGGGAGGCTTTTTCACATACCAGAACAAAACGATGACATGAAATATCATTCAGTTATAATTAAAAGGTGATCTCGCACAGCAAATAAGGGCGCTTATTGTGGGTATTGTGGGGTTTGACAAGTATTAGTGTATGTGTGATGTGACAATTGGGAGATCCTAGATACCCCACCCGTAGGTGGATGCGAGTAGCGTTTTTTCACATTCCGGAACAAAACGGTGACATGAAATATCATTCAGGTATCAATAAAAGGTGATCTAGCACAGCAAATGAGGGCGCCTGATGTGGGTATTGTGGGGTTAGAGAATGATTAGTGTATGTGTGATGTGACAATTGGGAGATCCTAGATACCCCACCCGTAGGTGGATGCGAGGAGCGTTTTTTCACATTCCAGAACATAACGGTGACATGAAATATCATTCAGGTATCAATAAAAGGTGATCTAGCACAGAAAATGAGGGCGCCTGATGTGGGTATTGTGGGGTTAGAGAATGATTAGTGTATGTGTGATGTGACAATTGGGAGATCCTAGATGCCACACCCCTAGGTGTATGTGGGCATGGTTTTTTAACATCCTATAACAAAGCAGCGACATGAAATATCATTCAAATACCAATAAAATGTGATCTAGCACAGCAAATAACGATGCATGTTGTGGGTATTATGGGGTTTGAGAAGGATTAGTGTTTGTGCGATGTGACAATTAGAAGATCCTAGATGCCCCACACCTAGGTGTATGCAGGGAGGGTTTTTTAAAATTCCAGAACAAAACAATGACATGAAATATCATTCAAGTATCAATAAAAGGTGATCTAGCACAAAACATAATGGCGCCCGTTGTGGGTATTGTGGTGTTTGACAAGGATTCGTGTATGTGTGATGTGACAATTGGGAGATCCTAGATACCCCGCCCCTAGCTGGATGCGAGGAGGGTTTTTCACATTCTAGAAAAAAACAGTGACATGAAATATCATTCAGGTACCAATAAAAGGTGATCTAGCATAGTAAATGAGGGCGCCTGTTGTGGGTATTGTGGGGTTTGACAAGGATTAGTGTATGTGTTATGTGACAATTGGGAGATCCTAGATACCCCACCCCTAGGTGGATGCGGGGAGGGTTTTTTCACATTCTAGAACAAAACAGTCACATGAAATATCATTCAGGTATCAATACAAGGTGATCTAGCACAACAAAAAAATGAGCCTATTGTGGTGTTTGAGAATGATTGGTGTATGTGTGATGTCACAATTGGGAGATCCTATATTCCCTACCCCTAGGTGGATGCGGCGAGGGTTTTTTCACATACCAGAACAAAACGATGGCATGAAATATCATTCAGTTATAATTAAAAGGTGATCTAGCATAGCAAATAAGGGCGCTTGTTGTGGGTAATCTGGGGTTAGAGAACAATTAGTGTACGTGTGATGTGACAATAGCAAGATCCTCGATGCTCCACCCCTAGGTGGATGTGTGGAGGGTTTTTTCACATTCTAGAACAAAACAACGACATGTAATATCATTCAAGTATCAATAAAAGGTGATCTAGCACAGCAAATAAGGGCGCTTGTTGTGGGTATTTTGGGGTTTAACAAGGTTTAGTGTATGTGTGATGGACAATTGGGAGATCCTAGATACCCCACCCCTGGGTGGATGCGGGGAGGGTTTTGTCACATTTCAAAACAAAATGGCGACATGAAATATCATTCAGGTATCAATAAAAGGTGATCTAGCACAACAAATAAGGGTGCCTTTGTGGGTATTGTGGGGTTTGAGAAGGATTAGTGTATGTGTGATGTGAGAATTAGAATATCCTAGATACCCCACCCCTTGGTGTACGCGGGGAGGGTTTTTTCACATTCCAGAACAAAACGGCGACATGAAATATCTTTCAGGTGTCAGTAAAAGGTGATCTCGCACAACAAATAACGGTGCTTGTTGTGGGTATTGTGGAGTTTGACAAGGATTAGTGTATGTGTGATGTGACAATTGGGAGATCCTAGATTCCCCACCCCTAGGTGGATAGGAGGATTTTTCACATTCCAGAACAAAACGGCGACATGAAATATCATTCAGGTATCAATAAAAGGTGATCTAGCACAGCAAATAAGGGCGCTGTCAGGCAATTGGGGTTTGAGAAGGATTAGTGTATGTGTGATGTGACAATTGGGAGATCCTGTATTCCCCACCCCTAGGTGTATGCGGGGAGGGTTTTTCCACATCCCAGAACAAAACGGCGACATGAAAAATCATTCAGTTATCAATAAAAGGTGACCTAACACAACAAATAAGGGCGTCTGTTGCGGGCATTGTGGGGTTTGAGAAGGATTAGTGTATGTGTGATGTAACAATTGGGAGATCCTAGATGCTCGTTCCCTAGGTGGATGTGGGGAGGGTTTTATCACATTTCAGAACAAAATGACGATATGAAATATCATTCAGGTATCAATAAAAGATTATCTAGCGCAACAAATAAGGGTTCCTTTTTGGGTATTGTGGGGTTTGAGACGGATTAGTGTATGTGTGATGTGTTAGAATATCCTAGATGCCCCACCCCTAGGTGTGTTTTTTCACATTCCAGAACAAAACGATGACATGAAATATCATTCAGGTATCAATAAAAGGTGATCTAGCACAGCAAATGAGGGTGCCTGATGTGGGTATTGTGGGGTTAGAGAGTGATTATTGTATGTGTGATGTGACAATTGGGAGATCATAGATGCCCCACCCCTAGGTTGATGTGGGCACGGTTTTTTAACATTCTATAACAAAGCAGCGACATGAAATAACATTCAAATATCAATAAAAGGTGATCTAGCACAGCAAATAACGATGCATGTTGTGGGTATTGTGGGGTTTGAGAAGGATTAGTGTATGTGTGATGTGACAATTGGGAGATCCTAGATACCCCACCCCTAGGTGGATGCAGGGAGGGTTTTTTCAGATTCTAGAACAAAATGGTCACATGAAATATCATTCAGGTGTCAATAAAAGGTGATCTAGAACAACAACAAAAATCAGCCTATTGTGGGTATTGTGGGGTTTGAGAATGATTGGTGTATGTGTGATATCACAATTGGGAAATCCTATATTCCCCACCCCTAGGTGGATGCGGGGAGGGTTTTTTCACATACCAGAACAAAACGATGACATTAAATATCATTTAGTTCTAATTAAAAGGTGATCTAGCATAGAAAATAAGGGCGCCTATTGTGGGTATTTTGGGGTTAGAGAACAATTAGTGTATGTGTGTTGTGACAATAGCGAGATCCTCGATGCTCCACCCCTAGGTGGATGTGTGGAGGAGTTTTCCACATTATAGAATAAAACAGCGACATGTAATATCATTCAAGTATAAATAAAATGTGATCTAGCACAGCAAATAACGATGCATGTTGTGGGTATTATGGGGTTTGAGAAGGATTAGTGTTTGTGCGATGTGACAATTAGAAGATCCTAGATGCCCCACACCTAGGTGTATGCAGGGAGGGTTTTTTAAAATTCCAGAACAAAACAACGACATGAAATATCATTCAAGTATCAATAAAAGGTGATCTAGCACAAAACATAATGGCGCCCGTTGTGGGTATTGTGGTGTTTGACAAGGATTCGTGTATGTGTGATGTGACAATTGGGAGATCCTAGATACCCTGCCCCTAGCTGGATGCGAGGAGGGTTTTTCACATTCTAGAAAAAAACAGTGACATGAAATATCATTCAGGTACCAATAAAAGGTGATCTAGCATAGTAAATGAGGGCGCCTGTTGTGGGTATTGTGGGGTTTGACAAGGATTAGTGTATGTGTTATGTGACAATTGGGAGATCCTAGATACCCCACCCCTAGGTGGATGCGGGGAGGGTTTTTTCACATTCTAGAACAAAACAGTCACATGAAATATCATTCAGGTATCAATACAAGGTGATCTAGCACAACAAAAAAATGAGCCTATTGTGGTGTTTGAGAATGTTTGGTGTATGTGTGATGTCACAATTGGGAGATCCTATATTCCCTACCCCTAGGTGGATGCGGCGAGGGTTTTTTCACATACCAGAACAAAACGATGGCATGAAATATCATTCAGTTATAATTAAAAGGTGATCTAGCATAGCAAATAAGGGCGCTTGTTGTGGGTAATCTGGGGTTAGAGAACAATTAGTGTACGTGTGATGTGACAATAGCAAGATCCTCGATGCTCCACCCCTAGGTGGATGTGTGGAGGGTTTTTTCACATTCTAGAACAAAACGACGACATGTAATATCATTCAAGTATCAATAAAAGGTGATCTAGCACAGCAAATAAGGGCGCTTGTTGTGGGTATTTTGGGGTTTAAGAAGGTTTAGTGTATGTGTGATGTGACAATTGGGAGATCCTAGATACCCCACCCCTGGGTGGATGCGGGGAGGGTTTTTTCACATTTCAAAACAAAATGGCGACATGAAATATCATTCAGGTATCAATAAAAGGTGATCTAGCACAACAAATAAGGGTGCCTTTGTGGGTATTGTGGGGTTTGAGAAGGATTAGTGTATGTGTGATGTGAGAATTAGAATATCCTAGATACCCCACCCCTTGGTGTACGCGGGGAGGGTTTTTTCACATTCCAGAACAAAACGGCGACATGAAATATCTTTCAGGTATCAGTAAAAGGTGATCTCGCACAACAAATAAGGGTGCTTGTTGTGGGTATTGTGGAGTTTGACAAGGATTAGTGTATGTGTGATGTGACAATTGGGAGATCCTAGATTCCCCACCCCTAGGTGGATAGGAGGATTTTTCACATTCCAGAACAAAACGGCGACATGAAATATCATTCAGGTATCAATAAAAGGTGATCTAGCACAGCAAATAAGGGCGCCTGTTGTGGGCACTGTGGGGTTTGAGAAGGATAAGTGTATGTGTGATGTCACAATTGGGAGATCCTGTATTCCCCACCCCTAGGTGTATGCGGGGAGGGTTTTTCCACATCCCAGAACAAAACGGCGACATGAAAAATCATTCAGTTATCAATAAAAGGTGACCTAACACAACAAATAAGGGCGTCTGTTGCGGGCATTGTGGGGTTTGAGAAGGATTAGTGTATGTGTGATGTAACAATTGGGAGATCCTAGATGCTCGTTCCCTAGGTGGATGCGGGGAGGGTTTTATCACATTTCAGAACAAAATGACGATATGAAATATCATTCAGGTATCAATAAAAGGTTATCTAGCGCAACAAATAAGGGTTCCTTTTTGGGTATTGTGGGGTTTGAGACGGATTAGTGTATGTGTGATGTGTTAGAATATCCTAGATGCCCCACCCCTAGGTGTGTTTTTTCACATTCCAGAACAAAACGATGACATGAAATATCATTCAGGTATCAATAAAAGGTGATCTAGCACAGCAAATGAGGGTGCCTGATGTGGGTATTGTGGGGTTAGAGAATGATTATTGTATGTGTGATGTGACAATTGGGAGATCATAGATGCCCCACCCCTAGGTTGATGTGGGCACGGTTTTTTAACATTCTATAACAAAGCAGCAACATGAAATAACATTCAAATATCAATAAAAGGTGATCTAGCACAGCAAATAACGATGCATGTTGTGGGTATTGTGGGGTTTGAGAAGGATTAGTGTATGTGTGATGTGACAATTGGGAGATCCTAGATACCCCACCCCTAGGTGGATGCAGGGAGGGTTTTTTCAGATTCTAGAACAAAATGGTCACATGAAATATCATTCAGGTGTCAATAAAAGGTGATCTAGAACAACAACAAAAATCAGCCTATTGTGGGTATTGTGGGGTTTGAGAATAATTGGTGTATGTGTGATATCACAATTGGGAAATCCTATATTCCCCACCCCTAGGTGGATGCGGGGAGGGTTTTTTCACATACCAGAACAAAACGATGACATTAAATATCATTTAGTTCTAATTAAAAGGTGATCTAGCATAGAAAATAAGGGCGCCTATTGTGGGTATTTTGGGGTTAGAGAACAATTAGTGTATGTGTGTTGTGACAATAGCGAGATCCTCGATGCTCCACCCCTAGGTGGATGTGTGGAGGGGTTTTCCACATTATAGAATAAAACAGCGACATGTAATATCATTCAAGTATAAATAAAATGTGATCTAGCACAGCAAATAAGGGCGCTTATTATGGGTATTTTGGGGTTTGACAAGGTTTAGTGTATGTGTGATGTGAAAATTGGGAGATCCTAGATACCCCACCCCTAGGTGGATGCGGGGAGGGTTTTTTCACCTTTCAGAACAAAATGGCGACATGCAATATCATTCAGGTATCAATAAAAGGTGATCTAGCACAACAAATAAGGGTGCCTTTGTGGGTATTGTGGTGGTTGAGAAGGATTAGTGTATGTGTGATGTGACAATTAGAATATCCTAGATGCCCCACCCCTTGGTGTATGCGGGGAGGGTTTTTTCACATTCCAGAACAAAACGGCAACATGAAATATCTTTCAGGTATCAATGAAAGGTGATCTCGCACAACAAATAAGGGCGCTTGTTGCGGGTATTGTGGAGTTTGACAAGGATTAGTGTATGTGTGATGTGACAATTGGTAGATCCTAGATACCCCACCCGTAGGTGTATGCGAGGAGTGTTTTTTCACATTCCAGAACAAACCGGTGACACGAAATATCATTCAGGTATCAATAAAAGGTGATCTAGCACAGCAAATGAGGGTGCCTATTGTGGGTATTGTGGGGTTAGAGAATGATTAGTGTATGTGTGATGTGACAATTGGGAGATCCTAGATGCCCCACCCCTAGGTGGATGCGGGGAGGTTTTTTCACATCCTAGAACAAAACGGCGACATGAAAAATCATTCAGTTATCAATAAAAGGTGACCTAACACAACAAATAAGGGCGTCTGTTGAGGGCATTGTGGGGTTTGAGAAGGATTAGTGTATGTGTGATGTGACAATTGGGAGATCCTAGATACCCCACCCCTAGGTGGATGTGGAGCTGGTTTTTTCACATTCGAGGACAAAACGGTGACATGAAATATCATTCAGGTATCAATAAAAGGTGATCTAGCACAACAAATAAGGGTGCTTGTTGTGGGTATTGTGGGGTTTGACAAGTATTAGTATATATGTGATGTGACTATTGGCAGATCCTAGATACCCCACTCGTAGGTGTATGCGGGGAGGGTTTTTTCACATTCTAGAACAAACCGGTGACATGAAATATCATTCAGGTATCAATAAAAGGTGATCTAGAACAACAAATGAGGGCGCCTATTGTGGGTATTGTGGGGTTAGAGAATGATTAGTGTATGTGTGATGTGACAATTGGGAGATCCTAGATGCCCCACCCCTAGGTGGATGTGAGCATGGTTTTTTAACATTCTATAACAAAGCGGTGACATGAAATGTCATTCAAATATCAATAAAAGGTGATCTAGCACAACAAATAACGATGCCTCTTGTGGGTATTGTGGGGTTTGAGAAGGATTAGTGTTTGTGCGATGTGACAATTAGAAGATCCTAGATGCCCCACCCCTAGGTGTATGCGGGGAGGGTTTTTCAAATTCCAGAACAAAACAACGACATGAAATATCATTCAGGTATCAATAAAAGGTGATCTAGCACAACAAATAAGGGCGCTTGTTGTGGGTATTGTGGGGTTTGACAAGTATTAGTGTGTGTGTGATGTGACTATTGGGAGATCCTAGATACCCCACTCGAAGGTGGATGCGGGGAGGTTTTTTTCACATCCTAGAACAAAACGGCGACATGAAAAATCATTCAGTTATCAATAAAAGGTGACCTAACACAACAAATAAGGGCGTCTGTTGCGGGCATTGTGGGGTTTGAGAAGGATTAGTGTATGTGTGATGTAACAATTGGGAGATCCTAGATGCCCGTTCCCTACGTGGATGCGGGGAGGGTTTTATCACATTTCAGAACAAAATGACGACATGAAATATCATTCAGGTATCAATAAAAGGTTATCTAGCACAACAAATAAGGGTGCCTTTTTGGGTATTGTGGGGTTTGAGACGGATTAGTGTATGTGTGATGTGTTAGAATATCCTAGATGCCCCATCCCTAGGTGTATGCAGGGAGGGATTTTTCACGTTCCAGAACAAAATGGTGACATGAAATATCATTCAGGTGTCAATAAAAGGTGATATAGCACAACAAATTAGGGCGCTTATTGTGGGTATTGTGGGGTTTAACAAGTATTAGTGTATGTGTGATGTGATAATTGGGAGATCCTAGATACCCCACCCGTAGGTGGATGCGGGGAGGGTTTTTCACATTCCAGAACAAAATGATGACATGAAATATCATTCAGGTATCAATACAAGGTGATCTAGCATAGCAAATGAGGGCGCCTGATGTGGGTATTGTGGGGTTAGAGAATGATTAGTGTATGTGTGATGTGACAATTGGGAGACCCTAGATGCCCCACCCCTAGGTGGATGTGGGCACGGCTTTTTAACATTCTACAACAAAGCAGCGACATGAAATATTATTCAAATATCAATAAAAGGTGATCTAGCACAGCAAATAACGATGCCTGTTGTGGGTATTGTGGGGTTTGAGAAGGATTAGTGTATGTGCGATGTGACAATTAGAAGATCCTAGATACCCCACCCCTAGGTGGATGCGGGGAGGTTTTTTTCACATTCCAGAACAAACCGGTGACATGAAATATCATTCAGGTATCAATAAAAGGTGATCTAGCACAACAAAAAAATGAGCCTATTGTGGGGTTTGAGAATGATTGGTGTATGTGTGATGTCACAATTGGGAGATCCTATATTCCCCACCCCTAGGTGGATGCGGGGAGGGTTTTTTCACATACCAGAACAAAACGATGACATGAAATATCATTCAGTTATAATTAAAAGGTGATCTAGCACAGCAAATAAGGGCGCCTGTTGTGGGTATTGTGGGGTTTAAGAAGGATTAGTGTATGTGTGATGTGATAATTGGGAGATCCTAGATGCGCCACCCCTAGCTGGATGTGTGGAGGGTTTTATCACATTCTAGAACAAAACTGTGACATGAAATATCATTCAGGTATCAATAAAAGGTGATCTAGCGCAACAAATAAGGGCGCCTATTTTGGACATTGTGGGGTTTGAGAAGGATAAGTGTATGTGTGATGTCACAATTGGGAGATCCTATATTCCCCACCCCTAGGTGTATGCGGGGAGGGTTTTTTCACATCCCAGAACAAAACGGCGACATGAAAAATCATTCAGTTATCGATAAAAGGTGACCTAGCACAACAAATAAGGGCGTCTATTGCGGGCATTGTGGGGTTTGAGAAGGATTAGTGTATGTGTCATGTAACAATTGGGAGATCCTAGATGCCCGTTCCCTAGGCGGATGTAGGGAGGGTTTTTTTCACATTTCAGAACAAAACGACGACATGGAATATCATTCAGGTATCAATAAAAGGTGATCTAGCACAACAACAAAAATGAGCCTATTGTGGGGTTTGAGAATTATTGGTGTATGTGTGATGTCACAATCACTACAAGGAAATAGTCATGTAGAGACGGAAAATCTAAGGGGTAAAGACATTTTATATCACCTCTACGGCATCATAGAGTCGCTGTGGTAAAGCGTCTCACGAGCGTCTTCTAATGCACCGTCTCAAAGATAATAGGGACGCTTTGGTGAGCGTGTTTATAAAAAGATGAGACGATTATTTTGCATATCTACAGGTCTAAAGACGCTTTCCTATATGGATTGTCACTTCTCTACCATCCATATTGACGTGACACTACGTCTCAAATACATTAGGGGAATGGTTGCTTCAAGCTGGAGGGTTGACGCTAGTTGTCCTTTTTCTTTGAAATATTATTATAGCTTGTCGAAAAGAGACAATACACGACATACACACAACTAAAAGATGTTTCACGTGTTCCCCATACAGGCAATACATACGTATACAAAATTACACGGTTCATATATTATATATTATACAGACAACAACTTAAACTATCCACAAGCCGAAAGATACAATTGGAATATTTAAATATTTACAAACATTTTGTCTCAAAATAACATTATCTATCTAGGAACTTCCTATGTACAAGCATCCCATATCATCTGTCCGTTCAGTGCATCTGTACATGTCCTTGGCAGTGATCCAACACCCTACAGAGCATGTAAGTTAACGAGACATGAGCTCCTCGAAATACTGCATCACACCAATTTAAAACGAGAATTCCAATGTCACGCAGCGTTTAGAGCAAGGCGAGAGAGGAAGCCAACTAACCAGACAAAAGAAAATTTTATGGTTCACCTTGATACATGACTATATAATTGCTTTTCTGGCAGCCAATTCCGTTGAATTTTCCCCAATAAATCTGCAAGAAAAACAGTGTAAATATGTGCATTAGTTGAATATTTTAGCATAAACTGTATCCAAATGTCAAGGTAGTTTAATGCTCCAGGAAATATACCTGAAGACGGCTAACAAGAATGGTTATTCACATATTTTTTGTAGAAAATTGAGTAGATAGAAAATGTTTTTGTTTGACTGAAATTATATCTATATCAATGTCATTAGTCCCAGTCATTACAATCTGCTCCTGTTTGTAAACGAAACCACACAAAAAGCATCAAATTTCAAATACAGTTACAGTTCAAGTTACTTATATCGATATGGTAAGGAGAACGAGGCCAATATGAATTATACCTGTCATTGCAATCCTTGCAAAAACTGCACAATGCAACATTCACATAACCGAGCGATAAAAGGAATTTGGGACCAATCGAGTTGTCATCTATTCAATAGTTCTGTAACATCAGCCACATGTTGTTCTCATTCATGTTAATATAAAAAGCTTAGATATGCATAAGCTAGTAGGTTGTCTGATATAGCTCTTATATACTACATCACTGTAAAATACCGAGTGTTGCCTGTACTGACGGAACTTAAAAAGCGATGACATCAGTACTCTTTGATTATACGCTTAGCTTCCAGCTCAAAAAGGGTTTCAGTTTGTCCAGAACTGTCAAAGCAGAGTGGAACATAAATCAGCTATTCAGGCGAGCACTAATTTTAAGTAACATACAGTTAACGAGGAATGATACCAATTGGGGGGCAAACCTTTTACTCGTTGATGCAAACCAGGTAGAGCCGAATGTAAAGGCTGGGCTAGGGGAAGGACCAGGAAGGAGGGACTTCGCGGAGCTTGCATTGCACGAAGAAGGGTGTGATAGTCTGGATGAAGGCAATGGGACGGGGCGGGATTTATGGAGAAAACCTCCGCATCGTCGAGGAAAACAACCACCGGGGCCGTTGTGGAGGATCGCCTGCAAGCGGCCGGGTGCTGAGCGTAGCCATGGGAAATCCGATGAGCTTGAGACTGGGATGGGGAGACCGGGATCGGTGAGAGGGATGTGTATAGCGGGAGAAGCGCACGCCGCAATGCTTCGGCAGAGGAAAAGATGCGGCGGCGGCTCTAGGTTTTCCACGGTTTTCCTGTCTAAGTCACGGGAGAAGGAGAATTGATCCAATGGCCATCATTGGTGCTAGTAGTGGACTAAGATCTGAGCGTGTATATTTTGGGACGACCCGGATACTGTCTCATGTAACGTCTCTATACAGTGTTTATTATTCAGCTAGAGAAGAGCATAAAAAGCGTCTAGTAAATATCGTCCTTACGTGACTAGATTGTTGTAGTGAATTGGGAGATCCTATATTCCCCACCCCTAGGTGGATGCGCCGAGGGTTTTTTCACATACCAGAACAAAACGATGACATGAAATATCATTCAGTTATAATTAAAAGGTGATCTAGCATAGCAAATAAGGGTGCATGGTGTGGGTATTGTGGGGTTTGAGAAGGATTAGTGTATGTGTGATTTGATAATTGGGAGATCCTAGATGCGCCACCCCTACGTGGATGTGTGGAGGTTTTTATCACATTCAAGAACAAAATGGCGACATGAAATATCATTCTGGTATCAATAAAAGGTGATCTAGCACAGCAAATAAGGGCGCCTGTTGTGGGCACTGTGGGGTTTGAGAAGGATAATTGTATGTGTGATGTCACAATTGGGAGATCCTGTATTCCCCACCCCTAGGTGTATGCGGGGAGGGTTTTTTCACATCCCAGAACAAAACGGCGACATGAAAAATCATTCAGTTATCAATAAAAGGTGACCTAACACAACAAATAAGGACGTTTGTTGCGGGCATTGTGGGGTTTGAGAAGGATTAGTGTATGTGTGATGTAACAATTAGGAGATCCTAGATGATCGTTCCCTAGGTGGATGCGGGGAGGGTTTTATCACATTTCAGAACAAAATGACGACATGAAATATCATTCAGGTATCAATAAAAGGTTATCTAGCACAACAAATAAGGGTGCCTTTTTGGGTATTGTGGGGTTTGAGACGGATTAGTGTATGTGTGATGTGTTAGAATATCCTAGATGCCCCACCCCTAGGTGTATGCAGGGAGGGTTTTATCACATTTCAGAACAAAATGACGACATGAAATATCATTCAGGTATCAATAAAAGGTTATCTAGCACAACAAATAAGGGCGCTTATTGTGGGTATTGTGGGGTTTGACAAGTATTAGTGTATATGTGATGTGACAATTGGGAGATCCTAGATACCCCACCCGTAGGTGGATGCGGGGAGGCTTTTTTCACATTCCAGAACAAAACGATGACATGAAATATCATTCAGGTATCAATAAAAGGTGATCTAGCACAGCAAATGAGGGCGCCTATTGTGGGTATTGTGGGGTTAGAGAATGATTAGTGTATGTGTGATGTGACAATTGGGAGATCCTAGATGCCCCACCCCTAGGTGGATGTATTCATGGTTTTTTAACATTCTATAACAAAGCAGCGACATGAAATATCATTCAAATATCAATAAAAGCTGATCTAGCATAACAAATAACGATGCCTGTTGTGGGTATTGTGGGGTTTGAGAAGGATTAGTGTATGTTTGATGTGACAATTAGAAGATCCTAGGTGCCCCACCCCTAGGTGTATGTGGGGAGGGTTTTTTCAAATTCCAGAACAAAACGACGACATGAAATATCATTCGTATAGTTTATGAAGGAAAATAAATGCATGCTCTATGATTTCTCTAGTAATATGAATGATGTCTCTGTTTGGCCAAGGATCACAAACCGAGACTAGCTACTTGCTGAGCCTACATTTGGCCAAGGAAAATTCCGCTATTCTAACAAGCGACCCCACCAGATGCACCCCTTGGATCCTGCAGCACCACCTTCATAAGAAATTAGAAGTATCAGAAACAGTCGACAAAAAATTTGATCAACTACATGGAAACTACAACAAGCGTACTAAAATAGCAAAGAAATAGTGATCTGGGTAGCTTTTCTTGCAAAGGGAAAAAAGATGAAGCAAACATATTAGAAACATAGGAATAAGGTAGTGTTGCTGCCGAACATGAATCTATAACAATACAAACAGAACCGACTGAAACAATGTGGCTACACAAGATAGCTTTGAATATTTCAAATAGTAATATTCATTCCCATTTCAAGCAACCTGCATCTCTGTAAGCTTCCATAATACATGCAGAAATAAACCCACTCCATGGTACTATCAGACTAGTTTGAAAATTAGATGTGGTAATCTGAATGCAGATTACAAATTTAATAACTTACATGAAAATTGCTCAAAGAACTCGTAGGCAACATTAAATTTTATTTGATTCTCGTTCAATCAATGTCGCAATTGGAGCAATCTTGTTTAATAGCAAAATATATATCATGTTGATCTCAAAAATTAGTAGGGACGGTATAACACATAGAATATAGCCTACACAAAAATTATTGAGACACCTAGTGCTAATACAATCAGATCATGGCATTGTTTACTTGGAGACTGCAGTGCGCAATATATTGAGGCATCTAGTGTTAATACAAACTAAGTTACATTCTAAGCAGCAGGACATGGATATTTAGATCAACCTGTTGCAAAAATTTACTGACTGGCAAGCTTTTGCAAACAAGAACGACCACTAACCAAGAAATTCATATAAAACCGAACTCTACTGATAGTATGCATTTGTACCTGCTGGGAAGACAAGGGCGACAACAAGGCTGAAGAAAAACAGACATATAAGCCCTCCCTCGGCTGGAGGCAGAGCTTCGCTCATGGAGGAGATGGACACAGAGCCGGTGGAAGCGGGAGTGGCCATGGGCCACAGCTAGTGGTACAGCATGTGCTTGAATACAATCTTGGTACCTACGCATGGACGGAGACAAACCACGGGAGAACACCTTGCTAGGGTTTGCTAGGGAGACCAGACAACGAAGTAATCAGCAGGGCACACGCACAGAGGAAAGGGACTTTGGGGAGATAGGAGAGGAAGGGACTCACAGGGTGATGGCGTATCGGCTCTAAATTTGGACCTCGCACAAAGTCATGGAGGCGGCCATACTTTTGAGCGCTGTCGGGCCTGTCCGCCTTCCGCCGCAGTGACCTAGCATGGCTCGAGATCCGTAGTGGCCTACGGCGTTGCCCTTGGCCGAAGAACGAGGAGGAAGGACGGCGGCGGCGCCACAACGGTGTCCTCCTGCTGGCCCTTGATGCCCGCGATGGATGAGAGGATGAGGAAACGAGCGGTCCAGTCGATGAAGTTGAAGATTCCCGTAGTCCAGCGCCTCCCTGCTCCCCAGATTAGACGCAACGACGCGTGCTGATGACGGAGTGGGTTGGGCACATCGGCTACAGATCTAGGGTGTAGGTGGTGGCGGCGAGAGGTGGTGGCGGGGCTAGGTGAAATTGAGTGGAGGTGGAGATGGCGGAGGGGAGGATGGTCGTGGCTTGGGAAGAAGGGCGGCGCCGGAGGGGAGCTGTCGGCTAGGGGAGAAGTGGCGGCAGCGTTCGATCTGGAAGGAAGAGGAGGGGATCGCGGTGGTAGCGCGAGGGAGAGGGAATAGGAGGTTGCCGTTGTGTTAGGTCATGGGCGTGTGGGGGTGAGGCGTGGGCGCGTGGGGAGTTGGTGAGGCCGTGGGTGTGCTTCTTTGAAATGGATCGTATGGGCACCTAGAGGGGGGGTGAATAGGCGTGGGCGCTTAGCATAAAGGTAAATTCTCTAGATAAACTAATGTGTGGAATTTCCCTCTATGCAAACCTATCTACTAGCGAGTATGGACCGAGTGGAAGAGGAACGAGTGAACCGAAGTGAAGCACGCGGAGACACAAGATTTGTTTGACCGCAGTTCCTTCCTTGTTAAGGGAAGTACGTCTGTGTTGGAGGGGTGGGCGGTACTAAGACCACCACGCCACAAAAGGCCTCACCCTGTTCTCCGATGGATCTCTCCACAACAGGCCTAATCCACCTTCCACTATAGGTACCCTTCGAGGCGGGCACCGGCGCCTTTACACAACTAGCGAGGCAACAACTCCACAACAACTTGGAGGCTCCCGAAATGACAACAAGCTACCACAAGAACAAAGTTGTCAAACACAATAACAAGATCTAGGTATTGACAAGAATACTAGATCAGGGATTTCTCCAAGTGAATGGAGAGGAGTTGAAGCGCTTGATTCTTGATGTTGATGATCAGAGATCAAGCCCTTTGAGTGGTTGAAGTGGGAGATTGAGAATGAGAGCTCTTGCACAAGGTCTGGTCAATTTCGAATGAATCAAGAGTTCTGATCGTTGGGGAAGAAGGGGTACTTATACCCCCTTCCAAAAACCAGTCGTTGCACATTTTGGGGGCCGGATTATCCGGCCCAAGTGAGGGCCGGATTATCTGGCCTGGGGAAAACACCGCCCCAGACTAGGAATATCCGGCAGATAATCCGCCCCCTCATAGAGCGTCGCGCCGAGCTTTCCCTTGATCAACTTCTGGGGGCCGGATTATCTGGTCCTATGTGAAGGCCGGATTATCCAGCCTGGGGAAGAAAAACCGCCCCAGTTCGGATTTTCCGGGAGAAAATCTTACCGGATACCGAGCGACGCGCCTTGGCTCCTTTTGCTCGAAAAGTGGGGGCCGGATTATCCGGCCCTTGCGAAACCCGGATTATCCGGCCTGGGAAGGAAAAACCGCCCAGTTTGGATTTTCCGGGAGAAAATCCGACTGGACGCGGAGTGACGCGCCTTGGCTTCCTTGAGAGATGAGGTAGGCCGGATTATCCGGCCCTTGGAAGGGCGGATTATCCGGCCCCCCTCAAAACTTCCTGCACACTTAGCACACATGAAAAGTCTCCATACTATTGTTATCTAACACGCAAAACATAGGAAAACATGAAATGTTCTTTCACTTCTTCAGTTGCGCTTGCACGCGTTGGATGGACACTGAATGGTCCAGATCAGGCCGAGATGGAGGATCCGTGGGAGTTTGTTTCCTGCGATTTGATTGGTTGCAAACAACCACACGCGGACGCCAAACGACTAATGTTATCGTTATAGTCGCAACACATTTTATGATAATGTGTTTATATAGTGCACACATGTACTTCTTAGAATGGCGAACAATGTTATCGGAGAAAATTTTCATATTCAATCCAAAAAAATCCATTTTTCATTTTCCAAGCGCAAAAATGGGACGTTTTGTGAAGCAACTACCAAATGACAGTTTTAGAATACTACCACCCCATTTTAAAAAAATAGTAGACCACCTTACATGGACAATGCCTCAACCGGGTATCTCAAACCTTTCCGTCCACCCATGGTGACATGGGTATACCCTGCATGTACTCGAGCTTGGTATATACGGTATAGATACATACAGGCCCACGGTGTCGCCAAGGCCCAAATGAAGGATTTGAGTAACTTGCGGACTCTCGATTGCTTGAAGAACAAGAAGAAGCTAAAGATAGAAAGTTCAAAGGGGGAAACCCTAAATTGTAACCGACTCGACCTCCTACCCGGGACCTAGCCTATCAATATAAAGGCTGGGAGGGGGCGGCGAGGAGGACACACACAACCCTAGTTTCCACCACCCTTGCCAGATTGCATCTCCGCACCATTGTAACTTCCGGTTCCTTCGATAATTCCATGAGCAGACAAGCAGGGGTAGGGACCTCTAAGAGCCCTGACCCTGGGTAAATCTTTGTCCCCTGTGTGCTTGTCTGTTAGCCGATAGATGTCTCCAGCGCTCCCTCCTTCTCCAAAACCCAAGTCCATAACAATGGGCATTGATGAGTTAAACCCTCGTCAATTGGCGCCGTCTGTGGGAATTGGGAGTGCTGATGTTGTGGCTTCTTCGGCCCCATCAACTGTGATCTACAACACAGCAACAGCGGAGATTCGCCAGCTCTTCGGCGCGTTCGACTTCACCGTCCACTGGCCATCCACTCGCCTGGCCTTCGAGTCCGTGGGCGACGGAATCAGCCTGGTGATCGGGAGCTTCCGCTTCCAAGTTGGTCAGATGGCACGCTTCGCATGCCTGATCAGCCGTCAGCACCGGCGATTGCCCCAGCATCATGGTTCCCTCCATTGATCGGCACCCCTCTACCCTTCGGGTCCCTGCAAGAACTGCTGATGGGCTATCACGGGCTCCTAAAGGAAGAATTCAAGCGCCAACTCCAAACAATCGCGCAACTTGAAGCGCGTAAAAGGGCAGCGGATGAATCGAGCCTTCGTCGCGCCGGGCTCTCCTCCTACGGAGGATCCTCCTCAAGGGGCAATGAGTACCTCGCCAAGAAGAGGCAATCAAGGATGGCCCACCTCACCGAGCAATAACGCATAGAAGCCACAAAAGTCCTTGACTTCGGCTCTATGACAGTCGACACGCGAGGCAACGTGGTCCCCAGGATGGCGCATGCTGTAGTGTCAGCGGCCACCATGTACCTCCTCAATAACCAGCCGCCAGCTGGAGATCCTCGAGCTGCCATGCACCGATCTACGATCGCGGGCTTGGGATTAATCGAGGCTACCCTCGACAAGGAACCAACACCGGACCCAAAGAAGGGCAAAGCGCTAGCAAAGCGCTACTCCTCGCCCTCGTCCAGCGATGACAGTCACGACCTGTCTCGACGCCGCCGCTCACGGCACCACGACCGTGACTATGATGCGCACGACGACCTCACGCAGCGCAAGATCGACAAATCAAGGGCACGACATGCTCGGTCGACTGACTCAGAAGAGGAGGACGTGGAGCTCTGCGGTGCCAGATGCTTCAGACTCCATGGAGGCAGTCGGAGAACCCGGATGCTTCAGACTCCATGGAGGCAGCCTGAAGCAGATCCATTAGGCAAAAGCGAATGCCTAAAGGGTTTAAACTCCTGTCGGAGAACCCGGAGTTTGACGGCCTACAGGACCCCAAGATCTGGCTGGAGGACCACATCTCCTCCGTCAGACTCCATGGAGGCAGTCGAAGCACTGCCATGCAATGCTTGCAGCTACAGCTGCAGGGCGCCGCTCGAGCATGGCTCAACAACCTCCCACGCGGATCCATTCGCAGTTGGGATGAGCTGGTTTACAGCTTCGTGCGCAACTTTAAGGGCATGTACAAGCGGCCCATATCAATCGAAGAGCTGAGATGCTGCCAGCAAAGATCTAGCGAATCGTTGTGCCCCAACATCCAATGGTGGTCCATCATCAAGAACTCTGCAGAGAACATCTCGGAAGACCGCGCGATTGATGCATTCAATGGTGGTTTCCGCCGCCTAGAACTCAGGGAGGAGCTGGGCCGCTCAAAGCCCAAGACCATCGACCACCTGATGGAGATCGTGAATCGGTGGGCCGATGGAGAGGACTCAGTGAAGAATCGTGTTCACTCCGACGGGGAGTCGGAGCTCGAGCGCAGACGCGATCGCCGAGGCAAGTGTCGCATGCGCATTTACGATGACCATGACGATGTCAACATGGTCCCCGCTGGCTACGCCGAAAGACGCAACGACAACCGCAACAGCGGATATCGTAGAGGCGGATACCGCGACTCCGGGAAAACCATGCAAGTGTGGCAATGCCGCACACGCGATGAGGCACCCACGAGCTCCATTGAGGATAAACTGTCTGGCCAAGTACGGTGCACTTCTACATCGACAAGCATGATGGCAAGAAGAAGTCCAGCCACCTCCTCAAGGATTGCCACGAATTCCTCAAGCTACATGAGGGACTGGTTCGGAATAACCGCAATGCAGTCGAAATAGGCTACGGAGCCGCTCCAGGCACCATGGCACATGGCGCTCCGCCACCTCCACCTAGGCCACCCCCGAATGAAGCTGCACCGGACCAGCACCACGGAGGCGAGCCGTAGCCACGAGCCATGGGCACCATGATGATCCAAAAGGGACGCCCCTCCAATAGGGTGCAGAAGGCCATCACTCGCCAAGTCAACTTGGCCACACACTCGCTACCATCCACCACTGAGTACCTCAGTGGAAGCGAGTCTTGAATCACCTTCGACAAACGCGATCATCCGCCTCAGGTAGCCCGTCCAGGCCATTGCCCCCTCGTACTCGAGGCACAGATCGGAGGCTCCGACATGAGCAGCGTCTTCATGGATGGCAGAAGCGGCATCAACCTTATATTTTGAGTACCTTGCGAGCAATGAGGATCCCCCTAACTTGCCTAGAGGCCTCGGACACAACGTTCCATGGCATCGTCCCAGGGAAAGGCGTATACCCCCTGGGCAAAATCAACCTCGGCGTCATCTTCGGCACACCCAAGAACTTCCGGCGCGAGCGCATCGCCTTTGAGGTCGTCGACTAGCCCTCATAGTACCACTGCATCCTCGGGCGCGTCGCGTTCGCTAGATTCATGGTAGTGCCCCACTAAGCCTACCTGCAGATGAAAATGCCAGGTCCCAATGGCGTCATCACGATCAACGGGAGCCTCGAGCGATCTGACAGTGGCGACAGGGAATTCAACAGAATCTCCCAGTCCTTCGGCATGCAAGAAGAACTCGTGAGATTGAAGGAGACGACAGACAACAGTCTGCCTCCCCTGAGCAGGCCAAGCTCACCTGATCTCTCCTTAGACTCATATGTGCACACAAAGAAAGTGCAGGTCCACCCATCGGATCCAGCCAAAACGGCCCTCATCACCAACAACTTGAGTCCCGCATAGGAACTCGCGCTCGTCGAATTCCTCCGTGAGCACTGGGAAATTTTCGCCTGGTGTCCTGCGGACATGCCAGGAGTTCCCAGGGAATTCGTCGAGCACGCACTCAATGTCAACCCCGATGCAAGGCCAGTCAAGCAAACAATTCGGCGATTGTCTGAGCCACGAGCGCAGGCAGTTGGAATGGAGATCAACAGACTCCTCGAGGCCAAGTTCATACGCGAGATCAAGGAAAGCACTTGGCTCGCCAACACGGTGCTAGTACCAAAAAAGGACACGGATATCCTACGGATGTGCGTGGACTTCACTTCTCTGAACAAGCACTACCCAAAGGATCACTTCCCGCTACCACGGATCGACCAGATCATCGACTCCATCGCAGGATACGAGCGCCTCTGCTTCCTCGACGCCTACTCAGGCTATAATCAAATTCGACTGAAGGAGGACGATCAAGAGAAAACAGCGTTTACAACGCCCTTTGGTGTGTTCTGCTACAACACAATGCCCTTCGGGCTAAATAACACGGGAGCCACCTACCAGCGGTGCATGCATGCTTGCCTCAAGGAGCAACTGGGTCGCAACATCCTAGTCTATGTCGACGACATAGTAATCAAGACCAAGGAGGAAGCCTCTCTAATCGATGATTTGCGCGAAACCTTCGCCAACCTCGACCGCTACCGGATCAAGATCAATCCGGACAAATGCGCCTTCGGCGTACCATCTGGGCAGCTACTCGGGTATCTCATCTACGCAAGGGGAATCGAGGGAAACCCGAAGAAGATAAAAGCCATACTGGCCATGGAGAAGCCGAAGAACATAAGGGGCGTCCAGCAACTGGCCGGACGAATCACAGCCCTCGGTCGATTTATCAGTCGAATGGGTGAAAAGGCACTGCCCTCCTACTAGCTCCTCCACAAAGCTGAAAAATTCGAGTGGACCAATGAAGCGCAAGAAGCATTCGAAGATCTCAAGCGCCTGCTATCCACTTCGCCAGTGCTGGTGACTCTACGAGAAAGGGAACCACTGTTGCTGTACATCTCCGCCACCAACCAGGTGGTCAGCACAATGCTCGTCGTCGAGCGAGCTGAGGAAAACAAGGTCCACGGCGTACAACGCCCAGTATACTACCTCAGTGAGGTCCTTACGCCAACAAAACAGTGGTACCCGCACTACCAGAAACTGGCGTACAGTGTCTTCATGACCGCCTGGCGACTGCGCCACTACTTCCAGGAACACCCAATCGTGGTGGTCAACAACGCCCCCTTGGGGCATATCCTCAATAACGCCGACACCACGGGACGAGTCGCGCTTTGGGGAATAGAGTTGTCTCCATGAGACATCACGTCCGAAAAGCGTGACGCAATCAAGTCGCAAGTTCTCCTGGATTTCCTCATGCTCTGGATAGAAAACCAGCTCGCGGACAAGCCAGATATGTCCTACCTCTGGACAATGCACTTCGATGGTTCCAAGCGGAAAGATGGAGCAGGCGTAGGTGTCATACTGACATCACCTCAAGGGGACAAGCTGAAATATATCCTATGAATGCAGTTCATAGCCTCAAACAACGAGGCTGAATACGAGGCCATGTTGCACGGGATGAGGATGGCAAAAGCCTGCGGTGCTAAGAGGCTCATCATATACGGCGACTCCAAGTTGGTCTTCAGCCAAACAATGCATGAGTGCGACGCACTGAACGATAACATGATCGCGTACCGCGACCTCTATGACACACTCGAAGGAGACTTCGACGGTGGCGAGCTGCGACACGTAGGTCACGAAAGCAACGAGGAAGCGGACGCACTCGCCAACATAGGCTCTACCTGCGCCCCCATACCGCCTAGGGTATTTCTCGAGCGCATCTGCGAACGCTCCATCAAGCCAAAGGCCGCAGAGAAGAAAACAAGCGCATCAACGGACTCGGGGGCTATGCCACCCAATGAGCCAATGGCACTCGATGACTTGGAGCGCGACACAGGACTCGAGAGACCAATGAACGTCATGATGATCGAGCAATCTTGGACGCAGCCATACATCACGTACCTCCTCAGCAAAAGGCTACCAGACGATCCGACAGATACACGGCACATCACGCGGCGATCCAAGGCATTCGCTGTTATCAATGGTGAACTGTATAAATGCAGCATCACGGGAGTACTCCAACGATGCGTCTCCATCGCCGATAGAAAAGCAGTTCTCCTAGACATCCACGAAGGGACCTGTGGGCACCATGCTGGCAATCACGCCCTCGTTGCCAAAGCTCTACGAGCTGGATTTTACTAGCCTACGGCAATGCGCGACGCCAAGGACATAGTCCAAAAATGCAACGCTTGCCAGCGATTCGCGGACAAGCCACACGCACCAGGCGCAGAGCTACGGCCAATCCCACTGGCCTGGCCCTTTGCACAATGGGGGCTCGACATGGTCGGCAAACTTCCAAGGTCCTCACGAGGAGGCTACGTCTACCTCTTGGTCGCAGTCGACAAATTCACTAAGTGGATTGAAGACATGCCAATGACCAACCAATCAGGGCACAGCATAGTCAAGTTCTTCGAGTCCATCGTCTGCCGCTTCGGGGTGCCGCATAGCATCATCACCGACAATGGGACGAACTTCCCATCCAAGGAGTTCCAAGAATTCTGCGAGAACTTGGGGATCAACATCATCTACGCCTCAGTAGCGCATCCACAGACCAACGGTCCGGTGGAAAAAGCAAACGGGCTCCTCTACAGCGGCATCAAGAATCGACTCCTCCGGCCACTCGAACAAGCCGCGGGTTGCTAGCCAGACAAGCTGCAATCCGTACTCTGGAGCCTACGTACAACTCCAAACAGCGCCACGGGCTACACGCCATTCTTTATGGTGCACAGAGCTGAAGCAGTGCTACCCGCCGAGGTACGGTACAAGGCGCCGCGTGTGGTCGCTTACAGCGAGCAAGAGTCATCCCTCGCACTCGAAGACTCCGTCGACCTCCTTGATGAGGCAAGGGAAATCACCGTGGAAAGATCCACGATCTACCAGAATCGCAGAACTACCACGATGGGAGGCTTCGCCCTAGATCCTTCGTCGAAGGTGACCTGGTCCTGCGACTGAAGGAACAGGGGCATCTCAAGCTCGAGTCCCCCTGGGAAGGACCGTACGTGGTTATAGAAGTAATCCCAGGTGGCGCCTACCGCCTTCAAGATTTAGAGATAGGAGTCGCATACTCCAACTCCTGGAACGTCGCACAACTACGACGCTTCTACCCTTAGTCGTTTTTACCTTTCATTACAAATAAGGCTACTCAGCCAAGACTACTTATCCACACATTGTACCTCTCACTATTCTTCGAATAAATAAAAGCTAAGTACCCCAAAACTCTGTGTTCTCCTTTACTTTTTCAATTTACCTACTCGGGGGCTGCGCCACCCTATACACATCTGTTCTTCGAACCAAAAGGGGATATCCTGAGTAGCTGGTACCTCAATCGAAACCCTAAAGGACAACCTCAATCCAGCTGCAACGCACCCGACAGGTTGACAAGGGACTGAGATAAAACATGGCCAGGCTAACGAAAAGGACTCGCATAGTGCAACGCACTTCATGCTATCAAAGATCTTTATGCACATTCGACAATAAATTATTTACAAAACCTATACGAACTTTACAACACAAGTGCACTTATGTGCAGGATACAAATTAGGCTACTACTGCAGCAAGAGAACCTTGGTTTGTTCCTCAAAGAAGTCGACGATCTCTTCTGCTGGGCGATCCACCGCTTGGTAGTGCAGCACCATATTCCAAGTAGAACCTGCTGGCGAGGTAGGCGGCCCAGACGCAATCGCTGCAACATCCACGTCAGGCCTATGCACTCGCACCATGGACAGGGCAGCCTTGGCACCAGCCACCAACTGTTGCCTCACGCATTCGCGAACCGCGGACAGATCTTGAAACTTGGCAAGGAGGTCCAGCAAGCTGGATGGAGTATCGTCCAGCGGGAACATCGCCTGATAAATGTTCTTCAAGCATGACTGCGACTTCTTCAGAAAAAGCAGCGATCTTGCGCGATCTGCAGGTCGCCAGTAGCATCGATCATGATCCACCCAAAAGTATCCACTCTCTTGAAGTTGCTCCTGGGTGAGATCATGCAGGCGAATGGCAATTCTATCCTTCTCCTACAGACGATGCGTGCTAACAACTACATAAAGCAGCAATAGCAGCATGAGTACAACGTACCACTGCGAGTGACTACAAGGAAAAGATGAGAACAAGCAAACTAACACTTGAATTGGTCGCCTAGCTGCGTCACCTCGCCAAGCAAATATTGCTCTCGGGCGGCGGCTTTCTTCGCCTTCGACTTCCACACGTCTGTGTTACCGTGGAGCACGGGCAACTCACGCTCCAGCTGCTTCACATGGTCACGCAGTCGCGACAGCAATGACAGCTCATCAACCCTGGAGCGCGGCGGTGCCGCGGTACCATCAAAGGTCGACGAGTCCTGAGTTTCGCTCAAAGGATCACTCGATGTACCGTACCACAAGTCAAGATAGAAGCAAAATAAGATGACCAAATCAGCACAAAGACAAAAGGATCAGATGCATTCAATACTAGCAAAACTATCAGCAGATACACTCGCCAGCAGGCATGTTCTTAAACAAAAGGACACAATCTAATTAACTATTACAAAGCTAGCTAAGGAGCAGCTGGCTTCTTCGACTTCGACGCCTTCGGAGGCTTCATCAAGTCCGTGGCAGTGTCAGGCGCCACTAACTTTCCGTCGGCCCCTGATGCCGAAGCTTTCGCCGCCTTTTTGGCACGTTGGAGCTCCTTAGAGTACTTCGCAACAGTGTTTATCAAATGATGCCCATACTTGCCACAGGCAGTCGCTAAACGAGCAAAGAGTACCTGCTGACCGTCTGCGCCAACAGGCATCGCCTTCGACACCGCGGCAGGATCGATCTCGACTCCGTGGGCCTACACCATGGCAAGCGACATGGACGCGCCAGCCGCGCAGAGTGAGTTCATGCAGCTGGAGGGCACACCCCTGGCAAGTGACTCCACCAGCTCATCTATATTATCGATCAGCTCCGCCTTGGACATCAACTCCTCCCGGAGGCGACTGAGGGCGCCCTTGTCCTTGGAAAGTGTATCCTTAATGGCGGCGCTACGGTCTTCGAGCACCGACAGTGCACCCGCCAGAGCGTCATCGCGACGAAGGGCCTGCGGGTCGAAGCTCAAATCGCCAGCATCTATACATAAACCCACACATGGACAAAAACATCAGCGCCCCGGAAAAAACATTGGAAGAAGAGAACGATAACAATATCCGCAAGCAAAAGTACCTGAGAAAGCCTTGACGATTGAGAAAAGTTGTTCTTCGAACAACTTCTCCCTGGCTGCGAAGGAGGCACGCAACTCCTCTTAGCGCCTTCATGCCTCGTCACGCACCACGATTGCCTCGTCGCGACCCTTCACAGCCGCGGCGAGTGTCTTCTCCAAGGTGACGGCGTCACGCAATAGGGCATTATGTTCAGCTACATGAGAAACAAAAACTGACTATCATTCGACTATATTAAAAGGAGAAGATGAAGAACAATAAGTGTAGAACATTCACTTTCAACCACGCGGTGACGCGTCTCCAGCATTGCATGCTGGTGGCCCATCGCCATCACTTGTTCCGCCAAATGCGCATCTTCCTTCACAAGGAGCTGTCGCACAACAAAGAATCATCAGAAGCAATAGATAACATCGACTGCAACACTGCAAAGGAGAAAAGCTACACTTACATGGTCCTCCAATGACTCTGAAGATGTCTGTTGTACCGTCATCCGGGCAACCATTCGATGCTCCCCTGCATGAGGAGAACTAGAAGAATTGTGCCCGGAGTGGGCCGCCACTGGAGGGGAAGGAGCGCGCTCGACCTCTTCCTTGGCCTTTGAGGTCGCGACTCCTGATTCCTTTAAAAATTGGACGTCGCTAGAAGATGACGACATCTCTTGACTATAAGATAACAACCATAGCAACAAATGGCAAACCCAGAGACAAGCCAACAAGGGCAAAACAAAAAAGGACAAGTAAGCTAGAAAACTTACCAGTCAAACTTGTCAAAATCAAATGTGGCCTCCTTCGACTCTGACAAAGACTCCTTGGGCAATCACATCTTCTTGCGAGAAGATGGTGCCACAACGCTCACGGGAACAGCAGGGATTGGCGACTCTGCACCAAGGCCCGTACCTTCCGGAGTCGAAGGAGATGACGCGTCGGAATCCTTGTTGCACGAACGCTTGCGAGTGTCCGGACTATCGGACTCGGGGGCTTCCTCCTCCACATCAGAAGGGACAGTCGACTCCGACTCGTCCTTCTCCAAAGCTTCGCGAGGAATAATCCCCTCAGGAAGAGGGGGCATACAAGGCGACACCGCCCAATCCTGCATACAGACAATGAAATTCAGCAAAAAGAAAGTAAGCAACAGAAAAGCAATCGACAAAATCAGCTACTGCGTAGCACAACTATACCTCAGGAGCAGGGTTCGAAGCATCAAAGGTAGGAACAAGTGGCTCACTGGGAAGCACATCCTTGATGGTGTACTTGGTGACCAGTCGAACCCTCTTGTCCACCTCACTCGCGGACATGCCATCGGCAGACACGCGAGTGGCATCATTAGCGCCAGCCCAATGAAACGGCGCAGCCAAGTGCGGATGAGAGCACAACCTCCCTCCTCTTTGCCTATGCGACTCTCGAGGTCGCAGACACGCTGATACAGCACGTCTGTCTCCGCGAGCTCGCCAGGCATGACTACATTCTTCTAGAAGCGCATCCTCCTGCACGGCATCGCAGGATCGAAGGGCGCGAGTCCAAAGTGTTCGCCATTGGCCTTCTGATGGCGGATATAGAACCATTTGTCCCTCCACCCTTGGACGGACACCGTGAGCTTGATGTCGAAGTAGGTGGCGGATGGGTCGACGTGGATTCCGCAACCACCTACATCGTAAACTAAAGAGCGAGACGCTGACTGGCGCTTCAATTTGAAGATGCGCTTGAAAAGGCCAAAGTGTGGCTCGATTCCGAGCCAACACTCGTAGAGTGTGATGAAGCAAGAGATATGAAGGATCGGATTTGGGGACATCAGATGGAGCTGGAGCCCGTAGAAACAAAGAAGACCCCTAAAAAAGGGGTGAAGAGGCAAGGAGAGACCACGAATGATGAATGCTAGAAACATCACTCGAAAACCAGTAGGAGGAGCAGGAATGGTCTCACCGCTGGGGACGCGGGCGTCGGCGACTGGGGCAGACAATACTCTGTCTTGGCGAAGAAGACGGAGATTAGACGCCTTGATGATGGAGGGGCACCACGCACCATTTGCGGGTGCCCGCGACCTTCTTCTTCCCGCCGGCGGCGGGGCTGGTGCCCGCAGCGGTGGAGCCGCCCTTCTTCTTCGTTGCGGCCACAGTGGCCACGGAATCAGCAGCAGCGCCTCACTTCTTCTTCCCCATTGCACGGCGGTGATGCGAGCGAAGAAAGTAGCTCGAAAACGAGCGGAGCTGGTCCAGCGTCGTGGAGGAAACGGGCGCAGAGAAAAGCAGAGGAGCAGCGGCAATGGCAATGGCAGCAAGGATGAATGAGAACAGATGGGAAAATTACCGTCGCATCGCCGCTACTTAACCCCTGGAAGATGCAATCCAACGGCTCAGAAAAACCCTACTGGACGTGTGGCACACATCGCGTTGGACACGTGGAGAAAAGGAAGCGCGAACCATCCCTCCACTACTCCCATTACGCACGGAAATCGAGGAGACACAGTTAAAATAAAGATTGCGCACGACCAGTCAAATCAAAGTCAGAAAGTGGGACCCACTGCTCGTCACGTCCCGTCAAACTCGCTTACGCGGGCAACTGAGGTCATACATGCGTCAGCGCTGACGTCACCAAAGCTACGCAATGAAAAACTTCGACTACTTTAGTCCTTGCTTGAGTCTTCGGCTCCACCAAGCAGTCGGGGGCTACTCCCATAGGGAGCGCTGGCCGCGCACCCTACAATTTTTTATTTTCTTTTTGCAGGAACATGGACAATCAAAAGCAAACCCAAACCACTCGAAATACGATTTGACTATGGACATGGGTTACTCCCATAGGGAGTGCTGGAAAAAAATTCGACTATAACAATGAAGCAAAAGACGACAGCAGTCGCAAAAGTTCTTTAGTCCCTGCCTGAGTCTTCGACTCAACCAGGCACTCGTGGGCTACTCCCATAAGGAGCGCTGGTCGCGCACCCCATGATTATTTATACAGAAAACTGTGTATTGATAACATCCACACTCGAATCTCATGGCGACACCGCCTCATAATTTTTCCCTACAAAGAGACTACGTCTCCTGGGTTACCCGAATCGTCTCCGCGATGATAAAATTCGGATGCCGCGCTTACAGCGTGAAGGTAAGACCTGAATAAGGCCTGGCAACGCATTTAGCTGCGCACTACCAGAAATGTATCCGTGCCTACAGGTACGATGAACATGCCTTGACGGACGTGTCGAGTACTCACACCCATATAACTGGAATTCGACTCCTGTAAGACCTCCGCGGCATGAGTCGAATTACGCCAGCACTTTTCCGGATTTGAGTCCGAGGACTCGAGTTCGAGTAGATTGCGTTGTTTCACCCTAAGATGGTTAACTGATCCCGATATTTCGGTTATATCAGGCACGTATATCAACAATCCCTATGACACAAATAAAGCAGTCGAAATACACTCGTTCGGGCACTCGAAAGACTTCATAAAGTCCCCAGTCGAATCTGCGATTCCACTGGACATTCGGGGGCTACTAACATGGGTATACCCTATAGGTACTCGAGCTTGGTATATACGGTATAGATACGTACAGGCCCACGGTGTCGCTAAGTCCCAAATGAAGGATTCGAGTAACCTACGGACTCTCGATTGCTTGAAGAACAAGAGGAAGCTAAAGATAGAAAGTTCAAAGGGGAAAACGCTACATTGTAACCGACTCGACCTGCTACCCAGGACCTAGCCTATCTATATAAAGGCTGGGAGGGGACGGCGAGGAGGACACACGCAACCCTAGTTTCCACCACCCTTGCCAGATTGCATCTGCGCACCATTGTAACCTTCGGTTCCTTCGATAATTCCACAAGCAGACAAGCAGGAGTATGGACTTCTACGAGGCCTGAACCTAGATAAATCTTTGTCCCCTGTGTGCTTGTCTGTTAGCCGATAGATGTCTCCAACGCTCCCTCCTTCTCCAAAACCAAGTCCATAACAATGGGCATTGATGAGTTAAACCCTCGTCATATGGCGAAAAAGACAAATTACTATCGAATTGGTAGGAAGTGGCTCCGATTTGAACTACACGTACATTATCGGATGACCATGATTTTTTGCAAAAATACTTTTTAGACTTGCAATACGTTGTTTACTCAGAGGCTCGGCCCCTAGCTAAGAACCTTCATCCGAACTATGGGAATCCGTCGCGTGGCGTCATGTTATGTGACATAGTTGCAACGAAAATAATCAAACTTGGCAAAATTTATTGCGTCTCGAAAAAACCTTCTCAGAAATGACATTTCATGTTCGAGGTTTCATGGCTTTTGGGCCAAACGGCGAGTGTTATGGCTAGAATCAGGGCATCGTTTGTCATAATGTGCTCGTATTGTGCACGCGTGTGCATCTTGGGATGGCAAAAGGGGTTGCAGGGGAAGTTTTCCTTTTCGTCGTACGAAAAATCCATTTTCCATTTTCCGAGCGCAAAAAACAACGTGTTTTGTGAAGCAACCACCAAATGACAGTTTTAGAATGCTACCACCCCATTTAAAAAAAATATTAGACCACCTTAAATGGACAATGTCCCAACCGGGTATCTCAAACATTTCCTTCCACCCATGGTGAAAAAGACAAATTTCTGCCGAATCGGTAGGAAGTGGGTCCGGTTTTAACTACAGGTACATGATCTGATGCTCATGATTTTTGGCAAAAATCATTTTTAAGGTCACAATATGATGTTTCTTCAGAGATCCAATGCAAGTTTAGCGAGGCTCGGCCCCTAGCTAAGAACCTTCATGCCCGCCGTTTTGACCATTGTTTGAAACTGGCATAAAAAATTCAAAAACGGTCCGAACTACGTGAAGCCTTCGCGTGGCGTCAATGTATGTGACATAGTTGCAAGGAAAAATATCAAACTTGGTAAATTTATTGCGTCTCGAAAAAACCTTCTCATAAATGACATATCATGTTCGAGGTTTCATGGCTTTCGGGGCAAACGACGAGTGTTATGGCTAGAATCAGGACATAGTTTGTCATAATATGCTCGTATTGTACACGCGTGTGCATCTTGGTATGGCAAACAATATTGCAGGAGAAATTATTCCTTTTCGTCGCACGAAAAATCCATTTTCCATTTTACGAGCACAAAAATGGGGCGTTTTGTGAAGCAACCACCAAATGACATTTTTAGAATGCTACCACCCCATTTTTTTAAAAAGTAGACCACCTTACATAGACAATGTCCCAACCGGAGTATCTCAAAGCTTCTTCCACCCATGGCAAAAAAGACAAATTCCTGCCGAATCGGTAGGAAGTGGGTCTGGTTTGAACTACAGGTACATGATCTGATGCTCATGATGTTTGGAAAAAATCATTTTTAAACTCACAATATGATGTTTCTTCAGAGATCCAATGCATGTTTAGCGAGGCTCGGCCCCTAGCTAAGAACCTTCACGCCCGCCGTTTTGATCATTGTTTGAAACTGGCATAAAAATTTCAAAAACGGTCCGAACTATGTGAATCCTTCGCGTGGCATCATGTTATGTGACATAGTTGCAAGCAAAAATATGAAACTTGGTAAATTTATTGCGTCTCGAAAAAACCTTCTCAGAAATGACATACCATGTTCGAGGTTTCGTGGCTTTCGGGCCAAACGACGAGTGTTATGGCTAGAACCAGGGCATAGTTTGTCACAATGTGCTCGTATTATGCACGCGTGTGCATCTTGGGATGGCAAACAATGTTGCAGGAAGAAGTATTCCTTTCTGTCGCACGGAAAATCTATTTTCCATTTTATGAGCACAAAAAACAGGGCGTTTTGTGAAGCAACCACCAAATAAAAGTTTTAGAATGCTACCACCCCATTTTAAAAAAATATTAGACCACCTTACATGGACAATGTCCGAACCGGGGTATCTCAAACCTTTCCTTCCACCCATGGCGAAAAAGACAAATTCCTGCCGAATCGGTAGGAAGTGGGTCCGGTTTGACCTACAGGTACATGATATGATTCTCATGATTTTTGTCAAAAATCATTTTTAAACTCATAATATGATGTTTCTTCAGAGATCCAATGCAAGTTTAGCGAGGCTTGGCCCCTAGGTAAGAACCTTCATGCCCGCCATTTTGACCATTGTTTGAAACTGGCATAAAAATTAAAAAACGGTCCGAACTATTTGAATCCTTCGCATGGCGTCATGTTATGTGAAATAGTTGCAAGGAAAAATATCATATTTGGTAAATTTATTGCATTTCTAAAAAACCTTCTCAGAAATGACCTATCATGTTCGAGGTTTCATGGCTTTCTGGCCAAACGACGAGTGTTATAGCTAGAATCAGGGCATAGTTTGTCATAATGTGCTCGTATTGTGCACGCGTGTGCATCTTGGGATGGCAAACAATGTTGCTGGAGGAAGTTCTCCTTTCCGTTGCACGGAAAATCCATTTTCGATTTTCCGAGCGCAAAAAACAGGGCGTTTTGTGAAGCAACCAAAAAAAGACAGTTTTAGAATGCTACCACCCATTTTAAAAAAATAGTAGACCACCTTACATGGACAATGTCCCAACCGGGGTATCTCAAACCTTTCCTTCCACCATGGCAAAAAAGAGAAATTCCTTCCGAATCGGTAGGAAGTGGGTCTGGTTTGAACTACAGGTACATGATCTGATGCTCATCATTTTTGGCAAAAATCATTTTTAAACTCACAATATGATGCTTCTTCATATATCTAATGCAAGTTTAGCGAGACTCAACCCCAATATTTTGAATTCAAAACCCTAGTTTTAAAATCATATTTTAAATTATGATATTGTCCCTACTATGGACTAATGTGGGATTAGTAGAGCGACAATTTAACGTAATCATACTATTCATAATTAACATCCTAGTATGATCTAATGAAATTTATAAAAATTTAGAGACAAAAGTCAATTATGTTGGACTTCTTATGTGAAAGATACAAAGGAATTATGAAAACACAAAAAGAAAAAGAAAAAAAACCTAACCGGACCTAATCTACTGCACCCAATGGCTTCCCAGCGAGGCCCATTAGGGAAACCTGGCCACCAGGCCCAGTTGCAATCGCGGGAGATATTCAAATAACCTGAGCGCGGATATGTGTCAGCTAAGTTCTGTTGGTCTGGTGGTCAAGTGTTTGGTATCTGGTGGGAGGTCACCGGTTCGAGTCCCCCCTAAATATTGACACGTAGATATGCCACATATAAAAAATAACTGACACATAGACATGCCATGTATGGAAAAAATGACACATAGACATGCTATATAGATGAAATTTCTGGGGCAAACACTTACTCATTTCAACTGATTCTATTTTAGACGTTATGACCAATTTAAATCGTCGCAATTAGCTACAATAAACGTCATAAGCTATATCCGCCATATTATGACGATTTTAGCTAGTGCAAATATGCCGTTTTTGAGTCAAAACGTCTTAATTTTTCAAGGTTTTGACCCCTCCGAATAGCTTATGACTATCTGGTGCAAAATCGTCATAGATCTATGACGATTTTGTTCACGGTCACTATCAGAAGGTCATAGGTTGTGAAATTTCTTGTAGTGAAATCATATGAAAATTACTCCAAAGTGTGGAAAAAATACAAGAAAGTAGATAAAACCAAGCATAGAACATCACAAATTATAGATACATTTGCAATGTATCAGCAGCCGCCTCACCCCCTAGGATATACTATGCAATTGATGTCTAGCACCAATGTGCCAAGGATTCACGCAATGCGGGGTGGGGGAGAATCTAGGGGCTTCCCTTCGAGGTTAGAAAGAGAGTCTACTTCATGTGATTCATGCGTTGGATCAGGAGGCAGATAGTGTGGGACTCTCTGATGAGGCATGGTCCCATAGGAATTCCCTTGAGAACTTAATTATGGAGATCTATAAGGGAGAGGAGGCTTTCTGGCGTCAGCGAAGCCGCCTAAACTGGACCCTCCAGGTGGAGTTGAACATGGCCTACTTCCATGACATCGTGAACGGCAGCCATAGGAACTGCTCGATCCCTTTCCTCTGGGAGGATGATACCATTATGGAGAACTATAAGTATATCTGCACCCATATTTATGCTTTCTATAAGGACTTGTTCTTGGTGGCACCGTGATCTGGGATTTCATTGGCCCCTGACTTCTGGAGGGAGGGGCCATGGTTACCACTGATGAGAATGCAGAACTCACGCTCCCATTTCTACACCCAGAGGTAAGATTAAGTCTATGAAATCCAACTCGGTCCGAGGGCCAGATGGGTTGTTGGTCATATTCTTCCAAACATTCTAGATGAATTTACAGTCGGCCATCATGCCTATGTTCGAAGAGTTCTACACTGGAACGCTTGTGAAGTCCAGGCCAAACTTTGGCATGATTACCCTGATTCCCGAAATAGTGGGGGCCATGTATATCCGCCAATTTAAACCGATCACGGTGATCAATGTAATCTAGCGTATTTTTTCCAAAGTCTATGCCTTAAGGGTCGCCCCGGTCATGGAACGCATACCCCACCCACAGCAGTTTGTGTTCTTGTAAGGACACTTGATCCATGATTGTGCCTTGTCCTCCAAGAAATTATTCATGAGGGAAAGGTACACCATCATAGAGGAGTGTTCCTTAAGCTGGACTTTCAGAAGCCTTACTTTAGGTTGTACTAGGCATTCTTGAGATAGGTCCTCGAGAGGAGAGGACTTGATGACAATGTAATTAGTTGGATCATGCAATTCGTGATGAGTGGTTGCAAGACAATTAATGTTAATGGGGAGGTGGGCCCGTACTTCAGGCCTACCTGCGGAGTTAAACAAGGGGATCCTATTTCTCCCCTACTGTTTAACCCTGCGATGGATGCCCTTCCAGATATTTTGGATAGGGCCAAAATCGATGGCTAGATCTCAGGGTGCTAGGGTCTGACATGATCAAGGTTTAGGGGTCCGAGCAGGACATTATTCATCTCAAATTGTTGCTACTTTGGTTTGAGGCCATGTTAGGCATCAAGATTAACTTGATAAGAGTAAAGTAATGATCCTCAGATACTCGGATAAGGAATTCCATTGTATCGCCGACAAACTAAGCTACATGGAATGTCGATCAAGGACTCTCGGGTGTTGATCAAGGATCTGACTCCCCAGGAGGCACGAGTGTGCTCAAACGATGAACTTGGAGAGCAAGACTCACGTCCAAGTGGAGCAAAGACAGTCCTAATCAACTCCTGCTTCTCCATCCTTACCATATACCAGATGGGGCTATACCTACTACCTGAGGGGACCCACCAGAAATACCATATATGGTGAAATGGGCGGATATCTGCACTCCCAAGATCCTTGGGGTCCTAGGGATTCTAGATCCGTGGTACTTCAGTGTCGCCCTAATGCTTAATCCCTAATCCTCAAATGGGTCTGGCGCATCCTCCAGGACGATGGGGGTTGTGGCTCCAACTTATTAAAGCCAAATACCTCATGTGACGTCCTCTATTGGCTTACAAGCATCGGTAGGGCTCCCAGTTCGGGCGAGCCATACAAGACATTAAACACTACATCCGATGGGGGGCTCTCTTCACTGTGGCCGATGGGAGTGGTATCCTTTTATAGACAGATATGTGGCTTTCGTCCACTCCCCTGTGCCAAGAGTTCCCGATACTATTCGCCATCTGCGTAGCGCCCACGATGTTAGTGGCTAAGGAAGGTCAGGGAGGCAAATAGAACATCCTGTTCCGATGTACCTTCAACTATGTCGAAGTTGCTGATCTCCTGAGCCGGCGTGTCGCTTTGCCTCTGGTCCTCTGAGAGGAGAGGGAAGGGGTATCGTGGCGCCAGTGTCATTTGGGAGCTTTTTCGGTCAACTCGGCCGATAGGTTCCTCTTCTAGGTTACAG
Organism: Avena insularis; assembly: GCA_023614405.1. Classification (NCBI taxonomy): domain Eukaryota; kingdom Viridiplantae; phylum Streptophyta; class Magnoliopsida; order Poales; family Poaceae; genus Avena; species Avena insularis. Next base: position 1,378,197 of record JAJUPC010000016.1, on the reverse strand, counting down.
AGCTTCCTTTGGACGAGCCTACCTGGTAGGCCCAAGACCTCGGCGAGTTCATTGGGATGGAGGCAAACCGTACTGGAAAAATGCTCCACGTCTTCCTTCTTTTTTGGCGGCCCTTACGTGGACCTTATGGAACATTCTTTATAAAATGGTGACATATCGGGTCTTTCTGAGGCGTGGTTCTGACTCTGTTTTTTCGTTTCATGCCTACCTTCAGCAGTCCTACCGGGAGCACCTGGACAACCTCTTCCAGGCACGGAGAGAGTCAGCGGATCGCTTCGCGGCACCTCCGTGTATGATCTCCGAGGGTCATGTCTAGGGCTCGAGCTTCACCTTTTTTTTCTCTTTTGGGCGTTCTCGTGCTATAGCCCCAGCGGAAGTGTTGTTACTTTTCTTTCTCTCATTGGCATCCCGTCGTCGGTGTCGGTCGTGAACCATGTACTCTAATTTGGCTTTATTTATAAAGCGGGGTAAATTTCTGTTTTGAGGAGGATATTTTGGGCAAAATTTGACCCAGGAGGTTCCCAATAAACTAGGGGATCTAGTAAGACAATCCTTCGGAGGTTTCGCTTCTCTTTTCTTGCATTCAACAACTTTGTGTAAATCCAAAACTACAAACTTCGTGTAAAAGATATGCAAACTACCAACTTTCACATGTTGAAAAGGTAACTACATAACTAAACATGTGCAAACTTAGATTTGAGGAAGTACTAAGTCTCTCGGCGGGGCTCATAAAAGTCCGTTGTGCATGCAATTTGTTCACGGGGGCTATTCTTCGTAGTGTGACTATTTGAGCTTATTCTATGTTTCTCAAAAAAAAAGTGCAACAACCCAACCACACATTTTAATCTTCAATTTGCACAATTTATCAATGGGGCAATTATCTATTAAACAAAGGAAATAATAAATATGAAATTAAAATGTATATGCAACAAAAATAAGAAACAATAGATCCCCTTTTTCCCAAACTTATGGAACTGAAAACACAAGAACAGCTAGATAGACCAATATCCCTTCAAGTATTACAAACCGAAGGGGTATCGGTCAATCCTGACCATCCTTGTGTCTTCGGTTTCGTAAGTTTGGTGGAGAGGGAGAGGGACACCGAAGCAAAAGCCAATTCAAATAGTTCAACTAATAACCGCACATTTTGAAGCCTCAATTTCGACAATTGAATCAATATAAATGGATTCTAGTTTGTTATCTACGGCTAAGGCAGGAAGCAGTATGATATAACTTGAATCATCGCTAACTCAGCGAGAAAAAGCGACCTCGTATCCACGTCGCCCCCAGGGAGGCGACACGGGCGAGGACTGAGCCATCACACCTCGACCCCCTCCCCACTTCCGGGTGTCGTCGTCGGGCAAAGCGCGTGTAGTTGTCGGCAGTGGCTGGCTCTCCTCCCTCACATGCGGGGCCTATGGCTAGTGCAGCCCGGCGCCCTGGTTGGCGTGCTACATGAAGGGGAGCAGCTGCACCGCGGCAGCGGCTCCAGGATACTTCTGCAGGGATGACGGTCCTGGTGGCGGCTGGGGCTGCCCTATGGCTAGAGCTCGGGGCATAGCGGCAGATCTGCATGTCGGAAACCAGAGCGGCCGCTCCAAACGGTGGCGTCGATAGCCAGGGAGGTAGAGTGGCAGCCCGGTGCAAGAATCAATGGATCTGGTGCCTAGCGTACGGGATCTGGAGCGATTGGCTTGCCACTTTGGGCTCACATGAATAGGCTCCGAATAGTCGGGGATCTAGATCCCGATCGATCTAGGTGTTCTTTGGTGTCCTCTTCTCTACTCCGGCAGTGGTGGTGCATTGTCGGCGGTGACTTTTCTGCTAGAGCTTGTCTAGATTGCTTCAACGCGTGCATGTTGAAGGTTGGCCGCGATCCAAGGGTGTCGCCGACTTGCGGCCCTCTTCTGTCGTGTTGGGAGTTACAACATATGTCCGGGATGCCTAGTTTCGGCTGGTGGGCTTCCTGGGCTGAACTTTGGGAGGCTAGGATGTCGGGACGATGGCCCCGGATCGGTGGCAGCATGGCTGCGCAAATCTGGCGTATCCTGGACTGGCATGGTGTGTATGTCACGACGTGAGGTGCCCTGGAGGATACGTCTGTGCTGGAGGTTGGTGGTTGGTGGTGGAGGTTTCATCGCGCAACTGTTCGTTAGGAGCCTACTCGGGACACGGTTGGGTGACGGTGTTCTGGGCTAATGCCTTACACTGTCTCTAGGCTAGTGTCGACGACTTTCTGGCGTTGCTATTTCTTCTTGGAAGCATCTCGCCGTGGAAAACCACCACATGTCAAGTTCGTCAGAATAACTCTGGTTGAAAACCTAAACTCCATTGGGGTGGGCGGTGGCGATGTGAACGTCCCAATCTTCTTGAAGACACCGCTTTGGAGTCCATGACTATGCGCGGGAGTTCTGGCGGTTGAACAGTTTGGCTGCGTTGTCGAGGCGGCAGCCTCGAAAAGCGTTGCGGTGATGGCCCTTCGTGGCAGGGTTATGGTGTGCATCGTCAGTGTGCCGAATGAGCACTAGGAGGGTGGTTGGCTCGTCACCATGATCTTTTTCTTTTTCTCCCTATTTTCTATTCTTTTCGGATGTAATTTCGTTTGGGCGGCATATAACTTGTACAGGTTGTACGTCTGCTAATACATCGAAAGCTAGTATTTGCAGGATTTTTCAAAAAAGTATAGGAGCGTATATTTTTTCTTAAGGTGGATGCTGATTTCCACCTAAACGCGAAGATACCGTAAATTCCTTTCATTTTACACATGCAGTGAGATCGCACACATCCTCATGTCCAATATCCTAGGGTCGATTTTTTTTTCATGAACAGGTCTACGGTTGAATATTTGACTGTGTTTATTTCTAATGGTATAGCAAACGTAATAAAATGGATGGACCACATTAATTGTTCGGTACACCCAAAACATCTTTAATATTGTAGTTCAGACCATGCATTAATGCGACCCCGTTGCAATGAAAAGGTGTCCGGTTTAGACACGCACGTAGTTTAAGAACAAGTTTGAACATCAATATTGACCAATAAAATCTGCAATATATGTCTAAAAAATATACCATTGAACAGTACTTTTGAAGATGAAATTAATGGCCAAACTTGTCCTTAAACTACGTGCGTGCCTAATAAACCGGACCGGAAGGAGTATAAATTTTCATGCTATGTAGGTTAGATTCTTTTGGGGGCCCAAGCTCACACATGCACCACCTCTTTTGCATGCAATCGTAGCTGTTTCTCTATCCTTCCTTTCTCTCTCTAGTGTGAATCATCCTACCATGTTTTGCACTATGAATCTAACCAAAACATGAGTTGCGAGAGCTACCGAACCGATTCCCTGCTACGTGTTGATTCGAACAATGGAGACCTTTGAACGGATTTAAACGTAAACATAGTGTATGGTCTAACGTCCCCTATTGGTTTAAATCCAAATGAGAGTGTATATGGTCCTGTTGCGCCATATGAGAAACATGGGCTACACAGGTAGTACCGTATGAGAAGATTCAATAGCCAATGAGAGTGTATATGGTCCTGTGTTGTCAAATGGTTGAGAAGTCGGCATTCATGGTGTCATACACTCATACGTACTAGTATTATCTAGCTCATGTCCTTTAGGAGAGTAGCCCCTAGGGTTTCCAACACACTGATGTCCCAGGGAGTCGAGCTATGATGCTAGACCGAGTGCAAAAAAACATGGTACGTTATGGGCCGAGGCCAAGACAGTTGAGACTTTCGCTGTTGTATGCTTTTCGAAAATCTTTAGAAGTACAACATTACAAGGGCACAGTATCATGCCTTTCTATATACAAATATCCCACCATGATAGTTTTCCCCCATCAAATCTCATAGTTAGCCCTCTGCAAACTGCGCAGCTACACTATACTAATCGCAACATGAGGTCGTGCTCTCATGTGAAGTGCTTCAGACAGTTATACCAACGACTAGCCAACATCATCGGCTTTCATATTGTCACCACCGTGGCACTCACAGCTGCTGTCCTCATGAAATTTGCACAATGGCTTGCCGGTGCAGATGAGCTGATGCCCCGTCTCAGTGCCATCAGTCCTATCCTCCTACTCCTGCTCGTAGTTCTTCTGACCGTCACGACAGCCATATACATTGCACTCCGTCCTAGAACCGTGTACCTTGTTGACTACGCTTGCTTCCGGCCAAGCTACAACACTAGATGGCCAAAGGCCACATTCCTCGAGCATGCACGTCTCTCGCCTATACTAACGGATTCTACCGTCAACTTCATAGCACGTGTTCTTGACCTCTCCGGTATGAGCGACGAGACACATGTCCCGCCTGCATTATCGTATATCGAGCCATACTGCAGACTTAGTGAAGCGCGCGCTGAGTACGAGTGGGTCGTCTTCTCCGTGATCGATGAACTCTTGGCCAAGACGTGCATTGACCTCCATGCCATTGATATTCTTATTACCAACTGCAGTGTTTTTTCCCCGGTGCCATGCATCACCGACAGTATCATGAATAGATACAAGTTGAGAGGTGACCTTCGTGTCATCAACCTCTCTGGGATGGGGTGCAGCGCAGCTATGGCCGCAATGGGACTCGCGAGGAACATCCTGCGTACCATGCCTTGGGGGTCGCACGCGTTGGTGGTGTCAACCGAGACGATTGGACCATACTACTATGTGGGAAATAAGCGTTCCATGCTGTTGGTTAACATCTTGTTCCGTATGGGCGGTGTTGCAAAGCTCTTATCCACATCCAAGTCCAAGGCTCGTTTTCGGCTCGCACATGTCATGCAGACGATCACTGCTGCAAACAATTCTGCCTACCGGTGTGTGTATCAAGAGGAGGATGAGAAGGGTAACCTAGGGGCCTCTCTCTCTAAGGATCTTATGACTATCGCTAGAGATGCACTCAAGACGAATATCACCGCAACCGCACCTCTTGTCCTACCGATATCAGAGCTTCTCAAGTTTTTGTTCTTCTATGTGGCTAAGAAGGTGCTCTATTGAAAGAGGATGGCACCATACAGTCCCAACTTCCGCACTGCGTTCAACCATTTCTGCACTCATGTCGGTGGACCAGCGGTTATCAGGTCAGTACAACACGGGCTTAATCTATCAGACAAGGATGTCGAGCCATCACGGATGACGCTGCATCGATTTGGAAACCAGTCGACCGCATCAGTGTGGTATGAGTTCGCATACATTGAGGCTAAATGTCGGATGAAGAAAGGCGATAGGGTGTTGATGATCGGATTCGGTGCAGGGTATGAGTGCAGCACGGTTGGGTGGGTGTGTATGCGACCATCTTCCAGTGCAGATGGCCCCTGGGCTAGCTCCATCCATCGTTATCCGGTGGATGTCTCCAAAAACATTTAAAGCTAAGAGGATTCTTATAGTGCCATGTACTACTTCCAAAGGAGCGAGTGAGTATCAAAAGCTTAATATGTCATCTATCCGAAACTGTAAACTTTTGTCATCCACTTGTGTATTTTCCGCATGTTTGTATAGAGTCTAAGTATGCAAAGTTTATTTTTCTATATCTATTATATATAAATATATGTATGGACGTGGATTTGGTGCCTTTAGTTGTAGTGGTGCATAGGGTCATGACCGTTGGATAGCACGTATATTTACTCGCTTTATAATATCCTGCCAAACTTGGATGACGTCGTCGTGGGTGACGGAGTGTGCTCTCCGTTTGCCCAACAGTTTCGTTGTGCAAAACCGTCTACCTAATGTATTTATGCTGGCCTTTGTTTTTATTTGTTGTTGGTTGACGGGCTATAGGTTGTAAATATTATGACGCCAAAAATAAACAAGACTCATAGTATTATTATTTTTTGCTATTAGCAGTAGCAAAAAACCAGAAAAAACCTGAATCGATGGACTCACCAGTTTTTTAAGTGACACCGGTCCAAACAACCAAAACCAGAAAAAATAGATGTTTACTACCACTAGGGGAGAACGGGCCTTTAGTCCCGGCCCGTAAGAGCCTTTAGTCCCGGTTGTGGTACCGGGACTAGAGAGGCGGGACTAAAGACCCACCCACTACTCCCGGCCCGCTTACCAGCCGGGACCAATGAGCATCCACGTGGCCATCTCTGCGGGCGCGAGGTGCCCCCCATTAGTCCCGGTTCGTATTATGAACCGGATCAAATGGTTCTCTGCCGCGTCAGAATTTTAGGCACTTTCTCAGAGAATTCAATTTGTATCTTTTTTTTTCATTTCAAAATAGTTTTCTACGCTACCACATATACCGTATATGTTCGTGCATACATAAGATAACTTCTCTTAAGATCGATCATACAAATATATACATGATAGTTACACATGGAGATCACAATTATCGGGAGTAGAGCCCGTCTATTCATTACACGGTCGGGGATCATCGGCGCCTATTCACACTAAATTCTCCGGCATCATCTATCATCTCGTTCATCAAGAATCCTGCCAGTTCTTCAGCAATTCCCGGTAAAGAAAATGAATGAGTTATTTATTACGTGATATCTCAGGAAATCAACGAAAGAGACCGATGTAGCACGAAAATTACCTTTGGAGCATGTCCTCCATGTCCCTAAACATTTCCAGGGGTCTCTTTAATGGGTCCATGACTTCAACTCTTTCCTTATCAACTTGAATGTCTAGCAGAATCCAGTGGAAACTGCACACGTTTATATATACATCAGTAACTCATTAATTACACTTAACATCGTGTAACCAAAGATGGCAGCACAAAGCTCGGTACCACACTTGAACTGCTGAAATGGAAGGCTGAGACTGGCTTATCTCACAAGGGATTTGAGAAGTTACTGAAAATAATGAAGCCGAAGCTTCCAAAGGATAACGAGTTGCCCGAGACAACGTACGAAGCAAAGAAGACTATCTGTCCTCTAGGATTAGATGTGGAGAAGATACATGCATGCATTAATGACTACATCCTGTACCGCGGTGAGAAGTACGAGAATATGGATAAATGTCCGGTATGCAATGCATGTCGATACAAGATCAGACAAGATGACCCTGGTGATGTTGAGGGCGATAACGAGCCCTCCAGGAAGAGGCTTCCTGCTAAGGGTATGTGGTATGCTCCTATAATACCACGGTTGAAACGTCTGTTCAGAAATAAAGAGCATGCTAGGTTGTTGCAATGGCACAAAGAAGAGCGTAAGAAAGACGGGAAACTGAGACACCCTGTCGATGGGTCGCAGTGGAGAAACATCGAGAGAAAGTACTCGAACTTTGCAGGTGACGGGAGGAACTTATGGTTTGGTCTAAGTACATACGGCATGAATCCTTTTGGGGAGCAGAGCTATAGTCACAGCATCTGGCCAGTGACTCTATGTATCTACAACCTTCCTCCTTGATTGTGCATGAAGCGGAAGTTCATTATGATGCCAGTGCTCATCCAAGGACCGAAGCAACCTGGCAACGACATTGATGTGTACCTAAGGCCATTAGTCGATGAACTTTTACAGTTGTGGGCATCATAATTTTATTGAAACTAGAAGTAAAGAGATGCGCGTACTACTTACCGAGACCGGCTTAAACGCCAGCTTCTCACTAGAGTCACCCGTAACCGCTCTCTTGAACTGGTTCCAAACCATGCCCGGTAAAGAAAATGAATGAGTTATTTATTACGTGATATCTCAGGAAATCAACGAAATAGACCGATGTAGCACGAAAATTACCTCTGAAGCATGTCCTCCATGTCCCTAAACATTTCCAGTGGTCTCTTTAATGGGTCCATGATTCAACTCTTCCCTTATCAACTTGAATGTCTAGCAGAATCCAGTGAAAACTGCACACGTTTATATATACATTAGTAACTCATTAATTACACTTAACATCGTGTAACCGAAGTGAATGTGTACAACAGAGTAAGACCCTCACGCGAAATTGTAAGGAAACAGTATGTGGTCACTGAAATTTTGCTCTGCTAGAAACCTTAGAAGGTTTTCCGGCGTCTCCTTGGGTTTATCCGTTAGCTTTATATGTATTTTATCTGGGTCAATGAACCCAACGCTAAAGATTGACCTTCTTTTACATTCCATGATCTTCATTCTGCATAATAATATAGTACAAAAGGATATAATTAGGATAATTACATGCAATGAACTGAACAACTGAACAACTTATATATAGATAATGAATTCAACAACTTACAGACAATAGCAACTCATGATAGATTTGTCGAAGGCGTCGAAAGCGTATAACTGGAAGAGTTCTAGAAACTCAACATGGACCTCTTCTTCTTGGAAGTAGTAGTCATGTGGGACTTTCACCACGATCATTATTCTCTCCTGCTTTGCGGCTTTCAAGTACTAGTTATGTAAACTCCGCATTTGTGTTGGCCATTGTTGGAACTGCTCAAAGCTGACCAGAGGCTTCCCTGGGACATATGTACGGACTACCTGAGTCTTGGATAACTTGTCGTCCTTGGGACCAAGCAATTCCTCAACTAGCACATTCATAGAGGCCGCAAGCTTCGCAGCTTCTTCCATATTCTGCTAGGGAATGTCATGGGATACCACCTTCAGCAGTGGGGTCAATTTTTTGGCCTGTTCCCCGAGCTGGGGGACATCCTTTCTTTTCCCGGTTGCACTTTGACTTGATGATTTGCTCCCGCTTGCACTTCTTGATTTGCTCTTCTTCACTTCCTTCTGAAGTGCGCGTAGATAGTCATCTGGCTTATGGTGCAAGTCATATTGCGATTTTGTGTTCATAAAAGAAAGTACATACACTTTTTGTTTCTCGGTGTATACGGGGGCGGGCTCGAGTTTCTTTCTATTGAAGCTGTGCAACACATTCGGCCTTTATGATCATGTCGTTTTCCTCGTCAGTCCGATCGTAAGGTCTGACGGGAAGGTTCTTATGAATTACTCTTAGGAGGGGCGACATTTGTCGTTTTGGGCTGTTGCGTCGTTTAGTCCTTATCGACGGAGCACGCTTCCGCTTTTTGTCCTTAGCGGGCAGCGAAGGAGGCTGACCCTGCGGCGGAGATCAAGATGGACTCGCGCTCTGGTGGTCGTAGTCATGGGGTGGGCTTGTTGGAGGTGATGGAGGTGAAGGTGACATGCGATAACTCGGAGGCGGTGTTGGCCTTGGCGCTGAGCATGGAAGCTTGATGTTGGTTTTGTCCCATAGAATGATGTCACCCAATACTTCTCCGAGTGTCCTCTCACCTTCAGGTCCAGGGATGTCAAGCTCCATTGAGTCGTTGCGATTTCATCCACCCCGACTTTAGCATAGCCAGCTGGAATCTCACGGCCATGCCAGCGTGCCTCAGGTGGACAAGGTAAAGCACATCCGATCGCCACCTTGATGGATAGGTTCTTCACCTTCTGATGGAGCTCACAAGATGCCTGCTCCTTGATTCCATCCACGGGGTAGCCGGGACCGCCATCTACCATTCGTGCATCGTCAGACGGGACCTTCGATTCAGCCACGCTGCTTCTCCGCTGAGATGGAACGACGGTAATATCGAGTGCAGGATCTTGCAGGCGCACTACTCCTAGAAGTTCGTCAATCTGTTGCTGATGCATTCGAAGTGTTCCTAGACTCTCGGTGAACCTGTCTCCATCCTCCTCCTGTCGTCGCCTCTTTGCTCTCTCTCGGCTCCTATAAGTATCTCTATCTTTAGGAAACCCCATCTCCCAAGTATAACTAGGGCCAAGGCCTCGTACTCGTCCTCCGTGTTCTTTATTCCCGAGGGCCTTTGTCAGCAAGTCATTCTCTCTATCAGGACAGAACTTTGTTGTCCGCTCTATAATTTCCTTAACCACTCTCTGCCATGTCTCCCGGGGTATCCTAATCCCGTCACTGCAAATAAGGTCCCCTGTTTTTTCATCATACTCACTCCCATGCCCAAGGAACCAATTTCTTGCCCTCAGATCCCATTCTTCGCGTATTGGTTCTGGAGTGATCCCTTTAGCCAGCAACTCACTATCTTTAGCATCCCACTTTGGCCTGGCAGTCGCTTAGCCACCTGGCCCCAGGTGATGGTGATATTTATTCATCGCGGCATTTCCTATATACAAAAATATATTTCCTATATACAAAAAGTCTGGGGGACCGCGAGCACTACCACCCTAACCCTAAGTTCGGGGGCCCGCGAGCACTACCACCCTAACCCTATGTCCGGGGGCCCACGAGCACTACCACCCTAACCCTAAGTCCGGGGGTCCGCGAGCACCACCACCCTGACCCCAAGTCCGGGGGCCCGCGAGCACTACCACCCTAACCCTAAGTCCGGGGGGGGCGAGCACCACCACCCTAACCCTAAGTCCGGGGGCCCGCGAGCACTACCGGACTTAGGGTAGTTATTTCTTTAGCTCATCTTTATTTAGCACTAATGCTTGTCTGTCTCAATCGACTATGGCCTGTATCTATATTACACTACACTATACAATATACTACTATACAATAGTACTATATAATACTATATACACTATACAATGGTATTATATAATACTATATACACTACAATAGTACTATATAATACTATATACACTATATACACTATACAATAGTACTATATAATACTACTGTATATACACTATACAATAGTACTATATAATATTATATACACTACAATAGTACTATATAATATTATATACCATATACTATATACTACTATACAATATACATACTATATACTACTACATACTATACAAAATAAAAAATACACTACAAAAATACACTATAATACTATATACCATACTAAAAAATACACTACATACTACATACTATATATAATACTACTATTACACTACTATATACACTACAAAATAAAAAAATAAAAAAAAACTAGAAGTAGCCGGCGCAGACTGCCTAGCTCAAGACCACACGCCAAGACGGTTGTTGCCAGCCCCTGCCTGTCACAAGGATTTGCCCAGCCAAGGCATGTGTAGCCCGACGTACGGGAGGGAAAGGCGGGTACCTGGCTGTGTGTGCTGAGTGGCGCGTGGCTGGACTGGGGGCAGCGAGTGGCAGCGACTGGAGAGTTGGGCAGCCTGCCAGCGTCCTTCGTCGTCCTCCCGTGCTCCCCTGCGTGCGTCCTCGAGTGTGGTGATTTGGGAGAAAAAGGGCACAGCAATATAAAGGGCGGGGACCTTTAGTCCCGGTCTTTAGCACGCACCGGGACTAAAGGGTCTTTAGTCCCGGTGCATCATACGAACCAGGACTAAAGGTCCGCCCCCTTTAGTCCCTGTGCGTGCCACACATTAGGACTAAAAGGTTTTCGGCCCCGCCCAACGGGCCCACGCCAACGCCACACTCGAGCCGCCGCCACTCGCTACCCCCACTCCAGCTGCCGCGCGCGCCCCCGGAGTTTGCATTTCCACCGTATAATTGGTCATTAAATGATTTGTAGTCATCAAAAAAATTCTATTTCTTCGAGAATACCTTCTTATCCCAAAACTTAACGAAATGCCTTATTTTTGACAGAAAATTGATAGAAGAAACTGTTGACCAACATTAGCGTATTTAGAGCAAAATTTTAGCTTCTTTAGATGAAAAACCCAAACTTTTATTTCTATTCTTATTCTACACTCATTCAATCAATGTTTCTACTACTTTTTGATAGCTGCATCTTCACGGGCGCGCTTCCGCCAGAATCTCTGTGAAAAAGTTATAGGAATGTGATGAACTTTTTATTCCTAGTTTATTTTAGTGATGAGATGGGTTGACTTCTATTAAGCATTTTGTTAAGCATGGTCGAGTAACTCAACCTCTTTTTGTTCTCAAATTCTTACCTTAGGTTGCCTCTTATCAAAGGCACTTACCATATGAATTCGTTTTACCGGTGGAATATATCTTTCTCCTGCTTCTAACCTCTTTGGAAAATACCGAATGATTTTAGCATCATAAACATTAAAGATTATATTTCGTTCAGCACAATCAACTGATGCCCCAGTAGCACTAAGAAAAGGTCTTCCATGTATTATCACTACAAGGAATCTGGCTATATATGACCTCTATTTTCGTCACACAATCGTCACAATAGTCTGTTTATGACGATTCTGTGATGATTTTGAGATCGTCGAAAGCTGAGCGTCGCCAATAAACTATAACGATACTTTAACTGAAATCGTCATAACCGTCTATGATGATATTGAATCGTCATAAGCGTTACGACGATCGAATATCGTCACGAGAAGTTTAGTCTCGCCAGGTCAGATCCCACGTGGCCGATCCTACGTGGCATAGAATTAGCCCGGTCCATTTTAAAAATTATATGGGCCAAGCCCAACAACTCAGTCCATTAATATTTTCCTATCAATTCTGGTTGCTACTTCGGCCAAGCCCAACATTTTGGCCTTTTTTGTTTTTAGGGTCGTGGCCTTTTTATTTTTAGGGATGTGAACTTTTTACCGTCCAACTCTCTTTACTTTTAACCATTTTTTCCAGGAATTGTAAATTGATCTAGTCCAATATATTTTAGGCTGTGGCTTTTAACAAGTAGCATTTGGATAAATACACAGGCATTACACAAATAATATTTTGGTAAGCACATCTCGCATCACATTTAATAATTGTAACAAAAATTGTAACATATATTACAATCATACGTAATTCACATAACCCAAGAATAGAAAACAACTACAAAAGTACTGTGCAGTATATTACAAACATTCCAAAGTGCAAATCACCCACGGCCACAAAAATATGAATACTAACTCTTTGCTAAGTATGAAGCCTTCAGTTTTTCGATCTTTAGCCTGCAGCTCATGTAAAAGAGTGGAAATGATGGTTATGGCTGTCAATCAAAGAAAGCAATATCTTCTAAAATTAACATAGATCAGGTAGAAAGTAAATAAACATATGTGCATATCAATTCTGAAGCTATTAGCAAACATTAAACTAGTGATACAAACCTACATCACTCTTAACTAGCACTCAAATATACAGATGTCATAGTTAAGGAAATGCATGGCTTGGACATTAAAAATACCAAAAAGGAACAACTAATGTACAACACACAAATTAGCTTACAAGCAACCAAATTTACATTTCACAAAGTTTCATGACTTCAAGCAACCCTGAATTCACAGTACAGGCATCAACACCCATTGTCATTACTATAACACTTTGCATATACCTCTGGTTGATAACGTGAGAGAGTGAGAGATAAGATCTCATCCTTAAAGTCATAGCGTTAAGCATGTCAACTTTCTTTACCTATTCAAGGAAAGGGAGGGATGTCAGTGCAACAGGACTGTCACAACTACTATTCAGTCCATTATAATTAAATTTTATAATAATAAAAGAGCTTCAGCCAGTAACATATTGATCCTCTGAATTAGGTTCAGTAGAAGATTATAACAAGAGTTTTTGTGTGTCCAGATCCCGCCCCGTCAGGTCGCGCCGCACCACCAGCCCCGCCACCATCGTCGGGAGTCGACGATGAGCGGGAGGCACAGGAGACGATGCCGCACATCATAGGTACCAAACAAAAAGTAACATGAAATAGTGACCATAAAATAACATCATAGAGGAACAACTATATCCTAATACAAATATATTCAGAGCATAGCTTCAACATCACATAGGAACTCTACATAATATGAGGACCATATGTGCAGAAACAAAGTTATTTCTAGTTTTTGAACATTGTATATTTCGATTATGCAATGGAACCTACAGGTCATTGATAACTACAAACTCAATTGCTCCTTACCAAGCTAGAGGTCATTTTCTAGCTTATTGCTACTGTTTCTTCATCATGTACGAGAGGCTCAACTCCCCAACAACCCAAGATATATACAGTTATATCACCACACCCAACTGGAGTGTGTGTGGTCATGTGGATCATCAAGGTGTGGATTTGAGAATATATAAACACATGGATTGATCTCTAGAGAGAGACTCTGTGTGTGTCAAACCCATGGTCAGAAAGCCCAAAGAGCCCATGGAATATACAACTGCCACATGGGCATGGTGAACCAGTGTGACAGAAGCATTTGCATCACCACACTCAACTAGAGTGTGTGTGGTCATGTGGATCATCAAGGTGTGGTTTTGAGAATATATAAACACATGCATTGATCTCTAGAGAGAGACTCCATGTGTGCCAAACCCATGGTGGTCCGAAAGGCCAAAGAGCCCCAGGAATATGCAACTGCCACATGGGGATGGTGAACCAGTGTGACAGAAGCAGTTGCATCACCACACCCAACTGGAGTGTGTGGTCATGTGGATCATCAAGGTGTGGTTTTGATAATATATAAACACATGGATTGATCTCTAGAGAGAGATTCCATGTGTGTCAAACCCATGGTGGTCAGAAAGCCCAAAGAGCCCCTAGAATATGCAACTGCCACATGGGGATGATGAACAAGTGTGACAAAAGTAGTTGCATCACCACATCCAAGTGGAGTGTGTGTGGTCATGTAGATCATCAAGGTGTGGTTCTGAGAATATATAAACAAATGGATTGATCTTTAGAGAGAGACTCTATGTGTGTCAAACCCATTGTAGTTAGAAATCCCAAAGAGCCCCTGGAATATGCAACTGCCACATGGGGATGGTGAATCAGTGTGACAACCAGTTGCATCACCACACCCAACCGGAGTGTGTGGTCATGTGGATCATCAAGGTGTTTGAGAATATATAAACACATGCATTGATCTCTAGAGAGAGACTCCATGTGTGTCAAACCCATGGTGGTCAGAAAGCCCATAGAGCCCCTGGCACAACTAGGAAACATCTTATCAGTGGCGCACCTTTTTTCACTATCTGTGGCACATATCTTAGTCGCCACTGATACCTCGCCACTGATAACTATCTTTTGTGGCGCAATTCAAAATGCGCCACAGAAGTCTCAAACTTCAGTGGCGCATATGGCCAATATGTGCCACAGAAGTTTTTTTCCAAAATTAAAAAAAAAGGTTGGACAGATCTCAAACTTCTGTTGCACATATGGCCAATATGCGCCATAGAAGTTTTTTTCAAATTTCAAAAAAAAAACAGGGCCAGATCTGGCCGGAAGTGGGGGGTCACCGGAGATGGATCAAATGTGATGGGCGGAGGAGAAGGAGGCCGTCAGAGGTGGTCAGAGTAGTAGGAGGAGGAGGCCGCCGCCGGAGGTGGAGGAAGGGCTCGCCAGAGATAGTGGTGGTGGAGGAGGAGGTCGCCGGTGGTGTTGGATGTCGCCGGAGGAGGAGGTCATCTAGGTGGAGGATAAGGGGAGAAGTATGGAGGGGAGGAATAGTGGAGGGAGAAGTGGAGGAGAAGGGGAGAAGTATGGAGGGGAGGAGAAGTGGAGGGAGAAGTATGGAGGGGAGAAGTATGGAGGGGAGTTGAAGTGGAGGAGAAGGGGAGAAGAAGGAGAAGAGGTGGAGGAATATAAGGAGAAGGGGCGCCGGCGGGATTCAATTTTCGAATCCCGCCCAAGGCTTTTGTGGCACATATGGGGGAAATGCGCCACAGAAGTTTCTCCCTCTTTTTTCTTTGCAGGAAAAAATCTTCTGTCTGCATAACTTTTTACTCTTTTGTAATTTGGGGAATCTACAAACTCTTCAACGGCTTCCAGGTTTGGGGAAATGTGACATAGTTGCAAGGAAAAATATCAAACTTGGTAAATTTATTGCGTCTCGAAAAAACCTTCTCATAAATGACATATCATGTTCGAGGTTTCATGGCTTTCGGGCCAAACGACGAGTGTTATGGCTAGAATGAGGACATAGTTTGTCATAATGTTCTCGTATTTTGCACGCGTGTGCATCTGGGTATGGCAAACAATATTGCAGGAGGAATTTTTCCTTTTCGTCGCACGAAAAATCTATTTTCCATTTTACGAGCACAAAAAATGGGGCGTTTTGTGAAGCAACCACCAAATGACATTTTTAGAATGCTACCACCCCATTTTTAAAAAAAGTAGACCACCTTACATAGACAATGTCCCAACCGGAGTATCTCAAACCTTCTTCCACCCATGGCAAAAAAGACAAATTCCTGCCGAATCGGTAGGAAGTGGGTCCGGTTTGAACTACAGGTACATGATCTGATGCTCATGATTTTTGGAAAAAATCATTTTTAAACTCACAATATGATGTTTCTTCAGAGATCCAATGCATGTTTAGCGAGGCTCGGCCCCTAGCTAAGAACCTTCACGCCCGTCGTTTTGATCATTGTTTGAAACTGGCATAAAAAATTCAAAAATGGTCCGAACTATGTGAATCCTTCGTGTGGTGTCATGTTATGTGACATAGTTGCAAGGAAAAATATCAAACTTGGTACATCTATTGCGTCTCGGAAAAACCTTCTCAGAAATAACATATCATGTTCGAGGTTTCATGGCTTTCGGGCCAAACGACGAGTGTTATGGCTAGAATCAGGGCATAGTTTGTCATAATGTGCTCGTATTATGCACGCGTGTGCATCTTGGGATGGCAAACAATGTTGCAGGAAGAAATTTTCCATTCTGTCACACCGAAAATCCTTTTTCCATTTTACGAGCACAAAAAACGGGGCGTTTTGTGAAGCAACCACCAAATGAAAGTTTTAGAATGCTACCACCCCATTTTTAAAAAATAGTAGACCACCTTACATGTACAATGTCCTAACCGGGATATCTCAAACCTTTCCTTCTACCCATGGCGAAAAAGACAAATTCCTGCCGAATCGGTAGGAAGTGGGTCCGGTTTGAACTACAGGTACATGATCTGATGCTCATGATATTTGTCAAAAATCATTTTTAAACTCATAATATGATGTTTCTTCAGAGATCCAATGCAAGTTTAGCGAGGCTCGGCCCCTAGCTAAGAACCTTCATGCCCGCCATTTTGACCATTGTTTGAAACTGGCATAAAACATTCAAAAACGGTCTGAACTATGTGAATCCTTCGCGTCATGTTATGTGACATAGTTGCAAGGAAAAATATCAAACTTGGTAAATTTATTGCATTTCGAAAAAACCTTCTCAGAAATGACCTATCATGTTCGAGGTTTCATGGCTTTCTGGCCAAACGACGAGTGTTATAGCTAGAATCAGGGCATAGTTTGTCATAATGTCCTCGTATTGTGCATGCTTGTGCATCTTGGGATGGCAAACAATGTTCCTAGAGGAAGTTCTCCTTTCCGTTGCACGGAAAGTCCATATTCGATTTTCCGAGAGCAAAAAACGGGGCGTTTTGTGAAGCAACCACCAAATGACAGTTTTAGAATGCTACCACCCATTTAAAAAAAATAGTAGACCACCTTACATGGACAATTTCCCAACCGGGGTATCTCAAACCTTTCCTTCCACCATGGCAAAAAAGATAAATTCCTGCCAAATCGGTAGGAAGTGGATCCGGTTTAAACTACAGGTACATGATCTGATGCTCATCATTTTTGGCAAAAATCATTTTTAAACTCACAATATGATGTTTGTTCATATAAAATCATTTTTACATCCTAGTATGATCGAATGAAATTTATAAAAATTTAGAGACAAAAATCAATTATTTTGGACTTCTTATGTGAAAGATACAAAGGAATTATGAAAACACAAAAAGAAAAACGAAAAAAACCTAACCGGACCTAATCTACTGCGCCCAATAGCTTCCCAGCGAGGCCCATTAGGGAAACCTGGCCGCCAGGCCCAGTTGCAATCGCAGGAGATATTCAAATAACCTGAGCGCGGATATGTGTCAGCTAAGTTCTGTTGGTCTGGTGGTTAGGTGTCTAGTATCTGGTGGGAGGTCACCGATTCGATTCCCCCCTAAATATTGACACGTAGATATGCCACGTAT
The DNA here is from genome assembly GCA_023614405.1 of Avena insularis. Taxonomy (NCBI): domain Eukaryota; kingdom Viridiplantae; phylum Streptophyta; class Magnoliopsida; order Poales; family Poaceae; genus Avena; species Avena insularis. The sequence continues at coordinate 1,360,472 of JAJUPC010000016.1, read as the reverse complement.
AAAAAATAACTGACACATAGACATGCCACGTATGCAAAAAAGACACATAGACATGCTACATAGATGAAATTTCTGGGGCAAACACTTACTCGTTTCAACTTATTCTATTTTAGACGTTATGACCAATTTAAATCGTTGCAATTAGCTACAATAAACGTCGTAGGCTATATCCGCCATATTATGACGATTTTAGCTAGTGCAAATATGCCGTTTTTGAGTCAAAACGTCTTAATTTTTCAAGGTTTTGACCCCTTCGAATAGCTTATGACTATCTGGTGCAAAATCTTCATAGATCTATGACGATTTTGTTCATGGTCACTATCAGAAGGTCATAGGTTGTCACATTTCTTGTAGTGAAATCATATGAAAATTACTCCAAAGTGTGGACAAAATACAAGAAAGTAGATAAAACCAAGCATGGAACATCACAAATTATAGATACATTTGCAATGTATCAGCAGCCGCCTCATCCCCTAGGATATACTATGCAATTGATTTCTAGCACCAATGTGCCAAGGATTCACGCCATGCGGGGTGGGGGAGAATCTAGGGGCTTCCCTTCGAGGTTAGAAAGAGAGTCTACTTCATGTGATTCATGCTTTGGATCAGGAAGCAGATAGTGTGGGACTCTCTGATGAGGCATGGTCCCATAGGAATTCCGAGATCTTAATTATGGAGATCTATATAGGAGAGGAGGCTTTCTGGCGTCAGCGGAGCCGCCTAAACTGGACCCTCCAGGTGGAGTTGAACATGGCCTACTTCCATGACATCGTGAACGGCAGCCATAGGAACTGCTCGATCCCTTGCCTCTGGGAGGATGATACCATTATGGAGAACTATAAGTATATCTGCACCCATATTTACGCTTTCTATAAGGACTTGTTCTTGGTGGCACCGTGATCTGGGATTTCATTGGCCCCTGACTTCTGGAGGGAGGGGCCATGGTTACCACTGATGAGAATGCAGAGCTCACGCTCCCATTTCTACGACCATAGGTAAGATTAAGTCTATGAAATCCAACTCGGTCCGAGGGCCAGATGGGTTGTCGGTCATATTATTCCAAACGTTGGGTCCGAGCAGGGTGCTGGGGTGTGACATGATCAAGGTTTATGGTCCGAGCAGGACATTATTCATATCAAATTATTGCTACTTTGGTTTGAGGCCATGTTATGTTGGGTCCGCAGCATAGAAAACAAAAAATTTCCTACGGTGTGAACTACACACCAAGGTTTATCTACTAGGTACAAAGCAACGGGTGGACATACATCCAACGAGAACTTACCCTCGTAGACAACGAGCTTTGTTAACGAGTAGGAACTCGTGGTTGATATAGTCGTACACTTGCCAATCTCAAGATCGTGAGGAAGTCCGAGCGCAAGATCAGCGCACTGCACACACGCTTCAAGCCACGGACAACCTCCACCTCCTCGCTCCAGCGATCCAGTGAAGCAGCAACTCCTTCCAGATGAAATGCCACGGGAACATGTATCTCGCTAATCCGAGACCATGGGGAATAATTCTAGAGGGGAGAGAGATCCTTCACAAGGAGGTGTGAGGATGAAGGAGGAATGGGTGGCCTTTTTATAGGAGGAGGAGGTGCCCCTCTCTCCATGGCACCGCATGGGGGTGACTCCTCACCTCCCCCATTCATGTGGTGGTAACCCCTCCACAGTAAAATGCCTCTTCACATTCCCTTTTAAAGTCTCCACTTTAAATGCATTAAATTTCTCCAAATTTAATGCTCTCTCATTTAATAAAACTCTTTTTATTAAATTTATTCAGAATTTTGTTAATTACTTTGATTAACAAACATTCACATATAGCCCCTTGCAATATTTCAATATCACATGCAGAACCACCTTCTGCAATTTCACGCGAAACAATTTCCGGTTTCTATTGAAACAATTCCTGTGCTTTGCAATTCTTTCGTCTGAAACATATGTGCTCTAAAATGGTTTCCGGTAACTCTTAAGTGTGCCACCCTACGGTTCGCGAATAATGCAGACATGATCGAGACCATTCTCCGATCAATAATCAGCAGCGGGACCTGGAGATCCGTACTGACTCCTACACATTCAACGATGACTTATGTGATTGTGAGAACCTTTAACGCTTGTAACTAAATCCCTTTGTCTCTCGATATATTACATGTCCGAGATTTGATCATCGGCATCTCCATACCTAGTTTGATCTCGTTACCGACATGCACTCTTTTCTCGTTCCCGTGATATAACATTCTAGTGATCACATCACTTGCATGCAAGCTATCCTAATGTGATATCACCGAGAGGCCCAGAGTATATCTATCCGTCATCTGGATTGACAAATTCCACTCTTGATCCATGAGCCTCAACATAACACCTTCGTAGTACTGAACCCATCTTTATAGTCACCCTATTACGGTGTGACGTTTGATGTTATCAAGATACTCTTCCGGTGTCAGCAATTAACATGATCTCATGGTCTAACGATAAAGATTACTTTGTATGATGTTATAGCAATATAAACATAATGACTTGATCGTAATGCTATACTTTGGATGAATGTTCATCACATCATTCCACCAATGTTGTGACCTTGTTATTAACAACATCCAATGTCCATGATCAGGAAACCTTGATCATCTTGTTAATAAACAAGCTAGTCTATAAGAGAGGCATGACTAGGAACCCTTTTTGTTTATTAAACACACATGTATTGATGTTTCCGAATCAATACAATTCTAGAATGTAAAATAAACATCTATCATGTATAAGGAATATATAATAACAACTTTATTATTGCCTCTCAGGGCATATTTCCTTCAGTCTCCCACTTGCACTAGAGACAGTAATCTAGTTCACATAGTGATAAATCTAACACCCATGGAGTTCTGGTATTGATCATGTTTTGCCCTATGGAGAACTTTAGTCAACGGATCTGCTACATTTAGGTTCGTGTGTACTTTACAAATCTTTATATCTCCATCATTGACATGCTCGCGGATGGAGTGAAACCGGCGCTTAATATGTTTGGAATTCTTGTGAGACCTCGGTTCCTTTGCGTTGGCTATGGCTCCATTCTTGTCACAATAGATCACCATCGGGTCCAACGCACTGGGAACCACACCCAGTTACGTAATGAACTCTTTCATCCAAACCACTTCCTGCGCCGCTTCTGAAGCAGCAACATATTCCGCCTCCATCGTTGATCCAGCCACCACAGGTTGTTTGGAACTCCTCCAACTAACTGCTGCTCCGTTCAAGACAAATATGTATCCGGATTGAGACTTAGAGTCATCCGGATCGGTGTCAAAGCTAGCATCAACATAACACTTAGCGACTAGCTCTTCTTCACCTCCGTATATAAGAAACATATCATTAGTTCTTCTCAAGTACTTGAGGACGTTCTTTACCGCTATCCAGTGTTTCGAACCTGGATCAGATTGGTACCTACTAGTCAAACTGATACCATGTGCCACATCCGGTCTTGTACATAGCATGGCATACATAATAGAGCCTATGGCCGAGGCATAGGGGATCTTATCCATCATCTCTCTTTCTTCCGCCGTAGCCGGACTTTGAGTCTTACTCAATGTCTTGCCTTGCAACATAGGTAAGAACCCCTTCTTACTTTCGTCCATATTAAACTCCTTTAATATCTTATCAAGGTATGTACTCTGTGATAGCCCAATTAGGCGCCTTGATCTATCTCTATAGATTTTAATGCCTAATATATATGACGCTTTACCAAGGTCTTTCATTGAAAATTTGTTGTTTAGATAACTTTTAACACTGTTTAAAATATCTATATCATTTCCAGTCAATAATATGTCATCACATATAATATCAGAAATGCCACATTGCTCCCACTCACTTTCTTGTAAATACAAGCCTCTCCATAAGTTTGGACAAATCCAAACTCTTTGATCACCTCATCAAAGCGGAGATTCCAACTCCGTGATGCTTGCTTCAGTCCATAGATGGATTGCTGAAGTTTGCATACCTTATTAGCATCCTTAGGATCGACAAAACCCTTAGGTTGTATCATATACAACTCTTCTTCAATCTTACCATTGAGGAATGCAGTTTTGACATCCATCTGTCATATTTCATAATCGAAATATGCAGCAATTGCTAACATAATCCTAACCGACTTAAGCATCGCTACAGGAGAGAATGTCTGATCGTAGTCAACTCCTTGAATTTGTCGAAACCCCTTTGCGACAAGTCGAGCCTTATAGATGGTCACATTACCATGAGCATCAGTTTTTCTTTTGAAAATCCATTTATTCTCAACGGCCTTTCGGTCGTGAGGTAAGTCCACCAAGTTCCAAACTTGGTTCTCGTACATGGATTCCATCTCGGATTTCATGGCTTCTAACCATTTGTTGGAATCCAGGTTCATCATCTCTTCTTCATACGTCGTAGGGTCATCCATTTCATCAACCATGAAATTCACAAATGCAGGATTCAAGAGTCGCACGTATCCCGCTTGACTGCGAGGTTCGGTAGTGTCCTCTTCGAGTTTCATGATCATTATCATTAGCTCTCTCTTCATCGTGAAGTCAACTCAAACAACTTCCAGGTTGCGCCACTCGCCATTCCATGAAGAGAAGGTTCAATAACCTCTTCGAGTTCTACCTTCCGACTACTCACACCTTTCACGAGAAACTCCTTCTCAAGAAAGGATCCATTCTTGGCAACAAAAACCTTGCCCTCGGATCTGTGATAGAAGGTATACCCAATTGTTTCCTTAGGGTATCCTATGAAGACGCATTTTTCCGCTTTGGGTTCTGGTTTATCCGGTTGAAGTTTCTTCACATAAACATCGAATCCCCAAACCTTAAGAAATGACAGCTTAGGTTTGTTTCCAAACCATAATTCATACGGTGTCGTTTCAACGGATTTAGATGGTGCCCGATTTAAAGTGAATGCAGCTGTTTCCAGTGCATAACCCCAAAATGATAGAGGTAATTCAGTCAGAGACATCATAGATCGAAGCATATCCAATAAGGTACGATTACGATGTTCCGACACACCATTACGTTGTGGTGTTCCGGCAGGCGTGAGTTGTGAAACTATTCCACACTCTTTCATGTGTGTGCTAAACTCGTAACTTAGATCCTCTCCTCCACGGTCAGACCGTAGAAATTTGATCTTTCTATTACGATGATTTTCCACTTCATTCTGAAATTCCTTGAACTTTTCAAAAGTTTCAGACTTGTGTTTCATCAAATAGATATACCCATATCTACTCAAATCATCCATGAAAGTAACAAAATAACGATATCCACCTCGCGCCGACACACTCATTGGTCCACACACATCAGTATGTATGATTTCCAATAGATCTATCGCCCGTTGCATTGAACCGGAAAACGGCGTTCTAGTCATCTTGCCCATAAGGCATGGCTCACATGTATCAAATGGTTCAAAATAAAGTGATTCCAAAAGTCCATCAGAATGGAGTTTCTTCATGCGTTTAACGCCAATATGACCTAGACGGAAGTGCCACATATATGTAGACATATCATCATCAAGTTTAATATTTTTAGCATTAACATTATGAATGTGCGTAATATTACTATCGAGATCCAACAGAAATAAATCATTCAACATAGGTGCATGACCATAAAAGATATCATTCTTATAAATCGAACAACCATTGTTTTTAGATTTAAAGGAATGACCACTTTGCATCAAACACGATCTAGATACAATGTCCATGCTCAGTGCAGGCACCAAATAACAATTATTTAGGTTTATAACTAATCCCGATGGCAAATGGAGACGTAGTGTTCCGACATCGATCACATCAACTCTTGATCCATTGCCGACCCGCATCCTGACCTCATCCCTTGCTAGTTGTCGCTTGTTCCGTAGCCCCTGAACCGAGTTACATATATTAGCAACCAATTCGGTATCAAATACCAAGGTGCTATTGCGAGTACTAGTCAAGTACACATCAATAACATGTATATCACATATACCTTTGTTTGCCTTGCTGGACTTCTTGTCCGCCAAATACTTGGGGCAGTTGCGCTTCCAATGGTCATTCCCCTTGCAATAGTAGCACTTGGTGTCAGACTTAGGGCCAGCCCAGGGTTTCTTTTCAAGCGTGGCAACAGACTTGCCACCCTTCTTTCCCTTGTGCTTGCCTTTCTTGTCCTTCTTGAAACCGGTGGTCCTATTGATCATGAACACTTGATGTTCTTTCCTAATCTCCACTTCTGCAGTCTTAAGCATTGACAGAAGCTCGGGAAGAGACTTCTTCATGCCCTGCATATTATAGTTCATCACAAAGCTCTTGTAGCTAGGTGGCAAAGATTGGAGAACACGATGTATGCCTAAGTCAATGGGAATCGTTATTCCCAAGGACACAAGCTTATCGGCGTACCCAGACATTTTGAGTACGTGCTCACTAACGGAGTTGTTTTCCTCCATCATGCAGCTAAAGAACTTTTCTTTAGCCTTATCACTCTCTACGGCAGCATGGGTATCGAAAATCATTTTCAATTCTCCCATGGTATCAAAGGCATTGCCATTTTCGAAACGCTTTCGAAGTTCTGGCTCTAGACCATACAGTATGCCGCAATGAACTAAGTTGTGGTCCTCCTGACGAGTCACATAGACATTCTTTTCCTCGTCAGGGGCATCAGGAGCTGGTGGGGGGCCTAGTGACGCATCTAGCACATATTGCTTTTGTGCAGCAGTGAGGAGAATCCTCAAATTCATAGCCCAGTTGGTGAAGTTCCTACCATTCATAGCAAATTTCTCTTTCTCCATGAACACATTGAAATTAAAAGCAGGTGGTGCCATCTACAACAGAATTTGTAAAGTTTATTTAGACTATGTTTATGATAGATTGAGTTCAACTAATCCAAATTACTAATGAACTCCCACTCAAAAACGACATCCCTCGTATCCTTTTGGTCATTACATGAACCAAATCCACTACACGAAGTCCGATCATCACGTGAGTTGATATAGCTTCAAAGGCGAGCATCTATATGGGTATCATATCAACCATACGACTCATGCTTAACCTTTCGGTCCGTGTTCCGAGGCCATGTCTATACATGCTAGGCTCGCCAAGTAAGAACCTTAGTATTCGCGTGTGTAAAACCGTCTTACACCCGTTCCTATGAAAGCGTAGATTTGAGTACACCCGATCATCACGTGATGTCTCGAAATACGATCCATAGAACGGTGCATACTCAAGGAAGAACACATTTTTATCTTGATGTCTAAATGGGGGATCATCTTATAATGCTACCAAACACGCCAAACTAGCAGTATAAGATGCTAACATCTAATGTGTAAAGTGAGATGATATGGTCCATGCATTTGATGTCTATCACTTGCATCGTGGTATCATCTCTATCATTCCTTTGTGTGTAAGGCCAAGGTCTATGGAACTTACACGTTGAGTGTCTTGTAAGAGTATCTACCATACATCTACTTACAACAATACCATATCAATACACTAGCCCAGCAACGATCTAAACCAGACGCCTCTAATTTATCAATTGCATGTTTTACGTGGCTTAGGGCTTTCGGAGATAGAACCATTCTCACCTACGAACATGAACCACAACGAGGATAACTAAGTTATTAGCAACTCGTTGTAAATCAGATATTGACTATAGTAGGAGAGACAGACACCCGCTAGCCACTTATGCAAAACAAGTTGCATGTCAGTCGTGGAACCGATCTCATGTACGATGACATGTAAGGTTGGTCCGGGCCGCTTCATCCCACTATGCCACCAATATCCAAAATACATAGAAGATGCAATAACATGATCATCATCACCCACATATCAACATATGTGTACTACCCGTGCTAAGCACCTACGCATAGATCAGGCTCTGATACCACTGTTGGGTCCGCAACATAGAAAACAAAAAAATTCCTACGGTGTGAACTACACGCCAAGATCTATCTACTAGGTACAAAGCAACGGGTGGACATACATCCAACGAGAACTTAACCTCGTAGACAACGATCTTTGTTAACGAGTAGGAACTCGTGGTTGATGTAGTCGTACACTTGCCGATCTCAAGATCATGAGGAAGTCCGAGCGCCGCAACTCAGCAGCACATCCGCACTCGCACACACGTTCAAGCCACCGGACAACCTCCACCTCGCCCAGCGATCCAGCGAAGCAACAACTCCTTCCTGCATTTAAATGCCACCGGGAACATGTATCTCGCTAATCCGAGACCATGGGGGAATAATTCTAGAGGGGGAGAGAGATCCTTCACAAGGAGGTGTGAGGATGAAGGAGGGAATAGGTGGCCTTTTATAGGAGGAGGGGGGGTGCCCCCCTCTCTCCATGGCCGGCGCATGGGGGGTGACTCCTTACCTCCCCTATTCATGTGGTGGTAACCTCTCCACATTAAAATGCCTCTTCACATTCCCTTTTAAAGTCTCCACTTTAAATGCATTAAATTTCTCCAAATTTAATGCTCTCTCAATTAATAAAACTCTTTTTATTAAATTTATTCAGAATTTTGTTAATTACTTTAATTAACAAACATTCACATATATCCCCTTGCAATATTTCAATATCTCATGCAGAACCACCTTCTGCAATTTCACCCGAAACAATTTCTGGTTTCTATTGAAACAATTCCTGCGCTTTGCAATTCTTTCGTCTGAAACATATGTGATCCACAATGGTGTCCGGTAACTCTTAAGTGTGCCATCCAACAGTTCGCGAATAATACAGACATGATCGAGACCCTTCTCCGATCAATAATCAGCAGCGGGACCTGGAGATCCGTACTGACACCTACACATTCAACGATGAGTTCTGTGATCGTGAGAACCTTTAACGCTTGTAACTAAATCCTTTTGTCTCGTTACCTAGTTTGATCATCGGTATCTCCATACCTAGTTTGATCTCGTTACCGACATGCACTCTTTTCTCGTTCCCGTGATATAACATTCTAGTGATCACATCACTTGCTTGCAAGCTATCCTAATGTGATATCACCGAGAGGGCCCAGAGTATATCTATCCATCATCTGGATTGACAAATTCCACTCTTGATCCATGAGCCTTAACATAACACCTTCGTATTACTGAACCCATCTTTATAGTCACCCTGTTACGGTGTGACGTTTGATGTTATCAAGATACTCTTCCGGTGTCAGCAGTTAACATGATCTCATGGTCTAAGGATAAAGATTACTTTGTATGATGTTATAGCAATATAAACATAATGGCTTGATCGTAATGCTATACTTCGGATGAATGTTCATCATATCATTCCACCAATGGTGTGACCTTGTTATTAACAACATCCAATGTCCATGATCAGGAAACCTTGATCATCTTGTTAATCAACAAACTAGTCTATAAGAGAGGCATGACTAGGAACCCTTTTTGTTTATTAAATACACATGTATTGATGTTTCCGAATCAATACAATTCTATCATGTAAATTAAACATCTATCATGTATAAGGAATATATAATAACAACTTCATTATTGCCTCTCAGGGCATATTTCCTTCATGTTAGGCATCAAGATTAACTTGATAAGAGTAAAGTAATGATCCTCAGGTACTCGGATAAGGAATTCCATTGTATCTCCGACAAACTAAGGTACATGGAATGTCGATCAAGGACTCTCGGATGTTGATCAAGGATCTGACTCCCTAGGGGGCACGAGTGTGCTCTAAGGATGAACCTGGAGAGCAAGACTCACATCCAAGTGGATCAAAGACGGTCCTAATCAAATCCTGCTTCTCCATCCTTACCATCTATATGGGGCTATACCTACTACCTGAGGGGACCCACCAGAAATACCATATATGGTGAAATGGGCGGATATCTGCACTCCCAAGATCCTTGGGGTCCTAGGGATTTTAGATTCGTGGTACTTGAGTGTCGCCCTAATGCTTAATCCCTAATGCTCAAATGGGTGTGGCGCATCCTCCAGGACGATGGGGGTTGTGGCTCCAACTTATTAAAGCCAAATACCTCATGTGACATCCTCTATTGGCTTACAAGCATCGGTAGGGCTCCCAGTTCGGGCGAGCCATACAAGACATTAAACCCTGCATCCGATGGGGGCTCTCTTCGCTGTGGCCAATGGGACTGGTATCCTTTTATAGATAGATCTGTGGCTTTCGTCCACTCCCCTGTGCCAAGAGTTCCCGACACTATTCGCCATATGCGTAGCGCCCACGATGTTAGTGGCTAAGGAAGGTCAGGGAGGCAAATAGAACATCCCGTTCCGATGTACCTTCAACGATGTCGAAGTTGCTGATCTCCTGAGCCGGCGGGGCGCTTTGCCTCTTGCCCTCTGAGAGGAGAGGGAAGGGGTATCGTGGCGCCTGTGTTATTTGGGAGCTTTTTCGGTCAACTCGGCCTATAGGTTCCTCTCCTAGGTGACAGAGCTTCCTTTGGACGAGCCTACCTGGTAGTCCCAAGACCTCGGCGAGTTCATTGGGACGGAGGCAAACCGTACTGGAAAAATGCGCCACGTCTTCTTTCTTTTTTGGCGGCCCTTACGTGGACCTTATGGAATATTCTTTATAAAATGGTGACATATCGGGTCTTTCCGAGGCGTGCTTTGACTCTGTTTTTTCGTTTCATGCCTACCTTCAGCAGTCCTACCGGGAGCACCTGGACAACCTCTTCCAGGCACGGGGAGAGTCAGCGTATCGCTTCGCGGCACCTGCGTGTATGATCTCCGAGGGTCATGTCTAGGGCTCGAGCTTCACCTTTTTTTTCTCTTTTGGGCGTTCTCGTGCTATAGCCCCAGCGGACGTGTTGTTACTTTTCTTTCTCTCGTTGGCATCCCGTCGTCGGTGTCGGTCGTGAACCATGTACTCTAATTTGGCTTTATTTATAAAGCGGGGCAAATTTCTGTTTTGAGGAGGATATTTTGGGCAAAATTTGACCCAGGAGGTTCCCAATAAACTAGGGGATCTAGTAAGACAATCCTTCGGAGATTTCGCTTCTCTTTTCTTCCATTCAACAACTTTGTGTAAATCCAAAACTACAAACTTCGTGTAAAAGATATGCAAACTACCAACTTTCACATGTTGAAAAGGTAACTACATAACTAAACATGTGCAAACTTAGATTTGAGGAAGTACTAAGTCTCTCGGCGGGGCTCATAAAAGTCCGTTGTGCATGCAATTTGTTCACGGGGCCTATTCTTCGTACTGTGACTATTTGAGCCTATCCTATGTTTCTCAAAAAAAAAGTGCAACAACCCAACCACACATTTTAATCTTCAATTTGCACAATTTATCAATGGGGCAATTATCTATTAAACAAAGGAAATAATAAATATGAAATTAAAATGTATATGTAACAAAAATAAGAAACAATAGATCCCCTTTTTCCCAAACTTATGGAACTGAAAACACAAGAACAGCTAGATAGACCAATATCCCTTCAAGTATTACAAACCGAAGGGGTATCGGTCAATCCTGACCATCCTTGTGTCTTCGGTTTCGTAAGTTTGGTGGAGAGGGAGAGGGACACCGAAGCAAAAGCCAATTCAAATAGTTCAACTAATAACCGCACATTTTGAAGCCTCAATTTCGACAATTGAATCAATATAAATGGATTCTAGTTTGTTATCTACGGCTAAGGCAGGAAGCAGTATGATATAACTTGAATCATCGCTAACTCAGCGAGAAAAAGCGACCTCGTATCGACGTCGCCCCCAGGGAGGCGACACGGGCGAGGACTGAGCCATCACACCTCGACCCCTCACTCCTCGACCCCCTCCCCACCACCAGGTGTCGTCGTCGGGCAAAGCGCGTGTAGTTGTCGGCAGTGGCTGGCTCTCCTCCCTCACATGCGGGGCCTATGGCTAGTGCATCCCGGCGCCCTGGTTGGCGTGCTACATGAAGGGGAGCAGGTGCACCGCGGCAGCGGCTCCAGGATACTTCTGCAGGGATGACGGTCCTGGTGGCGGCTGGGGCTGCCCTATGGCTAGAGCTCGGGGCGTAGCGGCAGATCTGCATGTCGGAAACCAGAGTGGCCGCTCCAAACGGTGGCGTCGATAGCCAGGGAGGTAGAGTGGCAGCCCGGTGCGAGAATCAATGGATCTGGTGCCTAGCGTACCGGATCTGGAGTGATTGGCTTGCCACTTTGGGCTCACATGAATAGGCTCCGAATAGTCGGGGATCTAGATCCCGATCGATCAAGGTTTTCTTTGGTGTCCTCTTCTCTACTCCGGCAGTGGTGGTGCATTGTCGGCGGTGACGTTTCTGCTAGAGCTTGCCTAGATTGCTTCAACGCCTGCATGTTGAAGGTTGGCCGCGATCCAAGGGTGTCGCCGACTTGCGGCCCTCTTCTATCGTGTTGGGAGTTACAACATATGTTCGGGATGCCTAGTTTCGGCTGGTGGGCTTCCTGGGCTGAACTTTGGGAGGCTAGGACGTCGGGACGATGGCCCCGGATCGGTGGCAGCATGGCTGCGCAAATCTGGTGTATCCTGGACTGGCATGGTGTGTATGTCACGACGTGAGGTGCCCTGGAGGATACGTCTGTGCCGGAGGTTGGTGGTTGGTGGTGGAGGTTTCATCACGCAACTGTTCGTTAGGAGCCTACTCGGGACACGGTTGGGTGACGGTGTTCTGGGCTAATGCCTTACACTGTCTCTAGGCTAGTGTCGATGACTTTCCGGCGTTGCTATTTCTTCTTGGAAGCATCTCGCCGTGGAACACCACCACATGTCAAGTTCGTCAGAATATCTCTGGTTGAAAACCTAAACTCCATTGGGGTGGGCGGTGGCGATGTGAACGTCCCTATCTTCTTGAAGACACCGCTTTGGAGTCCATGACTATGCGCGGGAGTTCTGGCGGTTGAACAGTTTGGCTGCGTTGTCGAGGCGGTAGCCTCGAAAAGCGTTGCGGTGATGGCCCTTCGTGGCAGGGTTATCGTGTGCATTGTCGGTGTGCCGAATCAGCACTAGGAGGGTGGTTGGCTCGTCACCATGATCTTTTTCTTTTTCTCCCTATTTTCTGTTCTTTTCGGATGTAATTTCGTTTGGGCGGCATATAACTTGTACAGGTTGTACGGGTTTTTCTCTGCTAATACATCGAAAGCTAGTATTTGCGGGATTTTTCAAAAAAGTATAGGAGCGTATATTTTTGCTTAAGGTGGATGCTGATTTCCACCTAAACGCGAAGATACCGTAAATTCCTTTCATTTTACACATGCAGTGAGATCGCACACATCCTCATGTCCAATATCCTAGGGTCGATTTTTTTTTCATGAAGAGGTCTACGGTTGAATATTTGACTGTGTTTATTTCTAATGGTATAGCAAACGTAATAAAATGGATGGACCACATTAATTGTTCGGTGCACCCAAAAAATCTTTAATATTGTAGTTCAGACCATGCATTAATGCGACCCCGTTGCAATGGAAAAGGTGTCCGGTTTAGGCACGCACGTAGTTTAAGAACAAGTTTAAACATCAATATTGACCAATAAAATATGCAATATATGTCTAAAAAATATACCATTGAAAAGTACTTTTAAAGATGAAATTAATGGCCAAACTTGTCCTTAAACTACGTGCGTGTCTAATAAACCGGACCGGAGGGAGTATAAATTTTCATGCTATGTAGGTTAGATTCTTTTGGGGGCCCAAGCTCACACATGCACCACCTCTTTTGCATGCAATCGTAGCTGTTTCTCTATCCTTCCTTTCTCTCTCTAGTGTGAATCAGTCTACCATGTTTTGCACTATGAATCTAACCAAAACATGAGTTGCGAGAGCTATCGAACCGATTCCCTGCTACGTGTTGATTCGAACAATGGAGACCTTTGAACGGATTTAAACGTAAACATAGTGTATAAATCCAAATGAGAGTGTATATGGTCCTGTTGCGCCATATGATAAACATGGGCTACACAGGTAGTACCGTATGAGAAGATTCAATAGCCAATGAGAGTGTATATGGTCCTGTGTTGTCAAATGGTTGAGAAGTCGGCATTCATGGTGTCATACACTCATACGTACTAGTATTATCTAGCTCATGTCCTTTAGGAGAGTAGCCCCTAGGGTTTCCAACACACTGATGTCCCAGGGAGTCGAGCTATGATGCTAGACCGAGTGCAAAAAAACATGGTACGTTATGGGCCGAGGCCAAGACAGTTGAGACTTTCGCTGTTGTATGCTTTTCGAAAATCTTTAGAAGTACAACATTACAAGGGCACAGTATCATGCCTTTCTATATACAAATATCCCACCATGATAGTTCCCCCATCAAATCTCATAGTTAGCCCTCTGCAAACTGCGCAGCTACACTATACTAATCGCAACATGAGGTCGTGCTCTCATGTGAAGTGCTTCAGACAGTTATACCAACGACTAGCCAACATCATCGGCTTTCATATTGTCACCACCGTGGCACTCACAGCTGCTGTCCTCATGAAATTTGCACAATGGCTTGCCGGTGCAGATGAGCTGATGCCCCGTCTCAGTGCCATCAGTCCTATCCTCCTACTCCTGCTCGTAGTTCTTCTGACCGTCACGACAGCCATATACATTGCACTCCGTCCTAGAACCGTGTACCTTGTTGACTACGCTTGCTTCCGGCCAAGCTACAACACTAGATGGCCAAAGGCCACATTCCTCGAGCATGCACGTCTCTCGCCTATACTAACGGATTCTACCGTCAACTTCATAGCACGTGTTCTTGACCTCTCCGGTATGAGCGACGAGACACATGTCCCGCCTGCATTATCGTATATCGAGCCATACTGCAGACTTAGTGAAGCGCTGAGTCTGGTGGGTCGTCTTCTCCGTGATCGATGAACTCTTGGCCAAGACGTGCATTGACCTCCATGCCATTGATATTCTTATTACCAACTGCAGTGTTTTTTCCCCGGTGCCATGCATCACCGACAGTATCATGAATAGATACAAGTTGAGAGGTGACCTTCGTGTCATCAACCTCTCTGGGATGGGGTGCAGCGCAGCGATGGCCGCAATGGGACTCGCGAGGAACATCCTGCGTACCATGCCTTGGGGGTCGCACGCGTTGGTGGTGTCAACCGAGACGATTGGACCATACTACTATGTGGGAAATAAGCGTTCCATGCAGTTGGTTAACATCTTGTTCCGTATGGGCGGTGTTGCAAAGATCTTATCCACATCCAAGTCCAAGGCTCGTTTTCGGCTCGCACATGTCATGCGGATGATCACTGCTGCAAACAATTCTGCCTACCGGTGTGTGTATCAAGAGGAGGATGAGAAGGGTAACCTAGGGGCCTCTCTCTCTAAGGATCTTATGGCTATCGCTAGAGATGCACTCAAGACGAATATCACCGCAACCGCACCTCTTGTCATACCGATATCAGAGCTTCTCAAGTTTTTGCTCTTCTATGTGGCTAAGAAGGTGCTCTATTGGAAGAGGATGGCACCATACAGTCCCAACTTCCGCACTGCGTTCAACCATTTCTGCATTCATGTCGGTGGACCAGCGGTTATCAGGTCAGTACAACACGGGCTTAATCTATCAGACAAGGATGTCGAGCCATCACGGATGACGCTGCTTCGATTTGGAAACCAGTCTACCGCATCAGTGTGGTATGAGTTGGCATACATTGAGGCTAAATGCCGGATGAAGAAAGGCGATAGGGTGTTGATAATCGGATTCGGTGCAGGGTATGAGTGCAGCACGGTTGGGTGGGTGTGTATGCGACCATCTTCCAGTGCGGATGGCCCCTGGGCTAGCTCCATCCATCGTTATCCGGTGGATGTCTCCAAAAACATTTAAAGCTAAGAGGATTCTTATAGTGCCATGTACTACTTCCAAAGGAGCGAGTGAGTATCAAAAGCTTAATATGTCATCTATCCGAAACTGTAAACTTTTGTCATCCACTTGTGTATTTTCCGCATGTTTGTATAGAGTCTAAGTATGCAAAGTTTATTTTTCTATATCTATTATATATAAATATATGTATGGACGTGGATTTGGTGCCTTTAGTTGTAGTGGTGCATAGGGTCATGACCGTTGGATAACACGTATATTTACTCGCTTTATAATATCCTGCCAAACTTGGATGACGTTGTCGTGGGTGACGGAGTGTGCTCTCCGTTTGCCCAACAGTTTCGTTGTGCAAAACCGTCTACCTAATGTATTTATGCTGGCCTTTGTTTTTATTTGTTGTTGGTTGACGGCTATAGGTTGTAAATATTATGACGCCAAAAATAAACAAGACTCAAAGTATTATTATTTTTTGCTATTAGCAGTAGCAAAAAACCCGAAAAAACCTGAATCGATGCACTCACCAGTTTTTTAAGTGACACCGGTCCAAACAACCAAAAACCGGAAAAAATAGATGTTTACTACCACTAGGGGAGAACGGGCCTTTAGTCCCGGCCTGTAAGAGCCTTTAGTCCCGGTTGTGGTACCTGGACTAGAGAGGCGGGACTAAAGACCCACCCACTAGTCCCGGCCCGCTTACCAGCCGGGACCAATGAGCATCCACGTGGCCGTCTCTGCGGGCGCGAGGTGCCCCCCATTAGTCCCGGTTCGTATTACGAACCGGATCAAATGGTTCTCTGCCACGGCAGAATTTTAGGCACTTTCTCAGAGAATTCAATTTGTATCTTTTTTTTCATTTCAAAATAGTTTTCTACGCTACCACATACCGTACATGTTCGTGCATACATAAGATAACTTCTCTTAAGATCGATCATACAAATATATACATGATAGTTACACATGGATGTCACAATTATCGGGACTAGAGCCTGTCTATTCATTACACGGTCGGGGATCATCGGCGCCTATTCACACTAAATTCTCCGGCGTCATCTATCATCTTGTTTATCAAGAATCCTGCCAATTCTTCAGCAATTCCCAGTAAAGAAAATGAATGAGTTATTTATTACGTGATATCTCAGGAAATCAACGAAAGAGACCGATGTAGCACGAAAATTACCTTTGGAGCATGTCCTCCATATCCCTAAACATTTCCAGGGGTCTCTTTAATGGGTCCATGACTTCAACTATTCCCTTATCAACTTGAATGTCTAGCAGAATCCAGTGGAAACTGCACACGTTTATATATACATCAGTAACTTATTAATTACACTTAACATCGTGTAACCAAAGATGGCAGCACAAAGCTCGGTACCACACTTGAACTGCTGAAATGGAAGGCAGAGACTGGCTTATCTGACAAGGGATTTGAGAAGTTACTGAAAATAATGAAGCCGAAGCTTCCAAAGGATAACGAGCTGCCCGAGACAACGTACGAAGCAAAGAAGACTATCTGCCCTCTAGGATTAGATGTGGAGAAGATACATGCATGCATTAATGACTGCATCCTGTACCGCGGTGAGAAGTACGAGAATATGGATAAATGCCCGGTATGCAATGCATGTCGATACAAGATCAGACAAGATGACCCTGGTGATGTTGAGGGCGATGACGAGCCCTCCAGGAAGAGGGTTCCTGCTAAGGTTATGTGGTATGCTCCTATAATACCACGGTTGAAACGTCTGTTCAGAAATAAAGAGCATGCTAGGTTGTTGCGATGGCACAAAGAAGAGCGTAAGAAAGACGGGAAACTGAGACACCCTGCCGATGGGTCGCAGTGGAGAAACATCGAGAGAAAGTACTCGAACTTTGCAGGTGACGCGAGGAACTTATGGTTTGGTCTAAGTACAGACGGCATGAATCCTTTTGGGGAGCAGAGCTGTAGTCACAGCACCTGGCCAGTGACTCTATGTATCTACAACCTTCCTCCTTGGTTGTGCATGAAGCGGAAGTTCATTATGATGCCAGTGCTCATCCAAGGACCGAAGCAACCCGGCAACGACATTGATGTGTACCTAAGGCCAATAGTCGATGAACTTTTACAGTTGTGGGCATCATAATTTTATTGAAACTAGAAGTAAAGAGATGCGCGTACTACTTACCGAGACCGGCTTAAACGCCAGCTTCTCACTAGAGTCACCCGTAACCGCTCTCTTGAACTGGTTCCAAACCATGATCGGTAAAGAAAATGAATGAGTTATTTATTATGTGATATCTCAGGAAATCAACGAAAGAGACCGATGTAGCACGAAAATTACCTCTGGAGCATGTCCTCCATGTCCCTAAACATTTCCAGTGGTCTCTTTAATGGGTCCATGACTTCAACTCTTCCCTTATCAACTTGAATGTCTAGCAGAATCCAGTGGAAACTGCACACGTTTATATATACATCAGTAACTCATTAATTACACTTAACATTGTGTAACCAAAGTGAATGTGTATAATAGAGTAAGACCCTCACGCGAAATTGTAAGAAAACAGTATGTGGTCATATAAATTTTGCTCCGCTAGAAACCTTAGAAGGTTTTCCTGCGTCTCCTCGGGTTTATCTGTTAGCTTTATATGTATTTTATCTGGGTCAATGAACCCAACGCTAAAGGTTGACCTTCTTTTACATTCCATGATCTTCATTCTGCATAATAATATAGTACAAAAGGATATAATTAGGATAATTACATGCAATGAACTGAACAACTGAAAAAATGAACAACTTATATATAGATAATGAATTTAACAACTTACAGACAATAGCAACTCATGATAGATTTGTCGAGGGCGTCGAAGTTTTAAAACCATTTGAAAAAAGGAATTTTAGTCTCGGTTTATGCAAACAACCGGGACTAAAGGTCCTCTCTGTGCGTCGCTTTGGGAAAAGAAAAAAAAACATACGTCCCGGTTGGTCGCTCCAACATGAATGTATGCTCTGGTCTTTCGTCCAGGTTAGCGCCACCAACTGGGACTAAAGTCCTTTTCGTCCCGGTTGGTGGCAACAACCGGGACGAAAGGCCCTCCCATATATAAATCACGCGTCATTCCTCTTATTCCCCCATCTCGCATTTGCGAAGTCCCCGACGCAAGTGCCTCCGAACCCATCACTAGAAGGCTGCCCGATTTCGGCGCGGTGGTCGTCCCACTCTCGTCGTGCACGCCATCGCTCACGCCGCGCACGCCGCTATGCACGCCGTGTCGTCCCCAGCTCCGGCGCTGCCACTCTGTCCTAGAGTCCGCCGCGCTCTCATCGCACAACGCCACCGCTCGCCCCCTATCAATCGGTGCCATTCTTCCCCGTCGCACATCGCTGCGACGCTGCCTCAGTCACGTGACGCTCCCCAAGTATTGGTCTGCCACGGCCGGATGCCACGCACACACCTCTCCGCCCCTTTGTTTATTAATTAGTTTAATTAGTTAGTTATTAGGGTTTGTTATTTGCTAGTGTATATTAGCTAGGGACAATTAGATAAGTTATTTAGTTAGTAGCACGTGGACCGCCCTTTCGTCTCGGTTCGCAGCAGAACCGGGACTAAAGAGTTGGGGCTTTTGTCCCGATTGCCCCGTCCCGGTTAGGAAACCGGGACTAAAGCCCGTTACAAACCAGGACAAGATGTCCCTTTTCCACAACTGGCGTTAGCTATACCATTAGAAATAAACATAGTCCAATATTAAACCGTAAACCTGTTCAGAAAAAATTAACCGTAGGATATTGGACACGATGATGTGTGCGAGCTCAGTGCATGTGTAAAAAGAAAGAAAATTAGGGTATCTTGCCTTTAGGAAGAAATCCTCATTCACCTCCTATACTTTTTTTTTAAAATCCAGCAAATGCTAGCTTTCGATGTATTGGTAGAGGGAAACCGGTACAACTTGTAAAAACAATGTGCCGCCCGAACGAAATTACGTCCTATAGAGAAAAAGGAGCATGGCAATACATAGTGCTAGTCCGGCACACCTGCAACAGATGCGACAACCCTGCAAACGAATGGCATCATCGCAACGCTTTTCGAGGCCGGCTTCTCAACAACCCGGCCAAACTACACAACAGCCAGAACCCCCACGGATATTCATGGACCCCAAATTAAAGCGGTGTCTTCAAGCAGATAGCGATGTCGATGCCGCCACCGCCAACTCAAATGGGGTTTGGATTTTCACCTGGAGATACCGTGATGAACTTGTCATGTGGCGGTGTTCCATAATGAATACAAGAAGGAATAGCGACGCTAGAAGGCGGCGCCATCGATGATACTGGCCCGGAGAAAGTGTGAGGCATTAGCCCGAAACACCATCATCGTCCGTGTTCGGGGGAGGCTCCTAACAAACAGTTGCCGAAACAAGCTCCACCACTGACCACCAACCTCCTACACATACTGCATGTGCCAGGAACAAGATCGGCTACATCAACATCAACAATAACGTCTACAGCTACACAACAACAACTCTAGTCAACAACGTCCACGTCATCACATGCATCCACGACACTCTGGTTGTGACAGCGGGAGGGAAGAGAGGCACTAGAAGGGGATGCAGTCACCGCCCCTAGGTGTTGGCCATGATCATCAAAGACGCAGTTAACGATGACAAGGAGGAGAAGGCGAGAGACTTCAATCCAGTTACAATCATCCGCTTCTCTCCCGCTGTGACTGAGGGGGAAAGTTAGAATACATATAGGACTTAGAGATAGACTAGGACTCATCTTCTTGTACTCCAAGTCTCTCCACTCCTTGTACGTCTATATATAGCATGCGAGAGGGTCACATCAAATACAACAAAATATTAGGGATTCATCAATATTTTTCTACAGACTCGAATGCCATGTCGTAGCTTGTATGTATTCATGATATTGTCGGTGATCCACGGTATAGGGCAAAAGATACTACAATTAGTGATAAGAATGTCGATGGCATTAATGTTGAAGCACGACTTGGCCAATAAGTCATCAATCACCGAGAAGATGACCAACTCTGCCTCGGCGTGTGCTTCGTGTAGCCTACAATATGGATTGGTGTAGAATAGTGCAGGTGGTAGATATGTCTCATGGCTCATCCCAGAGTTCTCAAGAACACGGCCTATGAACTTGACATTACAATCAGCGAGGTGAGGCCAGAGATAGATGTGCATGCTCGAGGACCGTGGCCTTTGGGAATCTACAGTTGGAGCTTGGCCGGAAGGATGTATAGTCCATAAGGTATACACTTCTTGGATGGAGAGAAAGGTATAAGGTTGTCGTGATAGTAGTCAGAAGAACGACGGCTAGGAGCGCTAGTGGAAAAAGGGCCTCTAGTCCCGGTTAATAAGGGCCATTGGTTCCGGTTTCCGAACCGGGACCAATCACTCGGGACTAATGCTGGTCCCGGTTCAGGCACGAACCGGGACCAATGGGTCTCGACGTGGGCGGGCGCGCGATGAGGGGGGGTGGATCATTAGTCCCGGTTCGTGGAACAAACCAGGACCAATGGGTCTCCACGTGGTAGCGCGAGAGACGAGTGGGGGTGGATCATTGGTCCCGGTTCGTGGCACGAACCGGGATCGTTGGTCTCTGTGCTGCAGCAGGGTTTTGTGCTGCGGCAGGATTTTCGGGCTATTTTTGTGCCGCGACAGGGTTTTATTTATTTATTTATTTGGTGTTTTGTATTCAATTTAATAGTACTACATATATACAACAATAATGAAACCATGATATATATACTACACATCATGGATGATCACAAATATATTATACACCATCTCGTCTGTCTTCTTGGTCAAAAAATATTATAATTACAAACAGTACTCTCACACGAATTTGATCTAATTTACATCTTCTTTTTTACACTTCACCCTTCCAAATGAAGCGGGTAATAGTATTCTCCTTTCGGATCTATGACTTGTTCTAACAAGAATCCGGCAATTTCCTCTTGAATTGCTTGCACACGTTCTTGTGATAGAAGACCGTCCCACATCCATTTGATCTAATTTAAAGAAGGGGATCAATATATATGAATGAAACTAAACACAATTGGTGGTAATAAAATAAAGTGGTGATTATTGTTTATCGTACTTCAATGTTTTCGATGTTCTGGTCTGCACCCTTCTCTTTGGTCATATGGCAATTGAACTCGCATACATAGTATCCACATAAGTTATTTCCGGCTTCATTCGTCAAGCACTTTACGAGAACGGAGTTCAATCAAAATAATAGTAAAGCATGACAATGGTGGTATTAAAACTAGAATCAAAGAGATGCGTGGATCTAGTAAGTAGTACTTACAGTCAATGGTTGAAATGTAAGCTCTGGCTTCCAAACACCCCTAGGTTTGGCGGTGAACCGTTTCCAAGCCTTCTGAAGTCATTCCTGCATGTTCGCCCACTTTTCTAATGGTGTGCGTTTCGAGTCCAGGGCTTTTACTACTCCGGTGTCAACAGCAATGATTAACAGAATATAGTGGAAGCTGGACACACTAACAAAATATAACACGAGTCAATTATACGCTTAACATCGAGTAAGCGAAAATAGAATGTGTACAAGACAGTAACACTCACCTAGCATTGTATAGTATTTCCCTTTTGTTGTTGAAATGCTTCAACACTTAATTACAGAAATTAATAATACTTACAAACAATAGGCACTGACGATAGTTTTGTCGAGGGCGTTTTCTTGGTAAAATTGAAATAATTCTAGAAATTCGATCATTAGGAAGCCATCTCCATGACCGTAATGGTAGTGTTTATATGCAGCATAGATCCAGTTTTTGGATTCAGCACAGGCTTGCATGTACCAGTTATGCAATCTTCACATTTTTGTTGGTAGATCTTTGACTAACTCAGGTTTGACGAGAGGATCCCCGTACTGGTACACGTATGCTGTTTCTTGGTACCCCTCAAATCATCCATACGGCTCATATACTCAGTAATAGACAGTCGATATAATTGGGCCTTTTTTCCGTACGGTCGAACAAACTCCCGATCAATGTTCGGATCATGCCCCTCCTAGGCTCTACACTCATTGGTATCGTACACTTTGAGCGGTTCGATCGATTGGCTTTTCTGTTGTCCGAGCTGGGCAACTTCTTTCCCGACTCTTCGCTCTTTTGCCTCAACCGACTTGGTAATAGAGCTATTATAGTCGGATGTGAGCGCTATGGGTTGGTGAAGCTGAATCTTAAGCGCGACTGCTTTGGCTTTATCTTCTGCGGTGACCGGGAAGATTGCCTCTATCGGCTTTTTCTTGTTAGCCATGTCAATCTTCCACTTTTCATAATGGGCATCTGTGGCCGCAACAGTTTCCTCATCTGTCTTCTCGCAAGGTAGCTTCTTCATATTCTTATGAGGTACTTTTGGGAGGGGCGATAGCTTATGTTTCGGTGATCGGAACGTGCTCCTGCTGCTGCTGGTGGTGCCGCCCCTCTTAGTACACTTCCGCTTTTGTCTCTGAGGCTCAGGGGATGGAGACGGCTGAGGCGGCGATGTAGACGGTTGCACTAAGTGGTGAGGCGGTGAAGGCGACGGTTGCGCTAGAGAATGGTGAGGTGGCGGCGAAGGTGGATTGCTGCTCTGAGGAGTGGTTGGCCTTGGCGGCACATAATTTGGAAGCACGATGCGCTCCTTTGGCCATAGAATAGTCCCCCCTTTGGCTTCTCCTAGTTGAGTCAGCTCCATATCTTTCCCCGCAGGGTGGGCTAGCTTCAGCTCCTCAAAATCTTCCTTCACACATCCACCGTGACTACTGCGTACCCTTTTGGAACCGGTTTGCAGTGCCAAATTGGGTTAGGCGCAATTGCTACGGCCATGCCGACCGCCGCCGTCACCCTTAAGTTCACAACCTGCACCTTTAGCTCACAAGATGTGGTCTCCGTGATATCATCCAATGGGTAGCGTTTAGGAGGAGATGTCGTTGGTGCATCATCATCAACAACATGGAGTTGTGATGTGCTCGTCGTTCGACGTAGAGCTTGTTTGGATCCCCAAGAGGAAGGTATGATGAGCACAGCAGCAAGTTTTCCCTCAGTTGTGAAACCAAGGTTTAATCGAACCAGTAGGAGCAAGGAAACACCCCAAAGGTGTTACTAGCTGAGCTTTGGCAGGGCGCACTACCGGTGCTAGTAGCAACGTGGAGACCTGCACAACACAACCACAGAACTTTGTCCCCAACTTGCGATGAGGTTGTCAATCTCACCGTGTTTTGTGGAAAACAAAGGATTAAACGTATCGAATGGAAAGAAGTAAAAGTTTGCAGAAAGTAAACACAAAGCAGTAAAAGATTATAGATTGTATGTAAAGAAATAGGACCGGGATCCATAGTTCACTAGAGGTGGCTCTATTTAAGATAGATAACATGTTGGGTGAACAAATTACAGCGGGGCAATTGACAAACACCAAGAAAGTAATACATGCATATACTAATCATGTTGACTCCTTTGAGACTTTATTGGGCATTACAACATAATACATAGACCGCCATCCAACTGCATGTATGACTAATAATCCACCTTCAGGTTATCATTAGAACCCCCTCCAATATTAAGTTACAAGCAACAAATTATTGATTTACAAACTGCGTGTAAAGTAAACAATATGATTGTTCTATGAACAAAGGATTGTTGTTTTCTCCCTAGTAGCAACATCACATCTAGTACCTTAGAGATTTCTGTCACTTCCCCAGATTACTAGAGGCATGAACCCACTATCTAGCATAAATACTAACTCTTGGAGTTGCTAGCATCTACTTGGCCAAGATAGCTACTAACAACAGAAAGCATGCAAGATCACAAATAACAAAGACATGATAGAATCAATAATCAATCTGAAATAGCATCTCAATATCCATCGGATCCCCGCAAACACAACATGCAGAATTACAAATAGATGATCTTGATCATGAACGGAGCTCACAAGATCTAGACATGAAAGCACAAAGGAGGAGAACCAGCCATCTAGCTACTACATGGATCCGTAGTCCAAGGATGAACTACTCACGCATCACACCGGAGGCTTGCATGGTGATGAAGAAGGCCTCCAGGCTGAATTCCCCTCTCCGGCAGGGTGCCGGGAAGAGCTTCAGATCCCTCCCGATCTAGGGATGGAGATGACGGCCGCTACAGATTCTTTTTTGGATTTTTGATCGGGCCCTTAGGGTTTTCATCTCGAGGGCATCTTTTAGGCGGAAGGGGAGGCCGAGGGGGTGCCAGGGTCCACCACACCACCCCCTGGCGCGGGCCCAGCCTGGCCGGGCGGCCAGGTGGTGTGGCCGGCCTCTGGCCCCTCTCGTATTCTGGCATCTGATGACTTTCGGAAAAATAGGCACTTTGGCTTTTGTCCCGTCCATTTCCGAGAATATTCATTTTCTGACTTTCCTGGAACCAAAAACAGCAGAAAACAGGCAGCTGGCACTGTGGCTCTTGTTAATAGGTTAGTCCAAGAAATCATATGAAAAGTACTACAAAGTGTGGACAAAACACAAGAATGTGGATAAAACCAAGCATGGAACATCAAAAATTATAGATACATTTGCAATGTATCAAGGCTCAGCCCTAGGCTAAGACGCTTCATGCCCGCCGTTTGTCAATTAATTAGTACTAATCTAAAAAACAAAATTAAAGCCAACAACCGGGACTAAAGATATGATAAACTTTTAGTCCCGGTTGGAGGCACCAACCTGGACTAAATGTGGATGTGGCGACAACATGTCGACACTATGTCCTCAGTGGGCAGCACTAAGCCAGTAAATGATGACACTATTTTGGGTGGGTGGCATCACTATGCCAGCAGTGAGTGTGTCGATATTATGTCATCAGTGCCAGGGGTTGGTGGGAGCACTATGCGGGTGGGTGGGAGCACTATGTCCATATAGGCACTCCCTAATTTAATTTCGTAGCTCCCCGACATGTTCATGTTTCTGGTTTTCTTAAACGGTCGGTGATTAAAATGCTACGGTGCCACTATATATATGTATGCCTTCATAGTTTTGGTTCTCATTTTTTTTGCAATGGATTTTAGTAATAATCTAAAAAACAAAATTAAAGCCAACAACCGGGACTAAAGATATGATGAACCTTTAGTCCCGGTTGGAGGCACCAACCGGGACTAAATGTGGGCAACACTAAGCCAGTAAATGACGACACTATTTTGGGTGGGTGCCAGCACTATGCCAGGGGTCAGTGCATCGACATTATGTCATCAGTGCTCGACACTATGTTGTGCTGCTTGATCTATAAATAGGTATGCATTCTTGTGAAGAACTGCAAGATGGTGTGCGAGACCAGAGACACCACTACGGCGGAGCTTCTCGAAGATGTCTTAGGATCCCGTCCTCAAGCATCTTCGAGGAGCTCGCCGTAGAAGCACTCTCTAATATGTGAAATTAGTTAGCTCCACCAGCATACCGATCTAGCTATAGAAGATATAAACTGAAAGACATTGAAAACTACCGCAACATTATCGATGCGCTCCAGAGGTAATTTCAACCATTATCGCACTATATCGGTTTATTTCGTTCATTTTCTGGGATATCAAGTAGTTATTAACTCATACATTAATTTTCTTTGTCGGGTAGGGTTTGGATACAGTTCAAGTACCATTTCCGCGGTCAATGGCGTGAGGAGCTATTTTTTAAATCACTCTCGGTAAGTAGTACGAGCTAAGTCCACGCATCTATTTAATTCTAATTTACATGCATTTATCATGATAGAGTTATTATTTGATTGAATTCTATTCTTGTAAAGTGCGCGAGGAAGCCACAGGGAACTAATCTATGTGGATTCTACGTGTGCGAGTTCATTCGCATCAGTATTGAGAAGTCCTCGAAAAATATTCGAGTAAGTAAACAATATATTCAACCTTTATTTTTATTACAAAAAGTTGTGTTGAGTCTAATTCATACGATCTCCTTTTTATATAGTTGGACGCGATCCAGGACAAGCTCCTACCAGAGGACCGCCTAATAGCAATCCAAGAGGAATTTGCTGCATTTTTTGTCGACGAGGTCATAGACCCACGCGGAGAATACTCTATACGTAGACCCTAAAGCATCCATGTAATGATCTCCATATAATCAAATATACATGCTCTGGACCCGGTTGGGACTCCATTATACTTGTAAGAGAAATTATATTATATATTGCGTCAATGTGTACAAGTACTGTGTAGTAGCGTCCTGTATGTATACGAAAACTTGTTTCTAATGAAAACACAGAATAAAAAATAATTGAACACAAAACACAAAATGAAAAGAAAAACACAAAACCCCAAAACCCTATCCCCTGCAGCGGCAGCCAAATGGCCCAAAATGTTGCCGCGGCAGGGAACCTTTAGTCCCGGTTCGTAACATGACCCGGTGCTAAATGTCCTGCCGTCCAGCGCGCCTCGCAGGCCACGTGGTTGGACCTCTAGCCCCGGTTCATAACAGAACCGGGGCTAAAGCTTGGACCTTTAGTCCTGCTTTTGCAGTCCCAGTTCGCAATCTGAAACTAAAGACCCTTAAGAACCGGGGCAAATGGCCTAGTTTCCAGTAGTGACCAATGCCCAGGCGGCATGAACCGGGACCGGTGCCTGGCATTGTGTCCGATTAAGGAAACGAACCGGGACCAATAAAATTTGGGTGCTGGACA
Source organism: Avena insularis (assembly GCA_023614405.1). Taxonomy (NCBI): domain Eukaryota; kingdom Viridiplantae; phylum Streptophyta; class Magnoliopsida; order Poales; family Poaceae; genus Avena; species Avena insularis. The sequence continues at coordinate 1,333,096 of JAJUPC010000016.1, read as the reverse complement.
AAGACCATTTTTCTACCTGTGGAGTAATAATGTGACTGATGGCATTGGGATGGGGCATCAGCTCGTCTGCACCGGCAAGCCTTTGTGAAAATTTTACGAGGACAGCGGGTGCGATTAGTCGTTGTATAACAGTCTGAAGCTCTTCACATGAGACCACAAAGTCGTGTCGTTCGATTAGTGTAGTGTAGCTGCAGTGTGCAGAGGGCTACCTATGAGGATTGGATGAGGGAACTATCACGGTGGGATAATTGTATAAAAGGACGTCATACAGTGCCCTAGTAATGTTGTGCTCCTAAAGATTAGCAAGCATACAATAGAGAAAGTCTCAACTGTCTTGGCCTCGGGCCCTAAGAGCAATGGCAATAGTATAGTCAGTTATTGGCTATAAGCCAAGTGTCATGTCATCTATAGCCGTCTTAGAGCTAGCATGTACAATACTGAGCTAAAAAATATACAATTTCAACACTATATGGCCAACGTTTCACTTTCTCAAAGTGCCTAGAAGCACGTGCTAGAGCTGGCTCTTGCATGAGAGCCCACTCTTCTTCTACTTCTATTCTCTCTCTTCCAACTAGGCAAGGAAACAATATTTTAATCCGTATAGCCAGCTGACTAGAATTTATTATACTTGCTCTAAGATACCATGTTTCTTTGCACTGGGTCTAGCGTCATAGAATCCCTGAGACATCAGTGTGCTAGGAACCCTAGGGGCTACTCTCCTGACCTAGATATAGTACGTATGAGTGTACGACATCATGCATGCTGACTTCTCAACCATTTGACGACATATTATTCATGTTGGACACGACTGTGTAGCCCATGTTTCTCATATGGCGCAACAGGACCCGATACACTTTCATTTAGATTACTTCTCATATTTAAGATGTTTTGGGTGTACCGACCAACTAATGTGGTCATCTATTTGAATGCGTTTGCCATATCATTAGAAATAAACATAGTCAAATATTCAACCGTAAACCTGTTCAGAAAAAAATCAACCCTAGCAGATTGGACACGATGATGTGTGCGAGCTCAGTGCATATGTAAAAAGAAAGAAAATTAGGGTATCTTCGCCTTTAGGTAGAAATCCGCATTCACCTCCTATACTTTTTTTTTTTGAAAAATCCAGCAAATGCTAGCTTTCGATGTATTAGTAGAGGGAAACCGGTACAACTTGTACAAGCAACTTGCCGCCCGAACGAAATTACGTCCTAGAGAGAAATAAAAGACCCTGCCGACGAGCCAACCACCCTCATAGTGCTGGTTCGGCACAACTGCAACACATATGCGACAACCCTGCAAACGAAGGGCCATCATCGCAACGCTTTTCGAGGCCGGCTGCTCGACAACCCGGCCAATCTACACAACAACCAGAACCCCGCGGATAGTCATGAACCCCAAATTAAAGCGGTGTCTTCAAGCACATAGCGATGTCGATGCCGCCCCCCCAACTCAAATGGGTTTTGTCTTTTCACCCGGAGATACCATGATGAACTTGCCGTGTGGCGGTGTTCCACCATGTTGAGCCCAAGAAGGAATAGCGACGCTAGAAGGCGGCATCATCGACGACACTGGCCCCGAGACAGTGTGAGGCATTACCCAGGAACACCGTCACCGGCCGTGTTCCGGGGAGGCTCCTAACAGACAGTTGCCGACGCAAGCTCCACCACCGACCACCAACCTCCTGCACATACTGCATCTGCCAGGAACCTCACGTCCTGACGTACACATCATGCCAGTTCGGGATACAATAGATCTGCGCACCCAAGGAGCCACTGATCAGCCCCGATATCCTAGACTCCCCACGTTCAGCCTAGGACACCCATCAACCGAAAATGGGCACCCCGATTAGCTTGCAAGTCCCAACATGGCGGAAGAGGGCCACAAGTTGGCGACACTGTTGGGTCGTGGAAAACCCAGCTCTGCAGCAACCTAGGCAACCTCCAAGAAAAACCTCGTTGTCGACAACACACCACCGCTGTCGGAGAAGAGAAGAACACCAAGAATGGTCGTGATCTAGATCCCCGACCATCCGATCCCTATCTGTGCGAGCCCAAAGTGATAGCCCAAACACGGCAGATCCGTGCTACGCACCAGATCCACAGCTTCCTGCGTCGGGCTGCCACTCCACCTCGCTGTTCATCGGCGCCACCAACAACCGCAGGGGCTTTGCGCAGCGGAGACACCCGGTGGAGACGAGGCGGACGGACCCATCATCGACACCAATGTCTGGAGCCACTCCTTTGGCGCACGACATGCAGATCCGCTGTCGCGCCCCGAGATCTAGCCGTAGGGAAGCCCTAGCCGCCACCACGACTATCATCCCTGCTGAAGAATCCTGGGGCTGCCACCCTGGCGCACCTACTCCGCTGCCTGTAGCATGCCGACTAGGGCACCGCTGTTCACTAGCCAGAGGTCCCATGCATGAGGGAGGAGAGCTTGCCGGCGGCCACCACCAACAACTGTACGGGCTTTTCCCACTGCAGATACCCGGTAGAGACAAGGAGGATGGAGGAGGAGAACGTATCTAGTGAAACGGATGAATCTGTGCAATAGCTGAACCCATGGCACATGAACCGTTGGATTGGAAATAGAGGTACATGATCCATGTACACGGTGGCCTGCTGATACATTTGCAGAAAGGACCTTCTAATTTTTCAGTCAAACGGATGGACCTCCCTGAACCCAGTTCGTCTCTCTCCATGTTGTCCATGTGCCTCTCTCACCAGAGGCATTGAAACTCCGTGTAAGTGATCCTTTTTTCTTAGTGTGAACTGACAAAGCTGAGATCAGGTGAACCAGCGGTATAAAATTCCCGTATGAGTTATGGACTATATTAAAAGAACATATCGTGTACTGAAAACCCCTGGAAAAATCAACAAGATCACCGTTAAATTTCAGTACATGACTTCATATGAATAAACCAGACAAGGCAGTGTGTACATCCAGGATGTTACTTTAGCAATACAGAACAAATCAAACAGTGTTATTTTCATATGATTGCAGCAAACAGAATCAGGTTCAAGAACCACCAGTATTGCTTTCACAAAGTTCAGTGGATATGGTAAGAGCACATTCCTATTCAATTTCCATTTCCTAATTAAGGATCAGATGAGACAGCACATCAGTTTGTTTATTTACCCTTTTAACAGAAGCACGTGCAAAAAAATTAGTACACATACACATTTTTTAGTTGGTTTGGAACATCACCGGTCATGCCTATCTCCCAGTTTCTATTTCAAAAAGAGTTGGGAAAAAAGTGGTGACAAGATGTAAAAATGAAATATAACCTTTATCGACGAAGATTCTTAGATGCTGCAGATGGTCGGTTCCTAAGCTGCTACGATGCTGATGTCGGCGTCTCTACTTTGATGAACTTATGACGAGTTGGCTTTGCCTGCCAACACTGGCGTTGGTACACTGATGCACTCACACCGAGCCGTCACCACTGCTGCTTCAGATGTTAGAGCGTAGGAATTGTTTTATAGAGTAGTCCTGAAACTGAACATTCATAGTGGGCGTAAGAAACAGAAACATTATATCTTTTTAGATGTACATCCAGAGAAGACATAAATAAAAGTCTGTTGGAATAACAATTATCTTTATACTTCTGAAAATCTAGTAATATTAATACGTATTTCTATTTCGGTACCAGGTCATGGTTCTTACTCCTAAAATCCCCTTTTGGCACATTCAATAATATTGGTTAGGATTTCAGTACTAGATCAGGTTTATTACTCCTAAAATCCTCGATAGTTTTAGTTAGGTTTCGTGTCCTCGACAGTTTCAGTTAGGTGTTCGCGTCCTCGATAGTGTCAGTAGCGTTGTTCGTCCTCGACAGTGTCAGTTAGATGTTAGCGTCCTCAACAATTTTAGTTAGATGTTCGCGTCCTCGATAGTGTCAGTTTAGGTGTTCATCCTTGACAGTATCAGTTTAGGTGTTCGTACTCTGATTATAGTTTCATAAGAATGAACTGCTCCTATGTTTTATGTATGTGTGTCGCTGAGTGAATGAACTGCACATACTCTGATTATCATTATCTTAATTCACAAAAAAGAGTCTGCCTAATACTCAGATTATAGTTTCATAAGAAATTACTGCTCCCATGTTTTATGTATGTGTGTAGGTTCTAGTTTATGTATGTAGCCTAGTTCGCATTGCACGGACAAGAACATCACCATATCGCTCCCTGCGAACTTTGTTGTTAGGACGGTATGTTTTCTGAAATTCATGTGGAGAATGTAAATATATATATATGTTTAATGAAAATCATGACTAATTGTTCTGTCCTATGATTTTACTCAGTCAATCCCTTGTGGTGCACGACTTGGCTTCATGGACCATCTCCATAGAAGCATGGATGAGGTTGTCGTGTTTCTTGTCACTTTGACGCATCATAATCACCCCGATAGGACGTACCAGGTTAGCGTCACAAACGAGGAGGCCCGAACATATTTTAGTGGTCATGGATGGAACAGACTCCTCATCTTGTATAACGACCTGAAAGAGGGACAGGACAAGTTTTTTCTCAGTCATACTTGTGGCATCGTCTATTTCACTTGCTTTCCTCCCGACTCTTCCGACGAGGGTGAACATGAGTGAACTGTAGATAATGCTATATGAACCAATGTCCCAGCTATATTGAACATTTGGTGGATACTGCTATTGTTTCCTATGTTAATATGTATTTTCCTGTCATTATCCTGTATACTGTGTATTCCTGTATTCTTCTACATATTCTGCCTATTTATTTATTATTTGCTCTGATACATAATACTCCCGGCGAACAAATTGTATTACCCCTGGTGAAGGGATGTGCACCAGTGTTAGAGGACATTATACCCGACGAATGTCGGTGAATCGTATGGTTCGCCGGCTGTAGTGCATTACTGCCTGCGAGATGGTCACCAGCGAACATGTACTCATCGGTGGTAGGCTATTTTGGTGCGCCGACGGTGAGCCTTTGCCTACTAGTGGGTAGCTGGAGGCATATAGCTCCTCGGTCTTCCTCGAGTGTCAGAATGGCCCAGTATGTGGTGTCGATGTGTGGATATCCATGGCACGGTCGGCCTAGATATAGAGTGAAAGGGCGGAAAAACATGGCAGGAAGCGGTGGGATTTGGCGGGAAATATCTTTAGTCCCGGTTAGTGGCTCCAACTGGGACTAAAAGGCCCGGTTAGAGGTCAAGGGTGGCAAAACATAGTAGCTTTGGGAAATGGTGGGAAATATCTTTAGTCCCGGTTAGGGGCTCCAACTAGGAATAAAAGGCCCGATTAGAGGAAAAGGGCGGGAAAGAACATAGCAGGAAGCGGTGGGAAATGGCGGGAAATATCTTTAGTCCCGGTTAATGGCTCCAACCGGGAGTAAAATACCTCGACAAGAGTGTTGACATTATGGTGTGAGTGTCGACACTATGTTGTGCTGCTTAATCTATAAATAGGATCTTGGTATTTTACTGCGTTCACGCGCATATTTTATGTCTGTTTTCACCAGGATCAGGACTGATGATGGATCCAATGGATACAATTCTTGGAGCAGTTGTACTATGGAGACAAGGAGTCCAAAACAACGTAAATTACTTGTTTGGGAAATATTAATAATACCAGATCAAAACCAAAAGCGAACAAGGGAGGCAGAGAGTTTCACCCCGTGCAATTGGTTCGAGGAGATGACCAACTATGTGCGCAGAGCAATTTTCCGGCCATATAGCTCTGGCTGTATAGTTGGCGCCGCCTCGTCAAATAGTTTCACCCCGTGCAATTGGTTCGAGGAGACGACATATAGAATACCAGAAATCATGGAAACCAGACCTCTAGATGGCATATGGAGGGGGAACTCATCCACCGGGGATCCATCTTCTCCTGCGCAGATCCAGGAGGCTAAGGCATCGATCTTCATCATCCATCCGATGTACATCTTGTCTAGATCTTGTTGTAATTCCTATACTCGCTGTGGATTTATACAAGTACTATTCATCTATGATTGTTTCAATTACCATTGCCATGATGTTGATTGCCTCCATGTCTGAGTAGATCACTAGTTCTTGAGGAGATGGAGAAACCCTAGTATGAGATTGAAATAAGATAAAGTCTATTATGATATTCATCGCTGTGACCATGTGTTAGATTTTCTACATCTTGATGTTGAGACAAGTCGACCTCTCAATATTTGCCTCTTGTGGGGACTTGATGGAGGAAACTACTTGTTGGTAGACGGAGGAGTGATATCACTTAGAGTGACAGAAAGCTGTTGGCACCCCTTACATTTCAACTTAGGAAACCGAGGAAACTCACGGAACACTGTCCATGCCATGGGATACGTCCTACGGGATTACGTCCCTTAATAGCGCAGTAATTTGATTGATATCGATTGCTGACTATTGTGGTTATGAGGATGATATGAGCATCGGTTGTTGCCTATTCATCCAAATACGGTGTTCGTCCCACACATACATAGATCAGAATGTTCATGATGATAATCTTTATCTTAGATCTTTACAATACTAGTGGTGTATCTGCTATTTTCTAAGAACACCTTTTCCCTACTGCAGTTCCAATCTCTCTTACATACACGATACTTACTTACTGAGCTCAGTTGTTTTTACTGTGCTTTACTTTATTGCTCTTATACCTAAAACCCCAAAACACCTTTCTACGCAATACTCGCATTTTATCTTGTCACTTAGAACTTTATCTAGCATTTCTATCGTAATATTTACTTCAAGAGTTATTAGACTTCAGACTCCTGCTCCATGTGGGGTCGATATCTTTATTTCGAAACTAGCTACAAACGATATGTGCTCTTGCAGTCATCAAGCTATTTTTTGGCAACGTTGTTGGGGAGCTAAGTACTATAGGTCTTTTAGTTTTTGCTTATTAATTTTTGTCTTGCTAAATTTTGTTTTGAGTTACAGGTATCCACCAACATGATGGAGTTTGGGTATATGACTAGTGCTAACCCACTCAACCACTTTGGGAAGCCCTGTGATATTTATAAGAGAGACAACTCCAATGAGAAGACAAGGGGGTTTGAACTAAATCCTCTACTACTTAGTATTCTACATAAGAAGCAATTTACTGGATATGAAGAAGATCCTGATCCATATGAGCATATTGCATGTTTTAAGGATATATGTGGCACTTTTCTATTGACGGGATATACCGCCGATGAGGTAAGGGTTAAACTTTTTTTGTCAAACTTTGACAAGTACAACTCTCTCATGGCATAGATCTCTACCCCCTGAAGCCACTACTACTTGGGATAATCTAGCCTGTGAATTTCTATCAAAATATTATCCATTATCAAAATCTTTTGGAATCAGGCAGCTTATAATGACTTGGAAGAATCGTTCTAATGAAGGACTACTAAGAGCTTATATTAGATTTAAAGATTTACTACGGCTATGTCCTCATCATGATTTGCGTGAATGGTATTTACTACATATCTTTTGTGGCGCTTTAATTGAACCTAATAAAATTGAACTAGACTCTTCCGCAGAAGGAGCCTTTATGAATCTTCCTATACCTAAAGCTTGGTCTTTACTTAATAGAATTCTTGATCATAGAGTTTCAAGGAATTTTGGTCTAGGAAGGGAAGGAGGCGTAGAAATAGAGCATGATTGTATTCATGACTATAATAAAAAGGGTAATGTTAAAGAATTATCAAAAGAACTTTATTTAGATTCAGATCTTGTGTTGTAAGCTCTTAAAGCTTTTACAGAACATATTAAAGCTCCAAGGGATGGTCCAGTCAAGTATAATCTGTTGGGTTCATAGCATAGAAAACAAAAAAATTCCTACGATGGGAACCATACGCCAAGATCTATCTACTAGATAAAAGCAACGGGTGGATATACATCCATAGAGAACTTACCCTCGAAGAAAAAAAAGCTTCGTTAAAGAGATGGAACTCGTGGATGATGTAGTCGTACACTTGACGATCTCAAGATCGTGATGAAATCCTTCAGATCCAGCAGTTCCAACACCATCAGGTCCAGCACCATCAAGTCCAGCACCGCAAAGTAGTGGTGCATCAGTGATCGCACACACGTCAGGTCCACCGAACAACCTCCGGCTCCTCGCTCCAGCGGTGCATCGGAAGCAGCAACTCCTTTCCAGATAAAGCCACCATGAACATGTATCTCGCTAATTCGAAACCATCGGGAATAACTAGAGGGAGAAGAGAACCTTCACGATTAGGTGGGGCAAGAGGAGATGAGCCATGGGGCTCCTTTTATAGGTCAGGGAGCGCAGTCCCAAGGCCATGGCTGGCCGGCCATGGTGGGTGCCCCCACCTCTCCCTCATTCATGTGGGTGGAGCTTCCACTAAGTCCACTCACATCAATTTCAACTCCACTCACTTTGCATTTAATGTCCACCAAATTAAATGCATGTTCTCTTTAAATAAAACAGTTTTATTTATTTTATTCAGAATTTTGTTAATTACTTTAATTAACAAACATTCACATAAAACTCACTTCAACATTTCAATATCACATGCAGAACCAGTTTCAACAATTTCACCCGAAACAATTCTAGTTTCCATCGAAATGATTCCAGCTCTTTCTTAATCTTTATCTGAAACATATTGGCTCCAAATGGTGCCAGTATCCCTTAAGTGTGCCACCCTACGGTTCGCGAATAATGCAGACATGATCGAGACCCCTCTCCGGTCAATAATCAGTAGTGGGACCTAGAGATCCGTACTGACTCCCACATATTCAACAATGACTCTTGTGATCGTGTGAACCTTTAACGTCGTAACTAAATCCCTTTGTCTCGTGATATATTACATGTCCAAGATTCGATCATCGGCATCCAAATACCTAGTTTGATCTCGTTACCGACATGCACTCTTTTCTCGTTCTAGTGATATAACATTCTAGTGATCACATCACTTGCTTGCAAGCTATCTTAATGTGATATCACCCAGAGGGCCCAGAGTATATCTATCCATCATCGGGATTGACAAATTCCACTCTTGATCCATGAGCCTCAACATAACACCTTCGGAGTATCTGAACCCACCTTTATACTCACCCTGTTATGGTGTGACCTTTGATGTTATCAAGTTACTCTTCCGATGTTAGCAATTAACATGATATGATTGTCTAAGGACTAAGATTACTTTGTATGATGGTATAGCAATATAAACATAATGACATTGATCTTATTGTAATCATTTAGTTTGTGTTTTAGGAAGATTAGTTTGTAATCAAGAGATTGTGAACTTCTTTAGTGTGTCTCACACTTCGTGAGACGGTTATTCATTTTAGTTTGTAACAAACAGTTGTTCTGCTTTGATGAATGATTTCTATTCGTGACCATATCTTGTTTGATTACTTGTGAATTATCCTCGTTGTTTGAAACTAATTGATAATGTATGAACATTTGTAAAACATTAAAATGCCTTATTTAAAATACCCAACTTAATGATATGATCATTAATGAATGAAAAACCATTGTTTAGATTCAAAGTTATGTGATAATATGTGAAGGTCATTCGATTTCTTCTCACATATAAATCATGCCTAAGTTCAGCAAAATAACTTGAGCACCGTGTATTACTTGAATACAAAGTGTTTGATGAATTGTTAAATAGAATACATATTCGATGTATTGTGTTTTAACGAAAATGGTAATTATCATTATATGATTGTTTAAGTGTGTAAAGTAGTTTACCAAAGGAAACATGCATATGAAACTATTTGATTTGATCAAAGTGTTTCATCAACAAAGGGTATAAGTATAAAAGAGAATCCAATTAATATGATTTGATCAATAGTAATGAAGTTTAACTTTATAAGAATGGAATAAAAGTGATTGTGAAATGCGAAGCGTTTTGAAACGTCAAAATGCAAAGCATCACAATGTGATATTAGATATCAAAGGGGTTGAATAGAAGGCACCAAATAAATCGTTGTAGTGTAGATGTAGAGACCATTAGCTTAGAAATAGTTAGTACTCAATTAGAAGGTAGTGAACGATTTGAATTCGTGAAAGTTTTGGGGTTATTCGATATAACCAAAACAATAGCGAATAAGTCCTTGTAGCGTATTCATTGGAAACCTTGTATACGAAATCCATAGCTGAAACTAAAAGGGAAGCGAAATTCGTATTGCTTCGATTTTAGTGCATTCTTGAGAAAGCTCACTTTTAGTGATATTTCTCGATTATAGAGCAAATGGAAGATAGTGTAAAACACGATGAGGATTCAAAACCCTGCATCAGAATGTTGAGAAGTGCAACGGACAACGTTTCTGAACGATTCTCTTCATAAAAGGAAAGAGTCAATGATATTGATCATTGTGTTTTTCCCCACTGGTGTTTTCACTACATGAAGTAGGATTCATAATGTAATCCATATCTTGTATGGAAACATTTGTGAATCATTTGTCATCATTCTTGGAATATGACATACCTACGAACTACAAAGGAAATAATGGTAAACTAAATTATGAGAAATCCTAGAAGCAAACTTCCCTTGAGATTAGAAAGGAGTATGACAAGTAAAAGGAGTTGCTTGAATTTTCCCAAATGACTGCAAAGCCATAGTGGAAAAAGGGGTAAATGACAAAAGCACAATTTGTCAGGTATTGGACAAATTCAACTGAATTTGATTCAAGTGTGCTGAATGCCTAGAGGATTTAAAACTAGTAGGGTACTAGTGTCTCATAATAAATCTCCAAATTTGATATTTGATCAAAGTTTTTGAAGTTATTCAAAATAGTAAGGAGATATGCAATTTGCATAAAATTGAGTGGGAGATATGAAAGTCTTCCTGAAACAATATGTGATTGACATATTTTTGAGTGGGAGCAATACAAGTCTCGAATTCAAATATGTAGGAACATATTTTGAGTGGGAGCTTATAGGAGTAATTCTTAAGTATGTTAAGAATGAAAGGCGCAAATACTTATAAATAATGATTTATAAGATGTAGAATTTGAAAATAAACTGTATTATGATATGATGTAGTATTCCTTAAAGGATTCTGAAAAGCGTTTCAGAATAGAAGTTAATTAGGGAACTGGTCCTTAATAACTCAAATTTGGAATAGTATTAAGTTTAACATCAATGGTTGAAAGAAAGAAAAGGATGATCATCATCCACTATGTTGAGACATAGGTTCTATCTTAGTAAACCATGATGATAACTTAGCATAATATGTGATCCAATAAGGAACATTTAAAAGTGATTGAGTTCGAATCACAGAACATTGAGCTAAGTTTGTCCATAGTGACTAAATAGAGAACTGTAGACATGTTTTCCAAATCCATAAAGGATGACATATCTTAAAGCATAAAGGGTCATGTTATAAGGGAATATGTTGGAAACTCCTGTAGATACCAATTAAAGTCAAGTAGGAAGCGAGGTGAACAAAGACATTGAAAGTTGCACAGAGTGCACTAGTGTTTCGATGAATACATTTATAATAAAATATAAGGGTACCATCTAAAGTGTTGTATAATGTTATGGCGAGGCTAGTTCGCTTTTAACATAGAATGATGTGTCCTAGGGCATAGTGCCCATGAGAAAGCCCTCGAGGTTGATCTAACGTCACTGTAGGCTCCTGGAATCAGGCCTCATTCTGCTGCCATAGCGATGATACATACACACAGATGCTATCATGTGATGATAAAGTATTAATGTCAATCAAGGTGACATTAGTAAGTTGCAAAGGATTTGGGATTGTAAAGTATAGACCTAAGACTCAACCTCTTCCATGAGCAAGCATGTTCAAGGTACCGGACATATGGTGCCACAGATTGAGGACAAGTGCGGCTAGTGTATTTGTACTCTAGTGCAAGTGGTAGACTGTTGGAAATATGCCCTAGAGACAAATAGTAGTATGACTATTATCATATTTCATATAGTTTATGATTAAGTTTTATATCATGCTATAACTGTATTGAGTGGGAACATCCATACATGTGTGATATACAAACAAACCAGGGGTTCCTAGTGAAACTCTAGTCACTGGTTCATTGGTCAACAGATGATCGTGTTTCCTGATCATGTGGCATTTATGCCAGTTGGAAATGAGTTCATCTCATTCTGAGAATAGGATGATGAACCAATACCCAATCTAAACATCGTGATCCGATCATGTCACAAAGTTCAAGTTACGATGATTAGAAAAGGATCCTCGTAGACTATTCCTTAGACCGTGAGGCTATATCAATCACTGTCTCTCGAGAGTGCTTAGATAGCATCAAACGCCATCTGGTAATTCGGTGGTTATAAAGGTGTGTTCAGGTACTTGGAGGAAACCGTAGAGGCAATATATGTCATGAGCGGGATTTGTCTGTCCATGTGACGGGAAGATACTCAAGGGCCCACTTGGAGAGGTTATATCCAATAGTAGCGCAGCGTGTGATTTGATCACGGGGATATCACTTGTCGGAATGAGTCAAGTAGCATTGTTTAGTAACGAGATTGAACATGACATGGTGATGCCATTGATCAGATCTCAGGCAATGCGAGTATCAAGTGACAAAGGGAATAAGACACGACTGTTCCGATTCAAACGACGAAAGATCTTCGTGGAACGCACAGGGGTCACATGGCCATTGATACCTGATACATTGCAAATGTATCTATATTTTTTGATGTTCCATGCTTGGTTTTATCCACTTTCTTGTGTTTTGTTCCAACTTTGGAGTACTTTTCATATGATTTCTTGGACTAACCTATTAACAAGAGCCACAGTGCCAGCTGCCTGTTTTTTGCTGTTTTTGGTTCCAGGAAAGTCAGAAAATGAATATTCTCGGAATTGGACGGGACAAAAGCCAAAGTGCCTATTTTTCCGAAAGTCATCAGATGCCAAAATACGAGACGGAGAGGGGCTAGAGGCCGGCCACACCACCTGGCCGCACGGCCAGGTTTGGCCCGCGCCAGGGGGTGGTGTGGCCAGCCTAGGCACCCCCTCGGCCTCTCCTTTCGCCTATAAGTTTCCCTCGGGACAAAAACCCTAAGGACCCGATCAAAAATCCACGAAAGAGTTTGTAGCCACCGCCATCTCCATCCCTAGATCGGGAGGGATCTGAAGCTCTTCCCGGCACCCTGCGGAAGAGGGGAATTCACCCTGGAGGCCTTCTTCATCACCATGCAAGGCTCCGGTGTGATGCGTGAGTAGTTCATCCTTGGACTACGGATCCATGTAGTAGCTAGATGGCTGGTTTATCCTCCTTTGTGTTTTCATGTTTAGATCTTGTGAGCTCTGTTCATGATCAAGATCATCTATTTGTAAATCATACGTCTTGTGTTTGCGGGGATCCGATGGATATTGAGATGCTATTTCAGATTCATTATTGATTCTTTCATGTCTTTGTTATTTGAGATCTTGCATGCTTTCCGTTGTTAGTAGCTATCTTGGCCAAGTAGATGCTAGCAACTCCAAGAGTTAGTATTTATGCTCGATAGTGGGTTCATGCCTCTGGTAATCTGCGGAAGTGACAGAAATCTCTAAGGTACTAGATATGTTGTTGCTACTAGGGAGAAAACAACAATCCTTTGTTCATAGAACAGTCGTATTGTTTACTTTACACGCAGTTCGTAAAGCAATAATCTGTTGCTTGCAACTTAATACTTGAGGGGGTTCGGATGATAACCTGAAGGTGGATTATTAGTCATAGATGCAGTTGGATGGCGGTCTATGTATTATGTTGTAATGCCCAATCAAGTCTCAAAGGAGTCAAGATGATCAGTATATGCATGTATTGCTTTCTCGGTGTTTGTCAATTGCCCCGCTGTAATTTGTTCACCCAGCATGTTATCTATCTTAAGGAGAGCCACCTCTAGTGAACTATGGATCCCGGTCCTTGTCTTTTATATTCAATCTACAATCTTTTACTGCTTTGTGTTTACTTTCTGCAAACTTTTACTTCTTTCCATTCGATATGTTTAATCCTTTGTTTTCCGCAAAACACGGTGAGATTGACAACCTCATCGCAAGTTGAGGACAAAGTTATGTGGTTGTGTTGTGCAGGTCTCCATGTTGCTACTAGCACCGGTAGTGCGCCCTGCCAAAGCTCAGCTAGTAACATCTTTGGGGTGTTTCCTTGCTCCTACTGGTTCGATTAAACCTTGGTTTCATAACTGAGGGAAAACTTACTGCTGTTCTCATCGTACCTTCTTCTTGGGGTTCCCAACGAGCTCTACGTTGAAAGTCGAGCGCATCAAGATTTTCTGGCGCCGTTGTCGGGGAGTCAAGGACATCTTCACAAGGGGAGTCCCTCATAACCAATCTCTTTACTTTGTTGTTTTTGTTTTGCTTTGTTTGCTTGTTTTGTTCTTTCAAAAACACAAAAAAATTAGTTCCTTTCTTAAGTTGCCTTTATGACTAGCTCTGCTCCAATCACTATTTCATTATGGATAGCTCACTCAGTTTCCTATTTGGGAACAGTATTATGACTGCTAAGGTAATAGATGAACCACCGCATGCTAGAACCTCCATGGAAGAAGAAATTGCTGAACCTGAAATCTCATTAGATGAAAAAGAGGAGGAGAGTGATGGACAAAAGGAGGAAGAATGGATCTACCCATGCCTACCTTCTAATGAGAGTAACTCTTTATCCCTTACATTATTTGATTGTCCCCCATGCTTATCAAAGGGGGGTGAATGTTATGTTCCCGAGGATTCTTTTGAAAATGTTTATAATAAAGCTCTAGTGCTTGTAGATCATGAAAAGCATGCCTTATGTGATAGTTATATTGTTTAGTTTATTCATGAGGCTACTGAAAATTATTATGAGAGAGGAAAATATGGTTGTAGAAGTTTTTATGGTAATGAAACACCTCTCTATGTGCTGAAAGTTTTGAAGTTACTTTTGTTTTATCTTCCTATGCCTATCACTTTGCTCTTTGTGCATTTATTTGCATACAAGATTCCTATGCATAGGAAGTGGGTTAAACTTAAATGTGTTTTGAATTTTCTTCTTGATGCTCTCTTTTACTTCAATTCATATTTCCTGTGAGAGCATCTTCTCAAATTTTCATGCCTAACTTAAAGGCGTTAAAGAAAAGTACTTGTTGGGAGATAACCCAAGAGTTTTAGTTGAGTCTTGGAAGTTATTACCTCTGTAATAACAGCTCCTTATTCTTTTTATTTGCTTTTTGTGCGAAGAGTAACCTCTAATGAGAGTGAAGTATTGATTGGGAAAGTTGCTATCCCGAAACAGATTTTTGTGCTTCACCGTAAAAATTCCTGAGAGAGCTCTGTATGTCGGATTGAGCTGTAATTTTTTGTGCTTCTACCCCAGGTTGTTATCTAACTTTAGTTAGTTCATTTGAGCAACAGAAGGTCTTCAAAAAAATTCGTCTTTACCTGCTGGTCTGTTTTGACAGATTTCTGCCATTTTCTGCATTTGCTTCTTGTTGGTTCCTTCTTGAGTTCTTTTGGGGAATTGAGATTTTTGAGGGAAGTGCTACAGTAGCTAGTGTTCTAATGGAAGTTTATTTGGTGTGAGAACTAACCTTGAGACTTATTTATCTTAAGTGCACTAATGTTGCTAATGATATTGTGTGAAGTTTTGTATGAAGGAAAAATTTCAGGTGTATGGAAGGAATGAGTAATGAGATGAAGGATGGACTAAAGCTCAAGCTTGGGGATGCCACGCGTGTCACCCCAAGAAACATCCAATAACTACAAGCGTCAAAGCTTGGGGATGCCCAAGGCATCCCATTCTTCATCAATAAAAATTCCAGGTTTCTTCCAAACGCTTCATTTTTATCGTTTCATGCACAATTGTGTTTTTCTTGGAGCGTCTTCCTTTTCGTTTTTGTTTTGGTTTTTAGTTTGCTTGGTTTGCTTAGTTTTCTGAATAAGTTGGTTGGACCCCCTCTTTCATACATTGGTTTGCAATTAGTTTGGTTTGGTTTGGAAAAGAGTAGGAAAGCTCATGCTTATGTGGTAAAAAGAGCTCGTTTTTGACTGTGGCTATGCTTTGTCATGCCGTGCTTGATATTGTTTTGGCTTTATGCTTAGTATTCTTTGCTGTAGCATGACTTGTTATAAACAATTAAGATTTCTTAATGTGCCTTGGATGAATCATGCGTTGTTTTAGCATATTAAAGCATAGTATAGTGGTATTCTCCTTTGATGCTTTATTAGGGTTGACTTGGCACATGCTCACACCATGTTATGACTGCACAAGTCACCATAGCCTTTATGATCCTTTAGTTTTCAACTTGTAGTTTCACTTTATGCTTTGATCAATGATGTTTTGTCTCTCTGCATGATTATGGCCATTATTGCTCTCTTAGTTTGTCGCTCCTAGTCTTTTGCTAGCCTCCACAACCAAGTATGAGTTCCACTCATGCATCCAACTCCCTAAACCAAGTTATTCCAAAGAGTCCACCATACCTACCTACTAGCTTATGCTATTCCAAGTATATTCATGCTTTTGTTTACCTTCCACTTGTTATGAGAAAACAAGTGATTAAAGCTCTCACGAACTTGATGGCACACTTTACTTTATTGCCTCTAATAAACTTGAACCATTGGGGCCTTCTTTGTTGCCTATATGCTTGCGCTTTATAAGTTGAAATTAGGAGAACCATGTTTCATGGGGAACGCTTTCAACATTGGACTTGTACTTTGTACCCCGTTGATATCATGTTCTTTTGCTTATGGATCCCGGCGGTATGAAATAAAAGTGAAACTTGTAAGATCATAGAGTTTATATGTGTGTTAGAGAAACGCATAAGCCGCTAGCCTAAGCCATGCCTAATCATGGTGGAAACTTGCAGCATCACCATAATGAGCACTCTATGAAGCATCCTCAATAAAAACCTATGGAAATAGCAAATAAAAAGATCGCTGAGATGCTCATTGTCTGCTTGCCTTGTCATTTTGATTATGGGAAAGCTCCTGTATCATGTGCAAGGGGTACCCCGTTGGCGGTTCTTAATGATACACATATACTTACAATGACAAGAGCTTACTCATGACTAAAGTTGAGTAGCATGAGTATCGTCTTCGTAAGTAATGGGCATGAGATTTTGGTTTATAACTTGTCAAGCATATCCTCTTAGTTGTGTCACTTTAACCTTAATCACCTTAAAGATGCTTATGATAGGGGCAATGAGAGCTGAAAGCTATAAGTACCATAATTTTTGGAAGCTCTTTATGAGACTTGAATCCCTACTTCCTTATACAAAAGGCCTTTCTTCCACAATTATATTGAGTCTCCACCTTCTATCTTTATGCACTTACTTTGAGAGCATAGTGGCCATTCTTAGTTCTATGTGCATTGTCCCAAGACTAGTTGATTGATGCATAACTTGTTATTGCTTGTTTGAAACTATTGTATCTAGTCACTCTTATGAACTTTGAAGGTGTCCTATGCATTTATACTTGCTACTCTATTGAGGGACAAGCTGAATACTATTATGCTATGTTTTCTTTATGTGAAACAAACAAACATATTGAAAAACATTGTTATTCATGAATCTTTTGTTTGTGCCTTTCTCATGTTGCATCATAGTTTCTTTGTCTTATTGCTAGAACTTTGTGTTTCATGTTATGATTGAAGTACTATGATCCCAGCTTTGAATGTTTTGCAAATACTTTGATCAAGTCTTTGATGGTGCATGTCACCTCAAAAATTATTTCTTTTTATTACTTACCTACTCGAGGACGAGCAGGAGTTAAGATTGGGGATGTTGATACATTGCAAATGTATCTATAATTTTTGATGTTCCATGCTTGGTTTTACCCACTTTCTTGTGTTTTGTTCCAACTTTGTAGTACATTTCATATGATTTCTTGGACTAACCTATTAACAAGAGCCACAGTGCCATCTGCCTGTTTTCTGCTGTTTTTGGTTCCAGGAAAGTTAGAAAATGAATATTCTCGGAATTGGACGGGACAAAAGCCAAAGTGCCTATTTTTCCGGAAGGGATCAAGTGCCTGAATATGAGACGGAGAGGGACCAGGGGGCCACCACACCACCTGGCCGCACGGCCCAGCCTGGCCTGCACCAGGGGCTGGTGAGGCCAGCCCTGGCACCCCCTAGGCCTCTCCTTCCGCCTATAAGTTGCCCTCGGGACGAAAACCCTAAGGACCCGATCGAAAATCCACGAAAGAGTTTGTAGCCGCCGTCATCTCCATCCCTAGATCGGGAGGGATCTAAAGCTCTTCCTGGCACCCTGCCATAGAGGGGAATTCACCCTGGAGGCCTCCTTCGTCACCATGCAAGCCTACGGTGTGATGCGTGAGTAGTTCATCCTTGGACTACGGATCCATGTAGTAACTAGATGGCTGGTTTCTCCTCCTTTGTGCTTTCATGTTTAGATCTTGTGAGCTCCGTTCATGATCAAGATCATCTATTTGTAAATCATACGTGTTGTGTTTGAGGGGATCCGATGGATATTGAGATGCTATTTCAGATTGATTATTGATTCTTTCATGTCTTTGTTATTTCAGATTTTGCATGCTTTCCGTTGTTAGTAGCTATCTTGGCCAAGTAGATGCTAGCAACTCGAAGAGTTAGTATTTATGCTCGATAGTGGGTTCATGCCTTTGGTAATCTGGGGAAGTGACAGAAATCTCTAAGGTACTAGATATGTTGTTGCTACTAGGGAGAAAACAACAATCCTTTGTTCATAGAACAGTCGTATTGTTTACTTTACACGCAGTTCGTAAAGCAATAATCTGTTGCTTGCAACTTAATACTTGAGGGGGTTCGGATGATAACCTGAAGGTGGATTATTAGTCATAGATGCAGTTGGATGGCGGTCTATGTATTATGTTGCAATGCCCAATCAAGTCTCAAAGGAGTCAAGATGATTAGTATATGCATGTATTGCTTTCTCGGTGTTTGTCAATTGCCACGCTGTAATTTGTTCACCCAGCATGTTATCTATCTTAAGGAGAGCCACCTCTAGTGAACTATGGATCCCGGTCCTTGTCTTTTATATTCAATCTACAATCTTTTACTGCTTTGTGTTTACTTTCGGCAAACTTTTACTTCTTTCCATTCGATATGTTTAATCCTTTGTTTTCCGCAAAACACGGTGAGATTGACAACCTCATCGCAAGTTGGGGACGAAGTTCTGTGGTTTTGTTGTGCAGGTCTCCACGTTGCTACTAGCACCGGTAGTGCGCCCTGCCAAAGCTCAGCTAGTAACACCTTTGGGATGTTTCCTTGCTCCTACTGGTTCGATTAAACCTTGGTTTCATAACTGAGGGAAAACTTACTGCTATGCTCATCGTACCTTTCTCTTGGGGTTCCCAACAAGCTCTACGTTGAAAGTCGAGCGCATCAATACATTGCAAATGTATCTATAATTTTTGATGTTCCATGCTTCGTTTTATCTACTTTCTTGTGTTTTGTTCCAACTTTGGAGTACTTTTCATATGATTTCTTGGACTAACCTATTAACAAGATGCCATAGTGCCAGTTGCCTGTTTTCTGCTGTTTTTGTTTCCAGGAAGTCACAAAATTAATATTCTCGGAATTGGACAGGACAAAAGCCAAAGTTACTATTTTCCCGGAAGACTCATGGAGCTAGAAGGAGAGTCGGAGAGGGGCCACAGGGTGGCCACACCACCCCAAGGCACGGGTCCACCTAGGCCGCACCAGGGCATGGTGTGGGCCCCCTGGCTGGCCATTGACCTTGCCTCCTTCGCCTATAAGAGCCTCCCGATAACGAAACCCTAGATGGTTAATCAGAAATCCACGAAAAGTTCCGTTGCGCCATCGCCACCGAAGGGGAGATTCGGGGGACAGAAAGTCTCTATTCCGTCACCCTACCGGGATGGGGAAGTGCCCCCGGAGCCATCTCCATCGATCTCCACCGCCATCTCCATCGCCGTTGCTGATTCCCATGATGAGGAGGGAGTAGTTCTCTTTCGAGGCTAAGGGTTCTACCAGTAGCTATGTGTTCATCTCTCTCGATGCATGATCTTATTGAGATCATGAGCTTGTAATCTATAGATCTACCTTGCTATTCAAGTGCTTTATTAGATCTCTGCTCTCCCTATGTGTGTGAAATTGACAGCGTGCACACCATGGTGGCACTTAGGCTAGAGATTACAAATACTTGTTATGAGTTATATTTGGAGTTGGATGTCTTTATGAAATTGTGGTGTTTGTTGGAACCATCTAGTGCTCAAGGTGATAGTGTGGGGTTTTCTAGATGGGGAAGGCTTACTTTGAGGTGTGTTGTTATAGCCCTACCATTGATTAGAGTGTCCAACCGGATAGTAGTTAAGAGTAGTGTCATAAAGAGAATATATTTATATGAGAGTGTTCACTAGTGAAAGTATGATCCCTAGGCCTTGTTTCTAAACATTGAAATACCGTTTGCAACTAGATTTGTTACATGTTTGCTTGCTTCCATCTTTATTTCAGTTTGCCTTTAGTCTCTTCCACGCCATCAAGCTATTTTATATCACCGTTACCACTTATAATTATCTATACCACATGTATTTCACTATCTCTTCGCCGAACTAGTGCACCTATACACCTGACAAGTGTATTGGGTGTGTTGGGGACACAAGAGACTTCTCGTATCTTGATTGCAGAATTGCTTGAGAGGGAATACCTTTGACCACTTCCTCCCTGAGTTCGATAAACCTTGGGTGATCCACTTAAGGGAAAACTTGTTGCTGTTCTACAAACCTCTGCACTTGGAGGCCCAACAACTGTCTACAAGAATAGAAGTGCGTAGACATCAAGCTATTTTCTGGCGCCGTTGCTGGGGAGCTAAGGTAAAAGGTATTCACACCGGAGGATTAAAGAAGAAGAACCTCCCATGGCAAACCCCTATTTTCTGGCGCCGTTGCCGGGGAGGTAAGGTAAAAGGTATTCACACCGGAGGATTAATGAAGAAGAACCTCCCACGGCAAACGCCTATTTTCTGGCGCCGTTGCCGAGGAGGTAAGGTAAAAGGTACTCACATCCTCCGGTGTGAGTGCTCGAAGTTATTTCCTTTAGATTCTGCAATTTTGTCTTTTTGTTTCTTGTTTTCACTAGTTAGGCTTAATGGAAAACAACAAAAAAATTAGAGAGCTTTATAGTATTTATCTTGAGTTAGGACATTAAATGTTTGAAGAGAAAATTAAAAAACCTATGGAACTTTATTTGCATGCTAATAGCAATGTTGTTAGTATGAATTCTTTGGACACCATTATTGCTAACGCTATGGAAAAGTCTAAGCTTGGGGAAGCTAGTTTTTATGAAAATGATCTTTTTAGTTCCCCAGCTTTGGAAGATAGCTATTATATTGCTTATGATGATACTATGCCTCCAATATATGATGATTACAATGATGAATATGATATTTTCAGTCCACCTACTCCTCAAGAGAAAATTAATGATTACAATATGCCTCCTATATTTGATGATTATGGTGATGAGAATAATAATGATAACAATTTTGTTAAATTTGCTCCCACCACAATTAATAAGAATGACTATGCTTATGTGGAAGTACTAATCATTTTATGCATGTGGCTCATGATAATAATGTTTTATGTGATAGTTATATTGTTAATTTTATTCATGATGCTACTGAAAGTTATTATGAGAGAGGGAAACATGGTTTTATGCATCTCAATAATATTAAGTTTCCCCTGTTTATGTTGAAATTTTTGAAGTTGCACTTATTTTGCTTTCCTATGATTGTTGCTTTGTGCTTTCATGACTTGTTTATTTACAAGATTCCTATGCATAGGAAGTGGGTTAGACTTAAATTTGTTTTGAATTGGCTTCTTGATGCTCTCTTTTACTTCAATTCATATGTCTTATGTGAGCATCCTCTCAAATTATCACGCCTAACTTAAAGGCGTTAAAGAAAAGTACTTATTGGGAGATAACCCAAAAGATTTAGATGAGTCTTGGAAGTTATTACTTCAGTAATAACCGCTCACTATCATTTTTATTTGCTTTTTTGTGCCAATAGTAACCTCTAATGAGAGAAAAGTAATGATTGGGAAAGTTGTTGTCCCGAAACAGATTTCTGTGATTCACCGTAAACATTCGTGTAAAATCTCTGTTTGAGGCGTGAATTTTTGTGCTTCTTCCCCAGGTTGTTATCTAACTTTCGTTAATTCAACACTTTTCGATTTGAGCAACATAAGGTCTTCGAAAAAATTCGTCTTTACCTGCTGGTCTATTTTGATAGATTTCTGCCATTATTTGCATTCGCTTCTTGTTGGTTCCTTTTTGAGTTCTATTGGGGAATTGAGCTTTTTGAGGGAAGTGCTACAGTATCTTGTGTTTTCTTGGGAGTTTTATTGGTGTTGAAACTGAACCTAAAGACTTATTATCTTGAGTGCACTAATGTTGCTAATAAAGATTGCGTGAAGTTTTGTATGAAGGAAAATTTTCAGGTGTATGGAAGGAATGAGTAATGAGATGAAGAATGGACTAAAGCTCAAGCTTGGGGATGCCACACGTGTCACCCCAAGAAATATACAAGAAGTACAAGCGTCAAATCTTGGGGATGCCCAAGTCATCCCCTTCTTCATCAATAAAAATCCCAGGTTTCTTCCAAACGCTTCATTTTTATTGTTTCATGCACGGTTGTGTTGTTCTTGGAGCGTCTTCTTTTTCGTTCTTGTTTTTTTTTCGTTTGCTTTGGTTTTCTTACTTTTCTGAATAAATTGGTTGGACCCCCTCTTTCATACATTGGTTTGCAAATAGTTTGGTTTGGATTGGAAAAGAGTAGGAAAGTTCATACTTATGTGGTAAAAAGAGCTTGTTTTTGACTGTGGCCTATGCTTTGTCATGCCATGCTTGATATTGTTTTGGCTTTATGATTAGTATTCTTTGCTATAGCATGTCTTGTTATAAGCAATTGAGATTGCTTAATGTTCCTTGGATGAATCATGCTTTGTTTTAGCATATTAAAGCATAGTATAGTGGTATTCTCCTTTGATGCTTTATTTGGGTTGACGTGGCACATGCCCACACCATGTTATGACTATCTCAAGTCACCATAGCCTTTATGATCCTTTAGTATTCAACTTGTAGTATCACTTTATGCTTTGATCAATGATGTTTTGTTGCTCTGCATGATTATGGCCATTATTGCTCTATTAGTTTGTCGCTCCCAGTCTTTTGCTAGCCTCCACAACAAAGTATGAGTTCCACTCATGCATCCAACTCCCTAAACCAAGTTATTCCAAAGAGTCCACCATACCTACCTACTAGCTTATGCTATTCCAAGTATATTCATGCTTTTGTTTACCTTCCAAATTAAACTTGTTATGAGAAAACTAGTGATTAAAGCTCTCACGAACTTGATGGTACACTTTACTTTTCTTGCCCTTAATAAACTTGAACCATTGTGTCGTCTATGTTGTATATGCTTGCACTTATTTGTTGGGGATTATCAGAACCATGCTGTCATGGGGAACGCTTTCAACATTGCACAAGTACTTGTACCTAGTTGATATCATGCTCTTTTGTATATGGATGTCGTCGGTGTTAAATGAAAGGGGAGATTGTAAGTCCATGGAGTTATGTATATGTGTTAGAGAAACGCCTGGGCCGCTGGTCTAATCCATGCTGACATGGTGGAAACCTGCAGCGTAACCATAATGAGCTGTCTATGAAACATTCTTCTTATAAAAAATGTCCTATATTGAGAAAAAGAGAAAAAAGAGATATATGAAAAGAGGAAAGAGAGAAAAAAGCACCATATTCCCATGGTAAATAAGAAGATTGCTGAGATGCTCGGTGTCTGCTTGCCTTGTCATTTTGATATGGGGATTCTTCCGTATCATCGAGCAAGGGGTACCCCGTTGGCGGTTCTCTATGATACACATGTACTTACGATGACAAGAACTTACCGGTGACTAAACTTGAGTAGCATGAGGAGCGACCCTCGTATTCAAGGGACATGAGATTTCTAACTTATACTTCGGCAAGCATGTACATCATAGTTTGTTCACTTTAACCTTAATCACTTCAAGATGCTTATGATAGGGGCAATGAAAGCTGAAAGCTATAAGTACCATAATTTTTGGAAGCTCTTTATGAGACTTGAATCCCTACTTCCTTCTATGAAGGCCTTTCTTCCACTTATATATTGAGTCTCCACCTTCTATCTTTATGAACTTACTTTGAGAGCATAGTGGCCATTCCTAGTTCTATGTGCATTGTCCCAAGACTTGTTGATTGATGCATAACTTGATATTGCTTGTTTTAAACTATTTCTATCTAGTCACTCTTATGAACTTTGAAGGTGTCTTATGCATTTATATTTGCTACTCTATGAGGGACAAGCTAAATTCCACTATGCTATGTTTTCTTTATGTGAAACAAACAAACGTCTTGCAAAGCATTGTTATTCATGAATCTTTTGTTTGTGCCTTTTCATGTTGCAACATAGTTGCTATGTTTTATTGCTAGAACTTTGTCTTTCATGCTATGATTGAAGTACTATGATCCTAGCTTTGAATGTTTTACAAATACTTTGATCAACTCTTTGATGGTGCATGTCACCTCAAAAATTATTCTTTCTTTTTATCACTTACCTACTCGAGGACGAGCAGGAGTTAAGCTTGGGGATGTTGATACATTGCAAATGTATCTATAATTTTTGATGTTCCATGCTTGGTTTTATCTAGTTTCTTGTGTTTTCTTCCAACTTTGGAGTACTTTTCATATGATTTCATGGACTAACCTATTAACAAGATGCCACAGTGCCAGTTGCCTGTTTTCTACTATTTTTGTTTCTAGGAAGTCAGAAAATGAATATTCTCGGAATTGCACGAGACAAAAGCCAAAGTTACTATTTTCCCAGAAGACTCATGGACCAGAAGGAGAGTCGGAGAGGGGCCACAGGGTGGCCACACCACCCCATGGCGCGGGTCCACCTAGGCCGCGCCAGGGCATGGTGTGGGCCTCCTGGCTGGCCATCCATCTTGCCTCTTTCGCCTATAAGAGCCTCCCGATAACAAAACCGTAGATGGTCAATCAGAAATCCATGAAAAGTTCCGCTGCACCGCCGCCACCGAAGGGGAGATTTGGGGGACAAAAAGTCTCTGTTCCGGCACCCTGCCGGGATGGGGAAGTGCCCTCCCAAGCCATCTCCATCGATCTCCACCGCCATCTCCATCTCCGTTGCTGATTCCCATGATGAGGAGGGAGTAGTTCTCTTTCAAGGCTAAGGGTTCTACCAGTAGCTATGTGTTCATCTCTCTCTCTATGCATGATCTTATTGAGATCATGAGCTTGCAATCTATAGATCTACCTTGCTATTCAAGTGCTTTATTAGATCTCTGCTCTCCCTATGTGTGTGAAAGTGACAGCGTGCACACCATGGTGGCACTTAGGCTAGAGATTACAAATACTTTATATGAGTTATATTTGGAGTTGGATGTCTTCATGAAATTGTGGTGTTTGTTGGAACCATCTAGTGCTCAAGGTGACAGTGTGGGGTTTTCTAGATGGGGAAGGCTTACTTTGAGGTGTGCTGTTATAGCCCTACCGTTGATTAGAGTGTCCAACCGGATAGTAGTTAAGAGTAGTGTCATAAAGAGAATATATTTATATGAGAGTGTTCACTAGTGAAAGTATGATCCCTAGGCCTTGTTTCTAAACATTGAAATATGGTTTGCAACTAGATCTGTTACATGTTTTCTTGCTTCCATCTTTATTTCAGTTGCCTTTAGTCTCTTCCACGCCATCAAGCTATTTTATATCACCGTTACTATTTATAATTATCTATACCACTTGTATTTCACTATCTCTTCGCCGAACTAGTGCACCTATACACCTGACAAGTGTATTGGGTGTGTTGGGGACACAAGAGACTTCTTGTATCTTGATTGCAGGATTGCTTGAGAGGAAATACCTTTGACCACTTCCTCCCTGAGTTCGATAAACCTTGGGTGATCCACTTAAGGGAAAACTTGTTGCTCTTCTACAAACCTCTGCACTTGGAGGCCCAACAACTGTCTACAAGAATAGAAGTGCATAGACATCAGCCATCTAGGTCCCTCTGGCGATCATTGGTGCAGGAGTGTACCGACCATGTCTGAAGTGTTCTCGAACTATGGGGTATCACACTTAAGGACTTGATGATGCTTAGAGAGTGTTTATAGGATCAGTAGAATCACCGAAGAAAAGAAGAGAGAAAACCGGAAGGGTTTCGGTAAATCTGGAGGATATCCATAGTGGAGGTGGAAGGCGTTCCACAACCATGGAGGTTGAATAATATGTGAATGAATGTTAACTATTGATTTAATCATTTATTCATAATTATTTAATAAAGAGAAAAATCAATTAAATGGTCAAAGGCTTAATGGGCCAATTCCCGGAGGGGAGAGGGCCCATTAGGGAAAGGCAAGAGGGGAGAAGGGCCAAGGGTGGCCGGCGGCCCTATTGGGCCAACCCCCCACGTGGGGCCCATGAGGGGGTGGCCAGCAGCGCCTCCCCCCACCTCCTCCTCTCCTTTAGTTCCACCCTGGGACTTTGAGGGAGGGTGTACCCCCTCCTCCCCCTATATATAGTGGGGTATTTGGCCAAGATAAATACACCAATAATCAATAAAGGTCTCCCCACTCTTGGGATGACCTCTAATTGAAATTTTATCTCTCCCCCTCTCTCTCTCGTGACCGTGGTCCCAAATCTGGATCGGCGCGAGACATCTTCACCATGAGAGTCTGCCATGGGATTCGGATCCGGGAGCTCTGCTTCCACAACTGCTGCTGGATCGAGGAAGCGGGAGTCATCATCAGGCACCGGACATGTGTAACTCCACGCGAGGTGTCGCACTGGAGGCACTCAAGTCATTGGAGCCAGAAGGAGCGCAAGGACTTCATCATGACCTTGAGGTCAGCTTCGGCTCATCTACATCAACCACGCTCTCGTGAGCGTTGACAACGCTTTTTGGTCTTCAAGGGTAAGTTCGCGAAAAGCCCCTCCTGTTACTGTATTACTAATAGATAGGTCCTGGCAGCTTCACGGGTTCAGGGGCGTAGTGTAAATTTTATTGTTTTCATGCGCGGAACCCCTACATTTGTAAGGCAATGCGGAGTTATTGTTAGGAACTACATCCGTATCACAATTAGAGAATGGAATTGGCGAAAGGATTTGGAAGATCTATAGGTCAGTGACTTGGCCAAAGATAGGCTTTGGAAAAAGCTCACGGTTAAATTCATCCTACTGACGCTATAGGTGGATCTAGATGAGGTCGATCCAGATGAGGAGATTCCAACTCGAGAGGAACTAAAGACACATGGAGGAAAAAGTGAAGGAGTAGGCTCCTAAAAAGATGGACCAACAATTCAACAATTGGAAGAAAAGATTGCACCTTGACTATGTCGTCAAAAAGAAGACTCTGGAATTCACTGGAGCGTTTGAGAAGCTAAAAGACAACTGGGCTGATTTTGTGGCATACAAGACGTCAGCGCTAGTTAAGAAAAGGTCTGAAATGAATAACCAAAATGCTGTTAAAAAGCAGTATCACCATACTATGGGGCAAGGTGGATACAAGGCTATCAAGCCTAAGTGGGAGAAACTCGAGGCCGACCTGCTTGCTAAAGGGATCACTCCAGAGCCATACAATTGGATTGAACGGGTAAGAAATTGGTTTTATGGGCATGGGGACACGTTGGACTCAGAAGGGAAGTGCATATATAACATAAGAAATAAATAAATCCCATACCCATCAAAGACATTAGAAATGCAGTAAAGTTGTTGAAGATAGGGTGTTCATTCGCGATAGAGAGAATGACGAGCTCGCCCTAGCCCTTGGGAACCCTGAACACGAGGGACGAACATGAGGCACAGAAGGATCCAAACCATGGAAACTTGGGTTTCCCGACCACAGGAAGCTACCAGCCCATCTAAGCGGCACATGGTAGATGAAGCTGCCTTCAATGCTACCGGCCCATGCACTAATCGAAAAAGCAACATGGCTTCCACGGAGCTCCCTGGTGATGAGGTGATGATCCACCGGCGATGGCTCCTCTTCGCTACCCAGTGGATGATATCACGGAGATGACACATTGTGAGCTACATGTGAAAGTTTTCAACATAACCATGAAGGTGGCGGTCGGCTATGCCTTACCATTAGTTCGACCGGTGCCAACTTACCATTGTTGTCCGGTTCCATAGGGCTATGCTATTGCCGGGGAGGATGATGTTATGGATGGATTCACGCATCTCAAGCTTGACTACCCTGCAGATGAAGGGGATGTGACTGAACTGGGAGAAGTAAAAAACATGACCATTCTATGGCGAAAGTAACACATTGCTTCCAAATCGGATGCAAAGCCCATCCACTCCTCAGAGCACTCCATCTTCATCGCAGCCTCACCCGTCTCCGCCACAATAGGCCCTTTCTCCAGCGCAGCCGTCTCCGCCACAACATGCCCTTTCTCCAGTGCAGCCATCTTCGCCACCGCGTCAGTCGTCTTAGCCCGTCCCAAAAGTATGAAAGGCTCAGGGCCAACATAGGAATAGTAAATGATCACCAAAACGTCTACTAGAGCCCCTCCCAAAAGTATCAAAGGTTCCTCCCATGAGACCTTACGACTATACTGAAGAGGAGAATATGGTGATCGCAAATGCCCATAAGGAACAATGGTTTGATAATCTCAAGCGGCCGAAAGAGCTAGAGTTCCCCAGCACTAAAGAAGAAAAAGCCAAAGTGCACAGAATGTTGAAGACCCTTCATCAACCTGAGCCAAGGCTGTCATCAGAGTATGACCGCTCTATTATCAAGTCACATCTGTCAATGATGCGGTCGAAGAGAAGTACTGCAAGCGGGAATTCAGTTCCCCAGCTCGGTTTACAAAAAAACCAATCGTGCTCCGCGCTCAAAGTGATTTCTGATACCTGGGTGGAGTCGAGAAAAGGTGTTGACAAGCAGTATGATCCAGAAATTGTTGCACTGTACGGAGATGCGGCTGCTGCTCATGGTTTGACTATTACTGCTTACATAGCCCAGTTAGAGTTCCCTATTGCTGAGGAAGCATATAAATACCAGTACGGGAAACCTCTCGTTAAACCTGAGAACGTCAACTGTCTACCAACAAAAATAGGAAGATTGCATAATTGTTACATGAAAGCCATAAAGGAAGAGGCAAACTAGATAGTGATGGGAGTTCGAAACGAGCATTACGGGTATTGAGATGCCTAGTTTCTGATTGAATTTTCTGAACTACATCAGTTTTACAATCAAGACGCCCTCGACAAATCGATCGTCAGTGCCTATTGTCTGTAAGTATTGGTTCTATAATTAAGTCTCTAGTTAGCTCACCTTGTTTATCACATGTATAATCATACTCACTATATTATGCAGACTGGAGATTCTCGAATGCAAAAGATGACAAATCTATGACATTGGGTTCATTGACCCATATTGGCTACATGAAGTTACTGTGAAACATTATCCCAAGGAAAGAGAGGATAAAATTGTAATGGTGTTAAGGTTTCAAAAAACCAAGAGGGACATATTATTACCTTACAACTTCGACTGAGTGTTATTGTCTTGTACACAATCTATTTCGTTTACTCGAGGTTAAGTGTATACTTGATGAGTTATGCATGCGCCACTTCCATTTTATTCTGCTAATCATTCATCCTGACAATGGAGTAGTACAAGTCATGGACTCGAAACGTAAACTCCCTTGAGAAGTGGGCCCCGATGCAGGATATGGTCTAGCGGTAATTTTAGTCATTATGACACTATATCGGCAACTTTTGTTCATTTACTGATATCAAGTAATTAATAACTCATTTTATTCATTTTGTTTGCCGTGCAGCGCTTGGAAACGGTTCACCAACAAGGCTAAGGGTGCATGGAAAGAGAAGCTTACATTTAAACCACTAAATGTAAGTACTACTAGCTAGATCCGCGCATATCATTAATTCTAGTTTCGATACCATTATCATGCTTAATTATTATTATTTTGGTTGAACTTTGTTCTCCTAAAGTGTCTGAGGTAGACAGATGGAAATAATTTATGTGGATAGTATATGCGAGTTCATTCGTTAGACGACAAGGGCAGAAATTTAGAACAACTTCAAGTATGTAAACAATATTTAGAATTTTGTTTTATTACTATCAATTGTGTTTAGTTTCATTCATATATGTTGACTCCTTTTTATAAGTAAGATCGAACGGTTGCGGGACCATCTTCTACCAAAGGATCACGTACAAGCAATCCAAGAGGAAATTGTGGGATTCTTAGATGCAAAGGTCTTATATCCAAAAGGAGAATACTATCGAAAGATGATGATAATGTAATAGGGATCGTAAAGACTTTATATTTAATATATGCATGAATGTAATATATTCCATACTTTCTCTGTAATATCGGATGATGTTTTGTAATATAATGGTTCCTTCATTACTCAGTATAAAACACAAAATAAAAAGTAAATAGATAAAGGGGAAACAAAATAAATGAAAATATACAAAATGAATTCTCTGCCACGGCATAAAAAGTGCCAAAACTCCTGCCGCGGCAGAGACACATAAAGGAAAATATAAAACATAAATTCACTGTTGCGGCATAAAAAGTCCCCAGAATGCTGCCGTGGCAAACACCCATAGATCCCAATTCGTATTACGAACCGCGACGAATGCCCCTCCCCCCTTGCGACAGCCAGCAGCCACGTGGACCGCCCTTTCGTCCTGGTTCGCAGCACAACCGGGACTAAAGGGTTTAGGCTTAAGTCCCGATTGCTCCGTCTTGGTTGGGAAACCAGGACTAAAGCCCGTTACAAAACAGGACAAGATGTCCCGTTTCCACCAGCGGCGTTTGCTATACCATTAGAAATAAACATATTCCAATATTAAACCGTAAACCTGTTCCGAAAAAAATTAACCGTAGGATATTGGACACGATGATGTGTGCGAGCTCAGTGCATGTGTAAAAAGAAAGAAAATTTGGGTATCTTCGCCTTTAGGTAGAAATCCGCATTCACCTCCTATACTTTTTGTGAAAAATCCAGCAAATGCTAGCTTTCGATGTATTGGTAGAGGGAAACCGGTACAACTTGTACAAGCGATGTACCGCCCGAACGAAATTACGTCCTATAGAGAAAAAGGAGCATGGCAACACATAGTGCTGGTTCGGCACAAATGCAACACATGCGACAACCCTGCAAACGAATGGCCATCATCACAACGCTTTTCGAGGCCGGCTGCTCGATAACCCGGCCAAACTACACAACAGCCAAAACCCCCTTGGATATTCATGGACCCCAAATTAAAGCGGTGTCTTCAAGCAGATAGCGACGTCGATGCCGCCACCGCTAACTCAAATGGGGTTTGGCTTTTCTCCCCGAGATACCGTGATGAACTTGCCGTGTGGCGGTGTTCCATGATGAATCCAAGAAGGAATAGCAACGCTAGAAGGAGGCGCCATCGATGATACTGGCCTGGAGAAAGTGTGAGGCATTAGCCCGGAACACCGTCAACGGCCGTGTTCCGGGGAGGCTCCTAACATACAGTTGTCGACACAAGCTCCACCACCAACCACCAACCTCCTGCACATACTGCATCTGCCAGGAACAGGATCGGCTACATCAACATCAACAACAACGTCTACAGCTACACAACAAATACTCTAGTCAACAACGTCTGCGTCATCACATGCGTCCACGACACTCCGGCTGTGACCGCGGGAGGGAAGAGAGGCACTAGAAGGGGATGCAGTCACTGTCCCTAGGTGCTGGCCATGATCATGAGAGACGCAGTTGATGATGACAAGGAGGAGAAGATGAGAGACGTCAATCCAGTCACAATCATCCCCTTCTCTCCCGCTGCGACTGAGGGGGCATGTTAGAATACACATAGGACTTAGAGATAGACTAGGACTCATCTTCTTCTACTCCAAGTCTCTCCACTCCTTGTACGTCTATATATAGCCTGCAAGAGGGTCACATCAAATACAACAAAATATTAGGGATTCATCAATATTTTTCTACAGACTCGAATGTCATATCGTTCGTAGCTTGTATGTATTCATGATATTGTCGGTGATCCACGGTATAGGGCAAAAGATACTACAATTGGTGATAAGAGTGTCCATGGCATGAATGTTGAAGCACGACTTGGCCAATAAGTCATCAATCAGTGAGAAGATGACCAACTCTGCCTCGGCGCGTTCTTCGTGTAGCCTACAATATGGATTGGTGTAGAATAGTGCAGGTGGTAGATATGTCTCATGGCTCAACCCAGAGTTCTCAAGAACACGGCCTATGAACTTGACATTACAATCACCGTGGTGAGGCCAGAGATAGATGTGCATGCTCGAGGACCGTGGCCTTTGGGAATCTACAGTTGTAGCTTGGCCGAAAGCATGTATAGTCCATAAGGTATACACTTCCTGGATGGAGAGAAAGGTATAAGGTTGTCGTGATAGTAGTCAGAAGAACGACGGCTAGGAGTAGGTGGATGTGGCTGATGGCATTGGGATGGGGCATCAGCTCGTCTGCACCGGCAAGCCTTTGTGAAAATTTTACGAGGACAGCGGGTGCGAGTGCCGCGGTGGTAACAATACGAAATCCGATGATGCTGGCTAGTCGTTGGTATAACAGTCTGAAGCTCTTCACATGAGACCACAAACTCATGTCGTTCGATTAGTGTAGTGTAGCTGCAGTGTGCAGAGGGCTACCTATGAGGATTGGATGAGGGAACTATCATGGTGGGATAATTGTATAGAAGGACGTGATACAGTGCCCTAGTAATGTTGTGCTCCTAAAGATTAGCGAAAAGCATACAATAGAGAAAGTCTCAAGTGTCTTGGCCTCGGGCCCTAAGGTACCATGTTTCTTTGCACTCGGTCTAGCGTCAGACTCCCTGAGACATGAGTGTGCTAGGAAACCTATGGGCTACTCTCCTGTAGGACATGAGCTAGATGATAGTACGTATGAGTGTACGACATCATGCATGCTGACTTCTCAACCATTTGACGACATATTATTCATGTTGGACACGACTGTGTAGCCTAGCCCATGTTTCTCATATGGCGCAACAGGACCCTATACACTTTCATTTAGATTACTTCTCATATTTAAGATGTTTTGGGTGTACCGACCAACTAATGTGGTCATCTATTTGAATGCGTTTGCCATACCATTAGAAATAAACATAGTTAAATATTCAACCGTAAACCTGTTCAGAAAAAAATCAACCCTAGGATATTGGGCACCATGATGTGTGCGAGCTCAGTGCATATGTAAAAAGAAAGAAAAATAGGGTATCTTCGCCTTTAAGTAGAAATCCGCATTCACCTCCTATACTTTTTTTTTTGAAAAATCCAGCAAATGCTAGCTTTCGATGTATTAGTAGAGGGAAACCGGTACAACTTGTACAAGCGACTTGCCGCCCGAACAAAATTACGTCCTAGAGAGAAATAAAAGACCCTGCCGACGAGCCAACCACCCTCATAGTGCTGGTTCGGCACAACTGCAACACATATGCGACAACCCTGCAAACGAAAGGGCCATCATCGCAACGCTTTTCGAGGCCGGCTGCTCGACAACCCAGCCAAACTACACAACAACAAGAACCCCCGCGGATAGTCATGAACCCCAAATTAAAGCGGTGTCTTCAAGCACATAGCGATGTCGATGCCGCCACCGCCAACTCAAATGGGGTTTGTCTTTTCACCCGGAGACACAGTGATGAACTTGTCGTGTGGCGGTGTTCCACGCTGTTGAATCCAAGAAGGAATAGCGACGCTAGAAGGCGGCATCATGGACGACACTGGCCCGGAGACAGTGTGAGGCATTAGCCAGGAACACCGTCACCGGCTGTGTTCCGGGGAGGCTCCTAACAGATAGTTGCTGACACAAGCTCCACCACCGACCACCAACCTCCTGCACATACTGCATCTGCCAGCAACCTCACGTCCTGACGTACACATCATGCTAGTTCGGGTTACGATAGATCTGCGCACCCAAGGTGCCACTGATCAGCCCCGATATCCTAGACTCCCGAGGTTCAGCCTAGGACACCCACCAACCGAAAATGGGCACCCCGATTAGCTGTTACAAGTCCCAACACGGCGGAAGAGGGCCACAAGTTAGCGACACTGTTGGGTCGTGGCAAACCCAGCTCTGCAGCAACCTAGGCAACCTCCAGCAAAAACCTCGCTGTCGACAACACACCACCGCTGTCGGAGAAGAGAAGAACACCAAGAATGGCCGTGATCTAGATCCCCGACCATCCGATCCCTATCCGTGCGAGCCCAAAGTGATAACCCAAACGCGGCAGATCCGTGCTAGGCACCAGATCCATAGCTTCCTGCGTCAGGCTGCCACTCCACCTCGCTGTTCATCGACGCCACCAACAACCGCAGGGGCCATCATCGACACCAACGTCCGGAGCCACTCCTTCGGCGCACGACATGCAGATCCGCTGTCGCGCCCCGAGATCTAGCCGTAGGGAAGCCCTAGCCGCCACCACGACTATCATCCCTGCTGAAAAATCCTAGGGCTGCCACCCTGGTGCACCTGCTCCGTTGCCTATAGCACGCCGACCAGGGCACCGCTGTTCACTAGCCAGAGGTCCTGCGCATGAGGGAGGAGAGCTTGCTGGCGGCCGCCACCAACAACTGTACGGGCTTTGCCCACTGCATATACCCGGTGGAGACAAGGAGGACGGAGGAGGAGAATGTATCTAGTGAAACGGATGAATCTGTGCAACAGCTGAACCCATGGCACATGAACCGTTGGATTGGAAATAGAGGTACATGATCCATGTTCACGGTGGCCTGCTGATACATTTGCAAAAAGGACCTTCTAATTTTTCAGTTAAGCGGATGGACCTCCCTAAACCCAGTTCGTCTCTCTCCATCTTGTCCATGTGCCTCTCTTACCAGAGGCATTGAAACTCCGTGTAAGTGATGCTTTTTTCTTAGTGTGAACTGACAAAGCTGAGATCAGGTGAACCAACGGTATAAAATTCCCGTATGAGTTATGGACTATATTAAAAGAACATATAGTCACCGTTAGAAAGAGGGCCTTTGGTCCAGCGCCCAAATTTCATTGGTCCCGGTTTGTTTCCATAATCGGGACCAATGCCAAGCACCGGTCCCGGTTCATGCGGCCTGGGCATTGGTCCCCGTTTATCTCTAAGCATTGGTCCCGGTTCGTAGCATGAACCGGGAACAATGCCCCCGCGACGCACACGTGGCGCTCTGCGGGGCACTGGTCCCGGTTCATGCCACGAACCGGGACCAAAAACCCCACGACGGTGAGCAGTTCAGGACAATTAATGTAAATTAATTCGGGGCAGAAATTAATTTGAGGCAGAAATTAATTCGAGCTAGAAATTGAAATCATCAGTATTTTTGAAAAAATCTTTCACAAATTAATCGAGACAAAGATCTAAATTGAGACATTTTATTATTCGACCACAAATTTTTCCATACAAAGATGCGACTTTACAAATTTTCCTAGCCGACAACACTTCCGCTGCCGCTCTCCTCCGAGCCGTCGGCTTCCTTGTCGTCGTCGGACGAAATCTCCACGATTTTGGTGTTGTTCGGAAGACGGAGCTCCTCTGCGCTGCTAGCGGCGTCGATGGCGGTGTAGATGGTCCGTCCAGGGACGGACCAGAACATCTCCCGCCCTTCTTGGTTGCGGCGATCCGGGTGCACTAGGCTCCCGTCCACGATGCGGTTGCCAAGCTTGGCCTTCCGCTCCTTCTTGAACAGCCGAGGCCAGTACTCGCTGGCTTCCGCGCACCGGGGCAACACCCTCATCCACGCGGGCAGCTGGCGGTGACGCTCTGCGATGACGCACTCCATCTCATACCCGCGGGGGTTGAGGAGCGGAGGCACCGACACATCCGCCTCGCTGATGCGAAATCCGGCGGGAACGGTCACGCGCGGCGGCGCGAGGATGCCATAGTACGCAAACATCGCCGCCTCGTAGTGGTTGAGCGTGGGCACCTCCATGGCGGCGCGGTAGATATTGGAGAGGGAGGGGAGGCGAGACGACGGCGCGGTGGAGAGGCGATGGCTAAAGGGGTAGGGTGGAGATGGACTGCACAGAGGCCGAGGCGATGGCGAAAGCGAGCACTGTGGCCTCATATATATACACGGGGACGACGAAGCGATGGTAGGCATTGGTCCCGGTTATTTCCACGAACCGGGACAAAAGCCCTTCCCGCGCGACACGTGGTGGCCCAGCAGCGGGCCCCCGCCCAGGTCATTGGTCCTGGGTCGTGCCATTAACCGGGACCAATGACCTGGGTGGGGTGCGAGCTGCTGGGCTGCCACGTGTCGCGTGGGATGGGCTTTGGTCCCGATTCGTGGCAATAACCGGGACCAAAAACCCCCCTGGCTATATATATAAGCCCAGCCCTTTGCCCACCAAATTTTGCTAGATTGGTGTGTGAGGTGCGGGTGCTAGCTTTTTTTCTTTGATTGCACACAAGGTGTTCGACGAAATGTCCGAGCCACACTTTAGTTCGCACAACACGGTATCCTCAGCTGAGGTTAGCAACCTTATCTTCTTTATCTGTAACTGATACAAAAATATTGCATGTGTCCATGTAGGGTGGTCATTTTACTATTCACGATGTTATTGTAATGGTTAATTATTATGACGCAGATTGATGCACGTATGCGATGGATGTATGGAGACCGACGCCATTCCGATTTTATTGCAGGCCTGCATAAATTTATTGATTTGGCTAAGGCAAACAAAGTAGATAATTTTATGCCCTGTCCCTGCGTCGACTGTCGGAACATGGCGGAGCACTCTACCCGGAGAATCCTTCAGAGCCATCTGCTTCGGAGAGGTTTCATGCCCGGATATTATTGTTGGGCCATGCACGGAGAAAGAGGGGTTAGCCTGGAAGAAAATGAAAAAGGGGAGTATGATGACAGCTATCCTATGTCCCCTAAAGAATACGGTGATACTGCAATGGAAGACAATGAAGAAGAGGGAGGCGGCAATGAAGAAGAACAACGGGTATCGGATGAGCCCGCTGATGGTCTTGGTCAGGTCATTTCTGATGCAAAGCAACAATGTGATACAGAAAGGGAGAAGTTTAAGTTGGAGGCCATGCAAAAGGATCACAAAAAGTTGTTGTACCCAAATTGCAAAGATGGCAGCACAAAGCTCGGTACCACACTTGAACTGCTGAAATGGAAGGCAGAGACTGGCTTATCTGACAAGGTATTTGAGAAGTTACTGATAATAATGAAGCCGAAGCTTCCAAAGGATAACGAGGTGCCCGAGACAACGTACGAAGCAAAGAAGACTATCTGCCCTCTAGGATTAGATGTGGAGAAGATACATGCATGCATTAATGACTGCATCCTGTGCCGCGATGAGAAGTACGAGAATATGGATAAATGCCCGGTATGCACTGCATGTCGATACAAGATCAGACAAGATGACGCTGGTGATGTTGACGGCGATGACGAGCCCTCCAGGAAGAGGGTTCCTGCTAAGGTTATGTGGTATGCTCCTATAATACCATGGTTGAAACGTCTGTTCGGAAATAAAGAGCATGCCAGGTTGTTGCGATGGCACAAAGAAGAGCGTAAGAAAGACAGGAAACTAAGACACCCCGCCGATGGGTCGCAGTGGAGAAACATCAAGAGAAAGTACTCGAACTTTGCAGGTGACGCGAGGAACTTATGGTTTGGTCTAAGTACAAAAGGCATGAATCCTTTTGGGGAGCAGAGCTGTACTTACAGCACCTGGCCAGTGACTCTATGTATCTACAACCTTCCTCCTTGGTTGTGCATGAAGCGGAAGTTCATTATGATGTCAGTGCTCATCCAAGGACCGAAGCAACCCGGCAACGACATTGATGTGTACCTAAGGCCATTAGTCGATGAACTTTTGCAGTTGTGGGAAGAACCAGGTGTAAAGGTGTGGGATGAGCACAAACAGGAGCCATTTGACCTACGAGTTTGGTTGTTCGTAACCATTAATGATTGGCCTGCTCTTAGTAACATTTCAGGACAATCAAACAAGGGATACAATGCATGCACGCACTGTTTAGATAATACTAAAGCTATATATTTGGATAAATGTAAGAAGGTTGTGTACCTGGGGTGTCGTAAATTTCTTCCGACCAATCATCAAGTAAGAAAGAAAGGCAAGCATTTCAATGGTGAGGCAGATTACCGGAAGAAGCCTAAGCTCCCTAAAGGTGCTGATGTATTTGGTATGGTGAAGGACCTAGAAGTAATCTTTGGAAAGGGTCCTGGCGGTCAATCTGTTCTGAAAGACCCCATTACCGGACACATGGCCATGTGGAAAAAGAAATCTATATTTTGGGAGCTTGAGTATTGGAAAGACCTAGAGGTCCGTTCTTCAATCGACGTGATGCACGTGACGAAGAATCTTTGCGTGAACCTGCTAGGCTTCCTGGGCGTGTATGGGAAGACAAAAGATACACCAGGAGCACGGGAGGACCAGCAACGTATCAAAGACCCATACAACAAGCATACCGATAAAGGACGTGAATACTTAAGCAGCTATGCTCTTACCAAAGCAGAGAAGGAAATCTTTTTTGAAGTCCTTTACAGTATCAAGGTCCCGGCTGGCTTCTAGTCAAATATAATGGGAATAATAAATATGGCTTCCGGTTGCATTGAGGGGGCTTCTACCGGAAAATGTTCGATTAGCCATTGTGAAGCTATGTGCATTCCTCAATACAATATCTCAGAAGGTAATCGATCGAGAAAGTCTAGAAAGGCTATAGAAGGATGTGGTCCAATGTCTTGTCAGTTTTGAGTTGGTGTTCCCCCCGTCCTTCTTCAATATTATGACGCATCTCTTAGTTCACCTAGTCGAAGAGATTTCCATTATCGGTCCTGTATTTTTGCACAATATGTTCCCCTTCGAGACTTTCATAGGAGTCTTAAAGAAATATGTTCGTAACCGTGCTAGGCCAGAAGGAAGCATCTCCAAGGGCTATGGAATAGAGGAGGTCATTGGGTTCTATGTAGACTTTCTTCCTAACCTTAAGCCGATTGGTGTTCCTGAATCATGGTATGAGGGGAGACTGAGTGGAAAAGGCACGCTAGGAAAGAAAGCAATGATATTTAGGGACGGACATTCTTTGAATCAAGCACACTACGTAGTTCTCCAAAGTTCTACCTTCGTGGCTCCGTATATCGAGGAACACATGAATGCTGTACGCTCCAAGTTCCCGGGGAAGGATGACTACTGGATTAAAGAAAATCACATGGAGACTTTAGGCACTTGGTTGCAATTACATCTCATGAATGACATCACTATTG
This sequence comes from Avena insularis, assembly GCA_023614405.1. NCBI lineage: Eukaryota > Viridiplantae > Streptophyta > Magnoliopsida > Poales > Poaceae > Avena > Avena insularis. The sequence goes on along the minus strand of JAJUPC010000016.1, from coordinate 1,293,896 downwards.
GAGATCAGCTCTACTTGTTGGCTGCGACACCATCCGCGACTGTATTGACTTTCCAAGGGTAGGAGATAAATGGAAATACATTTTACACGATTCCCCAAGATAAAAAGAGCACCAACCAAAACAGTGGTGTCCGCTTTGATGCAACATACGAGAATGGGAAAAAGGACACATACTATGGTTACGTAGAGGAGATATGGGAAATTGACTATGGATCTACTTTTAAGGTCCCTATGTTTCGGTGCAGTTGGGTCAACATGAATGGAGAAGGGGTAAAGGTAGACCAGATGTACGGAATGACAACAGTGGATCTCAAGAATCTTCGTTACCGAGACGAACCATTCGTCCTAGCCAATGAGGTGGCTCAGGTTTTTTATGTGAAGGACATGTCCTCTAGACCGAAAAAAAGAAAAAATAAGGAAACGAATACATCAGACGATGAGCACAGACGTCACATAGTTCTTTCAGGGAAAAGAAACATCGCGGGAGTCGAGGACAACCCTTCACCGTGAAAACTGACCCAAACATCCCGTTAAGCAAAGAAGATGCTCCATGGTTACGGCCTAAGAAGCGATCATAGGCAGGGGATCGACATACACGACGAAGGATTCATATCCTAAACCCCTAAACCCTATGTAAATCTATGTAATGTATGGAAACTTTATGTGATGTATGGAAACTTTATGTGATGTATCGAAACATTATGTAATGGAGTCTTTCACGGGCCTGCAGGGAAATTTTTCCGAGGCGGAGCTTCCAAAGAAGCCATAGGGCGTGTGCACCAGCGACATCTTCGAGAAGCTCCGCCACGAGAGATTTCCCAACCCTTTCCCCAACACTGTTAGAGGAGATGGAGTCTTTCACGGGCTTGCAGGGAAATTTTTCCGAGGCAGAGCTTCCGAAGATGCCGTAGGGCGTGTGCACCAACGACATCTTCGAGAAGCTCCGCCATGGGAGATTTCTCAACCCTTTCCCCAACACTGTTAGAGGAGATGGAGTCTTTCGCGGGCTTGCAGGGAATTTTTTTTGAGGCGGAGCTTCCGAAGATGCCGTAGGGCGTGTGCACCCACGACATCTTCAAGAAGATCCGCCATGGGAGATTTCCCAACCCTATGCACTCGAGAGAGTGGGGAAGTCGGGTGGTACTGGACAGGCGGTGAGGGAGGCAACGGAGCAAAATTCTCTAACCCTAGCTTCCCATCTCGAGTGGTACAGAGGTGCAGGAGACGATGGGATTGGGGAATATGGGTACTGTGCGCAAATGACCAACTCTACGAGGTCCACTTCGTAAATGTACCACCAACCCACCTGGTAGTTCAATCTTGTCCCTCCATTTCCAATCCAATGGTCCATGTTTTACCTGTTGGTTCCGCAGCATAGAAAACAAAAAATTTCCTACGGTGTGAACTACACGCCAAGATCTATCTACTAGGTACAAAGCAAACAGGTGGACATACATCCATAGAGAACTTACCCTCGAAGATAACGAGCTTTGTTAACGAGTAGGAACTCGTGGTTGATGTAGTCGTACACTTGTCGATCTCAAGATCGTGAGGAAGTCCGAGCGCCGCAACTCAGCAGCGCATCCGCACTCGCACACACGTTCAAGTCACCAGACAACCTACACCTCCTCGCTCCAGCGATCCAGCGGAAGCAACAACTCCTTCCAGACGAAATGCCACCGAGAACATGTATCTCGCTAATCCGAGACCATGGGGGAATAATCCGAGACCATGGGGGAGAGAGATCCTTCAGAAGGAGGTGTGAGGATGAAGGAGCGAATGGGTGGCCTTTTATAGGAGGAGGGGGGGTGCCCCCTCTCCATGGCGGCATGGGGTGACCTCTCACCTCCCCATTCATGTGGTGGTAACTCCTCCACATTAAAATGCCTCTTCACATTCCCTTTTAAAGTCTCCACTTTAAATGCATTAAGTTTCTCCAAATTTAATGCTCTCTCATTTAATAAAACTCATTTATTAAATTTATTCAGAATTTTGATAATTACTTTAATTAAAAAACATTCACATATAGCCCCTTGCAATATTTCAATATCACATGTAGAAACACCTTCTGCAATTTCACCCGAAACAATTTCCGGTTTCTATTGAAACAATTCCTGCACTTTGCAATTCTTTCGTCTGAAACATATGTGCTCCAAAATGGTGTCCGGTAACTCTTAAGTGTGCCATCCTACGGTTCGCGAATAATGCAGACATGATCGAGACCCTTCTCCGATCAATAATCAGCAGCGGGACCTGGAGATCCGTACTGACTCCTACACATTCAACGATGACTCCTGTGATCGTGAGAACCTTTAACGCTTGTAACTAAATCCCTTTGTCTCTCGATATATTACATGTCCGAGATTCGATCATCGGTATCTCCATACCTAGTTTGATCTCGTTACCGACATGCACTCTTTTCTTGTTCCCGTGATATAACATCCTAGTGATCACATCACTTGCTTGCAAGTTATCCTAATGTGATATCACCGAGAGGGCCCAGAGTATATCTATCCGTCATCTGGATTGACAAATTCCACTCTTGATCCATGAGCCTCAACATAACACCTTCGTAGCACTGAACCCATCTTTATAGTAACCCTGTTACGGTGTGACGTTTGATGTTATCAAGATACTCTTCCGGTGTTAGCAATTAACATGATCTCATGGTCTAAGGATAAAGATTACTTCATATGATGATATAGCAATATAAACAGAATAACTTGATCGTAATGCTATACTTCGGATGAATGTTCATGACATTATTCCACCAATGGTGTGACCTTGTTATTAACAACATCCAATGTCCATGATCAGGAAACCTTGATCATCCTGTTAATCAACAAGCTAGTCTATAAGAGAGGCATGACTAGGAACCCTTTTTCTTTATTAAACACACATGTATTGATGTTTCCTATCAATACAATTGTAGCATGCAAAATAAACATCTATCATATACAAGGAATACATAATAACAACTTTATTATTGCCTCTCAGGACATATTTCCTTCACTACCGGTGCAGCAGGTGCATAAATTGAGTGGTTTCATCGGATACGTTCTCGATGGAGGAGGAAGGTGTTGAGGCATGGTGGCTCGCCCGTGTTTTATTTCGTGGCCTAGTCCTAGAGAGCAAACTATAATATATTTATTTCTATTGATTCAACAGTGGAAATTCAGGCATAAAAATTTGCGTTTTAGTAGTTGAACTATTTAAATCTACAGAAATACTGATTCTTTTTGTTGTTACATATACATTTTCATTTCAAGTTTATACTTTCCGTTGTTTAATACTCCCTCTGTCCCAAGTCGCCTAAGGATTAGTCAAAAGTGAAATCTTGCCAACTTTGACCCAATATTTAGAAAAAAAAATCTGTATCTACAATATTAGATGGACATATTAGTAAAATATAGTATATGGTGAATCTAATGATATTGATTCGGTATTGTAAATGTTCATATTTTTGTGTATAAACTTGGTCCAACTTAGAAAACGTTTACTTTTGACTAAGCTATAGATGTCTTATATTTTGGGACCAAGGGAGTAGATAGTTCTACCATTGAAAAAATATGCAAATTGGGGCTTAAAAATGTGTGGTGGGGTAGTTGCATTTTTTTTTGAGAAACACAGAACATGCCCAAACACTCACCATACAAATAATGGTCTTTGTGAAACAAACGGCACGCACACCGTACCTTTATGAGCACCGTCCAGAGACTTAGCACTCCTCTGAAATCTAAATTTTCACATATTTTATTCCGTAATTTTGTGTTCAAAATGTGCAAGTTGGTAGTTTGCATTATTTTTACACGTAGTTTGCAATTTTGGATTTACACAAAGTTGGTAAATGGAAGATGAGAGAAGCGAATTATCCGGAGGATTGCCTTAATGGATTCCCCTACTTAATTGGGAATCTCCTTGGTCAATTTTTTTCCAAAATATCCGAGGAAGCTCCCAGCTGGATTGCTTGGGTGAGCAAGATCTATAACGGACATGGTCATCTCAATGGCCAATGCTTATGGTTATGTAGTATGTACAAAGTCCATGCTAAAATAGTACTTGGAACGGAGGTAGTATCTACAAAATCCATGCTAAACTTTACATAGCTTGACTTCTCAAAAAAATTATATGCCTTAAGCCTTGGAATGGAGGTAGTACAGAAGCAGGACAATTATGGGCGGCCATACCAGGTTAGCTGGCAAGAAAGGGGAAGAGAAAAACCCTGCAACATCCAACTGCTCTCATCATAAATCACACACACTATATGAACACAACGAAATCGGGATACTCTTTAGGCAGACTGAACGTGTATATCACATCCAAGAAACTGATGATGGAGCTGATTCCTCTTTCTGCAGTACCAATGATGCTGGCAATCACGCTGACCATGGCATGCCTGGCGTGGAAGGCCGCCTCCCATCGTCGTCGGCATTCACAGTGCTACCTCCTTGATTACGTCTGCTACAAACCATCAGATGACCGCAAGATGACGACGGATATGGCGGCCGCGGTGGCCGAGCGTAACAGGCAGTTCGGCACCGCTGAGTTACGCTACCTCTTCCGCCTGACCGCTCGCGCCGGTCTTGGTGAGCAGACCTACGTGCCATCTACTTTCTTGGAAGGCCGCGAGAACTTACGCAGTCACCAGGAAGGGCTGAACGAGATGGGCGCCTTCTTCAACGATGCCATCGCTGGACTTTTCGCCAAGACAGGATTCGGCCCGAGGGACGTCGACGTGCTAGTCGTCAACGTGAACGTCTTCTGCCCGGAACCATGCCTTGCGTCCAGGATTGTGCAACACTATGGCATGCGCGAGGACATCACGGCTTACAATGTCTCGGGCATGGGCTGCAGCGCCACGCTGGTCTCCTTGGGCATCGCCCAGAATATCATGCGGGCACGGGCACCGCGCCTGGTACTGGCGCTCGTGGTTTCGTCGGAGGCGCTCTCACCCGTGTGGTACGGGGGCAAGGACAAGTCCATGATGCTGGGGTTTGCCCTTTTCCGCTGTGGCGGGGCAGCGGCGCTTCTCACCAACAACCCCGCGCTCAGCGGTCGCGCAAAAATGAAGCTACGTCACATCGTGCGTGCCACCGTCGCGTCCAACGACAATGATTACTCTGCCATCCTGCAGCGTGAGGACTCGGACAACTTTGTCGGGTTCAGCATCTCTAAAACCCTACCAAAAGCTGCTGTCCGAGCCTTCGCTACCAACCTGAAACGCCTCGTACCACGCATCCTCCCTGCTAGGGAGCTCGTCCGACTTGCCACCGACTTGATCCGTCAGAAAATGTTGCGCCGAGAGCGTGTCAAGATCAACGTGAACCTGAAGACTGGGGTCGACCATTTCTGCCTTCACTCTGGCGGGGTCGCAGTGATCGAAGCAGTGAAGAAGAACTTCAGGCTCGATGAGGTCGACGTGGAGCCGTCGAGGATGACGCTTCACAGGTGGGGAAACACGTCGGCCAGCAGCGTGTGGTACGTGCTCTCATACATGGAGGCGAAGGGGAGGCTGAAGAGAGGGGATAGGGTGCTCATGGTGACATTCGGCTCGGGGTTCAAGTGCAACAGCTGCATGTGGGATGTGATGGGCGATATAGCGGACAAGGGTGCGTGGGAGGAATGCATCGATGAGTACCCGCTGGAGAGCAGTGTTAATGCGTCCCTGGACAAGCATGGCTGGATCAACGATGCCGAGGACGACTCCACCTCTTTTTAACTCGTAATAACTACGCGTGTGCCTCGATGCTATATCAACGATGCTACACGTCACTACGAGTAAGTAGGTACTCCGTTCGTTCAGAAATATAAGACGATTTTAGCTTTGTGAATAGAATGTATCTAGACATCTTTTAGTGTATAGATTCGTAGAGGTTTCAAGTGAACCTATACACTAAAAAGAGTATAGATACATTCGATTCACAAACCTAAAATGTATTATATTTCTGAACGGAGGGAGTACATACTATTCGGATTGGGTGTCAAGTGGGATGCCGGCAAAGTCCCACCTCTAGTTCATTTGTCAAAATCTAGTTCAAATTTTGAAGAAAAATTTATACTAGATTTTGACAAATGAACTAGAGGTGGGATTTAGGAGGGATCCCACTTGACACCTTATATTCGGACTTTCAATAATCGTTCCTCGCTGCAAAGTTAGTGTCAGGAATTGTAACTTCCATGCATGGCCCTTCGCAAGGTTTAAGTTTTTTCGTAAAGGAGAGTGAAACCTGGCCTATGCATCGGGTTTGATGCACACAATATCTTCTATATCTAAATAGGAATCCCCACTGCCTTATTTCTCTCAAGCATCCAAAAAATATTTAAAAACTAGTACAAACTCAAACTCAAGGATCGCTGAGCGTTGACACATGAATCAATCAGCAAAAAATATACAACATGAGGTGACTAAGCATCCTGTAGTCATAAAGAAGCTGTCGGACTATTGGTACAGAGGGTACCGCATCCCGTCAAGTTGCCGGGCCCACATGGCCTGCTCCTTGGAGCCTCAAGAGCTGTGCATCCCTTTAGAGGCCAGGAAAAGCCTCAGCAAGGCCACCCCTCGGCGAGGAACCACGGAGGGACACGGCCATAACTATGTTTTCACCAAAAGACTACAATTCAACGGGAAGCCCCGCTGCGCCCACATTCCTCGGTAATGGAAGATGCTTCGTGGCCGCTTTGGTGTCAAAGGCGGTGTGACGACAACTGAACCCCGCAGACCCCGACATTACCACTTTGGTGCAAGAAGACCGAGCCCCAGCGAGCAAGAAAAAGAACATCACATGTAGGTCGCGAACTTATCCCTATAGGGCTCACCGTTGAATAGCACAAGAAAAAAAACCGTCGTTGCAATGTGTTTCGTGGGCGGACCCGGGGCCGAAAAAATTCCGTGACATTTGACCTTGTGCATTTGTCACCGCTGTAGAGCCCGGCGCTGACGAGAATGTAAAATAAGTTTGTCGCTGGGTTGTCCAAAAAACTAGTGGCATACCTGATTCTCATTGGTTATAGGTATATCGCCGATGACCTGATTTAGAAACACCTCTGATGGTTCTGATGGTTAGTACAAACGATCACCTTATTGGGTTTGTCTGGCTAACAAAAGGACCATTTGTCGCTGGATTGTGATGTGTTGCGCCGCGTTTCGGTTGGTCGCCCTATCAGTGACTCTCTATGCGTGAACGTCACTACAACTAGTGGGCGGTTCCTTCCTAAAAAAATAGAAACAAATAGTGGGTAGTTATTCATCAAACTCATCTTCTACCATTGTCATTAACCGCCAACACTACGAGATGAGGCCACCAATAATTGCGGTTACAACTTCTAGTCGATCCTGTGCTCCATGAAAATGTTAGAAATATGCCATAGAGGCAACAATAAAGCTGTTGCTACTCATATTACCTTGTTAATGATATTGTTTATATTATCCATGCTATAACTGTATGTATTGGAAACTAAATATACGTGTGGATAAATGAACGACACGGGTCCCTAGTAAGCTTCTTGTACTAGTTCGTTAGTCACGCAATGGTTAAGGTTTCGTATACCATGGACATTGATGTCATTTGATAACCAGATCGCTTCATTGGTGAATGATGTGATGGACACACTACAAGAATCTGGACTATTAATGACGTTTTATTCAGGACACGCCGTAAAAACGTCATAGATGCGTGACCTTTTGGGCCATTTCGTCATGACGCACTCGAAGGGCCTCCAGCCCGGGTATCCAAGACGTTCCAGGTTTTTGTCGAAAAAAATTCGTCGTGGATTTCGTTCAAGGCCCTAAAGCCCAGTTCGGCATTTCATCTTGCATAAAATCATCACGGAATTCGTCAAGGGCCTTTGGTTGACTGTGTTTTTTTCGACGACCGGGCCATCCATGCCTGCACCCCACCTGTCAGCTCGGTTTGAACGGCATGGTCTAACTGCTTGTTCTTTGAGTTTTAGCCGGACCTAGCTGTCAGTCCATTTGGTATAAATTAGATGGCATAAAACAGAATACCCTGGCCAGGGTTCGAACTCGCGAGCACACTTGTTTATATATTCTCGAAACCACAACTTGATCCACATGACCACACACACTCTAGTTGGATGTGGTGATGCAACTGCTTCTGTCACACTGGTTCACCATCCCCATGTGGCAGTTGCATATTTCAGTGGCTCTTTGGGCTTTCTGACCACCATGGGTTTGACACGCGGTGGCCTGCTGGTACATTTGCAAAAAGGACTTTCTATTTTTTCAATCAAGCGGATGGACCTCCCTGAACCCAGATCATCTCTCTCCATCTTGTCCATGTGCCTCTCTCACCGGAGGCATTGAAACTCCGTGTAAGTGATGCTTTTTTCTTAGTGTGAACTGACAAAGCTGAGATCGGGTAAACCAGCAGTATAAAATTCCCGTATGGGTTATGCACTATATTAAAAGAACATATCGTGTACTGAGAACCCCTGGAAAAAATCAACAAGATCAGCGTTAAATTTCAATACATGACTTCATATGAATAAACCAGACAAGGCAGTGTGTACATCGAGGATGTTACTTTAGCAGTACAGAACAAATCAAACGGTGTTATTTTCATATGATTGCAGCAAACAGAATCAGGTTCAAGAACCGCTAGTATTGCTTTCACAAAGTTCAGTGGATATGGTAAGAGCACATTTCTATTCAAATTCCATTTCCTAATTAAGGATCAGATGAGGCAGCACATCAGTTTGTTTATTTACCCTTTTAACAGAAGCACATGCAAAAAAATTAGTACACATACAATTTTTTTAGATGGTTGCACTAGTGCACACGGCCCCCTCTAACACCGGTTTGGAGGGCGCTCTAACAGCGGTTGTAGAACCGCTGTTGAGGGTTCGGTGTTAGAGCCCCCCCTTTAACACCGGTTATTATACGAACCGGTGTTAAAGGGTGGCGCACGTGGGGCTGCCGCAGGGCTCAGCCCCCCCCCCCCTGTGCCGCGGCAGGAAAAGGAGATAAATCTCTGCCGCGGCAGGAAAACGGCCTAAATCTCTGCCGCGGCAGAGTTCTGCCCCTGCCCCGTTCTGGGCGTATTTCTGCGGCACGGCGGGGACGGGGAGGGGGGAGGGGGAATCGATCGGGAGCGGTATACACATACATCGTCATCGGTACATACGAGTATATGAATAATTAAGCAACTATTATTATACACAACATCATCATTGTGTGGTATTCTCCGTAAACGTTGAAGCATCAAGTACAAGACAAACACGTTCAATCATATATACAACGTTCATTTTGGTGGATATCTAAAGAGTTCTCCGCCAGGCGTGACGACCTCATCAAGTATGAACCCCGCCAATTCCTCTTGAATGGCTCGTATGCGGTCAAATGGTAGGAGTTGGTCCCGCATCCGTTTGATCTGAATATATATGAAGAATGGGGTCAATATAAGAATAAAACTCAACACAATTGATGGTAATAAAATAATGTTATGTACTTTGTTTACTTACTCTAAGTTGTTCTAGTGAGGCTTGGCCCGTCGCACATATCGTGTTGCGAATGAACTCGCAAACATAGTACCCACATAAGTTATTGCCGTGTCCCTGATGCGCGCACTTTACGAGAATAGAGAGTTCAATCAAAATAATAATCAATAAAGCATGATATAATGGAATTGGAAGCATAATCAAAGAGATACGCAGACCTAGCTAGCTAGTATTACTTACATTTTGGTCTACAAATTTTAGTTCTTCTGACCATTCACCCACGGCCCTGCCCGTGAACCTTTTCCAAACCCTGTCCGGCAAAGAAAATGGATAAAGGAGTAATTAATTACTTGTTTTCACGAAAGTTGCCGATCTAGTGCGATAATGTGATTGAAATTACCTCTGGAGCATCTCTGTAAAGTCTGCCCATCGCTCTTTTTCTTTTCGTAACGAGTCCATGACAAGGACTTTTCCTGAGTCAGGTTGAATGACTAGCAGAATAAAGTGGAACCTACGCACGCATAACTCATCATCAGTTACACTTAACATCGAGTAAGCCGAAACAGAATGTGTACAAGAGAGGGTAACAGTACTCACGAGAAGTTGTAAGGCAATAGTATTTCCCTTTTGGTTTGTTGTCTCAGTAAAGACCTTAGCAATAGATCTTCTGTTTGCCCGGGTTTGGTTCTTACCACTTCTTCATGAACTCTATTTGGGTCAACGAACCCAACGTCAAAAGGTCCTCCTTTCATGCATTCCATAACCTTTTTCCAGCAAAATAGTATATACATATATGGTGAGCATATATATATACATGCAATTAATGAAGTGAATGAGATGAGATAGAAAATACAGAAATAGTACTTACACACAATAAAGGCTGATGGCAGCTTTGTTGAGTTCCTTCTGATTGAATAGAAAATGCAAGTCTTCAACGACATTGTGGGCCAAACGACATTGATACTGCAAGACTTCAGGTTTTGAAAATTTTTCTCTGCCATATTTATTATTCCCTTTATATTCGACGAGAAGCCAGACGGGACCTTGATACTGCTCAGGCATTCAAAAAAGATTTCCTTCTCTGCTTTAGTAAGAGCGTAGCTGACAGGAGTTAAGTGGCATCATTTACCCTTCTCGTTCTCATGATGCATAGGCTCTTCAGGGTCTTTCAGACGTTGCTGGTCCTGCCGTGCTTCCGGTGTATCTTTTGTCTTCCCATACACTCCTAGGAAGCCTAGCAGGTTCACGCAAACATTCTTCGTCACGTGCATCATGTCGATTGAAGAGCGGACCTCTAAGACTTTCCAATAGGGTAGGTCCCAAAATATAGATTGCTTCTTCCACATGGGCGCGTGTCCGGCATCGTCATTCGGAACAGATAGACTGCCAGGACCTTTTCCAAAGATTACTTCTAGGTCCTTGACCATACCAAATACCTCCTCACCGGTACGGAGGACAGGCTTCCTCCGGGGTTCTGCCAGACGTTTGAAATGCTTGCCTTTCTTTCTTACTGGATGCAGGTTCGGAAGAAATCAACGATACCCTAGGTACACAACCTTCTTACATTTATCCAAATATACACTTTCAGTCTCATCTAAACAGTGTGTGCATGCATTGTATCCCTTGTTTGTCTGCCCTGAAATGTTACTAAGAGCAGGCCAATCATTGATGGTTACGAAAAGCAATGCTCGTAGGTCAAATGGCTCCCCTTTGTGCTCATCCCACATACGTACACCTGGTTTGGCCCACAGCTGTAAAAGTTCTTCAACTAATGGCCTTAGGTACACATCAATGTCGTTGCCAGGTTGCCTCGGGCCTTGGATGAGCACTGGCATCATAATGAACTTCCTCTTCATACACAACCAAGGAGGAAGGTTATAGATACATAGAGTCACGGGCCAGGTGCTATGACTGCAGCTCTGCTCACCAAAAGGATTCATGCCATCTGTACTTAGACCAAACCTTAAGTTCCTTGCGTCACGTGCGAAGTCTGGGTACTCTCGCTCGACTTTTCTCCACTATGACCCATCAGCGGGGTGTCTCAACATCGCGTCTTTCTTACGGTCTTCCATGTGCAATCGCAACAACTTGGCATGCTCTTTATTTCTGAAGAGACGTTTTAAAGGTGTTATTATAGGAGCATACCACATAACCTTGGCAGGAATCTTCTTCCTCGGGGCCTCGCCCTCAACATCGCCAGGATCGTCTCGTCTGATCTTATACTGCAGTGCAGTGCATACCGGGCATGCATCCAAATTCTCGTACTTCTCACCGCGGTAGAGGATGCAGTCATTAATGCAGGCATGTATCTTCTGCACGTCTAATCCTAGAGGCGGAACAATCTTCTTTGCTTGGTATGTACTGTCAGGCAACTCATTATTTCTTAGAAGAAGATTCTTCATTTTTACCAACAACTTTGAAAATCGCTGTCGATCCACACCGTTCTGTCTTCCATTGCAGCAAATCCAGTGTGGTACCTAGCTTTTTGTGGCCATCTTCGCAAGTTGGGTACAACAATGTTTTGTGATCCTTTAACATCTGCTCCAGCTTCTCCTTCTCCTTTTCAGTTTCACATTCTTCCTTTGCATCAGTAATGGACCGACCAAGATCGTCATCAGCGGGCCCATCTGCTGCCTCTTGATCTTCATTATCTACCCCCGTTGCAGTATCATCATATTCAGGATACATATTATGATAGTTGTCATCATCCTCTTCTTCTTCGTTGTCTTCCATCACAACCCCTTTTTCTCCGTGCTTGGTCCAACAATTATAGCCGGGCATGAAACCGGATCGAAGCAGGTGGGCGTGAATGGTTCTGGTATTTGAGTAGTCTTTCTTGTTCTGACAGTGAACACACGGACAACACATAAAACCATTGTGACCACGGTTTGCATTAGCCACAACGATGAAATTTTGGAGGCCCGTAATGTACTCGGAAGTGCGGCGGTCACCGTACATCCATTGCCGGTTCATCTGCATTAATATATAGTATATATCAAAAAATAATAGGGAGATGACCATTTATATATATAGTACATCAATGACACATGAAAGGATAGTTGCCGACCTTGACCGAGAAGGAAAGAGCAACGAGAAAACTTATTTTGAGCTCTAGGGCATTTCACCAAACACCTCTTGTGCATACGAAAAAAACACAAACTAGAACACTTCACACCCTCTTGCTAGGCTCCAAAATGAGATAGTGAAAAAATGGAAGAGTGGGGTGTGGGCTGCGGTGTCTTATATAGCCCCTCCTTTAACACCGGTTCAATCCACGAACCGGTGTTAAAGAGGGCTCATGAACCAGTGCGAGGGCCTTTAACACCGGTTCGTGCCACGAACCGGTGTTAAAGGGGGGGCTCCTTTTTGCTGCACGGGCCACGCTGGTGCAGGCCCCCCCTTTAACACCGGTTCGTAGACGAACCGGTGTTAAAGCCCATTTCCAGGCTCAACCAAAGGCCTCGTTTCCACTAGTGTTGGAACATCACCGGTCATGCCTATCTCCCAGTTTCAATTTCAAAAAGAGTTGGGAAAAAAGTGGTGACAAAATGTAAAAATGAAATATAACCTTTATCGATGAAGATGCTTAGATGCTGCAGATGGCCGGTTCCTAAGCTGCTACGATGCTGATGTCGGCATCGTTACTTTGATGAACTTATGACGAGTTGGCTTTGCCTGCCAACGGCGGCGTTGGTACACTGACGCACTCACACCGAGCCGTCACCACTGCTGCTTCAGATGTTAGAGCGTAGGAATTGTTTTATACAGTAGTCCTGAAACTGAACATTCATAGAGGGCCTAAGAAACACAAACAATATATCTTCTTAGATGTACGTCCAGAGAATACATAAATAAAAGTCTGTTGGAATAACAATTATCTTTATACTGCTGAAAATCTAGTAATATTAATTTGTATTTCTATTTCTGTATCAGGTCATGGTTCTTACTCCTAAAATCCCCTTTTAGCACATTCAATAATATTGGTTAGGATTTCAGTACTAGATCAGGTTTATTACTCCTAAAATCCTTGATAGTTTTAGTTAGGTGTTCGTGTCCTCGACAGTTTCACTTAGGTGTTCGTGTCCTCCATAGTTTCAGTTAGGTGTTCACGTCCTTGACAGTGTCAGTAGAGATGTTCGTCCTCGGTAGTGTCAGTTAGATGTTCGCGTCCTCAACAGTTTCTGTTAGATGTTCGCGTCCTCGATAGTGTCAGTTTAGGTGTTCATCCTCGACAGTGTCAGTTTATGTGTTCGTACTCTGATTATAGTTTCATAAGAATGAACTGCTCCTATGTTTTATGTATGTGTGTCGCTGAATGAATGAACTGCATGATACTCTGATTATCATTATCTTAATTCACAAAATAGAGTCTGCCCGATACTCTGACTATAGTTTCATAAGAAATTACTGATCCCATGTTTTATGTATGTGTGTAGGTTCTAGTTTATGTATGTAGCCTAGTTCGCATTGCACGGACAGGAGCATCCCCATATCGCTCCCTGCAAACTTTGGTGTTAGCACGGTATGTTCTCTGAAATTCTTGTGGAGAATGCAAATATATATATGTCCAATGAAAATCACGGCTAATTGTTCTGTCGTATGATTTTACTAAGTCAATCCCTTGCGGTGCACGACTTGGCTTCATGGACCATCTCCATAGAAGCATGGATGAGGTTGTCGTGTTTCTTGTCACTTTAACGCATCATAATCACCCCTATAGGACATACCAGGTTAGGGTCACAAACGAGGAGGCTCGAAAATATTTTAGTGGTCATGGATGGAACAGACTCCTCATCTTGTATAATGACCTGAAGAGGGACGGGAGTTCAAGTTTTTTCTCAGTCATACTTATGTCATCATCTATTTCACTTGCTTTCCTCCCGACTCTTCCGACGAGGATGAACATGAGTGAACTCTAGATAATGCTATATGAACAAATGTCCCAACTATATTGAACATTTGGTGGATACTGCTATTGTTTCCTATGTTAATATGTATTTTCCTGTCATTATCCTGTATACAGTGTATTCTTGTATTCATCTGCATATTCTGCCTATTTATTTATTTTTTGCTCTGATACATAATACTGCCGGTGAACAAATTGTATTACCCCTGGCGAAGGGATGTGCACCAGTGTTAGAGGACATTATACCCGGCAAATGGCCTACTCGCTGGTGATATTATCATTTGTCATCGGCGAATCGTATGGTTCGCCGGCTGTAATGCATTACTGCCTGCGAGATGGTCACCAGCGAACAGGTACTCATCGGTGGTAGGCTATTTTGGTGCGCCGGCGGTGAGACTTTGCCTACTAGTGGGTAGCTGGAGGCACACAGCTCCTCGGTCTCCTCGAGTGTCAGAATGGCCCAATATGTGGTGTCCATTGTTGTGAGAGAGGAAGGTGTCGATGTGTGGATATCCATGGCGCGGTCGGCCTAGATATAGAGGGAAAGGGCGGAAAAACATGGCAGGAAGCGGTGGGACTTGGCGGGAAATATCTTTAGTTCCGGTTAGGGGCTCCAACTGGGACTAAAAGGCCCGGTTAGAGGAAAAGGGTGGGAAAACATAGTAGGAAGCGGTGGGAAATGGTGGAAAATATCTTTAGTCCCGGTTAGGGGCTCCAATTGGGACTAAAAGGCCCGATTAGAGGAAAAGGGCGGGACAATATAGCGGGAAGCGGTGGGAAATGGCGGGAAATATCTTTAGTCCCGGTTAATGGCTCCAACCGCGACTAAAATACCTCGACAAGAGTGTTGACATTATGGTGTGAGTGTCGACACTATATTGTGCTGCTTAATGTATAAATAGGCATCCTTATGAAGTTATCAACTACAAACATGATGGTGTGCGAGAGCCCAGTCCTCCGGCATCTCCAACAAGTTGGCCATAGATGTACTCTAATGAATGCATATTTGCATCATGTTTTACATTATTATTTTGCATCGTAGATGTAGGATCTTGGTATTTTACGGCGTTCGCGTGCACATTTTATGTCTGTTTTCACCAGGAATAGGACAGATTATGGATCCAATGGATACAATTCTTGGAGCAGTTGTACTGTGGAGACATGGAGTCCAAAACAATGTAAATTGCTTATTTGAGAAATATTAATAATACCAGAACAAAACCGGAAGCGAACAAGGGAGGCAGAGAGTTCAACGACCAACTATACGGGCGGAGCAATTTTCTGGCCATATAGCTCTGCTGTATAGTTGGCGCCGCCTCGTCAAATAGTTTCAGCCCGTGCAATTGGTTCGAGGAGACGACATATAGAACACCAGAAATCGCAGAAACCTCACCTCCAGAAGGCATCTGGAGGGGGAACTCATCCACCGGGAATCCATCTTCGCCCTTCGCAGATCCGAGAGGCTAAGGCATCGATCTTCATCATCCATCCCATGTACATCTTGTCTAGATCTTGTTGTAATTCCTATACTCGTTGTGGATTTATACAAGTACTATTCATCTATGATTGTTTCAATTACCATTGCCATGATGTTGATTGCCTCTATGTCTGAGTAGATCATTAGTTCTTAGGGAGATGGAGAAACCCTAGTATGAGATTGAAATAGGATAAACTCTATTATTATATTCATCGTTGTGACCATGTGTTAGATTTTCTACATGTTGATGTTGAGACAAGTCGACCTCTCAATATTTGCCTCTTGTGGGGACTTGATGGAGGAAACTACTTGTTGGTAGACGCAGGAGTGTTAGCACTTAGAGTGACAGAAAGCTGTTGGCACCCCTTACATTTCAACTTTGGAAACCGAGGAAACTCACGGAACACTATCCATGCCATACGATACGTCCTACGGGATTACGTGCCTTAATAGCGCAGTAATTCGGTTGTTGCCTATTCATCCAAATACGGTGTTACTCCCACACATACATAGCTGAGAATGTTCATGATGATAATCTTTATCTTAGATCTTTACAATACTAGTGGTGTATCTGCTATTTTCTGAGAACACCTTTTCCCTACTGCAGTTCCAATCTCTCTTACATACGCGATACTTACTTCCTGAGCTCTATTGTTTTAATTTGCTTTACTTTATTTCTCTTATACCTAAAACCCCAAAACACCTTTTTACACAATACTCGCATTTTATGTTGTCACTTAGAACTTTATCTAGCATTTCTATCGTAATATTTACTTCAAGAGTTATTAGACTTCAGACTCCTGCTCTCTGTGGGATCGATATCTTTATTTCGAAACTAGCTACAAACGATCTGTGCTCTTGCAGTCATCAAGCTATTTTCTGGCGCCTTTGTTGGGGAGCTAAGTGCTATAGGTCTTTTAGTTTTTGCTTATTTATTTTTGTCTTGCTAAATTTTGTTTTGAGTTACAGGTATCCACCAACATGATGGAGTTTGAGGATACGACTAGTGCTAACCCACTCAACCACTTTGGGAAGCCCTATGATATTTATAAGAGAGACAACTCCAATGACAAGACAAGGGGGTTTGAAATAAATCCTCTACTACTTAGTATTCTACATAAGAAGCAATTTACTGGATATGAAGAAGATCCTGATCCATATGAGCATATTGCATGTTTTAAGGATATATGTGGCACTTTTCTATTGACGGGATATACCGCCGATGAGGTAAGGGTTAAACTTTTTTGTCAAACTTTGACAAGTACAGCTCTCTCATGGCATAGATCTCTACCCCCTGAAGCCACTACTACTTGGGATAATCTAGCCTGTGAATTTCTATCAAAATATTATCCATTATCAAAATCTTTTGGAATCAGGCGGCTTATAATGACTTGGAAGAATCGTTCTAATGAAGGACTACTAAGAGCTTATATTAGATTTAAAGATTTACTACGATTATGTCCTCATCATGATTTGCCTAAATGGTATTTACTACATATCTTTTATGGCGGTTTAATTGAACCTAATAAAATTGAACTAGACTCTTTCGCAGAAGGAGCCTTTATGAATCTTCCTATACCTAAAGCTTGGGATTTACTTAATATAATTCTTGATCATAGAGTTTCATGGAATTTTGGTCTAGGAAGTGAAGGAGGCGTAGAAATAGAGAATGATTGTATTCATGACTATAATAAAAAGGGCAATGTTAAAGAATTATCAAAAGAACTTTATTTAGATTCAGATCTTGTGTTGTAAGTTCTTAAACCTTTTACAGAACATATTAAAGCTCCAAAGGAGGGCCCAGTCAAGTATAATTTGTTGGGTTCGCAGCATAGAAAACAAAAAAATTCCTACGATGGGAACTATACGCCAAGATCTATCTACTAGATACAAGCAACGGGTGGATATACATCCATAGAGAACTTACCCTCGAAGAAAACAAAGCTTTGTTAACGAGATGGAACTTGTGGATGATGTAGTCGTACACTTGCCGATCTCAAGATCGTGATGAAGTCCTTCAGATCCAGCAGTTCCAGCACCATCAGGTCCAGCACCATCAAGTCTAGCACCGCAAAGTAGCGGTGCATCCATGATCGCACACACGTCCGGTCCACCAAACAACCTTCGGCTCCTCGCTCCAGCGATGCAGCGGAAGCAGCAACTCCTTTCCAGATAAAGCCACCATGAACATGTATCTCGCTAATTCGAGATCATGGGGAATAACTAGAGGGAGAAGAGAACCTTCACGAGGAGGTGGGGCAAGAGGAGAGGAGCCATGGGGATCCTTTTATAGGGGAGGTGGCACAGCCCCAAGGCCATGGCTGGCCGGCCATGGTGGGTGCCCCCACCTCTCCCTCATTCATGTGGGTGGAGCTTCCACTAAGTCCACTCACATCAATTTCAACTCCATTCACTTTGCATTTAATGTCCACCAAATTAAATATTCTCTTTAAATAAAATAGTTTTATTTATTTTATTCAGAATTTTTTTAATTACTTTAATTAACAAACATTTACATAAAACTCCCTGCAACATTTCAATATCACATGCAGAACCAGTTTCAGCGATTTCACCCGAAACAATTCCAGTTTCCATCGAAATGATTACAGCGCTTTCTTAATCTTTATCTGGAACATATTGGCTCCAAATGGTGTCGGTATCCCTTAAGTGTGTAACCCTACCGTTCGCGAATAATGCAGACATGATCGAGACCCCTCTCCGATCAATAATCAGTAGTAGGACCTGGAGATCCGTACTGACTCCCACATATTCAACAATGACTCCTGTGATCGTGTGAACCTTCGTAACTAAATCCCTTTGTCGCGTGATATATTACATGTCCGAGGTTCGATCATCGGCATCCAAATACCTAGTTTGATCTCATTACCTACATGCACTCTTTTCTTGTTCCCGTGATATTGAAGGGTTTCGCAGCATAGTAAATCAAAATTTTCTACGGAAGCGAACAGAGGGAAAGCCAAGATCTAATCTAGGAGATGCAAACAACGAGAGAGATTGGATTAGATCTTCATACCCTTGAAGATTCGCTACATGAGCGTTAAATCGGAACGTGGGTGATGTAGTCGTAATCGCTTCTCCTCCTCGCGATCCGATCCGATCTAGCACCACAAGTGGCGGTGCCTCCGTGAGATGCACACGTGCGGCACCTCGACGTCTCCTCCTTCCTCGGACCAGCAAGTAGGGTGGAGAGATAGATTGGATCTACAACATGATGGCGTGGTGTATATGGTGGAGAATTTCTGCCGCAGGGCTTTGCCTACAAACAGTCGGGAGGGGGAGAGGAAGGCAGCAGGGCAACTGGGTTTGGAGGAAGGTGTAAGGGTGTGTGAGGGGGGGGGGGAGCACCAGCCCTCTATATATAGAGGGGGGGTGCGGCCAGCCCTAGCCTCTCCTCCAAGCCTATCTCTAGTTTAAACAATTTAAACTCCCCCTTATCTAGAAATCCTATCTTATCTTATCTCTAGTTTAAACGATTTAAACTCTCTAGGATCGGCTGGGACCTATGGGGCCTTGGTCCCCCTATTGCGGCCAGGACACTCCCTCATAGGCCCATGCCCCCTCCCGGAAGGTGGGACCACGTTGGCCCCCTTCCGGAAGGTTCTAGAAGCTTCCGGTACAATACCGATTAACCCGGAACTATTCCAAACTCCAAAAACTGCACTGCCTTATATGAATCTTATTCTCCGGACCACTCCGGAACCTCTCGTGATGTCCCGGATCCCATCCGAGATTCCGAACAAAAATTCATAAACCAATTATCCAATCTATCCTAGCGTCGAGACACGTTAAGTGTGTGACCCTGCGGGTTCGAGAATATGCAGACATGATCTTCTATCAATAATCAATAGCGGGGTCTGGGCACCCATATTGACTCCCACACATTCATCGATGATCATATCGGATGAACCACGATGCCAGGATTCAATCAATCCCATATATATATTCCCTTCGTCTCGCGATATTTTACTTGCCCGAGATTCGATCGTCGGTATCGTCATACCTAGTTCAATCTCGTTCACGCAAATACTTTCGTTCCGTAATCCGATATCACTTTGTGATTAACTCCTTAACCACATGCTTGCAAGCGGTGTTGATATCGATTACGAGTGGGCCTGAAGTATATCTCTTCGACTTGGGAGGACAAATCCCATCTCGATACATACAACCCGATACTTTCCGATCACCTGAGAGACACCTTTATGATCACCCTCTCATAGGATGATGTTTGATGACCTCAAAGCTTTCTTCCGATACCAGGGAGTTGTATTATCTCATGGTCTAAGGAATACAATATTTGACATAAGAAAAACTTTGCAAAGACGAACATGATGACACGATCTAATTGCTTCGCTTAGTTTGGGTCTATCCACCATATCATTCTCCAACGATATGATCTCATTATCAATTGACAACTCATGTCTATGGTTAGGAAACCTTAACCATCATTGATCAATGAGCTAGTCCATAGAGGCGTACTAGGGACACGGTGTTGTTCACAAACCACACAAGTATTAAAGTTTCCGCTTAATACAATTCTAGCATGGAATATAAACTTTATCATGAACAAGAATTATAATAATAACATCTTTATTATTGCCTCTAGGGCATAATTCCAACAGTCTCCCACTTGCACTAGAGTCAATAATCTAGTTTACATCTGGCAACAATCTCACACCCATGGCACTGAGGTGTTGATCATGTTTTACACGTGGAAGAGGTTTAGTCAATGGATCTGCGACATTCAGATCTGTATGTACTTTGCTAATCTTCAGATCTCCATCTGCTATATAATCTCGGATTATATGAAACTTGCGATTGATATGCTTGGTCTTTGGATGATATCTTGGTTCCTTAGCGAGTGTTATGGCGCCAGTGTTGTCACACAATATCTCCAGTGGGTCCAATGCACTTGGAACCACGCCAAGCTCGATGATGAAGTTTCTGATCCAAACTCCTTCACTTGGCGCTTCGGCAGCCATGTATTCCGCTTCTCTTTGTAGATCCCGCGATCACGCTTTGCTTGCAGCTTCTCCACTCAAAGCTCCTCCATTCAAAATATACACGTATCACATAAAGATTTACAATCATCCTTGTCGGTGTCGAAACTAGCATCGGCGTAACCTTTTCTGACGAGTTGTTCATCACCCCATAGACTAAGAACATTTCTTTAGTCCTATTTAGGTACCTTAGGATGTTCTTCACGGCTGTCGATGTTCCACTCTGGATCACTTTGATATCTTCGTCAAACTAAGAGCATTGGACACATCCGGTCTAGTACACAAGATGGCATACATGATGGAACCTATGGCGAGGCATAAGGCACTTTGCTCATAGCTTCGATCATTTACCGTAGCTGGACATGAGCTTTGCTCAATATCTTACGACAACATAGGCCTTTGAACCTTTCAATGCCTTATCCATTCTGAACCTTTTGAACTTTGTCTAGTATGTACTCTGGCTTAAAGCTATCAGCGTCTTTGTCTATCTCTATAGATCTTGATGCCCAATATATAAGCAGCTTCACCTAGGTCTTTCATTGAAAACACTTGTTCAAATAACTCTTCACATTGTTAAGAATGTTGATGTCATTTCCAATAATCAATATGTCATCCACATATAGTACCAGAAACGTCACCGAGCTCCCACTCACTTTCTTGTAGATGCAAGCTTCGTAGCAATTTGGAACAAATCCAAAGCTCTTGATCACTTGATCAAAACGAAGGTTCCAACTCCGAGATGCTTGCTTGATCCATAAATGGAGCAGCTGAAGTTTGCATACTTTATCAGCATCCTTAGGATCGACAAAACCTTTGAGTTGCATCATATACAACTCTTGACAATGTTGCCATTGAGGAAAGCGATCTTGACATCCATTTGCCATATTTCATAATCATGAAAGCGCAGCAATTGCTAATAAAATCGAATGGACTTAAACATCGCTACGGGAGAGAAAGTCTCATCGTAGTCAACACCTTGAACTTGTCGAAAACCTTTCGCAACAAGCCGTGCTTTATAGACGGTAACATTACCATCCGCGTCCGTTTTCTTCTTGAAGATCCATTTGCACTCAACGGCCTTTCGGTCGTTAGGAGGGTCCACCAAAGTCCATACTTGGTTTTCGCTCATGGATCCCAATTCGGATTTCATGGCTTCTAGCCATTTCTCAGAGTCTGGGCTCATCGCTTCCTCATAGTTCGTAGGTTCGCTGTCTTCTACTAACAAGACAGTCAAGACAGGGTTGCCATACCACTCAGGAGGGGCACGCGACCTTGTCGACCTGCGACGTTCAGTAGCAGCATCATCCGAAGCTTCATGATCCTTGTCATTAGCTTCCTCTATTGTTGGTGCGGTGACCTTTGGAACAATTTCAGGTGCTGCGCTACTTTCCAATTCAAGAGAAGGTTCAATAACCTCGTCTAGCTCTACTTTCCTCCCACTCACTTCTTTCGAGAGAAACTCCTTCTCAAGAAAGGAACCGTTCTTTGCGACAAACACTTTGCCTTCAGTTCTGTGATAGAAGGTATACCCAATAGTTTCCTTAGGGTATCCTATGAAGACGCATTTCTCCGCTTCGGGTTCGAGCTTGTCCGGCATCAACTTCTTGGCGCTTCGCATCCCCAAACTTTAAGAAAGCGACAACTTAGGTTTAGCACCAAACCACAGTTCATACGGTGTCGTCTCAACGGATTTAGATGGTGCCCTATTTAAAGTGAATGCAGCGGTTTCTAATGCATAACCCCAAAATGATAACGGCAAATCAGTAAGACATCATCGATTGGACCATATCTAATAGGGTTCGATTCCGGCGTTTAGACACACCATTTCGCTGTGGTGTTCCGGGTGGCATGAGTTGGAAACGATTCCGCTTGCTTTAAGATGCGTGAGAAAATCATAACTCAAATATTCGCCCCCACGATCGGATCGTAGAAACTTAATCTTTCTGTTACGATGGTTCTCCACTTCATTCTGAAATTCTTTGAACTTTTCAAACGTTTCAGATTTATGTTTCATTAAATAGATATACCCATATCTACTCAAGTCATCGGTAAAAGTGAGAAAATAGCGATATCCACCGCGCGTCGAAACACTCATCGGTCCGCATACATCGGTATGTATGATTTCCAACAAGTCTGTTGCTCGCTCCATCATACCGGAGAACGGGGTTTTGATCATCTTGCCCATGAGGCATGGTTCGCATGTGTCAAATGATTCAAAATCAAGAGACTCCAAAAGTCCATCAGAATGGAGTTTCTCCATGCGCTTTACACCAATATGACCTAGACGACGGTGCCACAAATATGTAGTATTATCACTATCTACTTTGCATCTCTTAGCCTCAATGTTATGGATGTGCGTTTCATCCCTTTCGAGATTTAGAAGAAATAAACCATTCATAAGGGGTGCATGACCATAAAAGATGTTACTCATATAAATAGAACAACCATTATTCTCCGATTTAAATGAATAACCGTCTTGCAATAAACACGATCCAGAAATAATGTTCATGCTCAATGCAGGCACATAATAACATTTATTAAGGTTTAAAACTAATCCCGAAGGTAAAACTAAGGAGAGCGTGCCGACGGCCATCACATCAACTCTTGATCCGTTGCCAACGCGCATCGTCCCCTCATCCTCGCAAGCCGCCTATTCCGTAGCTCCTGTTTCGAGTTACAAATATTAGCAACTGAACCGGTATCAAATACCCAGGCACTACAACGAGGGCTAGTAAGGAAAACATCAATAACATGTATATCAAATATACCTTTGATGGTGCCAACCTTCTTGTCCGCTAAGTACTTCGGACAGTTGCGCTTCCAGTGACCCTTGTCCTTGCAATAGAAGCACTCAGTGTCCAGCTTAGGACCAGACTTGAGCTTCTTCTCAGCAGGGGCAACACGCTTGCCGCCGCCTTTCTTGAAGGGCTTCCTTGCACCCTTACCTTTCTTGAAGGTGGGGGGCTTGTTGACCATCAACACATGATTATTCTTTTTGATGTTCACCTCCGCTACTTTCATTTTAGCAAAGAGCTCAGTGATCATATCAGTGGAACCAATCTGATTGTGATCAACTACAAAACTTTTGTAGCTAGGAGTGTCAATCTTGAGCTCCTCTGGAATCTTGCAGTCCAGTTGCTCAAGGCGTTGAGTGTAGCCCATCATCTTAATGGCATCCTCACTAACAGAACTCCCTTCCTCCATCTTGTAGTTAAGGAATTTCTTAGAGATCTCATATCTCTCAGAACGGGCTTGAGGCTGAAACATGTTTTTCAGCTCCTCGAGAATCTCAAAGGGCCCGGCGAACTCCTCAAAACGATTTTGAAGATCCGGTTCCATAGCATACAACATGACGATCTTAATCAAATCATAATCATCCTTGCGCGACTGATAAACAGCTTTTTCATCAGCCGGCGCATCTATAGCAGGGGCGTCACCTATTGCTTTCTTAAGGACATAGTCCTTTTGTCCGCCAGACAGAATGATTCTTAGATTGCGGAACCAGTTGGTGAAGTTAGACCCATTGTTTCTAAGCTTTTCTTTCTCAGCAAAAACGTTGAAGTTGAAGTTGGACTTGGCCATGTGATATACAGTATTTGCAAGTACAATTTAGACTATGTTCATGATAAATAGTTCAACTTAATCAAATTACTAGATGAACTCCCACTAAATTCAACATCCGTCAAGTTGTTTAGTGAACACGATCCAAATTCACCACACCTAATCCGATCATCGCGAGAAGAGATGTGGTTTCAATGGTGGACAACGAAGTGTCGATCATATCATTCATATGACTCATGCTTAACCTTTCGGTTCTTGTGTTCCGAGGCCATGTCTGTACATGCTAGGCTCGTCAAGTTAGACCCAAGTATTTCCGCGTGTGCAAAACTGCCTTGCACCCGTTGTATGTGAGCGTAGAGTCTATAGCACCCGATCATCACGTGATGCTTGGACACGTGAACTTTCATAGCAGTGCATACTTTGGGGAGAACAGTTTTTATCTTGATCTTTAAGTGAGGAATCATCTTATAATGCTACCGTCGCGATCTAAGCATAATAAGATACATAAAAGGATAAACATCACATGCATATAACTTTATGTGACATGGTATAGCCAATCTTCGCAATGATCTCCATCTTGTGCGTTCCGGCATGATCTCCATCACTCCACCATGATTGCCTCCACCACGAATAGCAACTACAACTATTGCTAACTACTTAGCGATAAAGTAAAGCTATTACATGGCGTATAAGAAGTTGACTCACAGGTCATACACAATTATAAAGACAACCATATGGCTCCTGCCGGTTGTGTACTCATCGACATGCAAGTCGTGAAATATTACAAAACATGATCATCATACAATATACACATCACATCTTGGGCCATACTATATCACAGAAAACACTCTCTGCAAAAACAAGTTAGACGCCTCTACTTTGTTGTTGCATGTTTTACGTGGCTTATGGGAGTAGATGCTAAGAACGATTCTTACCTACGGAAAGCCACAACGGTGATATTATGGTTGCCAAACTCGGTGTTAATCCCATGACAACTATAGTGAGAGAACGACATCCACCACCGCATGTGTGGTACAAGCCACACGTCAAGTGCGAGCGGTCTCATGACGGCGTCGCGTAAGGTTGGCCTGGACCGCTTCAATCTCACTATCCCGCGTCATAAGAAGAACACAAACAAGAGGCTTGCAACAGAAAACATCAACGCCCGCAACAACCATGTTGCGTTCTACTCGTGAATCACATCTACGCATAGATCTAGCTCTGATACCACTGAAGGGTTTCGCAGCATAGTAAATCAAAATTTTCTCTGAGCGAACAGAGGAAAGCCAAGATCTAATCTAGGAGATGCAAACAACGAGAGATTGGATTAGATCTTCATACCCTTGAAGATTCGCAGTGAGCGTTAAATCCGGAACGTGGGTGATGTAGTCGTACTCGCTTCTCCTCCTCGCGATCCGATCCGATCTAGCACCACAAGTGGCGGTGCCTCCGTGAGATGCACACGTGCGGCACCTCGACGTCTCCTCCTTCCTCGGACCAGCAAGTAGGGTGGATAGATAGATTGGATCTACAACACGACGGCGTGGTGTATATGGTGGAGAATTTCTGCCGCAGGGCTTCGCCTACAAACAGTCGGGAGGGGGAGAGGAAGGCAGCAGGGCAAATGGGTTTGGAGGAAGGTGTAAGGGTGTGTGAGGGGGGGGCGCACCAGCCCTCTATATATAGAGGGGGGGTGCGGCCAGCCCTAGCCTCTCCTCCAAGCCTATCTCTAGTTTAAACAATTTAAACTCTCCCTTATCTAGAAATCCTATCTTATCTTATCTCTAGTTTAAACGATTTAAACTCTCTAGGATCGGCTGGGCCCTATGGGGCCTTGTGCCCCTATTGTCTCGGCCAGGACACTCCGTCATAGGCCCATGCCCCCTCCCGGAAGGTGGGACCACGTTGGCCCCCTTCCGGAAGGTTCTAGAAGCTTCCGGTACAATACTGATTAACCCGGAACTATTCCGAACTCCAAAAACTGCACTGCCTTATATGAATCTTATTCTCCGGACCACTCCGGAACCTCTCGTGATGTCCCGGATCCCATCCGAGACTCCGAACAAAAATTCATAAACCAATTATCCAATCTATCCTAGCGTCGAGACACGTCAAGTGTGTGACCCTGCGGGTTCGAGAATATGCAGACATGATCTTCTATCAATAATCAACAGTAAGTGCAGGCACCCATATTGACTCCCACACATTCATCTATGATCATATCGGATGAACCACGATGCCAGGATTCAATCAATACCATATATATATTCCCTTTGTCTCGCGATATTTGACTTGCCCGAGATTCGATCGTCGGTATCGTCATACCTTGTTCAATCTCGTTCACAGCAAGTACTTTACTCGTTCCGTAATCCGATATCACTTTGTGATTAACTCCTTAACCACATGCTTGCAAGCGGTGTTGATATCGATTACCGAGTGGGCCCGAAGTATATCTCTCCGACTTGGGAGGGACAAATCCCATCTCGATACATACAACCCAACAGATACTTTCCGATCACCTGAGAGACACCTTTATGATCACCCTCTCATAGGATGACGTTTGATGACCTCAAAGATTTCTTCCGATACCAGGGAGTTGTATTATCTCATGGTCTAAGGAATACAATATTTGACATCAGAAAAACTTCGCAAAGACGAACACGATGACACGATCTAATTGCTTCGCTTAGTTTGGGTCTATCCACCATATCATTCTCCAACGATATGATCTCATTATCAATTGACAACTCATGTCTATGGTTAGGAAACCTTAACCATCATTGATCAATGAGCTAGTCCATAGAGGCGTACTAGGGACACGGTGTTGTTCACAAACCACACAAGTATTAAAGTTCCCGCTTAATACAATTCTAGCATGGAATATAAACTTTATCATGAACAAGAATTATAATAATAACATCTTTATTATTGCCTCTAGGGCATAGTTCCAACAGATATATAATTCTAGTGATCACATCACTTGCTTGCAAGCTATCATAATGTGATATCACCGAGAGGGCCCAGAGTATATCTATCCGTCATCGGGATTGACAAATTCCACTGTTGATCCATGAGCCTCAAGATAACACCTTCGGAGTATCTTAACCCTCCTTTATAGTCACCCTTTTATGGTGTGACGTTTGATATTATCAAGTTACTCTTTCGATGTTAGCAATTAACATGATCTCATGGTCTAAGGACTAAGATTACTTCATATGATGTTATAGCAATATAAACATAATGACTTTGATCATAATGCTATACTTCGGATGAATGTTCATCACGTCATTCCACCAATGTTGTGACCTCGTTATTAACAACATCCAATGTCCATGATCAGGAAACCTTGATCATCTTATTAATCAACATGCTAGTTTATATGAGAGGCATTACTAGCAAGTTTGTATTTTGTTTATTAAACACATATGTATTAATGTTTCCGATTAATACAATTATAGCATGCAAAATAAACATGGAATAAGGTAATAACCACTTTATTATTGCCTCTCGGGCATATTCCCTTCAGTCTCCCACTTGCACTAGAGTCAATAATCTAGTTTGAAAAACTTTGCATATTGAACACCTATGGCTTTCTGGTGTTGCATGTACGCGATTGCTAGTGGTTAACATAATCTCCGGATCTGACAGTTTTAGGTCCGTGTGTATTTGCATGTCTTTGCGTCTCTACGCATTACTCATTCTCAAATGAGATGGCATTGTATAAATCTGGTCCTTTGGTGAGACCCTTAGTTCGTTCGGGTTAAAATATGTTGATAATATTGTCATGCAATATATCTTTATAATATTATCCCACTTTGAACCACACCTAGTTTGATAACAAACTACTTAACACAAATGCCCTCCTTTGCTGCTACTATAGCAGTCATATACTTAGCCTTTTGTTGTAGTATCCGTCACATTGTCTCAACTTTGTAACTCATCCAAATCCATCATGGAACATCCTTTCCATTACATTGTGCCACCCATATTATAAATTGAGATAAATTTAATTTGTATCTTGTGACAAAACTAGTATCAATGTAATACTTTACAATGAACTACCTTCAACTATTTGTCAATTATACATGATATATTCGTAGTTCTCCCAAAGCTCTTAAGAATATATTTACTATCGTCCAATGATCATCTTATGAATCATTCTGGTATGTGCTCATAACATTTAGAGCATAGGATATATCTCGATATATACATATCACGGTATAATCGATCAAAATATTCACGTGATTTTACTCACCAAGTGTCGAAACACTTGAATCTTGATACAATCCTTTCCATGCAGCAAGAACCTTTCTTTTTATTTCCATATTGAACCCTTTCAATATCTCATATATGTACGTCTGGCATAACCATATTAGCGCCTCAATCTATCCATAGAGACATTGATGCCCAATATTCTGGTTTTGCCCAAGTCTTTCATCGAAATCCTATTTTAATGAAATTCTTAACTTGTATCAATAAAAGATACATCATTTCCAATCAACAATATGTAATATGCATAATGTATTGGAAATTTGTCTCAGCGCTCCCACTTAATTTCTTGTAAATGCAAGCATCTTCATCATCTCCGATGAAATTAAACTCCTTTAACATTTTCATCATGGTGAAGATTCCAACTCCGCTATGCTCACTTTAATTATTGAAGTTTGCATGCCCTTTTTGGCACCCTTTGAATTAACAAAACCCTTCGGACCGTGTCATGTACACGTCCTAGGATACCATTCTATTAGAAGAACCTTGTTTTGTTTATTCAACTATCATATACCAAATTATATGTAGTGGTTGCTACATTAATCCGTCAAGACTAAATATCGCTATGAAAGATCAAATCTTGCCATAGTCAACTCCTTGAACATTGCCGAAAACTTCTTTCTGACATGTCGACTATTTCATAGATATTAAACATCCATGTCTATTTCTTTATAGATTCAAACACGACCGATAGGCTTCACGCCTTTCCGGACGGTCTTCCAAGTTCAGAAACTTGATTTCTCGTGTATGGATACTATCACGAATTCTATGACTTCTAGTCATTTTATGGAGTCAGGGCCCATCATCGCTTCTTTGCATGCAGTCGCTTCATTATTGTCAAAACAATAACGACGTCTGTTACAAATCTTATTATTTGATTCTTACCGACCCACATGGTTCAATAACTCTAATCTTCAAGATCACACCCTTTGTAATCACGGGAGCCATGAGCATTGTGGCCGCCACCGGGACACTTTCCGGCGCTGTGCTACTTAGCACATATAGCTAAGGTTCAACAACCTTATCATAGTTCTATTGTCCTCCCACTTAATTTTTCACAAAAAATTCCTTCTCAAGAAACTTGACGTTCTAAGCGAAAAACTCTTTTGTCCTCGGTGTTATGGAGGAAATCACAACAAATTTTTTGGGATAACCTACAAAGAAGTTCTTATCCGACTTTGGTTGTAAACATTTTACTGATGCATAGCATACCAAAATTTAAGTGAAGATAATTCGGGTTTTATCCCAAACCGTAACTCATATGGTGTCAGTTCAATGGACCATGATGGTGCTCTTTTCAGTGTAAAAGCGGTAGTCTCTAAAGCTTTAATCCTTAAAACATAATGGCAATTATATAAAAGACACCTTTGATCTTACCATGTCAAACAAGGTTTGATTTGATCTCTCAAACATACCATACTCCTGTGGTTTATCGGGAAATGCAAACTCATGGAAAAATTCCTGAAATCATTGGTGTTTTGCTAAACCTGTAACTCAAATATCTTCATTTATGATCAAATCATAAACTCTTTTATTTTCTTGTTATAATGATTTTTCACTTCATATTGAAAGTCTTATGAAGTAAATATAGAGATATATTCACTCAAATTTCTGGTGAAAGCATATGAAGCAAATAGATCCATCGCATATGGCTACACATAATGGACCATATACATCAACATGCATAATATCCAATAAGTTAGTCATCCGTTCCCCTTTGGCCTATGGACGGAGTTTCAATTATCTCTAGGAAAGTTTCACAAGCGTCAATTGATCAAAATCAAAATACTCCAAAAATCCATCAACATGGAGTTTCTTCATGTTTCCTTTCTAATATAATTGAAACAACAATGTCACTTCATAAGTGATCTTCCAATCATTTTGGATGTGATTTCTCCAACTAGACTTGTAAAAGTTCATCCATCCTTTATGGAATACAGTAATTATTTGAACAACCATTGTTCTCCTAATACCAGAACAAAATAATAATTATTAAAACAAATCTTGAAGGCTAGGTTTAACGACAACGAAAATGTAATTACACTCTATTTGTTTTTGATGAACATCATCACTTATTCTCTTCCCAGTTACTTAGGCCATTGTAGTTCATGAATTGTGTTGTTCTGTATGACACTTCACACCAACCAATTCGGTATCCAATACCAGTATCTAATACCTCAAAACCACATCGTTTAACAAGCAAGGAATACAACCATAACATGTATATCTTCTATATACCTAAGTTGGACATCTCCAACCTTTTCTTTTCTGCCAAATATTTTATAGATTCTCTTTCAACAATTCCTTTTTCTTTTAAAAGAATCTATCAACGTGAATAGTGGTGTCATTCACATGACACATAGTACAAAGTGTATATAGTCAAATACTAATACCTTTGGACTTGCACTTTTAGGTGGATCACCATCATCAAATGTTTGGTGTTCTTTCAAAAATCCATTCTTTAGTAATCTAATAGTGTAGTAAACATTTTACTTACATCTTCTATTCGTCCTTATCATGACAACTTTCATGATCAAGCGACTATAGCCTATAAGGAAGAATTGCGAGTATAATGTTAGTTCCCAAAACCTTTTTGGGAGATCCGGATGCCTAGCATCTCCATCCTTCACAATGTCTCATACAATATGAGAACATGTATTTTGCTAAATTATACTCTATCATAATGCAACCAAAAACATTGTTTCTCGATTTGATGATGATCAAAGAATTTTGGAATGTCCAAGATTATTGAGAGGACCTAGATTTGAGTGGGAGCAAATTAGCTTGGCTAATTCATAATATGTAGCTGACATATTTTGAGTTGGAGCTAAGTAAAACCCCTGCATCTCAAACATGAATGTCATATTTTGAGTGGGAGCTAAGTAAAATCCCTAGATCTCAAACATGAATGTCATATTTGAGTGGGAGCGTGAAATCTTTCTGGAATATGTAAACAACATATGTGAATGATGTGATTGGTGTTAGTAGTATTTAAGTTAGGATGACGTTGAAGTTATTAAACAAAAGATCTATCAAGATAGATTGGTGAGTTTAATAAACACTGAATGTCGAATGCTTCCTAGACTTGATTCTGAAAGATGTTCAGAATGTCCTAAGCAAGATTCTGAAGAAGCTCAGAATGGAACAAGGTGAAAAAGTAGTCCATGAGAAAGCCCTCGAGGTTGATCTAAAGTCACTGTCAGCTCCTGGAATCCGTCCTCGTTCTGATGCCATAACTATATTATATACACAAAGGATAGCAAAGTGTGTTTCGAAGTTTAGATGACAACGATGAAAACGACCGTCATCATAAACACTAGAAACAAAGTCTCACTTTGTCGTCAAACAAATGCTTTGACCCATTATAAGATAATGGTGTGAATGTCAAATTAGAAAGACATTAACGATTTGCAAAATACATAATGATCTACTAAAACAGAACATGAACATAACATTTCCCATAAGCAGGCATGATCTGTAAACTCATATAGTATATGGTTTATATGAGTACAATGCGAGCTGGATAATTTTTACTCTAGTGCAAGTGGGAGACTGACAGAGATATGCCCTGGAGGCAAATAATAAATAGGTTTTTATTGTCATATCTCAATTAGTTTATAATAGTTTCATATTATGCTAGAACTGGGCCAAGTAGAAACATTGGTACAGGTGTGGTATGAAACAACCAAGTACCTAGTAGCCTCTATTCATACTAGTTCGTTGGTCACGAAGATGATCTGGATTTCAAGATCATGGGTATTTATGCCGACTGACAACGGGATCATATCATTGGAGAATGATGTGGTTAGACATTCCTTGAAGGATTGTAACACGATCAAGTCATATAGTTCATTGTTGCAACAGCTATACCTAGACTCCTTCTCCTTAGACCGTGAGCTCATATTACTCACTGTTTCCCGAGGCTGCTTAGACTGCATCAAGCGCCACTTGGTAATACAGTGGTTATAAAGGTGTACGTTGAGTATTCTAAAGGAACATTAGATGACATGTGACTGCAAGACCGGGGTTTGTTCACCCACATGACGGGTAAAGATACATACGGCCGGCTTGGTGAGATTATATCCATAAATATTGCAATATGTGACTAGGTCACGGGGATGTAATATCACGGTAACAAGAAAACAGAACTTGTTGTGAACGAGATTGAACAAGGTATGGGATACCAATGATCGGATCTCGGACAAGTTGTATCGAGAAACAAAAGGAAGAGGATGCTACATTTAGCGGTTCAAACGACATTGTCATCAAGAATACATAGGGGTTAGATGGACATCCCTAGTCCCTCTTTTGATCAGTGATACAGATCAAGTCTAGAGCATTCCCGAGCCGTGAGAGGATACACTCAAGGGTACAATGAGAGCGATCATTGTAAGAAGGAATCACAGTAGAGAAAGAGAGAAAGCTGGAATCGTTCTGCAGAGAGATTCGAAGTTGTTCGGAGAAAGAATAAAGGAAAAGACCGGAAAAGTGTCTTCGGATAAGTTGGAATTTAAATATATATTTATTATATGTTAATTGTGAATTAATAAATTCTAAATAATATTTAAGTTAAGATTTATAAAGGCAACTTTTATATTAGGCTAAATCTCGGAGGGAAAAGGCCTAGAATAAAAGCTGCAGAAAAATAAATGGAAAAAGGAAAAGAAACAACCCATGTGGGTGGTTTTTATTAACCGCCGCACAGGGGCGGACCATAGCTACCAGCTTCCACTGGGGCCTGCTTGACCTGGCCCATCCGGGCGGTGCGAGGCGCAGGCCACCGCCGGGGGGTGAGCTGGGCCGCGGGGGGAGCAACGGGCCCACCCGGGCACCAGCCACCACCGCAAGCTGAGCCGCCAGGGCGCCAAGGCCCACCCGGGGCTGCCTCTGCCTCGCGGCGAGCTGGGCCGCTGGTGTGGCGCCAGGCCCACCCGACTGACTGCTGCTAGCTGCTACCCCTTTTTCTTTTTATTTTTTATTTTCTGTTTGGCTTTTGGGCTAAGTTCTTTTGTCCCATCCGGCCAGCACGAAAATTCCTGTAATTTTCCTTTAACTAATAGTCCCACATGGCTAACGTAATGGGGAGGGCACACCCCTCCGCCTATATAAAGGGGTTCCCGTGGGTGGGATTAAACACACAATATGAGAAGTCCTTTGGTTGACTTTCTCCCTCCCTCTCTCTATACCTTGTGACCATGGCCCCAAGTCTGGGCTGTGCGATCGAGGCACACCTACAGTATGCCGTTGCGCTGCAGGGATTCCTAGCCAGATATCAACTTCTGCACTCCTGGCGGGGTCAGGGGCGCTTAAATGTCGTGAGCCAGAGCTGCTGCACGATGAAGATGAAGAAGGAGCAAGGGATGACCTGCGAGGAGCTTTGCGACCTTGAGGTCGGCTACAAGTACGACTAGTTCAACCACGTTCCCCGCGGAATGTTAACCGCGTACGGTCTACAATGGTATGTATTCTATACGCATTGGATGTTACTGCATTACTAGATAGATAGATCCTAGGAAGTTTTAGGGTTATATCGTAGGAACAATTTTGTTTTCTGCTACGATCCCCAACAGATGTGAGCAGTAGTTGTTGCCTATTCGTCCAAATACGGAGTTCCTCCCACACATACATAGCTGAGAATGTTCATGATGATAATATTTATCTTAGATCTTTACAATACTAGTGGTGTATCGGCTTTTCCCTGAGAACACCTTTTCCCTACTGCAGTTCCAATCTCTTTACGTACGTGATACTTACTTTCTGAACTCAGTTGGTTTTACTTTGCTTTACTTTATTGCTCTTATAACTAAAACCCCAAAACACCTTTTTACACAATACTCGCATGTTATCTTGTCACTTAGAACTTTATCTAGCATTTCTATCATAATATTACTTCAAGAGTTATTATATTTCTGACTACTGCTCCCTGTGGGATCGATATATTTATTTCGAAGCTAGTTACAAACGATCTGTGCTCTTGCAGTCATCATACTCCCTAATATGTGAAATTAGTTAGCTCCTGGCGTATTGATCTAGTTAGAGAAGTTATAAACTGCAAGTTGGTTCTGCTACACATGTATGCAGTCACACCTCAAGAACACCAACACGACCTTCCATATGTTGATACACATCACCCTGAGAGCGTAGTTGGGCAGGAATGTGAGACCCTACACTGGTGACATCGTGGTCATGACTTGCGAGAAGGACATGGTTATGGCGGACCATGAAGAGACCTTCACCAACCTACCAAAGGTTAACCTCAAGCTCAACTCAGCCAAATGTGTATTCAGGGTCTCGTCAGGCAAGATCCGGGAATTCTTGGAGTCACGTCATGGTATCAGGACGAACCCAGGAAAAATCAAGGTCATCGAAAAGATGCGACCTCCCGGGCGGCTCAAGGACACAGAGTGCTTGGCAGGATGCATGGAGTTGCTAGGGAGATTCTCCTCTAAGCTCCGCAAGAAGGACCCTCTTGCTAATTTTCTAAAATTCAGTTCTATTCCAAAAACTTTAGGAAGTCATTCAGAAGAAGATGGCTCCATTTGTTTCAGAAGATGGCACTGAGGAAGAACAAATTTCTACCATTGAGGCTGTGCACTTTGCACTCTCCAAGAACAACAAGGGAAAACCAATCTTCCTAAAGAATGTTGGCCTCTATCCAAGTACTTCAAGACGAAGTAGGTCTGGCCTTGAAGCGGAACTAGAGGTTGAGAGATCATAGACTGACAAACTAGGTTGTACCATAGAGGAGTTGTAGAAACCGAAAGAAGCTGCCAAGGTAGAGTGGCTGCAGTATGTTCAAGAAATGCAAGACATGCGGAACAAGCAAGAAGAGTTGCTGCTAAACAAGACCATTCAAATCTGTCTCAGATGACTCAGCAGAAGCAGCAACAACAACATCAGCTTTAGGTGTTGCAAGGTAAGTGAACTAGTGGTTGAAACTTATGAGGTTTTGGGTAGGAAAACTTGTGGTGAGCTAGGAAATTTAACTAGTGTGGAAACTTGTGAGGATTTTGGCTTAGAAAATGTTGTGGAACTTTAAGTAGTTTCTGTCAAATCTACATGGTTCAAAAACTACTATGAAAATTTATAAGGAAACTTGTCCTGAAATTTATTATCAAATTCTATCATTTGATGCATGTGATGTGAAATGGGCCAAAAACGATTAGGGATAGTAGAAATTTACACGAAAGCATTATGTGCACAAATGACCCTTGACGCCATCTCGCATTACTGACCAAAACAAAATCGTCTCCATTGTTCAAGATGAAATATTTCCATCATAGATAAAAAATGGTCTGGCCCGCTTTAATTGGTCAACTACCTAGACAAACCAGAAATTTCATGGCCAATGATGATGTCATCACATAGACGTCGCCAGGGAAAGGAGATACGTGTCCCGTTCTGATTAACCCATGTGTCGTAGCACGGGTGGTCCACGTGGCATCATCCAATTGGTGCACGCATCATGTTGATAATCGCCCACGTGTTTAGTTGGCCTAAAACAGGTGGCAATGAAAACAAATTCGTCACGGCCTAGATGACATCTGGAATGGGATGGATGACATCAGGAACAGGATGGATGATGTCATGAAATCTTCGACAATAGAATCAAGCTATGACGATAAAACGTCAGGACACTGATGACGTCACTGACAGCCAGCGTGACGGCTACTTTCTGTGTCGTCTACCATGTGGCATCTTATGTGACAAAAAAGTCATGACTGATTGGGCCTGGGCTGGGCCAGTCCCATTCTCCGCGACAAAATTAAAGGAATTTCATGGACAACCGTGTAGGTTTTAGAAAGAAAAAACATCATGGATGAGATTATGACGTGTATTTTTTCGTCGCAGAATTCGTCTCGGATGATCATCTATGAAATTTTGCCCCTGATCCATGATGAAACAAATCGTCATGTGCCGTCCAGATTCTTGTAGGGATAATTCTCTACCTCCAGACCATTCTAGAGCTGCTTGTGATATCAGGGATCTCATCCGAAACTCCTACATTTGATTCTCAGCATACATATTCTCAAACAAAGACTATCAACATTGTAGTTTAAGTGTGTGACCCGACAAGTTCGAGAATATGCAGACATGATAGATAAAACTATTTGATCAATAACCTTCAAACAGACCAGGATGCCCATGATGACTCCTACAAATTTAGGGAAGTACTTTTCGATTGAACCACAATGTTAAAGATTCAAATAATCTGGTATATGATTCCTTTTGTGTCACGATATGCTACTTTTCTGAGATTCAATTGTCGGTATCACTATACCTAGTTCAATATTGTTACCGACAAGTTCTCTTTAGTCACACTGTCGCATAGAATCCATGTGACCAACTACTTCAGTCACTGGGATTTTGGATGCTATACTACCGAGAGGGCCAGAGATATCCTACACCCCTTCGTACGAAGGAACAAATCCCAACCTTCATTCACACAACCCAATAGACACCATCAATGATACCTAAAAGCCACCTTTATAATCACCCAATTACGGAGTGACATTTGATGTCCACAAGGTATTCCACCGATGCCTAGGAGTAACATGATATCATGTTCTAAAGAAACTATACTTGACATATACTTAAAGCGATAGCAAACCAACTAGACACTGTGATCAGAAGCTATGCTTATTATTAAGGGTCTTATTACTACAAGAATCTGGGTGCTCCATGGCGATCTGATATCGTCGTGGATTGGGGTAAAAACGTCATAGATGGCCATCCGCGACAAATTCTGCGACAAAAAAATAGGTCATAGAACTCATGTCATAATTCAATCCATGACGTTTTTTGTCTAAAACCGTCACGGGTTGTCCGTGACGTTCCTCTAATTTCATCGCGACAAACTGGACCGGACCAGCCCAGGCCCAGTCTTTCATGATGTTTTTATTTCGTCATGAACGATGCCACGTGGCGGACGACACCCCGAGCTACCATCAGTGAAGTTTGCTGACGTCATTGTTGCCGTCAGTGATGTCATCCCTTTCAGCATGTTTTTTCTGTCATGACTTGATTCCGTAACCGCCACTTCTTTATGTCATCATGTCGTCTATGATGTCGTGCCAGCGTGACGAAATTCGTTTTGTTGCTGCCGATAGGTAGACACGTGGTACATTCAAATGATAACACGTGGGTCAATTCCAGGACAAGACGTCGACCAAGACGTGGACCAATCAACACCGGACACGTATCCTCTAGAAGAAATGATGATGTCATCATCTCGTAACGTTACTAACCATGACGGAAATATTTCGTAAAGAAACACTCAAGATGTTTATAGGATTACAAAACATAATTTGACAGAAAATTCCAGGACAAATGTGTTACTCTAGAGAAATGAATACCAGACTCGAATAAGATATAAGAAGGTTCAACTCATGCTACACACATTTCCATAGATTCACCAAATTGCCAGTTGTGGTTTGGACAGCTGAGCTAACACTTGTTGTATTAATGCATTTTCCTCTTCTTGTTTCTTCCTTAGGTCTTCTTGTTTCTTCCGCATTGCTTGTAGGTCTTACAACTCCTCAATGGCACAGGTCAGTTCCACATACCTACTTTATGAGACTCAGTTGAGCTTCTAGCTGAGACTTGGTTTCTTTTGAAGTACTTGCAAGGATGCTGATGTTCTTCAAGACAGTTGGCTTTCTCTTGTTCTGAGACAGCACAAAGTGCACACTATCGGTGGAAGGAATTGCTTCATCCTGTGTGCCATCTTCTGGAGGATATGAAACCAACTTGCTTTCCACGACTGCCCACAAGTTTTAGGAACATTGGTTTTCCCTTGTTGTTCTTGGAGAGTGCAAAGTGCACAACCTCAATGGCAGAAAGTTGTTATTCGTCACTGCCATCTTCTTCTGAATGACTTCCTACATTTTTTGGAATAGAACTGAATTTTAGAAAAATAGCAAGAGGGGCCTTCTTGCGGAGCTTAAAGGAGAATCTCCCTAGAACCTCCATGCAAACTGCCTGGCATTGCGTGTCCTTGAGCCGCCCAGGAGGTCGCATCTCCTCGATGACCCTGATTTCGCCTAGGTTCATCTTGATACCGTGACGTGACTCCAAGAATTCCCGGAGCTTGCCGTATGAGACACTGAATACGCATTTGGCTGAGTTGAGCTTGAGGTTAACCTTGCGTAGGTTGGTGAAGGTCTCTTCGAGGTCCGCCATGAGCGTCTCTTTTCGTGGGTCATGACCACGATATCACCAGCGTAGGCCCTCACATTCCTACCCAACTATGCTCTTAGGGCGATGTGTATCAGCATATGGAAGGTCGTGTCAGTGTTCTTGAGGCCTGACTGCAGAACCAACTTGTAGTTTATAACTTCTCTAACTAGATCAATATGCCAGGAGCTAATTAATTTCACATATTAGGGAGTACATCTATGGCCAACTTGTTGGAGATGCCGGAGGACTGGGCTACGCCAGCATCTCCCTCAAGTTGGCCGTAGTGTTGTCCCTGCTGTCGCACACCCTCTTGCAGTTTATAACTTCTCTCACTAGATCAATACACCGAGAGATAACTAATTTCACATATTAGGGAGTACATCTATGGCCAGCTTGTTGGAAATGATGGAGGACTGGGCTCCGCCAGCATCTCCCTCAAGTTGGCCGTAGTGTTGTCCCTTCTCTCGCACACCATCATGTTTGCAGTTGATAACTTCACAAGGATGCCTATTTATAGATTAAGCAGCACAACATAGTGTCGACACTCGCGACATAATGTCGACACTCTTGTCGAGGTGTTTTAGTCTTGACTGGATCCACTAATCGTGACTAAAGATATTTCCCGCCATTTTCCACCGCTTCCTGCTATATTTTTTCCCACCCTTTCCCTCTAACCGGGCCTTTTAGTTCTAGTTGGAGCCACTAACCAGGACTAAAGATATTTCCCTTCATTTCCCAACGCTTCCTACTATGTTTTCCTGCCCTTTCCCTCTAAATGGGCCGTTTTGTCCCAGTTGGAGCCACTAACCGGGACTAAAGATATTTCCCGCCATTTCCCACTACTTCCCGCCATGTTTTCCCTCCCTTTACCTCTATATCTAGGCCGACCGTGCCATGGCTATCCACACATCCACACATTCCTCTCTCAAAACAATGAACACCACATACTGGGCCATTCTGACACTCGAGGAGACCGAGACACTATGTGCCTCCAGCTACCCACTAGTAGGGAAAGGATCACCGCCGGCGCACCAAAATGGCCTAGCACCGGCGAGTACCTGTTTGCCGGTGACCATCTCGCTGGCGGTAATGCATTACAACCGGAAAACCATACGATTCGCCGGCGATAAATGATAATACCACTAGTGAGTAGCCCATTCGCCGGGGATAATGTCCCCTAACACTAGCGCACAACCCTTCGCCAGGGGTAATACAATTTGTTCGATGATAGTATTATGTATCAGAGAGAAAAAAATAGGCAGAATATGTAGATGAATACAGAAATACACAGTATACAGGATAATGACAGCAAAATATATATTAACATAGGAAACAGTAGCAGTATCCACCAAATGTTCAATATAGCTCGGACATTGGTTCATATAGCATTATCTAGAGTTCGCTCATCTTCACCCTCGTCGGAAGAGTCGGGAGGAAAGAAAGTGAAATAGATGATGCCATAAGTATGACTGAGCAAAAACTCTAACTCTCATACCTCTTTCATGTCGTCGTACAATATGAGGAGTTTGTTCTATCCAGGACCACTAAAATATGTTCGGGCCCTCCTTGTTGGTGACCCTAACCTGGTACGTCATATCGGGGTGATTATGATGAGTCAAAGTGACAATAAACACGACAAACTCATCCATTCTTCTATCGAGA
Source organism: Avena insularis (assembly GCA_023614405.1). Classification (NCBI taxonomy): domain Eukaryota; kingdom Viridiplantae; phylum Streptophyta; class Magnoliopsida; order Poales; family Poaceae; genus Avena; species Avena insularis. The sequence goes on along the minus strand of JAJUPC010000016.1, from coordinate 1,253,369 downwards.
TGGTCCATGAAGCCATGTCATCCACCACAAGGGATTGACTGAGTAAAATCATAGGACAAATCAATTAGTCATGATTTTCATTTAACATATGTATATTTACATTCTCCACATGAATTTTAGAGAACATACTGTCCTAACACCAAAGTTCACAGGGAGCAGTATGGTGATCTTCTTGTCCATGCAATGCCAACTAGGCTACATACATAAACTAGCATCTACACACATTAAAACATGGGAGCAGTAATTACTTATGAAACTATAATCATAGTATCACTCAGACTCTATTTTGTGAATTAAGATAATGTGAATCAGAGTATCAGGAAGTTCATTCATTCAGCGACACACATACATAAAACATGGGAGCAGTTCATTCTTATGAAACTATAATCAGAGTACGAACACCTAAACTCACACTGTCGAGGACGAACACCTAAACTGACACTATCGAGGACGCGAACATCTAACTGAAACTATTGAGGATGCAAACACCTAACTAACAGTGTCGAGGACGAACATCGCTACAGACACTGGCGAGGACGCGAACACCTAACTAAAACTATCGAGGACTCGAACACCTAACTAAAACTGTCGAGGACGAGCACCTAAACTGACACTGTCGAGGACGAACATCACTGCTGACACCTAACGACGGCGAGGACGGCGACATCAAATCAAACCTGGACGGGCGACGGCAAGGCAGACAACAATGGTGAGGACCTCCTCCTCCTTCCCTTCGGTGAGGCGGACGGCAGAGCGGGGGGCACCTCCTCCTCCTTCCCTTCGACAACTATAAGAGGCAGATGGCGGAGCGGTGGTTAGGGTTGCACGCGGGTGGGGATTAGATTTTTCGTTGGTGAGATCAATGGCTGGGATGGGGGTGGGGGTTACCTCGTTGTGATGATAGGTGGACCCCGACGCCTAAGGGCCTAATTCACCGAGGATAAATATTTCGGCCCGGACAGGCCCATCCAACCCACTCTACCCTTGGCGCCTAAGGGCCTAATTCACTAGTGGTAATCGCCAGCCCATCCGGGGGGCATGTGGCCCACAACATCCCAGGCATGCACCCGACCTCTTCGATGGCGCTAATTGGGCCAGCCCCGGTGCTTACGTTTTACTCTCGTCGGCGGTAACACGAGGAAGGCCCTGATGGCCTTACCGCTGGCGACCCCTGTGCCTGCTTCAGCGACGGTGAGGAATCCGGCTATAAGGTTCTCCCTACTAGTGACCCATGCACGTCAGTGTACCGGCTGCCCTCTGACTAGATGATGAGCGTTGGAGCAGTTCATGTCCCTCTTGTGCCTCAAGGTTCCGCCCGCTAGGCGGCGATCCTGACAACTACGACACCTAGAATGCCCTCTTCGCTAACAGGCAGGAAAGGGAGCTTGCCAGGTACGAGGATGATGACCCGCCCTCGGTGAACCACAACGAAACCTGTCGTGGAAATGGCCATGGCAGTCGCTGCCACTGGCAGCGATTGATTGTAACGTGAGGAAGAGTTGGTAGCCATCTGCGGTGTGTGATGGGGGCAGATGCACATGGGTTTACCCATGTTCGGCCCCCAGGAGGGTAAAGACCTACTCCTGCTAGATTAGATTATTGGAGAGCAAGTTACAGGGGTGGCGAGCTTGGCGTCTAAGCTGCGAGTCGCTTGAGGGGGTGTATGATGGAACGTGAGTCCTTAGGATACCCTAGGGAGGTTTATATAGGAGTCACCTCGCTAGGGTTTACAAGTTAAAACTGAGCCAGATATGGACTCGGAGGCTTTCTGACCTAATCCGATTAGGCTTCAGATATGCTTCAGGGCCTTCAGCTTCCAGTCGCCAGGCTTCTCCTTCCGTCATAGTCCAGTCACCGTCCTTCGGGCACACTCACAAGCCCTTCGGCCCAATCGGAATGTCCTGCTGGGCATACCCCCTTTGGCATATCCCCATCAGTAGTCCCTGAGGCCATCATTGATTCAGGCGCAGGGGTCCCTTTAGCGATCGAAGTAGGCGAGCCCAATTTGGACGCCCAGTTGAGTCGACGATGGACTCCATTAGAACCAAGGAGAATTTCCCCAGGTTTCCAACTCGCCACCCCGACGAACATTACTGCTGTCAAGTCGCCGCTTTGGCGAGTGGAGAAGACTAGTGGGTAACGGTAGGAATGGAGGAGTTGGACTGTCAGTTCTGGTCAAACTATCCATTGGAATTTCCAATGGTAATTTCGGCGCAATTACCGTGGGTAACGGCTACCCCGATTTTGGCGGGTGGCGTTCCCATATAAGGGGAGTGATGATTCAGTTCTGCAAATCTTCCCCGCATTCTTCATTCTGCCATATTCGTTCTTCCTGTCTCCAATCTCCCCGCCTTCATCCTTCCGATTCGTCCACACTATGCAATTCCACGTCCTACATGTTGGGTCCGCAGCATAGAAAACAAAAAATTTCCTACGGTGTGAGCTACACGCCAAGATCTATCTACTAGGTACAAAGCAACGGGTGGACATACATCCAACGAGAACTTACCCTCGTAGACAACGAGCTTTCTAAACGAGTAGGAACTCGTGGTTGATGTAGTCGTATACTTGCCGATCTCAAGATCGTGAGGAAGTCCGAGCGCCGCCACTCAGCAGCGCATCCGCACTCGCACACACGTTCAAGCCACCGGACAACCTCCACCTCCTCGCTCTAGCGATCCAGCAGAAGCAGCAACTCCTTCCAGACGAAATGCCACCAGGAACATGTATCTCGCTAATCCAAGACCATGGGGGAATAATTCTAGAGGGGGAGAGAGATCCTTCACAAGGAGGTGCGAGGATGAAGGAGGGAATGGGTGGCCTTTTATAGGAGGAGGGGGTGCCCCCTCTCTCCATGGCCGGCACATGGGGGGTGACCCCTCACCTCCCCCATTCATGTGGTGGTAACCCCTCCACATTAAAATGCCTCTTCACATTCCCTTTCAAAGTCTCCACTTTAAATGCATTAAATTTCTCCAAATTTAATGATCTCTCATTTAATAAAACTCTTTTTATTAAATTTATTCAGAATTTTGTTAATTACTTTAATTAACAAACATTCACATATAGCACCTTGCAATATTTCAATATCACATGCAGAACCACCTTCTGCAATTTCACCCAAAACAATTTCCGGTTTCTATTGAAACAATTCCTGCGTTTTGCAATTCTTTCGTCTGAAACATATGTGCTCCAAAATGGTGTCCGGTAACTCTTAAGTGTGCCACCCTACGGTTCGTGAATATTGCAGACATGATCGAGACCCTTCTCCGATCAATAATCAGAAGCGGGACCTGGAGATCCGTACTGACTCCTACACATTCAACGATGACTCCTATGATCGTGAGAACCTTTAACCCTTGTAACTAAATCCCTTTGTATCTCGATATATTACATGTCCGAGATTCGATCATCGGTATCTCCATACCTAGTTTGATCTCGTTACCGACGTGCACTCTTTTCTTGTTCCCGTGATATAACATTCTAGTGATCACATCACTTGCTTGCAAGCTATCCTAATGTGATATCACCGAGAGGGGCCAGAGTATATATATCCGTCATCGAGATGGACAAATCCCACTCTTGATCCTTGAGCCTCAACATAACACCTTCGTAGCACTGAACCCACCTTTATAATCACCCTATTACGGTGTGACGTTTGATGTTATCAAGATACTCTTCCGGTGTTAGCAATTAACATGATCTCATGGTATAAGGATAAAGATTACTCCGTATGATGTTATAGCAATATAAACATAATGACTTGATCGTAATGCTATACTTTCGATGAATGTTCATCACATCATTCCACCAATGGTGTGACCTTGTTGTTAACAACATCCAATGTCCATGATCAGGAAACCTTGATCATCCTGTTAATCAACAAGCTAGTCTATAAGAGAGGCATGACTAGGAACCTTTTTTGTTTATTAAACACACATGTATTGATGTTTCCGAGTCAATACAATTCTAGCATGTAAAATAAACATCTATCATGTATAAGGAATATATAATGACAACTTTATTATTGCCTCTCAGGGCATATTTCCTTCACTACCTGATGGCGCCTCCCAAAGGCTCATGGGGAAAATCCAAATGCACCAAAGCCTAGCTCAAGTCTTTTGAGGACGCCGGAGTCCTCCGCAAGGGGAACTGGAGGGTTCACCCCTCCTCCGAGATCAAGTCGAAGCCACGAGCCAGTGAATTCATTTGCTTCCCCAGCCATCTTGATAGGGGTCTGGGATTCCCCACCTCACTCTTCTTCCGCCGCTTATGCACGTATTACGCGATCAAACCGTCATATCTCGGCCCGCACAGCATCGAGCAGCTGGGAATCTTCGTCGCCTTCTGCGAGTGCTATCTCGGCTACATGCCATACTTTCCGCTGTGGATGGAGCTCTTCCATGGCCGCATCGGGCGCAAGGCGTCCGGTGGCTTGATATTGGCCATAGGCGGTGTCACGTTCCAATTGAAGCCGAAGGCTAATTTCATCAAGCTCCTCCTACCGAAGAAGGCCGCCAACGAGTGGAAGAAGAGCTGGTTCTACGTAAAAAGAATCCACTCCCTCCGGCGAAGTGGCACTTCCAGAGTTCGTCGCCGAGAGGAGCGAGCCTTGCCGGTTGGCACCGAAGAAGCTTCCCGAAGACCAGAGGATGGTCGTCGCGGAGATGATGGACCAGATCCAGAAGCTAAAGGACCAGGGGTTGACTTCGATCAATCTTTACAACTGCTGGCTCGGGCAGCGTCTGGTTCCGCTGGCGGCTCGGCCGCATTGGATGTATGAATACAGCGAGAAGCACGACCCCTCCCGAACCAGCAAGGAATCATGGGAGGCCGAGGACTACAAGGCCGCCCTAAAGAAGATCACTGACGGGGAGTTCACCAGCGTGTTGGTCGGGCTCGCCCCGTACACTCCCGTGAAGAACGAAGCCCCCACAGTAAGTCTTCTCCCTAGTCGCAATTTCCGCTACTCAATTCTCAGTCCCTGCATTTGGTGTTTACTCTTGGTGGTTCTCAGCTTTTTCAGGTGTTGGACGGCTGGCTTCCTCCGCTCGACGAAGAGGTTCCGCAGGAGCTCGAGGAGGACTCCAAGAGAGACTTCCGACAGCAGCGAGGAGGAGGAGGAGGTTCCTCCCCCAGCGCCTGTGGCTCGCAAGACCCGCATGCAAAAACAGCGTGAGTTCGAGGCAAGTCGCAGCTTGGATGAACATGACGGAGGCGACGAGGTCGCGCAGGAGCACACGTCCCGGCGCACTGCTACACCGTCGAAGCCCGCACGCAAGCCCAAGTCACCAACAAAGAAGCCAATGTCGCCGTCCAAGTCGGCGGTGGTGTTTGAGTCGGATGATGACTCCGACGATGACGACTCCCCCGAAGTCTCGTGCAAAGCCCCAAAGGACGCGATCCCGACAAATTGGTTGGAGGGTGAGGACACCAAGGCATAGCGGTGATCGCGCCAACGGTTTCGGGGGTTTCAAGCCAGGAAGCCGCTGAGGCGGCGATGTCTAAGTTGAGGAAGCGAGGGATGTCGACCTGTGTCATCATGTTAACAGCGACTGCGTGGGCGAGCACCTTCTTCTCGCGCTTGGTGCCAAGACCGGTGAAGGTGTGTAGCGAGCCGACGGTGGTGCCGAAACCGCCGCCATTTCTGTTGTCCTGAGGTGGGTTGTTATTTGGGTCCTCCCTTGCTCGTCTTGCCTTCTCAATCTCTTTGAGAGAGTGGCAATCAGCGGTGGTGTGGGTGGCGGGTTTTCCCTCCCTGCTATGGTAGATGCAGGGCTGATTGAGCAGGGCAGCGAGGTCAAATTTCGGCCTTGCTGTATTACTGGAGCGGTAGTTTCCGCTGTCGCGGTAATTTCCTCCGTCGCGGCGGTAGTTCTTGGGGTCGCGCTGGCTGTAGCCGGTGTTGGCGACGAAGTCGACTCGCCCGTCCGTGCGGCGCTTGCCGGTGATGCGGGTGTTGCTGTAGCACATGTCGCGTAGGCGCCCGCTGTCGTGGATGCTGGTTCGGCGCCGTCCTCCTGACTCGTCGTCACAGTCTTGGCTAGGGTCCTCCTCCGCGTAGCGCTTGGCGATCTCGAGGAGGTCGAGGACGTTGTCGAGCATCCGGTAGACCCTCTTGATCTTAGCAACCAGGGGTTCATACCGGCACGCGTTCTTGAAGCAATGTAGACCCTCTTGATCCGTGTCTGGGTGGATGCCGGAGGCATTGATCCAAACTTCTTGCCATCTTGGAATCCAGCGGCGAGTCGACTCGCGTTTTCCCTGGATGCATCGCTCCAGGTCTTCTATGGTGGTGGCGTGGGTGTAGGAGCCCTCGAAGTGCCTGATGAAGGCGTCCCGCATTTCTTCCCAGGAATCGATGTTGTCGGCACGGAGGGTGTTGATCCATTGCCGAGTCGCACCATCCATCATCAGGGGGAGGTAGCGAGCGGCGAGCAGGTCGGTGTGGCCTGCGATTACCATCGCCATGAGGTATGTGTCCAGCCAGACAGCGGGATCGTTCGTCGGATCGTACTTTTCGATCTCCTTTGGAGCCTTGACGTTGGCGGGGTATTTTTCCCCACGAATCATGGGCACGAAGCATTGCGTTCCGACTTGACTGAGCGAACCTCTTGGTTCCGGGTTGCCGCGGTTGGTGAGGGTGTGCCTCAAGTCATTGGGCTGGCGCGCTCGCCACGCCTGGTTGTTGATGATGTTCGTTCGGGCGTCGATGGGCTGCCCGTTGGCGGCGACCGTGTTATTCGCCGGTTGCAGCTTGTTGGTGGACTGCGCGGGGTTGGCGGCCCGTGGTTGGTTCACCAGGGGCTGCGGTGGTGGGCAAGTCAATGCGTTGGCGATGGTGGGGTGGCCGCTTGATGCCGCCCTGCCTGCTGAGGAGGGGAGTACATCCGCCCCCGCGGGTCAACTCCCGCAACTTGTTGCTCGACGGACCTGACGAGTAGGGCCTTGGCGTACTGCATCTATAGCGCGTCGTCGCCTTGGACGTCGAGGTTGGCGATCGCGTCGTCGGCTGTGACGACGTTGTCCATCGGGGTGGAGTATAGTGGTAGTCCGTTGGCGTCACGGCGTTGAGGCGAGATGATGATCCGCGGTTGGTCCGGCGGGGGCGTGCGGCCGATGGGTGGTGGAGGGGCTCCGATTGCCGGTGCGCCTGGTGGTGGCCTCGCGGGGTTGCTTCCGCCTGGCGGCGCGTTCTCACAGTATTCGCGCTCGGTGGCGTGTGCGGGGTCGCTTTCATCGTTGAAGTTCAGGACGCGGCCCTGGACGTTGGAGTTCAGGCGGGTCCTGATGCGGCGCTAGAGATAGAGCGATAGCTCCCGCACCGTTTCCCACTCGAGGCGGTATTTCTCACGCTCGGCGAGTTCATTCCGTTGCGCCTCCGCGAGCCGCAGTCAGGCTTCCTCCACCTCTGTGGCCGTCACGGTTGGCGCGATCGGCGTGGCGAACGGATCTGGCGGGGCGGCTGTGCTGCCCGCCATGTAGATCGCGTTGAAGCAATTGGATCTGGCGCGGAAGTCTTTGGGTGATTCAGAGCCGGAGTCGGAGTCGAAGATCCCGAGGATGGAGGGGTCCTCGAAATCCTCCGGGTTGGAGACTCGCGTGATGGAGTCCTCTCGTGATGCGGTGGTGATGGATCCCTCGACTGAGGCAGGGGTCGCGGAGTCGGTGTCGTCGTTTAGGGCCTCGTCGTTGTTGGCGGCGTTGGTCTCGGCCACGTCGCTGGCGGCCGAGTCATACTCGGTGAGGAGGTTCCTGATGGAGCGGACCTGCTCCTCCGAGAGCAGATCGTGGTGCGGCGGCGATCCGCTGATGATCACCGTTGCAGCTGGGTCGACCGCACCGGTGAAGCCGGCGAAGAGGTTGATGGAGCAGACCGCCATCACCGTGCTGTGAGTGACCGGGCTTGACGCCGTGATGTAGCTGCTGGGCAGGATCTGTAAGATCCCGCCGATGGCGATCATGCGACCGATGGCGAGCGGCCAATCGATCGGCGAGTAGGGTCTCGCCGCAGAACTCGGGCCAGTCCCACTATGCCCCACGGTGGGCGCCACTGTCATGGAAATGGCCACGGCAGTCGCTGCCACTGGCAGCGATTGATTGTAACGTGAGGAAGAGTTGGCGGCCATCTGCGGTGCGAGATGGGGGCGGATGCACATGGGTTTACCCAGGTTCGGCCCCCCGGAGGGTAAAGACCTACTCCTGCTTGATTAGATTATTGGAGAGGGAGTTACAGGAGTGGCGAGCTCGGCGTCTAAGCTGCGAGTCGCTTGAGGGGGTGTATGATGGAACGTGAGTCCTTAGGATACCCTAGGGAGGTTTATATAGGAGTCACCTCGCTAGGGTTTACAAGTTACAACCGAGCCAGATATGGACTCAGAGGCTTTCTGACCTAATCCGACTAGGCTTCATATATTCTTCTGGGCCTTCAGCTTCTAGTCGCCAGGCTTCTCCTTCCGTCGTAGTCCAGTCGCCGTCCTTCAGGCACACTCACAGGCCCTTCGCCCCAATCGGAACGTCCTGCTAGACATACCCCCTTTGGCATATCCCCATCAAAACCAGTTGTCTCCTGTGGTGGGCGAACCGGACTATCGCTGGTGTGATGCACTACATCGCTAAGGGAGATCATCCTCGGTGTGGTACCCGCACTTTAACCCGTCGCAAATCCCAAGAAGGGTGGCGGTGGTGAAGGCCACGGGCGTAGTGGCATCATCATCCTGGAACCCCCTCCCCCGCGCGTCGTATAATCAAGGTCGGAGTGGCAGGTTCCCCCGGAATATGCCATGGTTCACAGTCCCTGGTTCCCCCTACTCAAGTCGGGGTAGGGCTGAGGATCCCCGGAATATGCCAGTGACCACGACGAAGATGAATCGGAAGATGACCCTGAAACTTTGTACTATAGGGCTAGACATGATTATGACTAATCTATTGGCTAGGACAAATGGTTCGTCTGTGTATCCAGGATTGTCGAGATCTAGTGTTTTCATTATGTATTACTCGCCTACCTTTACCCCGCCTCTCCTGTCTGTTTGAAAACAGAAAATTGTTTTGGATTAGTTATTAAAATTCAAACACTTCTCATGTTGAAAGTTTCTATCAAATTCAAAAGTAAGCAACAATTATTAGTTAATGCATTTTTATTTGAAAATGGCAAAATGGTTAATAGTTTGAATAGTTGGAACAATTATTTTAGAAAACAGAAAATGATTATGGATTAGTTATTCAAATTCAAACACTTTTCATGTTGAAAGTTCTTTCAAATTAAAATTTAAACCATTTCAGAAATTTCAAATTTAAACCATTTCAAATTTAATAGTTTGACTAGTTAGAATAATTATTTTCGAAAAGAAAAAGTTTTTCAAATTCAAACCATTTCAAATTTAAACACCTAAATAAGAAATAAGGCGGAAACATTAGAAAAGTTTGAAAAACATTTGAAAAAAGGACTTTTAGTCCCGGTTTATGCAAACAACCATGACTAAAGGTCCTCTCTGCGTGCCGCTTTGGGAAAAGAAAAAAAGAACATGCGTCCCGGTTGGTGTCTTCAACCGGGACGTATGCTCTGGTCTTTCGTCCTAGTTAGTGCCACCAACTGGGACTAAAGACCTTTTCGTCCCAGTTGGTGGCAACAACCGGGACGAAAGTCCCTCCCGTATATAAATCACGCGATGTTCCTCTTATTCCCCCGTCTCACATTTTCTAAGTCCCCGACGCAGGTGCCTACGAACGCAACACTAGAAGGCTGCCTGATTTCGGCGTAGTGGTCCTCCCCCTCTCGTTGCGCACGCCATCGCTCATGCCGCGCACGCCGTTATGCACGCCGTGTCGTCCCCAGCTCCGCTGCCGCCGCTTTGTCCCAGAGTCCGCCGCGCTCTCATGGCACGGCGCCGCAACTCGCCCCCATCACTCAGTGTCGTTCTTCCCCCGTCGCATGTCGCCGAGGAGTTGCCTCTGTCACTCTACGCTCCCCTGGTACTGCTCTCGCGCGGCTGGATGCCACGCGCACGCCCTCTCCGCCCCTTCTCTGTTTATTAATTAGTTTAGTTAGCTAGTTAATTAGTTAGTTATTAGGGTTTAGTTATTAGCTAGGGTATATTAGCTAGGGACAATTAGATAAGTTAATTAGTTAGGATTATTAGCTAGTATTCTTAGTTATTAGCTAGGTTAATTAGTTGTTTTTTACATATTAATAAATAGGGAATTAGGGCTAGGGAATTATTAGTTATTAGTTGTTTTTAGGTTTATTTGGATTATATATATGTGTAGATATTGTATGTATATGGATTAGGGGTAGGGCTAGGGCTATATGTACAAATTGTAAGGATTATTTTTGTGTATGTATATACTTTTATTACGTAGTGGGTATGTATAAATTTGGATTATTATGTGAAATGCCAATCCATTCACATTTTTTGGGGGGAGTACTGTCTTCAGGTCGGGCGTGGCAACGCGCGCCATATAGGGAAGATGGACGGGTGCGGCAACACGCGCCATGTAGGGACGATGGACGGGTGCGGCAACGTGCACCATATATTAGGGTTTCTTCGAATTATGGTTTATATCCCTCAAACCCCGTTTTAAATTGTCAAGCATGTATTAGGGTCACATTTAAGGTGATCTCATCGTCAAACCACAGCACAATAGCCCCTCAAATCTCGCCTACCTAACCTCCTCGCTTGGCCGCTTCGACTCATCCGCTTTTCCCCTTTTGTAGAAACTATGGAACGAGGAGACGAAAAAAAGAAAGGGCGCTTGAGGATATGATCAACGAGGGAGGACATATCGATAACGATGTCACCTTGCTATATCTGAACAACTTCGGTGAGGGAGATTCGGGTTTCTACTGAACATATGGCTCTAGTGAGGGGGAAGCCGACGAGGGAGAAGCCGACGAGGGAACATTAAATAATACAAACTCCGACGAGGTGCATCTACATATATTTATTAATCCTCCGTTGTCTATATACATATATTAACGCTCTTTCTTGTTTTAGCCCTACGGATTGAGCAAATCTTCTGGAAAGAATAAACGAGGCCCAGCCAGAAAGTTGGTAGACCATGAAAGGTCAGGATCGAAGAATTCTCTTTAGACGGCAAACCGAAGGATCCCATTGATTCTGCACATAAATTTGTAAGGCCATGCGGAGTTATTGTTAAGAAGTACATCCCGATCACCATTAGAGAATGGAATAGGCCAAAAGATCTGGAAGCTCTATAGGTCAGTGACTTAGCCAAAGATAGGCTTTGGAAAAATCTCACGGTTAATTTCACCCTACCGACGCTATAGGTGGATCCAGATTTGGAGATTCCAACTCAGGAGGAACTAAAGAAACACATGGAGGAAAAAGTCAAGGAGTAGGCTCTTAAAAAGATGGCCCAACAATTCAACAACTGGAAGAAAAGATTGCACCTTGACTATGTACTGAAAAAGAAGACTCTGGAATTCACTAGAGCGTTTGAGAAGCTAAAAGACTACTGGGCTGATTTTGTGGCGTACAAGACATCGATGCTAGCTAAGAAAAGGTCTGAAATGAATAAGCAAAATGCTGCTAAAAAGCACTATCACCATACTATGGGGCAAGGTGGATAACAAGGATAGCAAGCCTAAGTGGGAGAAACTCAAGGCCGACCTGCTCGCTAAAGGGATCACTCCAGAGCCATACAATTGGATCGAACGGGTAAGAAATTGGTTTTATCGGCATGGGGATACGTTGGACTCAGAAGGGAAGTGCATATATAACATAAGACATAAATAAACTCCCATACCCATCAAAGACATTAGAAATGCAATAAAGGTTGTTGAAGATGGGGCGTTCATTCCCGATAGAGAGAATGACGAGCTCGCACTAGCCCTTGGGAACCCTGAACACGAGGGACGAACATGAGGCACAGAAGGCTCCAAACCATGGAAACTTGGGTTTCCCGACCACAGGAAGAAATATCCTGATAGAAGCCGTAAGAGGAGAAAGGAAAAGGAGGAAATTGAAGTAATGAAGGGAAGACTAGATGCGCAACATAGAAGAACAATTAAAGCGACAGGGGGATCAACATGACACACTTAGCCATGAAGCTACCGGCCCATCTAAGCGGCACATGGTAGACGAAGCTGCCTTCGATGCTACCGGCCCATGCACTAATCGAAAAAGCAGCGTGGCTTCCACGGAGTTTCCCGGTGATGATGTGATGATCCACCGGCGTAAGCTACATGTGAAAGTTGTCAACATAACCATGAAGGTGGCGGTCGGCTATGCCTTACCATTAGTTCGACCGGTACCAACTTACCATTGTTGTTCGGTTCCACAGGGCTACGCTATTGCCGGGGAGGATGAAGTTATGGATGGATTCACGCATCTCAAGCTTGACTACCCTGAAGGTGAAGGGGATGTAACTGAAATGGGAGAAGCAAAAAAATGACCATTCTATGGCAAAAGTAACACATTGCTTCCAAATCGGATGCCAAGGCCATCCACTCCTCAGAGCACTCCATCTTCATCGCAGCCTCACGCGTCTCCGCCACAACATGCCCTTTCTCGACCACAGCCTTCTTCGCCACCGCGTCAGTCGTCTCAGCCCCTCCCAAAAGAATGAAAGGCTCATGTCCAACATAGGAAGAGTAAACGATCACCAAAACATCTACTAGAGCCCCTCCCAAAAGTATCAAAGGTTTCTCCCATGAGACCTTACGACTATACTGAAGAGGAGAATACAGTGATCGCAAATGCCCATAAGGCACAAAATGTTCAAGACCCTTCATCAACCTGAGCCAAGGCTGTCATCAGAGTATGACCGCTCTATTATCAAGTCACATCAGTCAATGGTGCGGTCGAAGAGAAGCACTGCAAGCGGGAATTCAGTTCCCCAACTCGCTTTACAGAAAAACCAATCGTTCTCCCCGCTCAAAGTGATTTCTGATACCTGGGTGGAGTCGAGCAAAGGTGCAGACGAGCAGTATGATCCAGAAATTGTTGCACTGTACGGAGATGCGGCCACTGCTCATGGTTTGACTATTGCTACTTACGTAGCCCAGTTAGAGTTCCCTGTTGTTGAGGAAGCATACAAATAGCGGTACGGGAAACCTCTCGTTAAACCTGAGAACATCAACTGTCTACGAACAAAAATGCGACGATTGCATAATTGGTACATGAAAGCCACAAAGGAAGAGACAAACTAGATAGTGATGGGAGTTCGAAACGAGCATTACGGGAATGGAGATGCCTAGTTTCTGATTGAATTTTCTAAACTACATCAGTTTTACAATCAAGACTCCCTCAACAAATCGATCGGCAATGCCTATTGTCTGTAAGTATTGGTTCTGTAATTAAGTCTCTAGTTAGCTCACCTTGTTTATCGCATATATAATCATACTCACTATATTATGCAGATTGAAGATTCTCGAATGCAGAAGAGGACAGATCTATGACATTGGGTTCATTGACCCATATTGGCTACATGAAGTTACTGTGAAACTTAATCCCAAGGAAACACAGGATAAAATTGTAATGGTGTTAAGGTTTCAAAAAAACAAGAGGGAAATATTATTACCTTACAACTTCGAGTGGGTGTTATTGTCTTGTACACATTCTATTTCGCTTACTCGATGTTAAGTGTATGATGGATGAGTTATGCATGCGCCACTTCCATTTTATTCTACTAATCATTCATCCTAACAATGGAGTAGTACAAGTCATGGACTCTAAATGTAAACCTCTTGAGAAGTGGGCCCCCATGCAGGATATGCTCTAGCGGTAATTTCAGTCATTATGACACTATATCGGCAACTTTCGTTCATTTACTGATATCAAGTAATTAATAACTCATTTTATTTAGTTTCTTTACCGGGCAGCACTTGGAAACGGTTCACCAAGAAGGCTAAATGTTCCTAGAAAGAGAAGCTTACATTTAAACCACTAAATGTAAGTACTACTAGCTAGATCCGTGCATATCTTTAATTATAGTTTCGATACCATTATCATGCTTAATTATTATTATTTTGGTTGAACTTTGTTCTCCTAAAGTGTCTGAGACAGGAAGACGGAAATAATGTATGTGGATACTATGTTTGCGAGTTCATTCGTCGGATGAAATGTGAGAAGGGTAGAAATTTAGAACAACTTCAAGTATGTAAACAATATTCAGAATTTTGTTTTATTATCATCAATTGTGTTTAGTTTCTTCATATTTGTTGACTCCTTTTTATAAATTAGATCAAACGGTTGCGGGACCATCTTCTACCAAAGGATCACGTACAAGCAATCAAAGAGGAAATTACGGGATTCTTAGATGCAAAGGTTTTAGATCCAAAAGGAGAATACTATCGGAAGATAATGATAATGTAATGGGGATCGTAAAATACTTTATATTGTATATATGCATGTATGTAATATATTCGATACTTGCTCTGTAATATAATCGGATAATGTTTTGTAATATAATGGTTCCTTCATTACTCAGTGCAAAACACAAAATAAAAAGTAAATAGATAAAGGGGAAACAAAATAAATGAAAATATAAAAAATGAATTCACTGTTGCGGTATAGAAAGTCCACAAAATGCTGCCGTGGCAGAGACCCATAGATCCCGGTTCGTATTACGAACCGCGACGAATGCCCCTCCCCCCTTGTGATAGCCAGCGGCCACGTGGACCGCCTTTTCGTCCCGGTTCGCAGCACAACCGGAACTAAAGGGTTGAGGGTTTAGTCCGGATTGCCCCGTTCCGGTTGGGCAAATAGTATTAAAGCCCGTTACAAACCAGGACAAGATGTCCCGTTTCCACAAGTGGCGTTTGCTATACCATTAGAAATAAACATAGTCCAATATTAAACCGTAAACCTGTTCAGAAGAAATTAACTGTAGGATATTGGACACGATGATGTGTGCGAGCTCAGTGCATGTGTAAAAAGAAAGAAAATTAGGGTATCTTCACCTTTAGGTAGAAATCCGCATTCACCTCCTATACTTTTTTTAAATCCAGCAAATGCTAGCTTTCGATGTATTGGTAGAGGGCAACCGGTACAACTTGTACAAGCGATGTGCCGCCCGAACGAAATTACATCCTATAGAGAAAAAGGAGCATGGAAACACATAGTGCTGGTTCGGCACACCTGCAACACATGCGACAACCCTTCAAAAGAATGGCCATCATCGCAACGCTTTTCGAGGCCGGCTGCTCGACAACGCGGCCAAACTACACAACAGCCAGAACCCCCGCGGATATTCATGGACCCCAAATTAAAGCGGTGTCTTCAAGCAGATAGCGATGTCGATGCCGCCACCGCCAACTCAAATGGGGTTTGGCTTTTCACCCGGAGATACCGTGATGAACTTGCCGTGTGGTGGTATGCTCGATCTTAAGATAAGTTATCTTATATATGCACGAACGTGTACGGTATGTGGTAGCATAGAAAACTATTTTTGAAATAAAAAAGAGAAAAATGGATACAAATTGAATTCTCTGCCGCGGCAGAGAAAGTGCCTAAACTTCTGCCGCGGCAGAGAACCATTTGTCCCGGTTCGTAATACGAACCGGGACTAATGGGGGGCACCCAGCGTCCGCAGAGACGGCCACGTGGATACCCATTAGTCCTGGATGGTAAGCGGTTCGGGACTAGTGGGGGCGCCTTTAGTCCCGCCCCCCAGTCCCAGTTACTAGGACCGGGACTAAAGCCCCTTACGGGCCGGGACTGGAGGCCCTTTTTTCACGAGTGTATCATGGTGGGATAATTGTATAGGAGGACGTGATACAGTGCCCTAGTAATGTTGTGCTCCTAAAGATTAGCGAAAAGCATACAATAGAGAAAGTCTCAAGTGTCTTGGCCTCGGGCCCTACGGTACCATGTTTCTTTGCACTCGGTCTAGCGTCAGACTCCCTGAGACATCAGTGTGCTAGGAACCCTATGGGCTACTCTCCTGTAGGAGTGAGCTTGATGATAGTACGTATGAGTGTACGACATCATCCATGCTGACTTCTCAACCATTTGACGACATATTATTCATCTTGGACACGACTGTGTAGCCCATGTTTCTCATATGGCGCAACAGGACCCTATACACTTTCATTTAGATTACTTCTCATATTTAAGATGTTTTGGGTGTACCGACCAACTAATGTGGTCATCTATTTGAATGCGTTTGCCATACCATTAGAAATAAACATAGTCAAATATTCAACCGTAAACCTGTTCAGAAAAAAATCAACCCTAGGATATTGGGCACCATGATGTGTGCGAGCTCAGTGCATATGTAAAAAGAAAGAAAAATAGGGTATCTTCGCCTTTAGGTAGAAATCCGCGTTCACCTCCTATACTTTTTTTTTGAAAAATCCAGCAAATGCTAGCTTTCGATGTATTAGTAGAGGGAAACCGGTACAACTTGTACAAGCGACTTTCCGCCCGAACGAAATTACGTCCTAGAGAGAAATAAAAGACCCTGCCGACGAGATAACCACCCTCATAGTGCTGGTTCGGCACAACTGCAACACATATGCGACAACCCTGCAAACGAAGGGCCATCATCGCAACGCTTTTCGAGGCCGGCTGCTCGACAACCCGGCCAAACTAAACAACAACCAGAACCCCCGCGGATAGTCATGAACCCCAAATTAAAGCGGTGTCTTCAAGCACATAGCGATGTCGATGCCGCCCCCGCCAACTCAAATGGGGTTTGTCTTTTCACCCGGAGATACCGTGATGAACTTGTCGTGTGGTGGTGTTCCACCATGTTGAATCCAAGAAGAATAGCGACGCTAGAAGGCGGCATCATCGACCACGCTAGCCCGGAGACAGTGTGAGGTATTAGCCAGGAACACCATCACCGGGCGTGTTCCGGGGAGGCTCCTAACAGACAGTTGGCGACACAAGCTCCACCACCGACCACCAACCTCCTGCACAAACTGCATCTGCCAGGAACCTCACGTCCTGACGTACACATCATGCCAGTTCGCGTTACGATAGATCTGCGCACCCAAGGTGCCAGTGATCAGCCCCGATATCCTAGACGCCCGATGTTCAGCCTAGGACACCCATCAACCGAAAATGGGCACCCCGATTAGCTGCTGCAAGTCCCAACACGGCGGAAGAGGGCCACAAGTTGGCGACACTGTTGGGTTGTGGCAAACCTAGCTCTACAGCAACCTAGGCAACCTCCAGGAAAAACTTCGCTGTCGACAACACACCACCGCTGTCAGAGAAGAGAAGAACACCAAGAATGGCCGTGATCTAGATCCCCGACAATCTGATCCCTATCTGTGCGAGCCCAAAGTGATAGCCCAAACAAGGCAGATCCGTGCTAGGCACCAGATCCACAGCTTCCTGCGTCGGGCTGCCACTCCACCTCGCTGTTCATCGACGCCACCAACAACCGCAGGGGCCATCATCGACACCAACGTCCGGAGCCACTCCTTCGGCGCACGACATGCAGATCCGTTGCCGCGCCCCGAGACCTAGCCGTAGGGAAGCCCTAGCCGCCACCACGACTATCATCCCTGCTGAAGAATCCTGGGGCTGCCACCCTGGCGCACCTGCTCTGCTGCCTGTAGCACGCCGACCAGGGCACCGCTGTTCACTAGCCAGAGGTCCCGCGCATGAGGGAGGAGAGCTTGCAGGTGGCCGCTACCAACAACTGTACGGGCTTTGCCCACTTCAGATACCCGGTGGAGGAGAACGTATCTACTGAAACGGATGAATCTGTGCAACAGCTGAACCCATGGCACATGAACCGTTGGATTGGAAATAGAGATACATGATCCATGTACACGGTGGCCTGCTGATACATTTGCAAAAATGACCTTCTAATTTTTCAGTTAAGCGGATGGACCTCCCTGAACCCAGTTCGTCTCTCTCCATCTTGTCCATGTGCCTCTCTCACCAGAGGCATTGAAACTCCGTGTAAGTGATGCTTTTTTCTTAGTCTGAACTGACAAAGCTGAGATCAGGTGAACCAGCGGTATAAAATTCCCCTATGAGTTATGGACTATATTAAAAGAACATATAGTCAGTGGTAGAAAGAAGGCCTTTGCTCCAGCGCCCAAATTTCATTGTTCCCGGTTCGTTTCCATAATCGGGACCAATGGCAGGCACCGGTCCCGGTTCATGCCGCTTGGGCATTGGTCCCAGTTCATCTCTAAGCATTGGTCCCGGTTCGTGGCATGAACCGGGACAAATGCCCCCGCGACGCACATGTGGCCCTCTGCGGGGCATTGGTCCCGGTTCATGCCACGAACCGGGACCAAAAACCCCGCGACGGTCAGCAGGCCAGGACAATTAATGTAAATTAATTCGGGGCAGAAATTAATTCAAGGCAGAAATTAATTCGAGGTAGAAATTGAAATGATTAGTATTTTTGAAAAAATCTTTCACAAATTAATCGAGACAAAGATCTGAATTGAGACATTTTATTATTCGAGCACAAATTTTTCCATAAAAGATACGACTCTACAAATTTTCCTAATCGACAACACTTCCGCTGCCGCTGTCCTCCGAGCCGCCAGCTTCCTTGTCGTCGTCGGACGAAATCTCCACGATTTCTGCGTTGTTCGGGAGACGGAGCTCTTCTGTGCGGCTAGCGGCGTCGATGGTGGTGTACATGGTCCGTCCAGGGACGGACCAGAACATCTCCCGCCCTTCTTGGTTGCGGCGATCCGGGTGCACCAGGCGCCCGTCCACGATGCGGTTGCCAAGCTTGGTCTTCCGCTCCTTCTTGAACAGCCGGGGCCAGTACTCGCTGGCCGCCGCGTACCGGGGCAACGCCCTCATCCACGCGGGCAGCTGGCGGTGACGCTCCGCGACGACGCACTCCATCTCGTACCCGCGGGGGTTGAGGAGCGGAGCCACCGGCACACCCGCCTCGCTGATGCGAAATCCGGCGGGCACGGTCGCGCACGGCGGCGCGAGGATACCGTAGTACGCAAACATCGCCGCCTCGTAGTGGTTGAGGGTGGGAAACTCCATGGCGGCACGGTAGAGATTGGAGAGGGAGGGGAGGCGAGACGACGGCACGGTGGAGACGCGATGGCTAAAGGGGTGGGGTGGAGATGGACTGCAGAGAGGCCGAGGTGATGTCGAGTGAGCGTTGTGGCCTCATATATATACACCGGGACGACGAAGCGATGGTGGGCATTGGTCCCGGTTATTGCCACGAACCGGGACCAAAGCCCCTCCCGCGCGACACGTGGCGGCCCAACAGCGGGCCCCCACCCAGGTCATTGGTCCCGGGTCGTGCCATTAACCGGGACCAATGACCTGGGTGGGGTGCGAGATGCTGGGCTGCCACGTGTCACGCGGGAGGGTCTTTGGTCCCGGTTCGTGGCAATAACCGGGACCAAAAACCCTCCCCTGGCTATATATAAGCCCAGCCCTTTGCCCACCAAATTTTGCTGGATTGTGTGTGAGGTGTGGGTGCTAGCTTTTTTTTTATTGCACACAAGGTGTTCGACGAAATGTCCGAGCCACACTTTAGTTCGCACAACACGGTATCCTCAGCTGAGGTTAGCAACCTTATCTTCTTTATCTGTAACTGATACAAAAATATTGCATGTGTCCATGTAGGGTGGTCATTTACTATTCACGATGTTATTGTAATGGTTAATTATTATGACGCAGATCGATGCACGGATGCGATGGATTTATGGCGACCGACGCCATTCCGATTCTATTGCAGGCCTGCATAAATTTATCGATTTGGCTAAGGCAAACAAAGTGGATAATTTTATGCCCTGTCCCTGCATCGACTGTCGGAACATGGCGGAACACTCTACCCCGAGAATCCTTTCGACCCATCTGCTTCGGAGAGGTTTCATGCCCGGATATTATTGTTGGGCTATGCACGGAGAAAGAGGGGTTAGGATGGAAGAAAATGAAGAAGAGGAGGATGATGACAGCTATCCTATGTCCCCTGAAGAATACGGTGATACTGCAATGGAAGACAATGAAGAAGAGGGAGGCGGCAATGAAGAAGAACAACGGGCATCGGATGATCCCGCTGATGGTCTTGGTCAGGTCATTTCTGATGCAAAGAAACAATGTGATACAGAAAGGGAGAAGCTTAAGTTGTAGGCCATGTAAAAGGATCACAAAAAGTTTTTGTACCCAAATTGTAAAGATGGCAGCACAAAGCTCGGTACCGCACTTGAACTGCTGAAATAGAAGGCAGAGACTGGCTTATCTGACAAGGGATTTGAGAAGTTACTGAAAATAATGAAGCCGAAGCTTCCAAAGGATAAGAAGCTGCCCGAGACAACGTATGAAGCAAAGAAGACTATTTTCCCTCTAGGGTTACATGTGAAGAAGACACATGCATGCATTAATGACTGCATCCTGTACCGCGGTGAGAAGTACGAGAATATGGATAAATGCCCGGTATGCACTACATATCGATACAAGATCAGACAAGATGACCCTGGTGATGTTAAGGGCAATAACGAGCCCTCTAGGAAGAGGGTTCCTGCTAAGGTTATGTGGTATGCTCCTATAATACCACGGTTGAAACGTCTGTTCAGAAATAAAGAGCATGCCAGGTTGTTGTGATGGCACAAAGAAGAGCGTAAGAAAGACAGGAAACTGAGACACCCCGCCGATGGGTCGCAGTGGAGAAACATCAAGAGAAAGTACTCGAACTTTGCAGGTGACGCGGGGAACTTATGGTTTGGTCTAAGTACAAATGACATGAATCCTTTTGGGGAGTAGAGCTGTAGTCACAGCACCTTGCCAGTGACTCTATGTATCTACAACCTTCCTCCTTGGTTGTGCATGAAGCGGAAGTTCATTATGATGTCAGTGCTCATCCAAGGACCGAAGCAACCCGGCAACGACATTTATGTGTACCTAAGGCCATTAGTCGATGAACTTTTGAAGTTGTGGGCAGAACCAGGTGTAAAGGTGTGGGATGAGCACAAACAAGAGCCATTTGACCTACGAGCGTTGTTGTTCGTAACCATCAATGATTGGCCTGCTCTTAGTAACATTTCAGGACAGTCAAACAAGGAATACAATGCATGCACGCACTATTTAGATAATACTAAATGTACATATTTGGATAAATGTAAGAAGGTTGTGTACCTGGGGTGTCGTAAATTTCTTCCGACAAATCATCAAGTAAGAAAGAAAGGCAAGCATTTCAACGGTGAGGCAGATTACCGAAAGAAGCCTAAGCTCCCTAAAGGTGCTTATGTATTTGGTATGGTGAAGTACCTAGAACTAATCTTTGGAAAGGGTTCGGGCGGTCAATCTGTTCCGAAAGACCCCATTACCGAAATCATGGCCATATGGAAAAAGAAATATATATTTTGGGAGCTTGAGTATTGGAAAGACCTAGAGGTCCGTTCTTCAATCGACGTGATGCACGTGACGAAGAATCTTTGCGTGAACCTGCTAGGCTTCCTGGGCGTGTATGGGAAGACAAAAGATACACCAGAAGCACGGGAGAACCAGCAACATATCAAACACCCATACATCAAGCATACTGATAAAGGACGTGAATACTTAAGCAGCTACGCTCTTACCAAAGCAGAGAAGGAAATATTTTTTGAAGTCCTTTACAGTATCAAGGTCCCAGCTGGCTTCTCGTCAAATATAAAGGAAATAATAAATATGGCAGAGAAAAAATTTCAGAACCTGAAGTCTCATGATTGCCACGTGATTATGACACAGTTGCTTCCGGTTGCATTGAGGGGGCTTCTACCGGAAAATGTTCGATTAGCCATTGTGAAGCTATGTGCATTCCTCAATGCAATATCTCAGAAGGTAATCGATAGAGAAAGTCTGGAAAGGCTACAGAAGGATGTGGTCTAATGTCTTGTCAGTTTTGAGTTGGTGTTCCCCCCATCCTTCTTCAATATTATGACGCATCTCTTAGTTCACCTAGTCGACATAGAGGAAAGGGCAAGGCGACGTAGAAGAATCTGGGAGCGAGATTGGCACACGATGTACCCAGGTTCACGCCCCCTCGGTGGAGGATCGCTACGTCCTGCTATCAATCCAGTATATGTTCGTAGATTGGTTTACAATGGAGTCGCCGGAGGCAGTGGGAGAGACTAAATCTTATGAGATGTGGGAGAGACTAGATCTAATGAGATGTGGGAGAGACTAGATCTAATGAGATATGGGAGAGACTAGATCTAATGAAATGTGGGAGAGACTAGATCTAATGAGATGTGGGAGAGAAATCCCCCAAAGGGATGCCCCTAGTAGCTTTATATATGCAGCCAGTTATGGTTTACAAGTGCTAATGGGCTTTCTGTTGGAGTCGCCTTCTTGGGCCTCCAGTCGGCGAGTCGTTTGCACCAGTCGCCGTGTTTGGCGAGTCGATCCGCCATGGCGACTCCGCTTCATGGGTATACCTCGATTGGTATTCCCCCATCACGACCTACAACAGGAACATGACCAATATGGTCGAGCACCACCATCGGGGACTCGACTACAAATCAGTCCTACTCGCGCTCGGGGACTCGCCACTCAGAAGACGCGAGAGATAAAACAGTGCACAACCAAAACAATACACAAAAGTATACAATCGAGTTATACCCCATTAAAGAGCGGACGTGCTCGGGGACTCTCTCAACCAAAAACAAACACACCACACAATCCTAGTCACAATACGAGTCGATTGACTCCCCTTGGCATACATTGCAAAATACATTACAGCAGTCGCCACTTGGCATACATCACAAATTACACAATTACATTGTTTATTCCACAGGCCCTGATGAAGAAGCAGCACCACCCCCATTGACACGAACAAAAGGCTGCCACTGGTTCGTCGGGTACGTCGTCAGCCACTTCGACAACAATGACCGGAAGGGCTGCTCCGACTTCATATCGCGATTCTCCGGCTCGGGGTCGCCAGGCGCCAACACCGTCTCCTGGTACGGCAGCAGAACCCCCATAGCCAAGACCCGATCGGCGTAAGGGGCGGCCTTCGCAGTCAGCTTCAGCACCTCTGACATCTCCACCGTGCTGGTCGCCGACGGGTAGCCACTCGTCACGTCGTCAAGGTCGAAGTCATCGGGGAAGTGGGCGAGACCTAAGCTCAACGCTGTGGTGGCCCCGCGCCTGAACGCTGAGCGCGCCATCCACTCCACGACGGCAGGCACCTCCTCCAGATAGCGCCACACCTTTGTAAGCCCCCCATGAATAACTTTGGTGGGGGACATGCCTTGAAGAGCCACTTGGACGCACAACGCCGAAGCCGTGTCTGCGTTCACCACGGCAATCACGCACTACGAAGCATTGTAGGTCTACACCGTCGGATTGCTTTAGCCTATCATAGCTGCAAAATCATGCGTTAGTGAAACTATGAAACTCCCCAATCAGGGACTCGACAAATGGGCCAGGCAAAGACGGAGACTCACCAAGGAGTTTGCGGCAGTTCTCCGTGACATGCTTCTCCAAGGCGGTTTGCTCGTTGTGCAGCCCCACGATGATGGAATCCGTGGCTTTGCATTCTTCCTCAGCCACAGCAATGGCAGCCTTCGCTCGCTCCTCCGAAGAAACTGAGGCCGCTTTCGCCTCCTCCAAGTCTTGGACTAGGGAGGATATTCGTCCATTCGCCGCGTCCAGCTCGGCGACTGGAACATACCCTTCACGGGCCTTGGAAATCGCAGCCGAGAAACCATCTGAAAGAGAAACCATCAGCATGCTGCACACCACTAGTTCACACCTGAAAGAGGAAAAGAAAGAAAAACAGATACTCACCAATAGTTTCCTGAAGCCGCTGGTTCACCTCTTTTGCCTCGCGCAGATCACGCTCCAAGCGCTCTCTCGCGGCCTGCCGATCGGTCGACACCCTTTGCAGTCCCTGCAAACACACAACACGTCCCAGCATTTGAAAAAACAAAAACCCAGTTCCTCACCAACGAAATTCAGCGACCAGGAACTCGGGGACTGGAGAGGAGAAAGAAGCTTAATTCCTAGCCACCGAAATTCAGTGACTAGGAATTCGGGGACTGAAGAGGAGAAAGAAGTTCAATTCCCAGCCGCTGAAATTCAGCGACTAGGAACTCGGGGACTGGACATACCTGAATAGCGGCGCCGAGCATCCTGTGAAGTTCTTCGGCGTCAGTCGACGGGATCGTAAAGGAAGTGCGCCCACGACGGGACCCAATGTCCTCATCCACGATCTCTGGACTCTGCGGAGACTGTGTGTCCGCCACGCCTGGAAACCCCCTAGCCATGAAGCGCGGGAACGTCGCCGATGCTCTGGCAGGGGCACTGGTTGTTAGGGCCGGCGCTTTCGGCACGGACACAGCCAAGACTGGTTCGATCGCGCCGCCACCACTTCTTCGACGACTGACGCAACGTCATACTCCGGCAGCCTTTCTCTTCTTGGGGAGGTCGCCCTCTTCTGTGGGGGCGGCCGGTGGAATCTTAGCCACCGAAGGACGGCCAATCTTCTTGGCCCCAGACCTGCACGAGTTCCCACAATCAATATAACGACAATACAAAAAGAGCAAGGCGAATCGGGATGAAGAACCAATACTCACTTAGCGACCGGGAGGACGTGAAGCCCGGTGTTGATGTGGGCAGGCTTGTCCAACTCGGGACCCAGCTTGCGAGTGAGCCCCCTCTTGAAGACGTTTGAAGCCCAGGACACCGCGGGCTTCCTCGATAATGAAGCCGCAGTCGCCGGGATCTCCGGCTCCGAAGACGCGGCTGCCCTTGACGGCTGTGGCGACTTAGACGTCATCGCCTCAGCCGCTTGTTGGCTTGGAACCCCCGAGACCATCGGTGCAATCGCCACCAGGGGAACCTCTACCACTACCTCGGTGTCCTTGCCCTCCAACCCCTTTTTCGGGATCGCATCCTTTGGGGCCTTGTGCGAGACTTCGGGGGAACCTTTATCACCGGAGTCGCCATCCGACTCGAGCACCACCACCGATTTGGATGGTGACATTGGCCTCTTCGCTGTGACTTGGGCTTGCGTGCGGGCTTCAACAGCGTAGCAGTATGCCAGGATGTGTGCTCCTGCGTGACCTCGTCGCCTCTATCGTGTTCGTCCAGGCTGCGGCTCGCCTTGAACTCACGTTGTTTCTGCATATGGGTCTTGTGAGCCACAGGCGCTGGGGGAGGAACCTCCTCCTCCCTGTCACTGTCGGAAGAGTCTCCCTCGGAGTCTTCCTCCAGTTCCTGGGGAACCTCTTCATCAAGCGGAGGGAGCCAGCCCTCCAGCACCTGAAAAAGCTGAGAACCACCACGAGTAAAACACCAAATGCGGCGTCTGAGAACTGAGGTACGGACATAATGACTGGGCAGAAAACTTACTGTGGGCAATTCATTCTTCACATGAGTGTATGGGGCGAGCCAGACTGCCACGCTGGTGAACTCTGCATCAGTGATCTTTTTTAGGGCCGCCTTGTAGTCCTCGTCCTCCCATGACTCCTTGCTGGTTCGGGAGGGGTCGTGCTTCCCGCTGTATTCATACATCCAATGTGGCCGAGCCGCCAGCGGAACCAGACGCCGCCCGATCCAGCATTTGTAGAGGTTGATCGGAATCAACCCCTGGTCCTTCAGCTTCTGGATCTGGTCCATCATTTCCGCGACGGCCATCCGCTGGTCTTCGGGAAGCTTCTTCGGCACCAACCGGCGAGGCTCGCTCCTCTCGGCGACGAACTCGGGAAGTGCCACCTCGCCGGAGGGAGTGGATTCTTTTACTTGGGTTTTGGAGAAGGAGGGAGCGCTGGAAGTCTTGATCGGCTAGGAAACAAGCACACAGGGACGCAAGCTTTACCCAGGTTCAGGCCTCGTAGAGGACCCTACTCCTGCTTGTCTGCTCTTGATTGATGATGATCCGAAGGATTACAAGGTCGCCGATGGCGGTGTCATGCAGATTGGATATGGCGTATGTGCGAGAGATCGATGTCTAGATCTATTGTCTATTGTGGCGATGTGGGAGATTGTAGATCTATCTATTTGGGGAGTCGTGATTGAGAGATTATTGCCTTCTCGTTGGACCCTCCAAGCCTTTATATATGGGGAGGCTAGGTCTCAGGTACCAATACGAGTTGGTTTGCAAGTTAGAGTTCGTATCTAGTCTAGTGTTGTACTTTCCATGTCTTGTTATGCCAGGAGTCTGTGTCCTTGTAGGCTTCATATCAGTCGAACCGTCATGGGCGTCATGGACCTGTGCAGATTGTCGAGTGCGCCTTCCATTGGGACGCACCAGGTACGCTGTAGTTGAGTGCCTATTGGGCATACCCATGCCAGTTAGAGTCTAATAAAGTCGTTGTTTCAAAACATGGAAAATTTATTGGTAAAGGTTATGAGTTTGGAGGCTTGTTCTGTTTCTCTCGTTCAAAGTTTTGTAATAAATTTATGAATCATATTTGTGGTGATGTTAGTGATGATACCAGTGTTTGGCATTCTTGTTTATGTCACATTAATTTTGGTTTGATGTCTCAGATGTCCAGCATGAGTTTAATTCCGAAGTTCACTATTGCCAAAGGTTCTAAGTGCCATAGTTGTGTGCAATCAAACCAACCTGGAAAGCCCCACAAGGCGGCCGAGGAGAGAAACTTGGCACCTCTAGAACGCATACATTATGATCTATGTGAGATGAATGGTGTGTTGACAAAAGGTGAAAAGAGATATTTCATGACATTGATTGATGATGCGACTAGATACGGCTATGTTTATTTGTTGTGCACTAAAGATGAAGCTTTAGACTACTTTAAAGTTTATAACGCCGAAGATGAAAATCAACTAGAGAGAAAGTTCAAACGTCTTAGGTCGGATCGTCGTGGTGAATATTTTCCTAAAATCTTCGACGAGTTCTGTGAGGAACATGGCATTATTCACGAGAGGACGCCTCCCTACTCGCCCCAATCAAACAGGGTTGCCGAGAGAAAAAACATCATGGTTTATCAAAGGCATGGTGGGGGAAGGCTTTGTTGACTTCATTTCATGTCGTGAATAGAGTTCCTACCAAGAATTAAGAAAAGATCCCCTATGAGGAGTGGGCTGGGAGAAAACCATCACTTGCATATCTGCGCACTTGGGGGTGTTTAGCTACGGTCAACATACCGATTCCGGAGAAACACAAACTTGGACCTAAGACAGTGGATTGTATCTTTCTAGGATATGCTCCACGGAGTATAGGCTATAGATTTGTAGTAGTTAAGTCTGAGGTTCCTGATATGCATGTTGATACTATAATGGAATCTCGTGATGCAACATTCTTTGAGAATATGTTTCCTATGAAGGATATGCATAGCATTACTAGAGTTTCTTCTGGAATACTTCCTGAATCTAGTGCATCTATTGAGAATTTTGAACAAACACATGAGGAAGTCCTAGAGAAGGATGACGATGAACCTCGCACAAGGAGTAATAGACAGAGGATTGCAAAATCCTTTGGTAATGATTTCATCGTGTACCCTGTGGACGATACTCCCAGATCCATTACAGAGGCATATGCATCCCGTGATGCAGATGATTGGAAAGAAGTTGTCCAAAATGAGATGGAATCGATTCTTTCTAATGGAACTTGGGAACTATCAGAACGACCCTATGGTTGCAAACATGTGGGCTGTAAGTGGGTGTTCATGAAGAAGTTAAGGCCTGATGGTACTATTGAGCAGTGCTAGGAACGGCTTGTAGCAAAGGGCTACACACAGAAAGAAGGCGAAGATTACTTTGACACCTATTCACCTGTCGCTAGACTGACCACCATTCGAGTACTACTATCCCTGGCTGCCTCTTATGGTCTTCTCGTTCATCAAATGGATGTGAAGACAGCTTTCCTTAATGGAGAGTTGGAAGAGGAGATCTATATGGATCAGCCGGATGGGCTTGTAGTAAAAGGTGAAGAGACAAAGGTGTGCAAGTTGTTAAAATCATTATATGGCCTGAAACAAGCACCTAAGCAATGGCATGAGAATTTTGACAGAACTCTACTTTCTGCTGCCTTTGTCATTAATGAGGCTAATAGGTGTGTGTAATATCGCCATGGTGGGGGCGATAGCGTTATATTATGTTTGTACGTGAATGATATTCTGATCTTTGGTACAACCATGGATGTGATAAATGAAGTCAAGTCTTTCCTATCAAAGAGTTTTAATATGAAAGATCTGGGAGATGCTGATGTGATTCTGAACATCAATCTTATTAAGAACGAGAATGGGATTACTTTAACGCAATCTCATTATGTTGAGAAGGTCTTGAGCCGTTTTGGCTTTATTGATGCCAAGACTTCTCCAACACCTTATGATCCCAGTTTGATATTGCGAAAGAATAAGAAGGAACCAACAGACCAGTTGAAATATTCTTAAATTGTTCGTTCTCTCATGTACTTAGCAAGCGCTATAAGACCCAATATCTCTTTTGCTGTGAGCAAGTTGAGTAGGTTCATGTCTAACCCGGGTATTGATCATTGGCATGCACTTGAAAGGGTCATGCGCTATCTATGTGGTACAATGAGATATGGGATTCACTATTTAGGGCACCCTATTGTGCTTGAAGGATATAGTGATTCGAACTAGATATTTGACGTTGATGGACTCTATGCCACTAGTGGATATGTGTTTACACTTGGAGGTGGCGCGGTCTCATGGAGATCTCGTAGACAGACCATATTGACAAGGTCAACTATGGAAGCAGAACTTAATGCTTTAGACACACCTACTGTTGAGTCAGAATGGCTGCGTGAACTCTTGATGGACTTGCCTGTGGTTGAAAAACCTCTGCCGACAATCCTTCTGAATTGTGACAACGAAACTGTTATTGTCAAAGTGAACAATTCTATGGATAACGCGAAGTCATCAAGACACGTCAAGAGACGTTTGAAATCTGTCAGGAAATTGAGAAACTCCAGAGTAATAACCGCTACGTATATTCAAACAGATAAAAACCTGGCAGATCCCTTTATAAAGGGACTATCACGAATTGTGATAGAAAATGCATCGAGGGAGATGGGGTTGAGACCCATGGATGTCACACCATAGTGGTAACTCAACCTATGTGATCGGAGATCTCGTGAATTAGGATCTGGGAAGAAAAAGCTAGTGGTTTGACTGAGGAGAGAATTTTGTAACCCTCTCTATGTGAAGATGCATGACTCTCAAAATCTGTAAGGCAGGTTGGCAACATGCCTTAATGTGTTTTTGTTGGCTATAACTAAGCAAAGATGCCATTCTACAGGGCATTCTTCAAAGAACACACCTATATGAGCTCGACTGTAAACGTCACAGACTATGAGACTTGGGTGGTCTCTAGTAAAATCATGAAGAGACCAGGGAGTATGACGTATATGCTCCAACCCGCGGGGTAGGCTACTGGCAGCCACGTACTAGTTATTATTTTGAGTGAAATCTACTGGCACCAAACTTGCAATTCAAGGTTCGTCCATTGTTCAAGTTGCTGATAGACGTAGTTCAAGATTCTAGGTGGATGTTCAACTTAACAGTCTCTGATGAAACACTGGTATACAAACAAGTAGCGAGGATTGGCAAATCTTCAAATGAGCATTTGAGATCTGGTGGGGGATTGTTACAAATAATGGGCTAATCTATTTAATCCCATATGTGATTTCAGTGTTTTCCTAAATCTCAAAGCCCATGTGTGTGGTAGCCCATGTGTGATTTAGCCCAATTTGGTGGAAGCTCACATATGAGTGGAGTGGGAGCTAAAGTTTAGTCCCACATGAAATGTTGGAGGAGAGTAACACCACCTTATAAGGTGGAGTGGTTCACCACTTAGTAAAGTGAGTGAGAAGAGGAGAACTACACGCGCGCTCCTCCTCCGATGACGCATTGCCGGCCTACCTTCGTATTGTCACGACAAGACGCTGGCCACTTCTTGAGGAATCTCGCCGAGCCAAGCTTTTTTGTGCTGCTTGGGAAAACTTGTGCGGTTTTGACAGACGTGTCTGCTGGGGATATACTTTCCGGGTATCCTCACAGTTCCTCACTGACTAGGGTGGCCCACTTTGGGTTAGAGATTTGCTTCACGAGCGGCCCAGTCAGGGAGAGAAGACGGAGTCCAATCCCGGCTACGGGAAGGCCCAGAAGACTTACCAACTTAGGCCCATAGTGTTACTTGTAGTTCAAGATGTACTCTGTAACCGACTCTTAGTCGTAGCCGGATAGATCTCTCCTGTAAACCCTAGGCCGGATATCTATATAAGCCGTCCTAGGGAGAGCCTTTAGGGCAACACTCTAGACCCTCAATAGTCTACAATCTCAACTCACACAGGCGAACCCTTGTAACCCATATTCCGGCTCTGCCGTATTACTAGATTGCTAGCAGGAGTAGGATCCGTCCAAAGCCGGCAGATTCAAACCTAGGTAAACTTGTGTGCTCACCGTCCCGGAACACCGTACGTCTCACACCCCTCTCTTCCGCACGCCTCGAGGACCCCCTCATGGCGTACTTGTCATCAATCCGACGTTAGTTGGCGCCTACCGTGGGGCAAGTAAGCTTCAGATCTATGTTCCGAGCGGAATCTGCAAGAATCGAGATCGGCGAGACTATCACCGTCGGTCGCATCCTCTATGCCAGCGAAGTCCCTCTCATCGTTCTCGACGAGACTTGGATTCCGGCTAGGGAGGCCGTGACCGCCTACACAATCATGTCTTTTGGCGAGATCGATGTTTACATCGGTTTCGCTGAACCTGCCCCACCCACCCTAGTGGTGATGATAGAGGCAGAAGAATCTTCTAGGTCCCCTTTGTCCGTGGAGGCGGCAGAGTTCCGGATCTCAGAAAACCCTAATCCCACCCAGCCCACACTAGTTGCGAAGATAGTGGAGAAATCCGAGCCTGAGGAAGACCTAGCGGTCAAAGTCGAATCTGGAGTGGATCTCCTTGGAGAAGCCGGATCCCAGATCGACCCACCCACGAAAGTCGAAATCCAGGAGGAGCTCATCAACGACACTGATTCCAGCTCTGATGACGCCGGGACAGACATGCCTTTCCTAAGGTACACACTGTGACGTATGATAATGCAAGACGCAAGCGCAGATGCATTTCTCGAGACCATCAAAAGTTTCGACGAAGCTGATCGTGAGAGCCACAGGTACCTCAGGAAGCACGCATCACACTTCGCCGGATATGTGGGATCCGGATCCGGCTCTGCTGATGCTGGAGAAAACACCGACTGTGTGGTGGAGGCAATTGGAACAAACGCTGACGTAACCGCATCCTCGGATGAATCGATGACGTCAGCAGATTTCCGAAAGAGGAGTACAACTCCAAAGCTACAGAAGAAGGAGAAGCCATGGATGAAGGATCCGAGGAACACTATCCCAAAGCACAGGATGACATGGAAGTCGGAGATAATGCCGAAGTCCAGATGTCTGAAAGTACCGATCAGAGCTTGAGTCTGGGAAACGGACCCAAAGCCGTCTTTGCTACCGGCGCTGCCAAGAAGGCAAAGAAGAATCACAAGAAGAACAAGACCCCGGCAAAAGACCCTCTAACAAAGGAGGTGATTGCCGAGGAATATGAGGAAGACTCGGATGGAGCACTTATCCTAGACGAGCCGAAAAAAGAAGAATCGATGGATGGACACGTGATCATTGAAGATGCACGTAAACTCATCGATGCTGCATTAACCACACCTATTCCTACAGCTGCAGAACTTACTGCTGAAGAACTAGACGAGAGGGCACAGGCCCTAGAAGCGCGTCGTCAAGTACTCCTCGATGAAGCCAAAAACATTAAGGAGGAAAAGAAGCGCATAGCCTCTGCGGGGAAGTACAACTCCAGCAAATACCAGAAGACCAGGAAGCGTCACACCAATGACAACCAATTCCTGCAGATCCATGCCGTCCTTTTCGGAGATGAGATGGGGAAGCCTCGGAAAGATAGCAAAGGAGATTGGGTATATCCAACCCCACTACAGAATACCATGGCAGCCCGAGAAATTATATCGGCTAATCCAGGACCGGAGGAAATCCAGTTGGGAATCAAACTACTCAACAAGGAACTGGAGCAGCAAAAGGTCGCCATGTCTAGAAGTCAAAAACTGGTCTCAGATTCCAACCAATGTCGCACAGATCCGGCATGGGCTGACGTAAGACCCCATCGCGTTCCGGAGCAGCATCATCGTCCCGAACACCGGGAAGACAATTATTCGAGAACCGGATCATCGGGACAGCATCACAGAACTGTGCGTGACTGGAGCAACGTCGCCCCAGCGGCCGAAAAGGAGGCCATTGCTGCACTGTATCCGAGGAATCCTCCCCGATGAGAGTCGAACAATCAAAGGGGAGAAGATAAAGAGAAACGTCGAGAGGAGGATCGTCAAAAAATGCCACCTCCTAGACATGCAAGCCGTCCAGCTGAGCCTTACCGTCGTGGGAATGACAAACAAAGGAACGATGGAAACCATGCCGACACAAGCCGGCAGGAAGCACGTCGTAGTGAAGACCCTCCCCAGAACCGGAATAATGACGCTTCAGACGGAGGCCGGCGATCAGCCGGAAAATATCCAGCTGCCCCACCCTCTCCACCAAACAGTCATCACAACGACTCTCAAAGGGGACAAGGAGGACAACATGGCGGAGAATGTGGTGGTAGAAGCCGAAGTCCGGCTCCAAGGCACCGCAGCCACAGCCGACATTCGGGACGATCTCTATCCCCGAACGACGCAAGGCACAAGATCAACTCGAATATAGAGGCGCGGCGCTATGAAAACGATGATATCTACGTGGGCCCAAAGTGCTTCGGACCACGCATCAGAGCTACAAGATTCCCGGAAGGATTTTCTATCTCAAGACATATCCAAGCCTACGACGGCATTGCTCGGCCAGATACCTGGCTACAGGATTTTTTCCAAGCTCGCTGCATCGCCAAAGGCGGAAACATCCTGGTCACAACCCGACATCTCCCACTTATGTTGCGGAAGACGGCATGATCATGGCTCAATGAACTTCCGGAGAACACCATCCATAACTGGTATGACATGCAAAGTGCGTTCTTTCAGAATTTCGAAAGCACATATCTGAGGCCCTGTACGGTCGGAGACCTACAGCATTGCACCCAGAAGGCCACAGAAACTTGTCGGGATTACCTCGAACGATGGATTGACACCAAGAACTCATGTGAGGGAGTAAATGATCAAACTACGATTGAAGCTTTCATTGCAGGTCTCCCAATTGGTCTACTGCGCCATCGCTTGAAGTGTGACAAAGTCACTGATTTGGGAGAGATGATAGAAACAGCGATCAAGTATGCAGATGCTGACGACGATGCAGAGGGATTGCTCAATGCCCTAGTTGTGCCTCAGTCGGCAAAACAACCAAAGCAACAAACTTAGAAGCGCGAAAATACCTCAGAAGAGAAACCCAACACGGAAACAGCAGTGGTCACTGCTACTTTCGGGTCTGGAGGACAAGGAGGACACGACGGAGGCCGCGGGTGTGGCCGTGGGACTTCAAGGGTCCAAGGAAGAGGAGACTAGCAACTAGGCAAAACCTACTCTTGTGCTGACATTGCCAATAACACATGTGTGCATCACTTAGACGCCAATGGGGGCTCGTCCCACACCAACGCCGAATGTCGTTTCAATGACGACATCAAAAGAGATGACACCGCGGGCTACAAAGCTAAGCGGAAGAAGGGAAAGAAGAATCCCGAAAAAGACAAAGAGACCAAGGAAGATTCCGACATGGAGGAAGCTGATGCTTCAAATCCTAGGCCGGAAGGGAAGAAAAAATTTCCGACCAAGAAAGACACTTATGTCATCTTCCTCGGATCTCAACCAGCAAAGGTCAAGAAAGCAGTTCTACATGAGCTCAACGCAACAGTTCCGGCAGTCCCCCAATTTTTGGACTAGTCAGAAGTGGCAATCACATTTGACCGCGCTGATCATCCGCCTAAGCTACACAGGCGAGGAAAATACGCCTTAATCGTCAATCCACTTATTGACGATTATGGTTTCTCCCAGACCCTCATGGACGGTGGTAGCAGTATCATTATTCTCTATGTCGAAACGCTACACCGGATGAAGATCTCGGAGACCCAGCTGAATCACAGCACTGTGATTTTTCACGGAGTTGTCCTAGGAAGACAAGCTAATACCCTAGGAGAAATCACTTTGGATGTTACCTTTGGAACTCCAAAGAACTATCGGACGGAGGCACTTTCTTTCGAAGTAGTCCCGTTCAAGAGCGCATACCACGCTATATTCGGACATCCGGCTTACTAGGCTTTTATGGTTCGTCCGTGTTACATTTACAATACAATGAAAATTCCAGGTCCCAACGGCGTAATCACTATCAGGGGAGACCCGAAGAAAGCGCGAGAGTGCAAGGATGGAAATGCCGCCTTTGCTGAAGCCGTGCTGCACGCCCAGGAGTACCAGGAGATCAAGAAGAGCATAGATCCGTCCGAGATGCCCGCAACAAAGAAGGAGGTGACAAAGCCAAATCCGGAGTTCAAGGCATCAGAAGAGACGAAGAAGACGCCGTTGAAGGATGATGACCCCTCCAAGGTGACCCAGATAGGCGTAGGCCTAGGTAGCGCATAGGAAGGCGTGCTCGTAAAGTTCCTCCAAGCAAATCAAGATATCTTTGCATGGCAGCCATCTGACATGACCGGAGTACCTAGGGAACTTGCCGAGCACTCTATAAATGTAAACCCGAACGCTAAACCCGTCAAACAGTTCCTACGACGTTTTGGCAATGAAAAGCGTAAGGCAATAGCTAAGGAACTAGCACGGCTCGAGTTAGCCGGATTCATAGAAGAGGTCATCCACACTGAGTGGTCGGCCAATCCTGTAATGGTCCCTAAAAAGTACACCACTAATTTAAGGATGTGTGTTGATTATATTGCCTTGAACAAGGCTTGTCCAAAAGATCTGTTCGCTCTGCCTAGAATTGATCAAGTTATTGATTCTACGGTAGGCTCGGAACTCCTCTGTTTTCTCGACGCATATTCCGGTTATCACCAAATTCGGATGAAGGAATCTGACAAAGTCAAAACTTCATTCATAACCCCCTTCGGAACCTTCTGTTTCGCTACGATGCCCTTTGGG
Organism: Avena insularis; assembly: GCA_023614405.1. Classification (NCBI taxonomy): domain Eukaryota; kingdom Viridiplantae; phylum Streptophyta; class Magnoliopsida; order Poales; family Poaceae; genus Avena; species Avena insularis. The sequence goes on along the minus strand of JAJUPC010000016.1, from coordinate 1,218,408 downwards.
CTGAAGAACGCAGGAGCTACCTACCAGCGCACGATGCAATGTTGCCTCCATGACCAACTCGGACGCAATGTACATGCATATGTGGATGATATTGCGGTGATGTCCAAAAAGAAGGAAACGTTGATTTCCGACTTGGAGGAAACATTTGCCAATCTACGAAAATACAACATCATGGTTAACCCGAAGAAATGCTTCTTTGGGATACCAGCCAGAAAATTGTTAGGTTTCATCGTTTCTCAAAGAGGCATTGAGGTGAACTGGGACAAAATCAAGGCTATACTCAATATTTCTAGGCCAACTCACCTGAAGGACGTACAAAGATTAACTGGTTGCATCGCTGTGGTCAGTCGATTTGTAAGCCGACTTGGTGAAAGAGCTGCACCATTATACAAACTCCTGAAAAAGACCAAGGATTTTGTTTGGACAGACGAAGCTGAAGCTACACTACAAGACCTGAAGAAAGTACTCTCATCTGCTCCTATCCTTGTAGCGCCGGAACCTCAGGAACCGATGTTGCTCTATCTTGCTGCGACAAATAAGGTCGTTAGAATCGTCATGGTGGTGGAGAGACCAGAGGAAAATCAGGAACACCTGGTGCAGCGTCCGACTTACTTTGTCAGTGAGGTCCTAACAGAATCAAAACAGTGTTTTTCTAGCATCTCGTAAGTTACGACACTATTTCTAGGAGCATCCAATTACCGTGGTGAGCACAGCTCCCATGAGAGATATAATAAACAACAGTGACGCCACAGGACGCGTCGCCAAATGGGGCATAGAGCTTTCAGCTTTTGATATTGAGTATAAACCCCGGACAGCAATCAAATCCCAGATCCTTGCCAACTTTGTCGCTGATTGGACAGAGACGAAGTAAAATATGACCCTCCCGGAGTCAGAATATTGCACCCTCTACTTTGATGGGTCTAAGGCTCGAGTGGGCTCGGGGGCTGGCGTGGTGCTCAAATCACCCCAAGGAGATAACCTTCTATACGTGTTGCAGATCCACTTCACAACGACAAACAATATTGCCGAGTATGAAGCACTGCTGCATGGAATCCGGATTGCTAAGAATATTGGCATCCGACGTTTAATGTGTTACGGAGATTCGGATCTTGTTGCTCAACAAGTGTCGGATATTTGTAATGCAAATAAACACATGGCAGCATATAAAGCTGTCGTGGATGATCTATCTAAATCGTTCGAAGGGTTTGAGGTTCAACACATCCCTCGGGCAGAAAATGAGGAAGCAGATGCATTATCTCGGATAGGCTCTGCACGGAAAGAGGTCCCGGATAGCGCTTTTTTAGAGCACCTCAAAGTTCCCTCAATAAAGGGAGTAGATGAGGAATATTCGACCAAATCCGACTCACCTTTGATAGCAGTTCTGGCTGTAATTCCCAGCTGGACTCAACCCTACCTTGATTATTTGGTAGATGCCAAATTACCCGAAGACGAGGTTCTGAGCCGGTAGATTATCCGACGAGCGAAAGCCTATACTATTGTTAAAGGTGAGCTCTATAAACGGAGTGTTTCTAGGGTATTTTAGCGCTGCGTATCTCCGGAAGAAGGAGTGGAAATCTTAAGGGAAATCCACGAAGGCGTGTGTGGTCACCACGCTGCAGCCAAATCTTTAGTGGCAAAAGCTTTTACACACGGATTTTTCCGGCTTACAGCTCAGGCAGATGCCGAACGATTAGTCAAGACGTGCAAAGGCTGCCAAAAATACGCCAAACAATCTCATGTTCCGGCTGATCAGCTGCGAACAATAACTATAACATGGCCTTTTGCGGTCTGAGGGCTTGATATGGTAGGACCATTTAAACGAGCTCCAAGTGGATTTACTCACCTCTTAGTGATGGTGGATAAATTCACCAAATGGATTGAGCCTAAACCTGTCACTAGTTGTGATGGAGAAACAACCAAAAGATTTGACGAGGATGTTATAACCTGGTATGGTTATCCACATAGCATTATCACGGACAACGGGAGTAACTTTTCTATGGGAGAATTGGCTGAATTCTGCAACGAGCAGAATATCCGTCTTGACAATGCGTCAGTCGCACATCCACAGGCTAACGGACAAGTCGAAAGAGCAAATGGTTTAATCCTACAAGGCCTAAAACCGAGACTCGAAGCACCACTACGACGTGATGCGGGGGCTTGGGAAGAGGAATTACCCTCTGTGATATGGAGTTTACGAACAACTCCAAACAGGTCAACAGGATACACACCTTTCTTCTTGGTCTATGGCGCAAAAGCATTTCTTCCTAGTGATTTAATTCACACTTCTCCTAGGGTGGCCGCGTATATTGAAGAGGATGCCGAGATTTCTCGACAAAACGATCTCGACTTAGTCGAAGAAGTTCGCGTCGTTGCTGAAATGAGATCAACAGCCTATCAGCAGAAGTTACGCAAGTATCATAGCCAGAGAGTCCGAAACAGATCTTTCAATAAAGGTTATTTGGTTCTTCGGCTTGTGCAACAAAGAAAGCACAAACTTTTCCTAGTATGAGAAGGGCCCTTTTTCGCTAGTCGAGTATTGCACAATGGTTCGTACTACTTAACTGACATGAGGCCAGTCAAAGAAAGACCTGCTACTAAGAAGAGAAAGAGAGCTAGAGGCAGTACAAATCCGGATGAGTTAGACAGAGCATGGAATATTGCTTAGCTACGTCCCTTTTATTCTTAGTTTATCCTTGTTTGTAATCATATATATGTACATGTTTTGTGAGAAATAAAAGTTTTGGTTGCCTCAAGTTTTTCTGAGAAGTTTTTACCATCTTATTTCCGAATGATCATGTCATAGTCGAAAATCCTAGAATGCGTGAAAGTACTTTATGCTCATGTTTGTTCTGGTTTAGATTTCCGATTCTAAAAATGCTACCTTCAAGTATAACTCTAAAGTTTCTAGTCTATACTTTGGTTTTTTGTCTGATTGCTGGATGCGGGTATTTTCCAAGTAGTGAGTTTTTGGTACTCGAAGCCGGCTTTGTTTCCGAGTTTAAACTGGTTTAGCAATTGAGCTCCGTTGCTCGGCAAAGTTTCCGAGCAGAAGGTTTAGCCGGCTCACAAAAGGGACGAGGCGGAAAGCCAGATAAATGATAAGTGTAGGCGAAAAAATACAAGTGCTTATGTAAACATTTCAGGCACGCAAAAAATTTAAAGCCAAAAAGTGCTGAATAGATGAAAATCGTAGCACTAGCAAAATTATAGTACTGCATATTTACAGGCCCATCATGTTTTTCAGAATAACACAAATGTTTTCGGGATTCTATGATGCAGGAGAGGAAGGAGCTGCCGGCTCGCTGGATACGTCGCCTTGATATCATTCCTAGATGTGCACGTCCGAGGTGGTGCGTTCATCGTCGGAAACTTCTGCTGATTCTTCGGGAGGCGGAGGCAAAGTGTCCACGCGGGTGAAGAAAGGAGTCTCGTAGCTGGTCAAATTAGCCATGTGACACCCATATCCGGCGCAAGAGTCTATAATGGCCTTGATATCTTGCTCCTGGCCGTCTTCATCTACTTTGCAGTACCCTCTGGTCACTTGCCATATTTCCATGTTTACATGATGGCTCATGACCATGGTGAGGGCGTTCTGCGCCGCGGTCTACGCATAGGACATGTTCCAATCCAGGACAAGTTGCGGCATCTCCTTTGCTTTGTCCCGCACCTGAAAGTCCGACATGCTATGCATGTCCGGAATCTTGAGAGCTTCGCCAATGTCCTCAAGGGATTGGCGGAAGTCATGAAGCTGGTCACTGACTTGGGTAAGCCGGTGGGTGCGGGGCTCAACGGAGGTGGAGTCCGTCAAGTTCAGAGGACCTATAAACAAAAACAGTTAAAGAAAATCCGATATTGAAAGAAGTCGAAGAAAATAGACAAATCAGACAGATGGAACATACCGAAGATGACTTCGTCAACTTTGGTCTTCTCTTCCTGAAGACTCCGGAGTTTAGCCCGGAGCGCCTCGGAAAGGTCCATCTCTCTGTACAGCTCATTATTGAGGTCCGAGATTTTTTGATCTTGAGCAGCAATCTTACGATCAAGCTCGTCAGTAGCCATGGAGGAGGACTCAAGGATTTGAGCAATGCTCTTTTCATGATCCGCCTTGAGATGATCCAGCTCTTGGCGAAGCTCCTTGTTTTCCACCACCAAAGTCTTGAGGTTCTCGGCCTCTTCAATCATGGTGTGGGACTGTTTTACTAGTGTTGTAAGTCAAAAAAGAACAACAGTTCAGTAAAAATTCGACTATGAAAACATGAAAAACAAGGTTTGAGTCTCGGAATGTTTACCTTCGGCCTCATCCTTGGCAACTTTAAGCTCAACATTTTTTAGTTGGAGAGCTTTGATCTCGCTCCGCTTATCACAAACATTCTTCAACAAATCCTGGTTATAGGAATATACTTTTTGTAAGTCAGAATACCTAAAGTCAGAAAGCTACTAAAGACTCGGGCTAATATTTTTGCTAATATCAGCACGAGCCTTGGGGGCTACACTAGTTCGTTCTTTGGCATCCTAAGGAAGCATAAACCCGGATTATTTATCCTACTTCATGCTTGGGGTCTAGAGGATATGATATGAAATAAAGGAAAAACAAGAGTTAGAATTCCGACTTACATATTGTTCGCGAGTAAGTTTATCCAAACTCGCATTTACTTCTACAGCAACCTTCTCAGCGAGAGTCAGAGGAGTCACTGGAGCAGTTGGAAGCTCACCGGACCTGATCCTCTTGTTGCAAAGACGCACTTGTTCAAGAAGATCAGAGTGCTTGAGGTCCTCTGCTTCTCGCGATTCTTCTTTGGTAGATAAGTTTATTTTCTCCAAGCATTGCCTAGCCAGCCGGTGGATCTCTTCAGCAGATTTCTAGGACATGCCAAACTTCGCAAGTCCCGGATTGCTGAGAAGGTTGTCGGCAAAGGTTTCTGTCGAGGGATCATTACCCAAAGAGGGTTCACCCTTATCTAAACCTGACTCACCCATGGTGACGTCAGTTTGCGATTCAAGGATCGTAGGCCCCGTTGAAGGAGCCGGATCTTCTGCGATAGCTAGAGAAGGAATGATCACCGGTGTTGCGGAAGGTTGAGGGGCAGGAGTTGGAGGAGCCACGGCAGCAGAAGCTATGGTAAGCTTCGTCTGTTGCAGGGGATTCAAAGAAATTCCCTTCCCCTTGCCCTTGATGAGTTGTTTAGCTCTGAGAATGTAATAAAGTCGGAAACATTACATCTTGGAAGGAAATTCGAGTAAAGTGCAAAGGCAGAAGTTGTGATTGAAAGTTACCTCTTCACGACGGGCACCACCTTTGTGCCAACAGCCACTGTTGGAGCTTTGCGCTTCTTGAGCGCAATGTCCGGCAATGGAACCACTTCTGTCTCCTGAGAAAACTCTGGAGGATATCCTTCGAGCGGAGCAAATTCCGACTAGGGGAGGTTAGCAAGCTGAAAAAAGAAAAATATATCAGTATTGCAATGTAACTTAAAGATTGAAACACATAAAAAGGTTTACTGTTAGAAGCTTACCGGCACTACGAGGTTTTCCACCGTATGCATGTCCAGAGAAACCTCCGGGATCCTCCTCTCGATCCGCTCCCTTATCAGCAATTTTATCTGGCTTATGTAGCCTTGCGTGGTGTAGGCTCTGGGGTTGATGCGGAGGGAGTCTTTCTTGGACGACGTGATGGAGTGCATCATTCGGTCTCCGTGGTACTAAAGGGGCTGGATCCGGCGTGGCACCCAGCATTGGACTAAGTCGGATCCCTTCAGTCCTTTGTGTTTGATCAAGTATTCGATCCGCCTCTTAGCGAGGATCAGATCGTAGGTGAGAGCCGGAGGAGCCTCGTCCCAAGACGGTTGAGCCGTGGCAGCTCCGTCGATGAAAGCCGACAAAGCAGTAGCTTTGTCGGGAGCTGGAATATCCTTGTGATAAAAGAATGTGGCTGGCCACTGTTTGACCGAGTCACTAGGTAAGATCTTGGGATATGCGCGCTCGCGCCTAAGTGAAAAACTAATGGTATTGGTGATTGAAGGAACACCGGCAGTAATAGAATTTCTCCGGACATGGAAATAATACCGGAATAAGGTCAAACTCGGCCTAATGCCGAGAAATCCCTCGCACAAAGCCGCATAGGAAGGAAGATGGTGGAGCTGAACACTATAATGATCTATCACCTCAAAAAAGAATTCTGAGGGAGGAAACGACAAACCTATATCGAGGTGGGTGCCGAAGTGGACCCGCTCGTTCGCGTGCGGGTTGGGGACGGTCTCCCCAGCGCTGCTCCGCCAGTCGCCGGCGCAGAGGAGCCCTTCTGTCTCCACGCCACGGAGCTTCTCGTCATCTAACACGCAGGGGATCCAGACCCTGCGGAAGCTTTCCTTCTCCGTTGCCGCTTCCGTCGCCGCCGTCGCCGCCGCTGCCGCAAAGCCGGATGGGGGGCGCTGGGAGTTTTTGGGGGAAAGTAGAGGATCTCTGTGCGCGCGGGGAGATTTAGAGGAGAAGAAACGGCAGGGGAACAAGTGAAGAAAGGAGGAGGAGAATCCTCACCCCATATATTCACCTAACCGCGCCAAGATTCGTGCAAATGCTACAGTGTAACCGCCACGCGTCGTGGAAGGAACTGGGAAGGACCCCCGCGATGATTACGTCACCGCAATCTCCGCGTACGCATTGAAACGGCGCCTCGGTCCCATGAACCGTGGACCCACCAACGGTCGTGCTGACAGGATGTCTATCAGATGATGTGACTTGACCATGACTTGTGTCAGGTGGCATTAGAGATCAAGTTCCGGCTTAGTTTGAAATCAAGCTGGAAAATCCGAGTAACCTGTTGATAGGTCCCACTTATTTTTAAGACCCGGATCGTATTTTTTGTTGTGAAGTTTCAGGAACCCTTCAAGATTTTGCAAGCCAAAGATCAAGCTAGACGACGATGAATACGACTTTGGATCTTGGAGGCCTCCGGGGGCTGCTGTTGGGGATATACTTTCCGGGTATCCTCACAGTTCCTCACTGACCAGGATGGCCCACTTCGGGTTAGAGCTTTTCTTCACTGGCGACCCAGTCAGGGAGAGAAGACGGAGTCCAATCCGGCTCAGGAAGGCCCATAAGACTTACCGACTTAGGCCCATAGTATTACTTGTAGTTCAAGATGTACTCTGTAACCGACTCTTAGTCGTAGCCAGATAGATCTCTCCTGTAAACCCTAGGCCGGATATCTATATAAGCCGTCCTAGGGAGAGCCTTTAGGGCAACACTCTAGACCCTCAATAGTCTACAATCTCAACTCACACAGGCGAACCCTTGTAACCCATATTCCGGCTCTGCCAGACATCGGATTGCTAGCAGGAGTAGGATCCGTCCAAAGCCGGCGGATTTGAACCTGGGTAAACTTGTGAGCTCACCGTCCCGGAACACCGTACGTCTCACACCCCTCTCTTCCACACGCCTCGAGGACCCCCTCATGGCGTACTTGTCAACAGTCAGCCTATTCGGGTCGCTCCCGGGTCATGGGCTATCTGTAACCGACCCGAACGTGTGCAACGTGGGCTTGGTCCACGACGTACCCTATGCGGGATTCCTGAGCCGCTCTATATAAACGCCAGTGTGGCTTCCACCACGAACACACTGAAAACCAATCTAGGGTTTTGCCTCCTCTCTGCCTTGTGCTGCCACCGTAGTCTACGCCATCCCACTTGCCGGCGTGCACCGGCGAACGGGAGAGCAGGTCTCCAGAACCACTCGCCTTTGCGATCCTGTACGGGAGAGGGAGAATAAGGTTTTTGGGAAGCGCTCTGCGCGACTGCTCGAGTTCTTCATCACGGGTCGTCTTCCATCCAAGTCGACCGGTGCTGCCTATCGTCGTCTTCGCCGTTGTCTGCTTCGATCAATCTTCCCCAAGGTTACTGCAGCGACTACTGCAATTGAACGATACATGTGATGTGCTGCTGTCTGGTTATTTATCATGTTCTGTGAGTACATGTTTAGCTGCTGCATGTTTTCGTTCATCTAGTTGTTTAGTACATCTAGTATGTTTGAGTTACATGTGCTAGTAGCTGGTATTGTCATGTTTAATATTCTGGAATTAATCATGGAAATTGTGCCTAATTATCCAACACAACCAACATGAGCTAGCTCCTACATATTTGTTGTATTGCATACAAGAGTACCGGCAAGCAGAAGATCAAATATGTGAAGCATCGATGAGAAAGTACTTCATTGAACCAAGTATAATGTCTCAAGGCGTGGACAAAAAGGACTGTCGGCGTGAAGGCGTGGAGAAGGGCGCGGACAAAAAGGATTGTCGGCGTGAAGCCATGGAGAAGCCGACAAAAGCAAAGTCGGTGACATGGAGGATGACGCTTGGAGCAGCAAAAGCAATGCCGAGGATGACGCCCGCAAGGAGCAGTTGGTGCATTTGGGACCCGGGTCGAGGTGAAGCGCACGTCGTGCTTAGGGGGTGATTGTTAGAGAAGGTAAGGACAACCGATGCCGGTACGACATCGTGTGCATTTCGGACGTACGTATACGTCTCCGTCTCTGTGTAGTGTTAGAGTTCTACACCGATTAGGTTAGCAAGTATTGCCTCTGTGCGTGTATATAAGCTGCCTATCCCTGTAACTTGTAAATGAAGGAAATATGCCCGAGAGGCAATAATAAAGTGGTTATTATCTTATTTCATGTTTATGATAAATGTTTATTTTACATTCTATAATTGTATTAATTGGAAACGTTAATACATGTGTGTTTAATAAACAAAATACAAAGTTCCTAGTAATGCCTCTCATATAAACTAGCTCGTTGATTAACAAGATGATCAAGGTTTCCTGATCATGGACATTGGATGTTGTTAATAACGAAGTCACAACATTGGTGGAATGATGTGATGAACATTCATCCGAAGTATAGCATTACGATCAAAGTCATTATGTTTATATTGCTATAACATCATACGAAGTTATCTTAGTCCTTAGACCATGAGATCATGTTAATCACTAACACCGGAAGAGTATCTTGATAACATCAAACGTCACACCGTAACAGGGTGACTATAAAGGTGGGTTCAGTGCTACAAAGGTGTTATGTTGAGGCTCATGGATCAAGAGTGGGATTTGTCCATCCCGATGACGGATAGATATATTCTGGGCCCTCTCGGTGATATCACATTGAAATAGCTTGCAAGCAAGTGATGTGATCACTAGAATGTTATATCACGGGAACGAGAAAAGAGTACATGTCGGTAACGAGATCAAACTAGGTATAGAGATACCGATGATCAAATCTCGGACATGTAATATATCGCGAGACAAAAGGATTTCGTTACTAGCATTAAAGGTTCTCACGATCACAGAAGTCATCGTTGAATGTGTAGGAGTTAGTATGGATCTCCAGGTCCCGCTTCTGATTATTCATCTGAGAGGGGTGTCGATCATGTCTGCATTATTCGTGTACCATAGGGTGACACACTTAAAGGATTCTGACACCATTTGGAGCAAATATGTTTCAGATAAAGATTTAAGAAAGTACTAGAATTATTTCAATAGACACCGAAACTGTTTCGGGTGAAATTGCAGAAATTGGTTCTGCATGTAATATTGAAATGTTGCAAGGGTTTTATATGAATGTTTGTTAATTAAATTAATTAATAAAATTTTGAATAAAATTAATAAAAGTGCTTTATTAAATGAGAGAGCATTAAATTTGGAGAAATTTAATGCATTTAAAGTGGAGACTTTAAAAGAGAATGTGAAGGGGCATTTTAATATGGAGAGGGTTACCACCACATGAATGGGGGAGGTGAGGGGTCACCTCCATGAGGCGCCGGCCATGGGAAGGAGCACCCCCCCTCCTCCTATAAAAGGCCCCCCTCACGCCCCTTCTTCCAGACACCTTCCCGTGAAGGATCTCTCTCCCCCTTTAGTATTTTTCCCCCATAGTCTCGGATTAGCGAGATACATGTTCCCGGTGGCTTTATCTAGAAAGGAGCTGCTGCTTCCGCTGCTTTGATGGAGCGAGGGATGGAGGTTGTCAGGGTACCGGACGTGTGTGCGATCACGGATGCACCGCTGCATTGTGGTGCTGGACTTGCTGGAGCTGGATCTGATAGACGTGCTGGAGCCGGACATGCTGGACTTCATCATGATCTTGAGATCGGAAAGTGTACGACTACATCATCCATGAGTTCCATCTCGTAACAAAGCTTTTTGTCTTCGATTGTAAGTTCTCTATGGATGTATATCCACCCGTTGCTTGTATCTAGTAGATAGATCTTAGCGTATAGTTTACATCGTATGAATTTTTTTATTTTCTATGCTGCGAACCCTAGCAGTAAACTACCGAGACAGAAGGAATAAAGAAAATTACGAGGCGCGATATGCACCTCTAGCTATAGTGTTTCTTGTGATGGGTACGTGAGCTAGCTGCATAGAAGAATCGATCAAGCTACATGTGTGCCTACTTAGGTTCTACATACGTGTGTCTCGGCAACTTGTGTCTCACCGGACTGATTCGAGCCAAGCCGATCACATTGCGACTATTGATGAGAAAGCACTTCATCAACTTGCTGAAAAGTACACGGCAGACAGTGTTGCAGATTGGGCCAGTTTCAACAAACACAAGTGAAGCACTGTGAACCGGTGCCAATGCTAGGAAGAGCAGCGATGAGTAATACAGTCATTGTGGCCGACAATGTCAAAAAAGTTAGGGTAGAAAACTATCCGAGCAGTCATGGATGTTTCAGTGTATTCAGGAACTAGAATTATGGGAGCAATCATACGAGATTCTGGCGGTAACTTTATGCTTAGCTAACTCATGTGATTATAAGGACCGTGTGATTGATGTTTCAACCATTGAAGCAATGGCGTTGCTTATGTACTTCAGTTGGCAGAAGGGATTGGGTGCCAATCGATCATCATTGAATCTGATTCAGTGGAGGTAGTTGACGTTGTGATTAATCCATTTGATTACAGAGGTACTGGAGCGGTTGATTATCGAGAGCTGTCAAGGTTTCTTGATGACTCTAAGGCTCTAGGCAGGACGACTTTACAACACTGTCCGCGAGAGGCTAATGAATGTGAACGAGAGCTTGCTAGCTGAGGTGTTATCGATAGCTGTCAGAGTTATTGATGACTCTAAGCTTGATATTTTCCCTCATTTTCTCCACTACTTGAGAACGACCTTATTATAATTTAATAAAGTTTCCAAAAGTTTAAAAAAATCAACTGGCGCGAACGTCTGCGCTGCCGGCAGCAAAGTTGTCGGGCTAAAATAAATTGTGTGACCGGCAATTTTTTTAATGGAGAAATCAAGAGTTCTGCATAAATTTGATCATGTTGTACACGTATTGTAATATTCAAATTCCCATCTTGGCGCGATAGATTTTACATATTAGAAAGTACTAATAGGTAAAGAAGGATCCGCCCCTGCTTGTCGCACCCCACAGTGCCACCAGGGACGTCGCCGCTGCCGTCGGCCTCGCCGCCCGGCCGCCGAACGTGGTCTGGGGTGGGTGGACGCCGGAGTTGGCCGCCATGGCTGCTGGGGCAGAGATGGCCGGATCAACGACGACTAGCGACCAGTGCAGCGCCCCTGGTTGGGGTGGTGGCGGAGGTCCCTCCCGACGGCGCCATGACCGGCGGTGGAAACCCTAGATCTTGCGATCTGGGGCTCCGGTGTTGGTAGAGCCATATCTGGTAGAGCCATATCTGGTGGGGGTCGACCCTGCTCTGCTGTCATCTCCGCTGTCATCTCACTTGTTACTAGCCTAGTCGCAGGGCTGCTAGTAGCGTTTGGTGCGGCGGAACATGCAGGTTGCCGGCGGGTGGCGAGGGGGCTGCCGGCTCGTTTTGAATAAAGGGGGTGGTCCTTAGATCCCACTCACACCAAGAAGAAGATCTACTTGATGTGTGTCTCCATTGATCTAGACGGAGTGTCTGGTTCCGGAAGGCTCCGTCGATGAACTCCTATGGGCGCATATGCCTGGAACTTGCTAGATCGGAAGCAATTCGGTCATGTGCACCTGTGTTTTTCTTACCGTTTGGTTTTAGTGGGAGTGTGGTGAAGCTCTCTGCTACCTGTTAGCATCATGTGATATGTCTTTGACCATACATATGGTGAAGTCAGATGCAGAGAATGTCACGAAGTCAGAGACATGTGGGCTAGCTGTGGTGGTTTAAGTCTTTATGAAGATGAGGATCTGGCTTGGTTATCTGTGATTCGCAGCAGCGCCTGTTAGAGGGTGCAACATCACAAGAGGAGTTCACAATCTTATCTTGCAGGGTGAAAACCCAAGAACTGGTCTTCATTGCTTGTGCCTAGCAATGGTCTCGCAGAAGGCAATGTTTCTCGCAGGGTGAAAACCCAAGAACTTTCTCCAGGGTGAAAAACTAAGATCTTTGACCTAGCTATGGTAGCGCTTGTGCATTGTTTCCTTTTTGGAGACGTCGCTTTTGGAGGGGGTGGACTTCCGGTGTTGTTTTGGTGGTGGTTGTGTCGCTTCTCCTAAGGATCTGATTACTATAGCGAGACTTTTCATTTTGTAATTTTTCTTTCTCTTCTCAGCTGTGTTTATCCGTATTGCCAATAGGGTATGCGTTATTGCAGACATATTGGTATCCGTGTGGTATTAATATATGCTCATTTAAAAAAAAGGTAAATAAGGACCTATAGGGAGCGCTCCTTCCCTATATATATCACGTTATCATCCCTACATAGCCCAGCAGTCGCTAAAAATCAAATAGCCACTGACGGAAGATACAATGAACTCTGTAGCCACTCCGCCAAACCTGCCGCTCTCTGTGCGTGTCTCTGCAGAGACGGAGTGGTCAGAAGAACCCATGAGCCCTACCGGGAGACTAATGGAAGATATGGGCATCCACATCGTCGCCATATTAGGGCTTGGCAAACCAATAGACCTACCTGTCTTTCACGCTGGTATCGAAACAGATTTACTTCCTCGGTACCCACGCTTCTCCTGTATTCAAGTAATTCTCTAAGCTCTCTGCCTCTTTCATTCATATCAACGTAATTTGCATGTTCGTAGCAACGTACATGAATCCGGAAAGTTTATTACTAGTGATTTCTTTTGCTGACCCTAAAATAGAACATAGCCATGGCCCATGGAATCGTGGGTCTACTTTTTACTAGTACTGATTTACTTTTTCTTCACGGAAAATAGCATTGGTGGATGGGCTCCATGGATCCCGTTTTAAATCTATCTATATCATCTATCATATACTAAAAGCCGATCCTGAAATAGAGACGCCACATTGAATTTACGGCTGAGATTTTGCTTCTTTTCATAACATGTACGAGAGAAATCTGCTTTAAACGGACAAAATATGTCACGTTAGTGACCTACCTACCTGTCCCACGTTTATTGTATGAGCTAGGAAATAACGGAATTAATTTAGCATCTTACCTAACGTTATAAAAGGCAGTCAACCTATTCACGCCCTCATACAAAAAAAAATTCTCATGTTACCGTGTGAATCAAAGATTTGTTCACCAGTGCCTCTGGTCCGGACACCATGACTAAATGCCATGTTGATCAGATTAACTACTCCCTCCTCGAAAGGATGTCGCGGCTTTCTCCTAATTTTAGATGTATCTATTTTTATTTTTATTTGCGGGTAATTTTAGATGTATCTATGTACTACAATTTATTATGATTACAGTTTAGGAAGAATATGGCACGTGCTGGACCATGGAGCAGTTAAAAAAAACTCAATGCTGGAGTTTCGGACGTGAAAGTTCTCCATCTAGCAAAAAAATACATGGTAATAATGAACAAAATTCTCAGAAGAAATAATATGTTGTTAATCTGGTGGACCCTTTTTTAAGGTGATTCATTACCGATACATATTCATAATTATATCCACAAAATCATGAACAATATATCTTTATAACCGCATTTTTACATATAACTTCCATTATATCTGAATTATTAAATTAAAATATCGCATAATCACATAGAGTAATTAAGTAAATATGTAAATATAATCTTACCTCCAATTCAAAACAAATATCACTCTAAGAAACTGTGCCCGAACTTCTGTAGCTATGATTATAGGTATATAAACACGTATTACAATGTGAAAAAGGAAAATCATATCTTTTTAATTACCGCTAAAACATATGTTTAACGGTCATAGTTGCATCTTCGATCCATGACAAGAAAGATTATGCATTTTACAAAACTGAGAGAACATCATGTACACTAGAACCAAGGAAGCACGAGAGAAGATATCTAGAAAAAGTGAAACTAAAATTCTTATTTTTCAGCTGCCTTTCAAAAATGACCGATTCAGTTCAGTAACTCTATGAAGCAAAATGATCTCGCTACACATTACATTCGCATGAATGTACTCCTAATACTAGGGGTGCAAAAACAATTAGTTCATATGATCTAACGTTACATAAAATTTATTTTCTGCCACAGAGTAACATACACGCGGTACATGTGGGCATTAATATGGTGCTTTTGGAATGACAATCATCTTCACCCACAAGATCATGAAATAATTGAATTCCATTCCTACACTTGTGATATCTTACTTAGCATTAGTGTGACAATGGTTGTGGAAGCATATTATTTATTAAACGGAGATATCCATTAAGCAATAAACATATTTATTGGCCAATTTATAACACACAAATGATGACAAATTGACATTTACGAGGGTCACCATGCTAGTTATATACTAAAAGAAATATAATGATGTTTTTCGAGCCATTAGGTTGATCCACATCACCTGAATTATTTTGATAGTTAGATCTAAATTTGGTGGATAGGATTTACAAAAAAAATTGCTATTTAACTTTGTTAGTCTAGGTGGACAACCATTGATTGGTTATTCTAATAAAGGGATGTGCCCCAGGAATATATCCGGTTCAGCACCATGTCAGTATTATCTTAGCCTATAAGAAAGGAGGAGGTGACGACATTATGCATACAACGAATCTTTTCCAAATCCAAAAATTCAAAATAATTTATCTTCTAAACTGTTAATCCGATTGATGATCCGTCTTCACTACTAGGATCGTCTCGACGAGTACTTCAAAACAAGGTCCCATCTTGATATGTTTTGACGTTCTTTTTTTCCGTCACTAGTTGCCAGATTACTATACTATAGCTACCAGATTGATAGTTAATAGTTATCAACCAAATAATACACAGTCATCAGATAATTTTTATATGTTTCTAATGATAATAATGATTTATATGTATAAAAAGTAGGTACTTGAAGCATTCTAAACATGTAAAGTACCGTATTACCATCATATAAGGCTTATATTGTTGAGAAACAATGTTCAGAAATCTCAAGTAACCATTTGATTTTAATCTGGTAACCAACTTGACTTTACTTGGTAACCAAGTGTCAGTAATCTGGTAACTAGAGTCCAAAAAGAAGTTGTCAAAATATATTAACATGGGATCTACTTTTGATGACCTTGACGCGAAAAAGCTAACTATGAAAACATATTTGAATTTGGAATTACGGTTCAAAAGATAAAACATTTTAACGTTGGGAACTCGAAAAGAATCCCATGTGGCGAGTGAACTACATGCATGAATGCATGGGTGGGTTGGCAAATTTAATGCACGACGGAAAGGTAAACTGGGGCATATACCATAGATAGCACGGTCCACCATTGATACGTTAATCATATATATGCATAGTTTCATTTAATTATGAACGATAAAACTGATCAAAACCACCTACCACATAGACGACGTCCGAGCTAGGATGTGTGAACAACATACTCTTAGGCTATCATTCGGTTGTAGTACAGGCACGAAAAAGAATGTACTCCCTCCGAATCTAGACAAATTCATAAACATTAATTTGGATCAGAGGGTAGTTGCTGTCTTTTATTGTCTAGGTTCACTTCGAATATATACACAAAAATCGTATAAATATATTCGTTTCACAAATCTAAAACATACTCCCTATGTCCGCAAATAAGTATACTTCAAGCTTTTGGCTAAGTCAAACTTTATTAAAGTTGACCAACTTTTTAGATAAATATATCAACATATATTATATAAAATTGTCAGATTTTGAAACTAAATTTGAAAACAAATCTAGTGGTGCCAGTTTTAATGTTATAAATATTGCTATGTTTTTTTATAAAGTAGTCAAAGTTTACTAAGTTTGACTTAGGAAAAATTTATAATAACACTTACTAGCACAAAGCGGGCGTGCTGCGGAATAGAAAAATAATTATTTACTTAGAGAATAGAAAATACCCATAGGCAACCTCTAGTCTTCCAGAGTGAGAGACAGCTAGTGTCATATTGCACATATCAGATAATTTTCTAATAATAAACTGCAATATCAACACCTAGCCCATGAAGCTATCGACTACCAGTTGCTCGCCTGCACGGTCGATGGGTGGAGCAAAGACGAATCTCTATAAACGGAAGCAATTAGCAAAAGTTAGTCGGTGCTGGAATCAAAAGAGGGCAGACATGATGGAGGGATGTAGGCCATTTGGACATGAAACGGTAGCCACAGGCGACATCAAAACACCACCGACCATGCGGAACATTGGATTGAATTTTTATTTTCGTGGCAACCGTTGCTGGAGATAAGTGTTGATTCTTTTTAAACTTTTAATGCCACGAGGATTGGAAAAAAATTATATAGACAGTCAGGAGTTAACTGAACACTTTTCTCTCAAGCAAACTTCAATAGTTTGTTGAATCAATGGTTTAGCCACAAAAATAATTATGATTTAACACGGGTCAGAAACAAACTTCAAATATCCAGCCATGAAATTAGCCAAGAAATTTTTGTCAAAGAACTGATTTCTATTTCTCGTAGGTTGATGTATACATATAAGCACTAAAGGGGCAAGAAAAGGATACCACCAAAAAGCAAAAGCTTTGGGAAAGTTCCATGAGCACACCATAATTTGCGTATTTACCGCAAATCATTAAAATGTGTGTTAGTCACAAGCTTAGTGTGTGCAAAGATGAGAGATAATCTGTCTGTTTACAGTCAGGAATTTAATGAATCATTATTCGCAGAATCCTTAGCTCGCCTAATTGGGTATATATCTTCAGCATTTTGTCTAAACAATCCTTTGCTCACCAGAGGTTTCTTGTCCCATGATTGGGTATATATTCGTCATCATTTTATCTACAGAATCCTTAGCTCACCAGAGGTTTCCTTCTTTATCCTGATTCAGACAAAACATTTGCCAATGAAGTACCATGGTGAAGCTGCAGGGAAGATGATGATCCACACAACTAGTCATTCACCAGAGATATTTGATTGTACCCCCAAACTACTAAAAGATCTTCTAAATAAAAAGTTACCCAACAAATCAATGAATGCCTGTCTCACATACAAACATGATACTAAGCATGTCAGCTATCAACTAAGTTCTAACAAAATTAAGGCATGTATGCAAACACACATGCCGATAATTTTTTTAATTACCTAAATATAAGAGCTGGTTTCTCTCATACGTCTTGATTAGTACTCCAATGTCTCTTTGTCCTTTGCCAAGGCGCAGATGCCTACAAAACAATGAATTGTGGTAAACTGGGACACAAATTCTTCAAATAAATAATATGCAGAATTTATTTTGACATCACTACACAAACACTAAGTACTCCATTGGACGGAGTACTGATCAATCTCAAAAATAACTTCTGATAAATACTACTCCCTCCGTCCCAAAATAAGTGACTTGTGTTTGTTTAGATATTTATTAGCTGAAATCAATGAAGATCACACCAACACAACTTGCATATATATAAATTCTCAAAGAAACAGCGAACTATGTAGATGGCACACACAGGCACAAATTGTATAATCTTCTATTGCCAGAAAACATGTAGTACTCTTCCACAAATAGATTTCCTCAACTCCAAGAAATATCAATCCTAAGCTCTAAGAGTAGTTCGATGCTGAGAAAAAGCTACTATAGGTGTTTCCATTTTCTTAAACGCATGCTTGTAATCTCAGTGGAGTTTTCACAATTGCATGTGAACATAGAATTATCAAAGCTTCACAGTACATGCATGGCTAGTGAAATTGAACCTCATGGAGATAACCGAAACTTGGGCAACAATCCCCAGCTTAAATTGAACCTAATGGAGATAACCGAAACTTGGGCAACAATCCCATGAGATATTACAATATCTGGCCTTGTTGTATTGTAATTCTTGAACAGATTCCCATGAGAGATGTATTTTGTATTTTAACCAAAGCGTACCGCATACTAAGGCTGCTGATTTGGAAGAATCAAAGAGGTCCAGATCATCAAGTTAGAATGCAAACGATTTGGTAGAATCAAAGAGGTCTAGACCAGCAAGTTAGAATGCAAACGATGTTAGATGATACAGAGGAGAACAAGTCACCTGAAGCACGCTCGTTCTGGACTCGCATCCCTTGTACAGGAACCTCG